>OZ012737.1:518515929-519115929 GCA_963859935.3 Lathyrus sativus
TAGCCAACTCTATGCTCAAAGAAGGAAGGATGCAAGGTGATGCTAATGAGGATGTTGGTACCTCTGGTGTGGAGAACAAAACTGGTAGTTCAGACCAAAGTAAGAAGAAGGTTAATGTCTCTGATAATATGGTGGATCTGGATAATGTTCCATCTGATGATGAATTAATTAGGAATGTGGCTCCTGGAATTGCCAAAAGGTTGAAGACTAGGAGAGGTAAATATGTGATTGATCAATCTTCCTCTAAGAGTAATAAGAAGAAAACTAATATCGGACCCCCAAAAGCTTGGAGCAAAGTCACCCCTATCTCTAAGAAAAGAAAGGCTAGGTCAGAAATTGAGTCTGAAGAAGATGATGAGGATGATGTCCAGGACATCACTCCTGTAAAAAGATCTGCTACCAAAAGAGCAACAAATATTGTGTCTGCTGCTCCTTTAGACAATGTGTCTTTCCACCCCATTGACAATGTGGCAAAGTGGAAGTTTGTGTACCAAGAAGAGTTACTTTGGAAAGAGAATTGGGCAAGGATGCTCTTGAGATCAAGGAAGTTATGAAGTTAACCTCTAATGTTGGGTTGATTAAAGTTGCGATTGGCTTTTCAAAATGTTATGCTATACTGGTAAAAGAGTTCATTGTGAACATTTCTGAAGACATTATTGATAGAAAGAGCAAGGAATTCATGAAGGTGTTTGTGAGAGGAAGATGCGTGGAGTTCTCTGCTAGTGTGATTAATAGATTTCTAGGAAGGGATGAGGGAGAGGCTAGCGAACTGGAGGCAACTGACAATCAAGTTTGCAAGGTGATAACTGCTAATCAAGTCACTACATGGCCCTCAAAAGGTAAACTATCTGTTGGCTAACTAAGTGTGAAGTATGTTATCCTGCATAGGATTGGAGCAACTAATTAGGTTCCTACCAATCATACTTACACCATTGTTGTTGGCTTAGGAAGGTTTATTTTTGTTGTTGGTACTAAGGTAAAATTTGACTTTGGTAGCTACATCTTTGACCAAATTGTGAAGCATGCCACCACCAATGCTGTTAAGCTACCCATTGCTTTCCCCTCTTTGATATGTGGGATCATTCTGAGCCAAAATCTTGGCATTCTATCCAGTAATGATGTGGCCTACAAGAGGGATTTTGTGCTGTCACTCCACTATAAGCTGTTTCCAAGAAGACATGTCCCAGACATTGTCTTGACATCTTCCGAGAAGACATCCACTACAAAGACTGGGGTTATCTCAGAGTTAAAGGAGACTTGTAGGGAATTGAGAGAAGTTATTAGTGTGGCTAATGCAAGTAAACTAAAGTTGGAAGCTCTGATAAGAGGTCTAGAACAGAATGAAAAAATGACGTGGAGGCTGCTAATGCTCAGGAAGAGGAAGACGAGGAGGTTTCTGCCTCAAGTGAGAGGACTGGTGATCATATTTCTGGGTCTACAATTGATGATGAAGATAACAGTTCTGGGTATGAGGAAAAGAATTGATGGTGCTTGGCTATGGTGTTCTTTGAATTATGGTTGTTTTGTTTGTTGTTTCAGAATTTGTTCTTATTGCACTTAATGTGTTTTTGACTTGTATTATTTGGGTTCTTACTGCACACTTAACTCTATTGGTTATGTATATTTATTCTATATTATTATGTTTCGCTTAGTATGTTTTCCTTATTTATGGTTAAAAAGGGGGAGAAAGAGTATGAGGAGTTGCTGCTACTGAGATTTGAGGAGGGAGGTTTGGTTTTAATTGCTGCTGGTTATGATGTTAAGGGGGAGTTTTGTTTTTTTTTCTTACACTTTGGTTTGAGAGGAAGGGAGCAATATTTATCTGTGTTTCTGCTGCTGTGCTCTCTGATATGTTCTAGGAGCTCTTGTGATCAATTGGTTGTTTTATCCAAAATTTGCCAAATGGGGAGTTTGTTAGTTCTTGATTGGCAACAATTTTGGTGAAACTTGGTATTATCACAAGATGTCCTATAGGATGTCTTACAATATGTTCTTAACATTCTGCAAGTGGTTATTCTTAATGTTGCAGGGTTTAGTTCATGATGTCAAGTATGATGTCCTGACATTTGTGAATAGAACATTCAGTGAGAATGATATGGTTTGACTGTTGTGTTTTTGTACAACCTTTTAAGCTTTTGTGAGAAGAGATTTTGGTGCTACAAATCAGCGTGGAAATATTTCTTATACAAAAGAGTTTCTGATGCATAATTTGTGGAATCTTTTGTTCTATTTTCATGCAAAAAATCTTGAGAAGATTTGAAGTGTGATTTAATTTGATTTGATCAAATCTGTTTTGGTTATTTTTCTATGATGTTAATTATGAAAAGATTTGAAGAATTATCTGATTTTATTTTATCAAATCAGAAGTAGTTTTTGCTAAAGCCTAAGCCCGTTCAAAGTGTTACTATATAAAGACGGTACCATCCTATTTTGAAGATTAGTGAAGCTAGGGTTAAGTTAGTGCATTGCGTAAGGAATAAGTTTTTAGCTTCTTGTGTTGTTGTTAATTGTGAGTCATTCACCCATCACCTTGATGTTTGAATTGGACTGAGTTTTTGAGTTGTAAGTTGTCCACTCTAAGCTTTTAAGCAAGAGTGCATTGTTCTTGATTGAGGCTTTTAAGTAAGATCAAGTATTGTCCTTGAAGAGTGTCTTCTACATTTGATAATCTGTTGTTATCAATGCTGTGATTGAGGGGGAGTGAGAGGTGTCTCATATCTAAGAGTGTCTTAGATAGAAATTGGAAGAGTAGAGATTAGGTGCGAAGATTGTAAACTAGAGACAGTTTGCTGTGAATCTTCAATCTAATTCTGTTTAGTGAATTTTCTTCCTGGCTTGGTAGCCTCCATAAGTAGGTATGTTTGCACCAAACTGGATTAACAATTGCTTGTATCTATTTACTATTGTTAACTGCTTTTGATCTTGTTCATATATTGGTAATTGTTCAGATATTAGTGTCGTGACATCTCCTTCGACATCTCATATCTGATACCAGAATTTCACCTACTGCCTTCAAAATACTGGAGCCAACTCCTGAGGAGTTGTTGATGAAAGTTGCGGATCAACCCAAAAGCGATAACTCCAACCCTGGGGCTGATGTTCCCAAAGTACCAAATCGTACCACTTAGCTTTTATTTAGTAATATTTTTTTTACTTACTGACTGCCGATTTCCCTTTTCAGGATGGTGCGGGTATTTCTACCCAACCAGCTACCAAGTGTACTAATACCATCATTCTCAATAGCGAGGACGAACTTACGTATCATCCTACTTCTGCCAAAGATTCTGAGAAAAGCTCTATGAGAGAAATTAATCAGACGACTGAGGAACATATGTGAGACTTTGCTGCCCAAAACTACAACTCAAAATTCCCACACTAGTGGGTCTGAGCGCGAAGGTAACCTAGAGAAGGAGACCCAGGTAGAGAAAACTAAGGATGATATGGAGGTAGAGCGAAATGAAATCTGCATCGAAGATGAAGCTGAGGATGGCTCCCCAAGAGTCAAAACCTTAAATGCCATCCTACAAGATCAAGATGACAATATGGAAGAAGTGGAAGATCGCTCCTTGTTCCAAAACTATTCCATGCCTCCTATTGAAGAGTTTGTGGATGTAGAATACAATACTGAGGAAGATGAAGGCAAAGACAAAGAAGAAAAGGAGGAAACTCGTGATGGCACAACCAACCAACCAACCCTTAATCCTTCCTTGGAGAATGTAAAGGATTCGACTAAAACCATTGCAGCCTTTTCTACAGAAGAACTAGCTGCTTTAAAAAAGAACAACCCTTGTTAATACCTAAAAACTCTTATTAGTTCTAGAGGGAGTTCGTCTGAGAAGAGTCTTAGTTCTTCCTTAGTATCAGGCGACTAATCCTCAAATAATCATGAGAATGAAATACTTTCAAAAATAAAGGAAATTTTTTTTAAAGGTGGCCTGTTTCAACTTCTAGAGTCCGACTCTACTTCTCTATTTTCTTCAAAAGGTCTTCTTAAAAAGGTTGATATTCTGGTCACTTCTCCTGAAGTTGCGAGCGTCATCTTGGAATTGAATGCCTTAATCGAGCAGGCTACTACTAACCTTAACAAAATGATGCAAGTTTTGAAAGATATTGAAAGTAAGACTGGTTCTATAGCAGCTGTGTGACTTCGCCTCCAAGTCAACTAACTGAATTACATATTTAGAGAAAGCTCAGGAACAAAATAAGGCTGAGATCGAAAGTGATAATAAAGATATCGCCTCTTGGGAGCAACAAATAAAAGATCTACAGATGAAAATCTCAAAGGCCAAGAAACGAAATGCCGAACTTCTGAAATTCGACAATTCTAAGGTGACCGAAGAGCTCGATATTGGGTTGAGATATGTTGGTGAAGCCCAAAAATTGGAAACCGAGTTAGAGACTCTGAGGTCAACCAAATCTGTTTGTGAAAAGCAGCTAAAGCTTCTGAGGGCAAAGTATTTCAATATCAAGGCTATTCTTCCCTTTTAGACTTAGTCCTCTTTTTTATTTATCATAACTCTGGATTTTATTATGTAATGGTTTTGAGCCCTTCACGGTTCTTTTCGATGTAACAGATTTAGCCATTCTGGAAAAAAATTATTTTACCATGTTGGCTTCGACTATTTCATATGTGATTACTCTTTTTATATTTTTATCTCTTGGAGTGCAGCTTTATATTTCTTCAAATATTTTCCATTCACTACCAAGATTCGTTTATCCTCGCTTAACTCTTCGATCTCATATGCGCCGTTAGAGAATACTTGAATAATATGAAAAGGAACTTCCCATTTAGGGGACCATTTCCTTAAAATCCTATCTTTTCGATCCATAGGAAGGATTACTTTCCAAACCAAGTCTTCAGGAAAAACTATTTTAACTTTAACTTTGTTGTTATAAGACTTTTCTACTCTTTTTTTCCTGTCTTTTTAACAATTCCAAAGCACCGAGTCTCTCTTCCTCCAGATTAACCAATTCGTCCAACATCATATTCCAATATGTTTCTGATGGTATTTCATGATGTCTTTGAATTCTTGTCGATTGTAAATAAATTTCGACCGGTAAAACTGCATCATGGCCAAATGTCAATTGAAATGGGGTCGCATTAGTAGCCTCCCTAGGGGATGTTCGACATGCCTAGAGGACTTTGCCTAAAGTCTTATTCCATTTTCTAGGATTTTTCCCCACTTGTTTCTTAATCAAACCAATGACAACCTTATTTACTGCCTCGAGTTAGCCATTAGCTTGGGCGTAATAGGGTGTAGATGTTAACAGTATATAACCTATTTCCTTAACAAATTCTTGCATCTTTTGACCAGTAAATACTGATCCTTGGTCTGTTGTAATAGTCTATGAAATTCCAAACCTTTAAATGATGTACTTCTTAATAAATTCGATCACATCCTCTTCGTCAACATTCACCAGTGGTACAACTTCAATCCATTTTGTAAAATAGTCAATACCGACCAAGATGTACCTTTGGATTTTGGATGATGCTGGTCGAATCTCTCCAACAAGATCTAAAGCCCAACCTTTAAAAGGCCATGGTTTGACTATAGAATGTAATTCGCTTGTAGGAACATGTTGTATGGCTTCATGCACTTGGCAATTTTGACACCTTTTGGCAAACTCAATACAATCTTTCAACATGGTGGGCCAATACATTCCTTGTCGAAATAACAACCACTTCATTTTATGGCCCACCTGATCTTCCCCACATGCCCCACTATGGACACTCGAAAGGGCTAAATACGCCTCAGATTCACTAATACATTTAATAAAAACTCCCTCAGAAGTCTTTTTAAATAATTCATTTCCCAAAAGAACGTAACTTAAAGCTCGATACCTGATTTTTCATTCAGTAGACGCCGTTCGATTTTTCAAATATTCCACTATTATTTTTCTCCAATCTTCTTCCGTCAAGTTGTCTATTGCTAATATCTCAAAGTTCTCTTTGTCAGCATATCCTAGCTTTGTTGTTTCTAGATCTGATGGGGATAATCTGGCCGACACGATCCTTCCTCTGACCTTGATCGCTTCTTGCAACTTTTCTTTTGAAATTTATTATCCAAAGGCAATCTAAGCCAAATCATTAGCTACTTGATTTTCCAATCGAGGAATGCGTCGAATGCTAACCAACTCAAATCTTTTTAAAAGTTGATTGGCTATCACAAAGTACATGATGAGATTTTCTTTCACACATTTGTACTCCTTTGTGATCTGTTTTATGACCAAATCTGAGTCACCCATTATTTATGCTCGATTTCCCCCCAATTCTAACAATATTTCAAGTCCGATTATAAGAGCCTCGCATTCAGCTTCATTATTTGAACAGAGACCTTTGGATTTATACTTGGATTATTTTGGAATTTTTTTAGGAGAAATATTCAAGACTCCTATACATATCCCGTCTTTATGACTCGAACCATCGAAGTACAACTTCCAAGGTTCTAGTTCAAGGTAATTTAATGATTCCTCATTTATAGAGTGGTTGACTATAAAGTCCGCCACTACTTGTCCCTTAACAGCTTTTAAGAGCATATAAGTTAAAGAATATTCAGTTAAAGCTAATGCCTATTTGCCAATTCGACTATGTAAAATTGGTTTTGCCAACATATGCTTTATAACATCAAAATGTGAGGAAACAAAAACGTTAACAAGCTTTATATAATGCTTAAGTTTTACACATGAAAAATAAAAACACATGCATAATTTTTCGACTGTGTTATACTTAGTTTCTGCATTGTTCAAGACCCTACTAAGATAGTAAATGACTCTTTCAACACCATTTTCATCTTCTTGACCTAACATGCTCCCTAAAGTCTTATCCGACGCAGATATATACAACCTCATACTCATATTTCTACAAGGTGGAATCAGAATTGGAGGGTGGCTCAAGTACTCCTTAATTTTGTCAAAATCCTCTTGTTGAGCTTTCCCTCATTTGAATTCTTCTTTCTTTAGTCGAAGCAGAGGTGAAAAGGCTTGAGTTTTTTTTTTTTTGCTAAGGTTCGAGATAAACCTTCTCAAGAAATTAATCTTGCCAAGAAATGGATGCAACTCCTTCTTTGTCGATGGAAATTTCGCCTCCATAGGACCACAAAGCCTAAGAAATCCCTCGTTCGCACACAAAAAGCACATTTAAGAGATTTCATTTTGAAACCATGTCTCCTCATCCTTTCTAAGGATTGTCAAATATGGTCTATGTGAATTTTCGTAGAGATTGATTTTACAACAATATCATCAATATAGAACTGCATAAAAGTCTCAACGAGATCGTGAAAAATCAAATTCATTGCCCTTTGGTATGTTTCCCCAGCATTTTTTAAGCCGAAAGGAATCACCGCCCATTCATAAGTGCCTAATGCTCCAGGACATCAAAATGTTGTTTTTGGGACATCCTCTTCAGAAGTGAATATCTAATTATACCCTGAATATCCATCGAGCATACTAAGGTATTCGTGTCCTGCAGCAGAATCGATTAGCATTTCTGCCATAGGCAGGGAATACTCATCCTTTGGGGATGCATCATTTAAATCTCTAAAATCTATGCAAACCCTCAAAGTACCATTTTTCTTAATAACTGGAACGATATTTGAAAGCAATTTGACATGCATAGTTGTACGAATGAATTTGCATTGCAGAAGTCTTTTGACCTCCTCTTAAATTCAACCAGCTCTCCGTTTAAACCAGGCATATCTTCATAATCCCATGCGAAGCAGTCTTTGAACTCCTTTAGCAATTGGATTACTTCGACTTTGAGTTGAGGGTTGATATTGGCATGATATACGTTGGCCTTTTTTCTGCCCCGTCTCCCAAGTCGATCTCATCAAGTGGATCTTACGCTAGCATTTTGATGTTGGTTTCCAGCAGATTTTTCTCGAACCCAAAGGCTCGTCATCGTAAATGGCGTCGAGCCTCTGGCCTTACACTTCATCCCGAACCTTATCAAGTGGTTCTGGGTCGAAGTCCTTACCAAGACTTTCATGATATGATCCCTTCTTGGCTTCGACAACCATGAATTTTACTTCGGCCTCCAAAGCTGCTTTTAATTTATTTTCAGCTATATAAGCCGAAATTCTTTCAAGCACTGACACCTCAATCATCGTTGCCAAACTCGCTCCCCTACCCTATTGGGTCGATTCCAGATGTCCCTATGTATGAAAGGTCATCTTCGCCCACAACCTTTCGATCCCACTGAAAACCATTAGTGGGGTACAAATACAAAGAGAAATACGCATTGTCATCTGGAGTAAATGTGAAACTGACCGGATTACAAGGAGCAATGTTACCTAAATGTTTGTCGAAGTTACGTTTATCGACATGATTAACTGAAGTCATAAAATAGCTCTGATCGAATTTGATATTTTCCATAATACCATCTGTTCTCCATATGGTAATTCTTTGATGCATTAATGATGGTACGACTCCTATGCCGTGAATCCATTCACGCCCTAACAATAAATTGTAGTTAGCCTTAGCCTCCACAACCATAACATGGTTGGTCTAGTAATGGTTACTATCAGATCAACTTGAATCACCGCTAATGTGGTGCTAATTTTTCCTTCATAGTTGGATAACACCATATTGTGAGTATTCGTGTCCGTGTCAAACTTCCCAATCTTTATTAGCATGAAATGCAGCATCAAGTTTACCGCTGCACCGCAATCTACCAGGATCTTGTTGACTGATAAATCTTCGATTTTTCCTGTAATAAAGAGAGGCTTTAAGTGAATTTTCATAGCCTTATCCAGTCTTTCGAAGAATTCATTTTGTTCTTCTACGCAAATATTGTTCATAACATAGTAACAAACTAGCATGTCAGTGGCCATCACTATGTCGGTATTATTCTCTAGCTCTTCGACCTCAGTAGCTTGGTCGAACTCCCTTTGTAGCATAAATACTACATTAACCATGACGTCCAAAGATGCTTTTGAATTTGTATTGAAGTCATCAGTGAGCATCTCGTCTTCAGCGATCAAACGATCATACTCCTTTTTAGCCTATTCTTCTTGAGTGGGAAATACCTTTCCTTCTACAAGCTTATTTTCGATGGGTTTCAACTCCTTTTTCTCACCTTTTTCAGTAGGTACATTGGTGCTTGATTCAACTTTCTGATTCACTATGGCCTCTCTTTCCACCTTCCTTCTCCTTTTCTCCATTTTCCATTGAGATCTGGTCATTGGATTCTTGCCTTTGTAGTTCTTAGAGATATAAGCTGACTTCCTTGAAGTATGGAACTCCCTACGATATCCAATCGATGAACCCCTGTTAACCTCAAAGTTCTTCCACTTTTATTGGTCTTGCTCTCTGTCTTCGACTGGCTTTGCCTACTTTCCTCTAGAAACCTCTGCAGTTGGTTTGAAAATGGTAGGCTTGGCACTTGGGAATATTTGCTTCGCTTGATCCTGCCCCCTATATGGCCCCTTCTTGTCGAAAACTTGGTGGCTACCAAAGTCTTTCCAGTTTCTTTTGGCCTTCACCAATCAAACCCCCTCCATATTTTGGGTCGCTTTCTTATTGAACACGACACTACACCTTGGGCAAAGCATAACCTCCGACTTTTTCTTCTGACACCTATGTAGTAAATTGATCAGACTCTCTTCTTCCTTCGGGAAAGCTAGTTTGTTGTATTCCTCTTGTCTTCGCTCTTTGTCAGTTTCCATTGAAGTTTCTTGCGAAATTTTGACCATGTTAATATCCATAACGACATCCTCAGTAATGTCCAAATTTTGAAACTCCATCGTAAGGCCATAAGTAGCCTTATCCATCCGCACGAAACAATCTATAATTTTTTTTGTTACCATCACCAAATTGGAATTCTCAGTGATTTCTATAGTATCAGAACCATCAGTAGTTTCGTTGTTACAGTCTTTGATGGCTCCTTTGTCGAGGCCATTGGTAACCTCACATATGGAATTTTTCAAAACCTTCTCGTCAAGATCCTCAGTGATCTTGACCGTGACAGCATCATTGGTGAAGTCGCCACTAACTTTGATCATGTTAACATTGTGAGTGAAGTCATCAGTAACTTCGACCATGTTGACAACAGCTGGTTCAGTGAAATGAGCATCAGCCACTTGTAAAGGGTCATCATCTATTTTCATTTGAGTCTACACTTTCTCTCCAAACCCGAGTCTTCCGTCCTTGATGGCATTTTTAACAACATCCCTGAAAAGAAAACATTGAGATGTTTTATGACCCAAGAAATTATGATACTTACAAAAACCTCTCTTTTTCCTTTGCTCTAAAGGAGGCATTTTAGCACCGGGAGGCACTATCATTTGACCATCCTTAACTAACAAGTCAAAGATTTCATCACATTTGGTGACGTCGCAAGTGTAAGTTTTCTTAGGGAATATATCGTTCCTGTCTGGTTCGAGTGGATTTTTTCCGTTTGAGGGGGCTAAGACTTTACAGGAATAAGGGGGCCCTTGCTTTAACTCAATGATATTGTTCTCACTTTTATCGAAGTTTGAAGGCTCATTATATTGCCCCTCATTGTCTTCATTAAATTCGATGTAGGCCACCCTCTTGTTTTTATTTACTCTGGCTCTTTCCTCCTTCAAGCATTATAATTATTGAACCCTATCAGCCTGTTGGGCCATATCTTTCAAGTATTGGGTGTCTAGTTTATTTCTAATAGAATAGTCTAGACCTCCAGCAGCCATTTCGACCAATTCGTGTTCTGGAACTTGTGTAAAACACATGCCTTTAAGTTAACGAAATTTGTTCAAGTAATGTCATACCCCAAATTTGTCCTACCTGTGCATAGCCTTTGTCTGTATAGTCGTCCACTACCATTATTCAGAGAATCCAAGAATATGTTGCTTTTGTTTAAGATTGAATTCCAAGTTTGTCAAGTTAAGTGTTGATCGAAAATCAGTCAGATTTGACCTAATCTTTGTCAAGTATCGGTTAGATGCTTCATGATTAGGGTTCATATGAGGGCTGGTCCACTTTTATTTAGGGTCTTGGTGTCGTTGCAGTGCAATCCATATCAAGTAATTATCTTCTGACTTCAAAGTTGTGAGAATTTGGTTCATGATGATAGAGTGTGGTTTGTTTGCGATCTAAGTGACAATAGTCCAAGATGACTCCATTTCTTTAGTCAGTATCGGATTCAGAGGGAGTTGTTGATTCAAGGCTTCAGTCTATTCTTAGTTCATAATTAATTCAAGATTTATTTATGGTTCGATGTCATAGTGCATTCAAAGAGCAAGATTTATTTATGATTAAAGTCAACAATCTATTTAAAGGAAAATTTCAAGAATGGTAGAATTGGATTCATGAGACCTTTGGGTTAAAATTTGGAATTTTAGCAAGAATAGTTCAAGAATTCAAGAAGCAAGGTGCACATAATTTTTGATAAAAAAGGCCCAGGTCAATTTCAAAGTCCAAAGCCCATTAAATCCCACTTATTTCCTTTTTTTATTCATTGCATAATTCATAATTCCCACCCATCATTTTTTATACCAAAAAAAAAGAAGGAAAAATCATACAATTCACAAACTCCTACTTAATAAAGGTCCATCATCATTTTATACATATTTATTGACACACAAAGAAAAGGAGATTATGGTTGCACTTAAATTCAACAAAAATCCCATATCCAAATTTCCTACAAGCCCATCTCTAGTTTACAACTTGGAATCTATTGTTCAAAATGAAAAGAAAATGACAAACACCAACCTTGATTCAAAAACTCCATCCGTATAGCATTACGTTGCGCACATGATTCTTCCAAGTCGCAACACACACCTTCCCGCATTTCACTATAAAAATTTCGTACATGTTTTCTCGATAACATGCTATCAACAAACCAATAACTTGTATGTGCCGCTCATCTTGTGCCTACAAACGCAGATGAATATTACGAACAATAAGAAATGCAGTGAATACAAATTCATAATTCCCTATTTCATCCCTCATACCTACCCTATAAATTCAACTTTTCCTCCCTTGTTCGGGTGGAGAATGAGAACCAAGAGGATACCCTGTATAATTTTTCTACTAAAAAACCCACAACCGAGAACAACAACTCCGTCTCCTCCATTTTCAAACCCAAATCAGCAGAACCTCCACCTTCACTCTTCAAGCTCCCTCGACCCTTTCGATAACCTTCCTTAGAACCTTCGTTGTTCCAACCCCTTATTCAACCTTCTTCTCTCCCTCATCAATCATCGCTTCCTTCTTTATCCTCAAATAACCTTCAACTTCACCACTCTTTCGCTGTTTCTTCCCAGATCCGAAACCCCTTCAATTTTTACCTAACAACTACACACCCTTTCATCTCCTATCTCACTCAAATCACAACCCAAATCAACTCAAACTCGAAATCCCCAACCCAACCTTACTCACGGTTTCAAAACTAAAATGAAACAAAAGAAGATCCAAAGAAATGAGAAGATGAAGTGAGAGATTGTTTTACAGACCCAGATCAGAAAAGAGAAAGAGTGAAGTGATTTGCAAAACAACGATCCAGACTTGATTCACATCGAACATTAAACAAAAACGAACCCGAGAAGCATGAATCAAACAACTTGATGCAAACTGTGTTCTTCTTAACCCGTTTGCGGAAAGGTTGAAGATGATAAACTTTGTTGTGTCCTTCATGTTCATCTATTTTCTCCGAATTTGTTCGATTTTATGTGGATGTGAAGAGTTTCCATGAGAAAGTTGTTCTGGTGTTATTTTGACATGGAGTTTCTTTCTAGTTTATTAGGTCTGTCTTTTATGTTCAATAACATGAGGCTTATTTGGGTCGGTTTCTTTTTGGGGCCCCTTTTTCTTTTCTTTATGGTTGTTATGTCGCTTTTGCTTTTTCCTTTTAGGTTTCCTCATTCATTTTTTAATAAACAAAAACCGAGTTTTACAAACCCATGTGGTTTTTTTCCGATTTTTTGCTGTAGGAGGTGATGGGCCTATGGCCCAGATGATCCTCATCCGTTTATACACCCCCATGACATTTTTTTCATTAATTTTAGAGTTGTTTTTTAAAAATTACTTTTTCTAAATAAATTTTTGAGTTTGGAATATTTTATTTTTCTAAATTAGTTTTAGAGTTTTTAATATTTTTCTAAATTAATTTTAGAGTTTCTAAAATTACTTTTTCTAAATTAGTTTTAGAGTTTTTTTAATATTTTTTTAAATTAGTTTTTAGAGTATGTAATATTTTTTCTAAATAAGTTATGGAGTTTTTTTTATATTTCGATTGTCTAGGTTTTTAATAATTGGTTTGAAAATCTTTCAATATTTTCTTTTCTAATTCTAAATTTGTTAGCTTTGAATATGTTTTATCAATCAATTTCACTTCCATTTTTTCTTCATTTATGGGGTCGATGACGAGACCTCCGAAAATCATTACTAGTCAAACTATTGATAAACAATGATGGATCTGAGACCACCTTCTTTTGTCTCCTCATTTATCCTTCCTTTTCAATTTTTATTTAATTTTCTTGATCTATGAAGTCTTCGATTCATGAATGTTGGTCTTCAAGGTTGATAACCTTCATTGTTTCAAATCTGTAGAAAATGATCATTTGGATCATTTTTCTATACTTTAGGATTGTGAGAGGTTTCCCTCGATTAATTGACACGAGTTTGTGATTAAGACGAGATCTCACCCTTCTTTTGTCTATGCGACACGATTTAATCGGAGAATGATCCTCAATATCATTTCTCTATCTTGTTTTTAGTATAAATTCAATTTATGCGACCTTATATAGTTTGACTTTCATAATAAGTCGAGCTACGACGATTTAGCATTACATTTCGCCCTGATTCAATTCAATAACAAACTAACGGCTAACTTTTACTTTCTGTCAATATACAACTGCTTTATTTTCAGTAAATATTATCTTGATTTATATTATCTTGTTCATATACTCGTTGATATTTATCTTGATATATTATTGTGAATATTATATTGTTTATATTGCTATATATCTTGTATACATTCATATTCATTTCTTCTCTTATTCACATTTCTTCCAAAAACACCTAATAATTATCGAAACCATAAAACCCTAAATTGGTGGATTGTTGGTTGTTTGTCCGAGCGACAGATCTTTGGGCTTTGTCAGAAACCCTAGCTTGGAGTTGTGTTCAACTTTCTCTCAAGGCGTAGTTTAGGACACATTGCACACACACGGTTTTCTCTTGGGCTACCTGACAATGAGACGTTTTATTTTGTGCAATCCCATGTAATTTGCATGTACCCCTCTTCCCTTTTTGATGCACGTATTTCATATTTCTTTGATGCGGTTTATCTTCTAGGAGCACCCCAGGGACTAGCATAACCGTTTTCAAACTAATTCTCGATTCGTCATCGAGCCATTTTCAAACATCCCTCTGTAAGCCGAGTGCTCGTCCGCATTCGCCATCAACCTATCGCACACACTGTTGCACTTTATTATGGACTTGATATTAGGAGCACCCCCAGGGACTAGCATCGTTTCTCACACCTTAACCCTTGATTCTTTGTCAAGCCGGTTCTGTTTTCAATCAAAGCTCTTGATCCATCGTCGAGCCATTTTCAAATCCACTTCCGTTTCACCATGTTTTTGCATGCAAATACAAGTTAAACCTTTGATCCAACGTCAAGCGGATTTTCTCAACAAATTGTCAAACCAATTCACCACCTATTCTCTTTTACAACTTTTCTTCTAAAACCTTGGTCCTGTACCAAGTGCATTTTCAAACTCTTTTCCTAATAAAACTTGGATGGTTGTGGAGTGGTTAGGCGTAGGCCTTCTCCTAACCTGAGTGTTTGAAATTACCTTTAGGGTTCACTGTTGTAAAACACCTATCATTCAAGATTAAAACATCTTTAATAATAGAATGAAGTTCTTTTTGTATTGAACAAAGAGAGAGAATTGAGTGCATGCTTCTTTCTCTCCAGCGTCAGGATACTCACTGTAGGGTGTGTGGTCTCGACACTCGTCTTTCAATATGAAGACATGACTATATTCGCCACACCTTTTTCATAATAATTCTTTTGAGATAAAGAGTTGGGTACTATCCGCGAGGGGTTACTATCAGAGGACCTATTTCACTCTTAAAAATAACTTTCACAAATCAAACGTGACATCTTGCCTCGATGGCGAAAACTCTCTTTTAAAAAATGATATGTTACGTCCGTTCTACCGTAAACAGGTAATGCCTAAGACTCCACAAGCGAGCTTCCCTACACCTAACTACTAGAATGTGCACGTTAGCATCATCCACAAAAATACCAGTTAACCGTAGGCTGAGCTACGATTGCTCTGATTCTTCATTTCTTTTAAGTGAAGATACGTAGGCACAAGGGCCCCAATCCTTGCCAAACATTTTCCCCTCTTTTATTCGTAGTCCTCCGAACTATGTTGACTCTGACTTTCTCATACCTGTTGAGAATACGTAGGCATAGGACCGCGAGGCCCTACCGAGTCACTTTTCTCTCTTTCCCTTTTATCTCTCTTTCCCTGTTTGCAAACTTTCTCTCTCCCCTTGGAACACTCTTAGAAAGCAATACCCGTTAGCAGATACCTTCACGCATAGATAAATAAATGGTTCCCATCGAGTAAGATGGATGTGAGGGGTCCTAATACATTCCCTTTGCATAACCGGCTTCTGAACCCTTTCTCTTGGTTGCGAGACCATCTTGTCCATTTCTTTCTTGGAGTTTTCATGGTGTTTTCCTTTCCCCTTATGGGATAAATAAAGTTCGATGGCGACTCTTCTGTCTTTCTGTTCTCACCTCTCCGCCGTTGCATTTTCGAGTAGTGACAAGTAATCATCTATTGGCTCGGTAAATTTTTGTTTGATACTGGCCAATTTCTTCAGGCTAATCTTGGTTTGTCCCATATAAAACTATTCATGGAATAATCTTTCTAATTGCGTGCAATTATGGACTGAATTTGGTGGCAAGGTTGTAAACCATGTAAAAGAATTTTTGATGAGAGAGCTTGGGAAATATTTTACCCTAATAGTTTCATTATTCGAAATCTCTCCCCCCTCTATCAAGTACCTAGCCACGTGTGCGACAGTGGATTCAGTGGTATCCCTAGAAAATTTAGTGACTTAGGAACTTTCCATCTAGGAGGTAGATCTGATTGAAAAATATACTCTAATAATGGCGAAGCATAGTTTGGTCTCCAAATACCAAATTTTACCCCATTTCGCGCCATTATTCTTTCAACCATGGCTGCTAAATTGTTATCTGCAGCCATATCATAACTTCGAATCTGTTGTACAACGTTATCAGCATTTTGATTCCTATCCACCATTACTACCCTTGGTCTATCCTCAATGGGAATTTGAGGTTGGGCTCTGGGGGGTTTGACTTTAGGTTGTTCGAATGCTACTCTTGGATTGGCTAAATTTGCATGGGGCAGGTGTTCACCGTAAAATTTGGAGAACAACTGCTGGTCTAACAAATGTTAAAGACTCGTTTTAACTTGTAGGATCGACCATACTAAATCCTAGGACATAGTTAATCTGAGTTTAAAATCAAATGAAATCTAAAAGAGAAGGATAGATACTTCGACAATATTGAAAACAATGGAAAAGGTTTTGGTAATAAAGCAAGTAGAACATGAAAGCAGTTTGGGGCAAAGAAGATAGCAACTCGAAGCAAAGGGTAAAGACCAGAAAATATAACTCGCATAAAAGAAGTAAAGTAAAGGAAGATTTTTATAAAAGAAAAGAAAAACTTTAATGCATTACAATAAAAGATGGTGTTTCGACACGTACATTATCAGTTATAACTCTTTTCTCTCTTTGACTTGGATACTTTGAGTAATTTTCTGAGTGACTTGTACGAAATGAACACACCCAAAAATCCTAAATTGAGCCACTATTTAGAACCAGCCAAAATAACCGCTCCTAATGACTCAATGGACTAGACTAAAACAAATGTCACTCTGCATGCTTTGATTACTTGAAACAGAGCCACGTGCCTCCTTCTAATGGTGGAAAATAACTGCATTGCCCTCCAGAATTCGAATTCAAACTTCAAAGGTTCTTGTCTGTCGAATCGTCTGTTTTCTGGTCGAAATTTTTGCAGCATAACCATAGTCGAAAACGCTGCCTTAACTCAAAAACCTAACATTTCCACCTGGGCATCGAAATTCAAGGCTAACAACAGGTCTCTTTGGTTTGATTGAAATTGATTAATGGTAGGATCTTCTTCAAGGATTATTCCCTGATTCGCCAATATATATTCTCTCTGTGGATGTCGAGAAGGTTATGGTACTCCAAAAAATATGCAAGGCGTGTAATCTGTGCTGTCATTTGTTGGTTGGATTGAGTAGTGCTTTGGATTAAGGGATTAAAAATCATCCCCATTATTTGGGCCAACATTTTGGACCATTTCATGATTACTCTCATCCATTTGTTGCCTAATAACCGCTGCAGAATTATTAGTCAAGTTTGGCATTTGGGAGCAATAACCAATTCCTAAGGGTTGGCTACTTCGGCTCATGTTTATCCCAGATCCTGATCCTTGTAATGGTGAAGTACCATTCATTACTGCTTTTGATAATGTTGAGACAACATTACGCAAGTTCGCCATCATAAATGTTGGCATTCCATTAGGTTGATCTCGACTGCCTAAGGGCATAGAGAAACCCAAGGGCATGAAGGGCCTACTCGAAGCATTCCCCATTGGTGGCGGGGTTACTGGAGGACCCATTGGCCTAGTATAATTTAGAATGGGCTCACTATAAGTAATTGACTGCATGGGCATTGAACTTGCCATCGATGGCATTTGTTCTGACATAGTCGCTGAAACCGTTGTTTCCCCAATTGAAGATACTTGGGGCAGTTCTCCACTGTTACTCGATGAACTTTGAGAAATCAAAACATTTGGCTGAGTTAAATTCACCATTCTCCTAGTATATCTTCTCCTTGGTCTATCTTCGTTAGTGGTGGCTACTTTAACACTTATCAATAACATACAACGAAGTCTTCAAAGAGAACGACAACAAAACGAAGTGTTTTTTTTTATATAAAAAACTACTAGCATTGTCCCACTAGGCGTGCCAATTTTTTTACCGTGAAAATTAGTAAACAATCGCTGGTCTTTCAAATCGAAAAATAATTTGGTTACTTACAGAATCGACCATACTGATCCTAGGACATGTGCTAGTAAATCTTAAAATAAATTTTGGAAACTAGTAAATACTTCGACATTATTCATGATCTAAAAGTTAACAACTTTAAAATTTAAAGAAAGTAAATTGCAGAAACTTAATCAATAAACAAGTAAATGCATTGAAAAATAATTTGAGCGATAAAGAAGACAAACTTGTGATAAAAAGATAAAACTAAAATTAAAGTGTAAAGATATGGTGTTTTGTAATACATTTTCTCAACACGCTCTTTTCTCAGCACACGAGTATTTTGAGTAATTTTAGAGATTTTGTACAACTTTGAACACCCCAATCCTAATGCTAAGACTTCCTATATATATATATATATATATATATATATATATATATATATATATATATATATATATATATATATATATATATATATATATATATATATATATATATATATATATATATATATATATATATATATATATATATATATATATATATATATATATATATATATATATATATATATATATATATATATATATATATATATATATATATATATATATATATATATATATATATATATATATATATATATATATATATATATATATATATTCATCTGCAACAGTTAATTTCCATCTGCGACCAACAAAACTTAATTTAAAAAAAAAAAACTTATTTTGATAAGATTTTGGAGATGCATCTACTAAACTTTTTCGTAGATAAAAAGGGTGCGTTCGATTATGTATCTTAAGAAGCAGGGGGTATAAAAGAAATTTCGCTAGGCGCCTAAGAGTATTAAGAGGTGGATTAAGAAATTCTATTGAATTATCTCCCAATGTGGTGGATCGTCCCAACTATGAACTTCATTAGGTTTTTTTTTGTATTTTCTCAATTAGACTACTTAAGTGACTAAGTGACTTATGTTTGTCTCTTTCTCTTTGTCGCTACTGCGAAAATCGGCGCCGGCTAAACAGAAGAGTCGCCACCGTGTGTTATTTATCACACAAGAGGGAAAGGAAACGCTCGAAGTAAACCTACCGCAAAGACGGGAAAGGAATGGTCATGGCAACCAAGTCCTGGATTCGGGAGTCGGTTACGCAAGGGGAAGGTATTAGCACCCCTCACGTCCGTCGTACTCGACGGGATCCACGCTTGTTTTCTAGTACGGATTGTTATTCTATCTACTCTATAGGTCAAGGGTTTAAAAGGAAAAGAAATGACTTGGCAAAATATCGCACTTTATGCCTACGTATTCCTGTCTGGAACGAGAAATCAGAGTCAATGTAGTTCGCCTACCTACGGGAAAGGAGGGGAAGGTTACTCGCTAGGATACGGCATCCTATGCCTACGTACTTTCATACAGCATGAAAGATCAGAGCAAACGTAGTTCGGGCTACGGAAGACACAAATTTGTCTGACTGTTTTTTATCTTTCTGAAAAGGTTTTCTCCTGATTATGGGTCCAAGCGGACAAAAATGACACTTTGATGTTTGTTCTCAGTCTTTTACGCAAGAACTGTTTTTTCATGATGTTTGCAATCTTTGACGCACTAGAGACTATGATTTGAGAGTGACTACGTCGTATGTCACCCTAAGGGTAACACACTAAGCAGTCAGATTACTGAAGAGTGACCCTCCAGCAACCCTCTCTCAAATAGCTTAAGGCTCGTAACGTACGACATCGATTATCCTTATTACTGTGTTTTGAATTGTTCTGAGATAGAAAGAATTCTAAAAACCTATGGTTTGTAATGGGAATCAAAACTACCCTAATGTTGTCATGCATGGGTTAAAACCTAATGTCTGTCATAATTCCCTCCTGCACAGAGGAAATCAGAGATCCTAGGGGATAAACGGAAAAGAAACAACAGATATACAGTAAACAGTAAAATGCATGAGATGCAGCAATACAAGCGAGGCAAGGGAGTCCCACTCAACCTCGAACCTGGGAAAACAATAGGCAAAGTGAAACAGCTTCACTTCAATCCTAAGGGGCAAGCTGAACAAGCCAACAAACAATACAAAAAAAGAAATAAAACCCAACACCAGCCCTGACAGCAACACCAACTCCTACAATAAGCTCTGACAGCTACGGTTGATTAACAACAAAAAGTCTGTCAGCACCAACTTCAAGCAAGATCCCATCCTTACTCTCCAATGATCTTCAAAGCTTTAGATAAGTTCTTATCCTCAAAAATCTCCAGCTTTAGCAAGCAATGAACCCCAACCAGTATACAGTTTCAATCAGCAGCAAAACCCTAGTCTTTAACAGATACCCAGCTTTGACAAGCACAAGCTTCATCTTCACCATTCCTCAATGAACTTCTTATCTTCAATAGGCTTCCATCTTCAAGGCAAGCACTCAGAAGAGAGAATCAACTAAGAGATGAAGTTGGAATGTTAAGAGGCTTAATGATAACCCAAGAAAATCACTAAGATCTTAACTCAGCAAGTGAATGCTATCCTCAAGGTTCTACCCAATCAAAGAATGCTCTACATCCCTCCTAAGTAGAGATGGAACTTCTTTGGGGGACCTTGTGTCATAGGATGGAATAGAGGCACAAGAAGCTCTCTATGTTTGAAAGAAGAAATCAGTCTAATCTAAAGCTCTCCCTATATCTCCTATCTCCTAAGTCTTCAAAAGCAACCTTCAAGGATGAGGATCTTCATGCTTCAAGCTCTATCCCTTGTCTCCCATCATCTCCAAAGCCTTCATTAGCTCCAACAAACCAAGCCCAAGCCCAACACCCAATTGAAATGCCCAAAACCCAATTGAAATGCCCAAAACCCAACAAACACAATAACATCCCAAGAGGGAAACACACCAA
The DNA here is from genome assembly GCA_963859935.3 of Lathyrus sativus. Taxonomy (NCBI): domain Eukaryota; kingdom Viridiplantae; phylum Streptophyta; class Magnoliopsida; order Fabales; family Fabaceae; genus Lathyrus; species Lathyrus sativus. Next base: position 518,536,852 of record OZ012737.1, read on the forward strand.
TAACAACCAATTTGCAAAAATAAAAGAACAAGTAATGCTCATCCTAAAATCCTAGATTAATTTCTAAGGGAACCTAACTATGTACCCTATATCCCATATAGATTCCATAACCTAAATCAACTATTGAACCCCAAAACTATGCCCTAAACTACACCTAAGTGTTGTAAAACCCTAATCCTAACACCCTAAAGTTCATCATTCAAAACTAGCCTAAATTTCATCATAAAAATATGAGAAAAATCTCTAAGGGAGAATGTACCTCTAATCTAATCAATCCAACAAGAATCAACTCAAAAACATTCACCAATTGATCATACTAAATTCAGAAAAATAAGGCATCAAACAAATGTAAACTAAAAGCAATAATATTGTAAAATATGCCAAAAATATAAAATGCAAGGAATTAATATTTTTATTGTTTTATTAAATTCTAGAAACCCTAAGGAAATCAAGGAAAAAATTCCCATCCAAAAATGATCTTTTTTCAATTAGTTATGGACTTTTCAATTAACCTAAAATAATATGAAAAAATAAAAGAAAATAGAAGAAAATGAAAAAAGAGGCGTGACAAATAGCAATCAGAATCAGTTCAATTCACCAATTGGGCTCATAGGGGGGGTGCGTATAGGAAGCGCGCTAGGCCCAACATACAATCAGAAAATAAAATGAAAAAAACAAAGAAAAATGGAAAAAGTTTGGTACGAATAGCAAAGATTTCACGTGTGTTTTTAAGTGGGCCTCCAGGCTGGGGTGTACATAGCAACATTCTCACTTAAGCCCATGCCAACTCATTAAGTGAAACGGCGCGTTTCACTCTCCTCTCAGAATTCCTTCACAACCTTAGATTCACTCGTGGCCGTTGGATGATGGTTTTAGTCAAAGGTCCTGCACGATCCTATGGTGATAAGTTCATCTTCTTCCTTTGAATTTTGGAGGGAGAAAAGCCATGGCTGAAACAGAGCTTCAACCTTCATCTTCTCCAAATGCAAATCTCTTAATCCTCACCAAAACCCTAACCTAAATACATCATCTGGCTCACCTTTTCACAAGGAATTCAATCATACTATCCATTGGCATTGAATCATCTTCTTCCTCAAAACACGAAGAGAGGTTCAGAAAAAGCTCAAACCTCAATTCTCACCAAACTTAAAATTGAGAGGCCTAAGATCAACTACACCTCACACTGAGTAAAATCCACCATTAAACTAGGTTTAAACCTCCAAGAATTGCAAGATACGATCATGAACAGAAATGGTGCTCAACCTAATTTTGTCTCTAAATCAAGCCAATTGCTACCAGAATCCACCTAGCCATGTTCTACAATGCTTACCACCATCTAAAACCTAAAGAAACCTCATGAATCGAGCCATAGAAAGCAATTTACATACCTGCAAATCTTGGATGAACTGAGTGGTAAAACCTCCAAATCAAGCTCCAAGATCTTCCAGATACCTTCAATGAAGTATGATTAAGCTTCTGTATGCAACAAATTGGACTGAAACCTCTTGAATCCTTGAATCCGATTCTGACTTGCAAGAGATGAATCCAAAATGCTCTCTCACGATTTTGCACCAATCTTGCCTTGAATTGTATCTGGAATCACTCACCAACACCAAAGGAAGCTATTGAACACAAAAGAATGGATTGAAATGGATCAAATTGTTATAACCGATTCTGTTTTGCAAATGGAAAACTCAAGATGCAATCTCTCAATTCTCCCTCAATCTCCACCAACCAATGCTTTGAACCTCTTCTAATCCTTATATAGAACATGAATGAAAGCCCTAGAAACTTCTGGATTGATCCAATGAGAAGTTCCACATCTCTTGCATTTGAAAATGTCATGAGAAATTCACATATGGCAGATGAGTTTCAAGCTTGTATTTGCACCTCATTCTAATCCAAATTCTCACCACATGACATATTGAATGTGTTAGGATTCATTAGAGCCTTGGTTATGCCTTGAAGAGTGGTTTTGCAATTGTTACTTATGATGTAAGTAACCATTTTACAAAGCAAGTCATAGAATTGTCGCTCAACTCAAAAATGTGTCAATGTCAATGTTTTCAAAATGTATTTTCCAATCAATTTGGTATGTCATATGGCTAGGTTTGGACCCATAGCTCAAAAATTCCAATTTTCATCCTTGGTTCATTTAAAATTCACCCTTATTTTAGGCCATTTTTGCAATTTTGTGATACAAGCCCTTCCAATCACCCATGACCTCTTACATAGCCTAAAAACACCATTCTAAACACATCTCATGTTGAACATTTTTTCATTTGAGGAGTGGAAGATAGAGATTTTGACCTATGTTGAAAAATGACCTGTAATCATCAATACCCAAAATACCCATGGATTTCCAAGATCATAACTTGAGTTCCACAAATCTTATTGAGGACTTCTAGTACTCTATGTAAATCTAAGATCATGATCTACAACTCTTATGTTGGCCAAGAATCCATTTGACAACTCCTTGATGGGCAAAAGTTGCTTGGAAGTCAAGTGACTTTCACAGATAAATTTCAGTGTCCTCTGGTGACCCATAACTTGCAAGAACCATAACTTGAGTTCTACAAATCTTCTTGAAGACTTCTAGTACTAATATTAAAGCTATTGAGAAGCTCTATAAGTTTCATGTTTTCCAAGAATCCATTTGAAACTTTCATTTTGACTTATCTGGCTTGGAAGATAGGCCTAAATTAAGGGATTTTACACTGAAACCCTAATTTGGCAACCCCTCATACTCTTGATTCTCTTTGATTTATCCTTGGCACAAAACCACACATGTATCAACATATCAATTCATGAATCCCACATCCTTAAATTGAGCGTTGATGCTCTTCAATCACTCAGTTGACCTAGGGTTGACCCAGATGAAACCCTAGTTGACTGCACTTCAACTGTGGCTCTTGTACTTGAATCCATGACTTGTCTCATCTTCAATATGACCCTCTAGGCATTTCATAAGCTTTGTACACATTCCATATCCTCAATTCATAGCTCATACCCCCATTGATGACCCTCAATACACCTCAGCTTAGGGGAAAAGTCCCCTGGTTGACCCTCACACTTCTCAAAGCTTCAAACATTTCTTGATGACTTGGATGGTCTTAAGCTTGAAAAAGTCTTGATGTGCTTCTTTAGATAAGAATGACACTTGATCCCTTGTTGGATGCCTTGCTATGCTAGGCTATGCAAATGATTAGATTATGTACATGATTTACTATGCAAATGATAATGCAATTAAAACATAAATCAGGTGAAATAGGTTGAGCAAATTTTAGGGTGCAACACTCTTTAGTGTCTATCCTCATTTCTTCTACAACTTTAGCAGTTGTCTCTTTATAATTTATATATATTTTTAACGATACTACAAATAATACATTTTATAACAAAGATTTCACCTCATACAATTAAAAATCAAGGTCAAATACCTTGGAGTGTGACCGTTTAATTTTAAAAAAAAATATTAAATCCATTCCTTTGGATTTTTGGTTCAATCGACAGGAAATATCCTTCAGAGTTTGAGCTTTGATTCTCACCTCCTACAATTTTGTGTTTTATTTAAAATAAAAAATATGTCATTCGCTACAACAAATAACACTTTTCATGACAAACCTTTCACCCCGAACAATAGAAAATTGAGATATAAAGCCTAGGCACACTATTTTTTATTTTAAAATAAAAAATAAAAAAAACCATAAATTTCCTCGGGTTTTCATAACACCGAGGTGGAAAAACAACTCAGTACAAACTTCGATTCCCAACAATCGGAGTTTATGATTTTATTTGTTTATAAGTGTAAATAAAATGTTCTGACCCTTCGATTTTCTATTTAACCGAGGCATAAAATAATAAGATTTTACTATAAAAGCACTCGCTAAACAAATTTTACCTTAATACTCACTAATATGAAGCCGCCCCAAACTCAGAAGCATCATTCTTTGGGATGGATTCCAAGATAGAAAAAAAATGTTCTTTTATCTTGAACAAAAATATTTTTCTACCCTTGCAATTCATCTCACATAATGGTGTTGATGTTTTTGTTGTATTTATGTAATAACATTCTTATGTTGTCAATCAAAAAAAATATTGAGAAATCTATTGGTTTCACTATGCCCAAAATGATTTTTGGCAGCGTGGAAAAGACAGCGCTTTCTGTAAAAGCGCTGCTAAAAAGTTTTAAAAAAACAAAGGAAAAATTCGTTGACTTTAGAAAGCGTTGTTAAAGGGGGGGTATTTATTACAAAAGAAAGCGCTTTATTAAAAGCACTGCTAAAAAGGTGGGGATACGAAAGCGCTTTTAAAAAGCGTTGCTAAAGGGGGGGTATACGAAAGCGCTTTTAAAAAGCGCTGCTAAAGGGGGGGTATACGAAAGCGCTTTTGAAAAGCGCTGCTATAGGGTCTGCCTAAGACAGACCTTAGAGAGCGTTTTTTAGATGAAAGTGTTGCTATATGTGTGGGTTTCAGCAGCGCTTTTCAAAAGTGCTACTATAGGTGTTAATTTTATAAATTTAACAAAGTGAGCTTTTTTAAATTCAGAAACAGTATGCAACATTCCGTCTTTCTTTCCCTCTCGCGAAAAACCCTCCATTTCTGAAAAACCTCTCGCGACCGTTCCACCATTTCTCCTCCTTCGAATGTTGTCCTCCCTCCGTCCGTCCGCCATCTTCTTCCTTTCCGCCGACCATAGTACTCCCTTCGTCCTCCGCACCACCTCTGTCCTACCATATTCCACCATTTTCAAGGTATTTTAGTCATTTTCTTCATTTTCATGGTTATGGATCGATGAGTTTTTTTTTGTAGAAATATTGTATAAGTTTTTCAATTTTTGTTGTTGTTGATGTTGCATTTGCTGCATTCTTTCCATTGTAAAGTATGTCATGAAAATAAAAGACCATGTTTTTGCATGGTTTGTATGGCTTTCTCTTGTTTGGAAATGGTGAACATAAAGAAAACAACATTATAAAAACAAAGAGTAATGGAACTTTGGTACCCATTTTTTCCTTAATTGGATATATGAGAAGAAAAGAGAAATGTGCTTGGAAGTAAGGAGGGACTAGTAGGACTTAATTTAGCATATGGTGGGTGGTTCTAGTGCCCTTTTATAAGGACTGAAAATAAATCGAGAATATGATTGTTATACGAAGAATCTTTAAGAAATGAAAAATAGAAAAGTCTAGGCATTGGTTCTATTTTTTTGATTCACAAAACAAATAAAATAAATGAGTTAGACTCCAACTATTCAACAAGATGAAAACAATTCTCAAGTTATAAAGAATGATGTTTTTGGCTAGACAAATGCTAATTAAAACTGAAATAATTCATAGACCCAATTTTGTAAGAATCCTCTATTCATTGTCGTAAACGGACATTCCTTCTTAGACACATCATAAGAACATATATCTGTTTTTGTCTTTTTGATTTATATTCAAAGGTCATTTTGACGAATCAGGAAAGATCATAACTATCTCCTATGTATAATATGGTGATACATTAAATTTGATTTGGGTCTAATTTTATTATTTAATTTTTATATTTAGTTCTTTTTGGTTTAATGTTGTTATTGATGTTGTCAATGTTGATGTTGATGTTGTCAATGTTGATGTTGTTAATGTTGATGTTGATGTTGTTGATGAAAACATGAATTAATTTTGTATGTTAATTTGTTATAGAGGTTACTTGTGAAGATTGTGATCGTTTCCAAGAATCTTACTGTGTAGTTCTAGAAGTTGGTGATTTCACTACAAGTGCTACAGGTATTCGTTGTTTTTGTTTAGCTTACATAGTTTAGTTGCTTCATACCAAATGTATCATTTTCTGACGTTGTTAAATGTGATTGCAAATGTTGTTGTTGATGTTGTCAATGTTGATGTTGTTAATGTTGATGTTGATGTTGTTGATGAAAACATGAATTGATTTTGTATGTTAATTTGTTATAGGGGTTACTTGTGAAGATTGTGATTATTTCCAAGAATCTTACTGTGTATTTCTAGAAGTTGGTGATTTCTCTACATGTGCTACAGGTATTCGTTGTTTTTGTTTAGCTTACTTAGTTTAGTTGCTTCATACCAAATGTATCATTTTCTGACGTTGTTAAATGTGATTCCAAATGTTGTTATTGATGCTGATGTTGTCGATGAAAACATGAATTAATTTTGTATGTTAATTTGTTATAAGGGTTACTTGTGAAGATTGTGATCGTTTCCAAGAATCTTACTATGTAGTTCTAGAAGTTGGTGATTTCTCTATGAAATTCTGGTATGTAGATTTCATATGTCCCAAGAACATTGATCTATGCTTGAACAGAACAAGGACAGAGGGTAACCAATTTAAATTTCTTTAAATTGTACCAATGTCATGACCAACGTCATGACCTCTGTTGTAACATCTGCTGCCTGACAGAACTATTTATCTAACCATTTGAATTGTGCAAAATTGTAAATGCAGAAAGATAAATAACACCAGTAATTGTTTACCCAGTTCAGTGTCAACAACACCTACATCTGGGGGCTACCAAGCCAGAGAGGAAATTCACTATTAGTAGAATCAATTCAGAGTTAAACCTCCAATTTACGCTCCTCACTTAATCCCTACCCAATGTCACTTCAGCCTAGAGACACTCTAGTATCTGAGTATACCCACTCACTCCCCCTCAATCACACAACAGTGATTTCAATACACAATTACACAACAGTTATGGAGATACACTCCAAACACACACCATGATCTTGCTTCACAACTTTGATCAATTGAGACACACTCTTGCTTAAAAGCTTTGAGTGACACAGCCTAGAATCTACCTATCCAATGCAATCATCCACTAGACAATTGCTTGGAGTACAAGTATTCCTAAACAGACTTTACACGTGAAGACTAGCCTTCTTCACTTACCACTATGTCTACCACAATGTATCAAAAGATACAAAGGGTGACTTACAAGGACACACAAGGGACTCTCAAACCCTAGACCTTTATTTTACACTCAAGTTATTCTTGATGTGAGTGCTTAATTTCTTCTACTTCTTCTCCTTCTTTTATAGCAATGCAGACTGGGCTTGGGCTGATCAAAAGCAACATACTTTAGGTTTAACTAAGTTAAACCACTTTCCATAATTCAAGGTGCTTTGAATTAAGTCATAGGCTTTTTAAGATACGGTCAGCACTGCCTAGAATCTCTCTTGAGATAACTAGGGAACCCTAATAAGTCTCTTGAAATCTAGCCTGAGTGAAATCAGGTATCATAACAGAAAACCAACATGCCTGCTTGCTGTCAGCTACCTGATGTCATACGCTCAACGTCATAACATTCAGTATGACATCCAATTCTCTTTGTTCTTAGTTGACCAGCCTTGCCTTGTGGAGCACTTCTGCAGAATCTTCTTCATGACAGTAGAAACACGCATCTTATAGTTTCCTAAAAAGTATCAAAGGTCCTTTTTATGAAAACTAATTAGATATGCACTTTGTTCCTACTAAATCTTTGGCCTGCACATACTGATGAGGTATATCCAACAGAATCTCATCAAACCAAAGCACCTCTGTCATGAGATATGAAATAGCAGCCCCTGCTGTACCAGACAATGATGTCATGCCATTCAGAATGACATCCATGACAACAGTTCTGCCTTCAGCTCCTGCTAGCTCTTGCTGCATCCATGAGAGCAGTTCTGTCATCAGCTCCTGCTGTATCCATGAGAGCAGTTCTTTCTTCAGCTCCTGCTAGCTCCTGCTGCACCAGACATCGATGTCATGACTTTGGTAATGACATCCTGTTTAAAACACATGACAATAGTACTGTCATCAACTCCTGCTGCACCAGATCTTGAGGTCATGACTTTGGTAATGCCATCAGTGCAGGATCAAGTTTTACCAAAATTTAGCCAATCATAGAACCATAGAATCATGGAACTAACAATATCCCCCTTTGGAAAATTTTGGCTAAAACACCCAAACATCTTATTGTTGCACCCCAAAATTTGACCAACATTTATTCATTCATTGAGTGTTTGGAAGTTGATACCTTCATCAGAAAGTTCAAGAGATCCCCAGAGAAGTGGTTTGAAACCAGGGTTGTGTGCTTCACAGTTTGAAAGTTGTGAGTGCTCCTCAGATGATTCTGAGACTTTGAGAATGAACTTGATATTTTGAGAAAGCTTATGAGATGTCTTGAAAGCCATCATAAAGCCCTGAGAAGTCATTGTGCAAGAATTCAGAAGATTCAACCATGAATGGTAGAATTAGGGTTTTGACTGGGTCAACCCTAGGATAACTGGAAATTTGGAGAAGGTTGAGACTCAATCCAAGGGCCATGAGATCATGGAATGATGCATAGAGATGTTATAAAGAGGATTCCTAGACCAACTCATCATGATTGAGGAGTTTGAGAAGTTTTGAGTTAGGGTTTCTGAAGATTGTCAGTGGGAAAACCCTAATTTGATCCCTATTTTCTAGGCAGTTTTAGCTATAGATGTGATTGAGATCTCATTTTCCCCACAACATGAATGTTGTAGAGCTTGTTCTAAGCTTTAATTTGAGTGGTGGAAGTCCTTGATAGGAGTTACAGAGCTCAAGTTATGGTTTTGACAAATTACAGGTCAGCAGAGGTGTGTGAATCTGGGTCCTTGAAAGTCACCCAACTTCCAGACAACTTTTGCCCTAGTAGGTTGATTCCTATGGTTTCTTGGTCAACATGAATGTTGAAGAGGATGTTCTTAGCTTTAATTTGAGTGGTAGAAGTCCTTGATTGGATTTGTGGAACTCAACTTATGGTTTGAACAAGGCAGGGGTATTTTGGTCATTTGTCAGTTATAGGTCATTTTAACCAATGCCTAAAACTCCTATTTCCAAGCCTCAAATGGAAAAACTCAAAACATGAAAGTTGCTCAAAATGTGATTTTAAGTCTAGAAAGAAGGTCACAAATTGTTGAAAAGGCTCATAGCACAAGATTCCATGATTGGTCAAAAATGAACTAAAAATGACTTATAACTTTGAAAAGTTGAAATTGAAAAGTGTTTTGGAAGATCTACAAATCCAAAATAGGTCATCCAATATATCATTTTGATTGGAAAAAACATTTTGAGAAGATTGGTTTAAGTAGAATTTTCATTTGAGGCTTAAAAAATGAGGTTCCTTTGGAAATTTGTTACTTAAGAAAGAAGGCAATGTTAGAAAACCCTACACAAGCAACAAATGGACTTGTTTTTCACTCATCCTCATTCAATAACTCATGTAAGGACATTTTGAGACCAAATTGAAGGCTTGAAGCATGGGAGATGAGATAACCAACTTCTCATTCAAGGAGAAATTCATGAAACTTCCACATCATTCTAGATGAATCTAGAGACTTCCATGGATTGTTATAAAAAGAGTGCATTATGGAGAGTCTATGGTTGGTGAAATTGGAGCCAAGTCAGAGGAGAGAGAGAAGTGCATAGCCATTGGAGAAGTTTCTTCAAGTTGAAGCAACTTGAGTTTTCTTTCACTTCAAGCCACCACCTTCAAGAATTGTGCAAACAGAAGGCTATTCATCCTCAAAGGATCATCCTGAAGGATTTGCAAGACCTGGTTCGAGCCATAGCATCACTCACCATAGCTTCTTGACAGGTTGGTGAACTCCCCTCTTTCTCTTTATTTATGCTTAGATAGAACATATTATAGGTGTAGAAAGATTGTGTTAGGGTAGAGGATTAATCCCTGAGAATTAGAGCAAGATTGGTGAAGTTTCACACCAGGGCCATGAATCTTGAATCTTCCATAAGTAGTTGTTTAATGAGTTTTAATCAGCATGGATTAGTGTATGACAGCTGGCGACTCTGCTGGGGACGCAAGCATCTAGGGACTTTTCCCATCCCTTATGCTGGGACCGTTTCCCATCCCCTACGCGAGTCAATCCTATCGTTTGTGTGTTTGCTTGTTGGGTTGCGTTTGTTTATCGCATCTTTACTTCCCGCACTTTACTTCCTGCATTTTATTTCCCGCATTTTATTTCCAGTTCGATATGATTATCTGTGCTGCTGTGGGAGAGGGATGTTACTGTGAGTGAAAAGCCGGACCTGGGCTTGAGTACACACCTAGATATAGTTGCGGAGAAGTAGTAGACGAACCTGTCTGCTGAGCAGACACAGTTCCCTACGAAAATTTGCGCTCAGACGAGATTCTTGCAGAGGTGCTCCTTTCCGGTCCTGAGGATCTGAGGGGAGTCCAGACGTGAGGATTGTCGACTCTGGGGACCGATCATTTGGAAGTCAGCTAAGAGAGGCCTCTTCATGACTTGACGATGCCACTCCTTCTGGGAATCGTATTGTCACTCATGAATGTCTGTGACGCTGACAACCGCATAGGATGCCGTACCTTTGTCCGTGGATTAGGTCCATCATACCTGTGAGTGGGGTTGGGATATTGCAGGAAACTTTGACCTCCAGACTACCTGGTTTTCTTGACAGTGGATCAGTATGTTGAGTTCTCAGTTGCAGATATGTTCTTGATAGAGCAAGGGTTTGATCAGAGGATCTTATCATCGGGTATTTGTCTGTTCTTGATAGAGCAGGCTTTGATCAGTGTATTATTATCAGAAGTTTGTCCTGGATGGAGCAGATTTTTGAGTGGGGTCTGAGGATCTCGTCAGCAGTTGTCATTTTGTTCTTGATAGGGCAGGCTTTGAGTGAGGTTTGAAGATCTCATCAGCAGCCGTGCAGTTGTTCTTGAGAGGGCAGATTTGTGATTTGGGGTCTGAAGACTTCTCCAACAGATATTCCTTGATCTTGCATCCAGGGTTTTTTATTATCAGGCCTTCGTTCTTGTCAGAGCAGAATCTTGATCTCGATCCTACCAGATGGTTATTCACAACAGATCAGATCAGTGGTTTACACCGGGGTTTCCTTCTCAGCAGTGACTGTTGACATCGAATCTCCACAGCAGCCTTGGATATATTGTTGCATGCCTGCATTTTGCATTAGCTTGCATAATCATTCCATTAGCGTGCGTCTGTGAGGTTGCTGTCTCCATGATTGGGCCTAGATTCCTCTCTTCATTATTGTCAGCAGATGCCAGGATCGGGGGAAATCTCTCAAGCACACAGACTCACGCATGCATTTGCATGAAGCATTCTTGCATGACATACATTCTGTTGCTTTTCCTAACCTTTGATCTTGACAGGTTTTTCAGGTACTCAGGTTCCGAGCTGCTTTCAGGATTGATCAAAGATTCATCCACCGTTACTCGACTCGCGCCAATCAAACGAGAATCATGGACCAGGTACAATCAGATGTTCAGGAGCTTCGTGAAAGGATGGATCGTTTTATGGAGTTGATGCAAGTAGTTGCGAACGGGCAAGAGCAACTTCGTACTTTGGTTCAACCTCTCATCTCCAGGGTTGACAGCAATGGAATTCTTCACGGCGGGGCCGTACCCACTCCTCCTCCTCAAGTGGATACTCCTCAGAACGTTGTTCCTGCTGCCGGGGGCAACGGTAGTGCTAACGGCAATCTTATGAATAATCTCGGACTTAACGCGGCGGGCGCCGTCAATGGTGGTTTGGGAGCCAATGTTAATGTTGGTGCAGGAAATATGGTGGTGCCTCAACCGTGGCTGGAGGACCATCAAGACGACATTTTCTCTCAGAGGGGTGTAGAGGCTGAGTTAACTGCTGAAGCTAGACTCAGGTTCAAGGCACTGGAAGATAAAATGAGAGATATAGAAAATCAGAATACATTGGGCGTTGACATGTCCAAACTTGGGCTGATTGCTGACTTTAAAGTACCTCACAAGTTTAAGGTACCTATCTTTGAGAAGTATAGAGGCACTACTTGTCCCCGTGTTCATCTCCGATCGTATTACAGAAAGATGTCCGCTTACTCTGATGATGAGAAGTTGCTGATGCACTTCTTTCAGGATAGTCTTTCTGGCCCATCGCTTGAATGGTATATGGGTTTGGAACCCGCTGCTGTGCGAACGTGGAAAGATCTCGCTGAAGCGTTTGTTCTCCACTACCAGTATAATAGCGACTTGGCTCCCAACCGAGTTCAGCTCCAGAATCTCTCGCAGCGGAGCAATGAAAGCTTCAAGGAGTACGCCCAGCGGTGGCGTGAATTGGCTGCTCGGGTTCAACCGCCGATGGTTGAGCGTGAGTTGGTACAGATGTTCGTGGCTACTCTTCCCGGAGTCTATTATGAGAAGTTGGTTAGTGGCATGTCCGGGACATTCTCGGCCCTCATCACTTTGGGCGAGCATGTTGAAAATGGTATAAAGATCGGCAAGATTCAAGGCGAATCATCCTCATCTGGAGGAGCCAGCAAGAAACCTTATACTGGCAAACGCCGAGAGGGCGATGCCAGTGCTGTCTCTAATGCTAGGAGAAAGGGCAAGGGCCCTCAGTCTCAGATCGCTAGCATAAACATCCCAGCTGCTCCCCCGCAGCCGCAGCAGCAGCCTCAGCAACAGAATAACCCGGGATATAAGAAATATCAGCATCGGGGTCCCCTGGCAAACCGTCATTTGGAAACTCCTCCCATGTCGTATGCCCAGCTTCTGCAGACGCTGCTTCAGCTCCAACTAGTTCAGAAGAGGACGCTAGCTCCCTTGACAGGGGCACCACCACCGGGGTATGATGCTAATGCTACTTGTGAATTTCATTCTGGGGCACCTGGCCATACAGTTGAGAACTGCAAAGCTTTTAAGCATAAGGTCCAGGACATGATTGACGCCAAGATAATAAATTTTTCTGACAACGTGCCCAACGTCACCAAGAATCCGATGCCTCATCATAGGGGGGGCGGAGTAAATGCTGTCATCACTGAAGAGAATTCAGACTTGCTGACTGATGTCAGAGATTTGAAAACGCCACTGAGTTTCGTTAAAGCTAAACTGCTGAAGAAAGGCTTCTTTCCCGGGTGTGGGGAGTTTTGTATGGAATGTGCTGCACTTCCTGACGGGTGTGAGCAGTTGAGTGAAGGTATCCAGAGTCTGATGACCGAGGGTATTTTGCAGTTTAGTCGAAGCGTTGAGAATGCGTCAGGGGAAGTCGTGCTGAAGCAGGCGGACGAAGTCGCTACTATCACCATTCCTCGCCACCCTATCACTATATCTGCACCTCGTCCGCCTACTATTACCATCACCAGAGCTGGACCAATCCCGTTCGAGAGTACCAATGCCGTGCCATGGCATTACGGCGCTGAAGTGTATTGTAATGGCCAGAAGGTAGAGATTGAGCCGCCCAGATCGACTGCGCAGAATCTTGCTGAGGCCAGTGGTATCACCAGAAGTGGTAGAGTGTTCGCGCCGGCAGAGGGTGCAGCAGAGAAGGTAGTCCGGGCTGATGCTGCTGACAAAGGCAAAGGTAAAGCCGTTGAAGAGGTTCCTGCGGGGGCAGACAAAGACTTGTTGGTTAAAGACGCAGAAGAGTTCATGCGACTGATCAGGAAAAGTGACTACAAGATTGTAGATCATCTTCACCAGACTCCGTCAAAGATCTCAATTCTCAACCTGTTGCTGTGTTCCGAAGCACACCGCAACGCATTGCTGAAAGTATTGAATGCTGCATACGTGCCGCAGGAGATATCGGTTAATCAACTTGAGGAAGTGGTAGCTCATGTCAACGCTGGTAATGGGCTGGGTTTTACAGATTTGGAGCTGACGCCCAAGGGAAGAGACCACAACCATGCCTTGCACATCTCGATAGAGTGCAGGGGCACGATTATGTCACATGTCCTAGTAGATACGGGCTCCTCGCTGAATGTGCTTCCGAAGAAAGCACTAATGAAGTTGGATACCCGGGGACTGCTGTGCACGCCCAGTGATCTGGTCGTAAAGGCTTTTGACGGAACCAAACGCCACGTCTTTGGAGAATTGACCCTGCCAATTCAAGTCGGTCCAGAGACGTTTAATGCAGTGTTCTATATTATGGATATCATGCCCGCCTACAGTTGCCTCTTAGGTCGGCCGTGGATTCATTCTGCTGGTGCCGTAACGTCTACGTTGCATCAGAAACTTAAATATGCTGTTGGGGGCAGCATAGTGACAGTTTGCGGAGAGGAGGACATCATGGTAAGCCACCTGTCGTCCTTCAAGTATGTCGAAATGGATGGCGAGATCCATGAGACTCTTTGCCAGGCGTTTGAGACCGTCAAGGTGAAGGAGGTAGCTCCCGTTGTTGCAGAGAAGCAGGAGGTGAACCTCTCTTCGTTTAAGGAAGCTAGAGCCGTTGTCGAAGCTGGTTCTACCCCAGGCTGGGGGCACGTCTTGGATATACCATTCAAACAGGATAAGTTTGGATTGGGATATTCTCCTGAAGCTGAAGCTTCAACTTCTTCTGGTAGCTCATCTCGTGGAAAGGGGCCGATCCTATTCACCAAGGGAGGAGTAATATTCGAAAGTGTCAACGCAGCGTCAGAGGACAGCGGGGACAGTGACTGTGATCTCGATGCCTGGATTCAACCGAGCAAGCCAGGCGAGCGCCTTCACAACTGGACCATCAAGGAGATTATCGAACCGACAAGTGAAGAGTAATGATTTGCTTTTTACAATCTTTTGTACAACCCTATGTCCTGCCCGGGGCATAGTGGTTTTACTGTCAGGGCCTTGTTGGATTATGTGTATACATTGTATCAATAAATAAAAAGGCGTTTTCTTCGTAATCAAATATTGTGTTCTCTGTTATTCATGTTTTATGTTTGTTTTGAAAAACAGCAAAATGGCAACGAGGTTCGTGCTAACCTGCATATTCCTGCTTTAAACTTAACCCTTGTTATTGCAGGATCCACGTAACAGACGACATCGACTCTGGACCCTCTACGGCTCATTGCGACTTTGATTGCCCGATCTATCAAGCCGAAGATGAGATTGATGAAGACGAAGACCTTCCGGAAGAATTGGCCCGCTTGTTGAAACAAGAGGAGAAGGTTATTCTGCCTCATGAGGAGGAGATTGAGATCATAAATCTGGGTTCTGAGGAGCTTATCAGGAATGTCAGGGTTGGGGCTGCGCTGCAGAATGATGTCAAGCATAGACTGGTCGAGATGCTTCGAGAGTATAGTGACGTCTTTGCTTGGTCGTATGAGGATATGCCCGGACTTGACACAGATATCGTGGTTCATCGCTTGCCGTTGCGAGAAGATTGCCCTCCAGTCAAGCAGAAGCTCAGGAGGACGAGACCAGACATGGCTGTAAAAATCAAAGAAGAAGTCCAGAAGCAGTTGGACGCAGGATTTCTAGCCGTCACCACCTACCCTCCGTGGGTCGCCAACATAGTGCCTGTACCGAAGAAGGACGGTAAGGTACGTATGTGCGTCGATTATCGGGACTTGAATAGGGCGAGCCCTAAGGATGATTTCCCATTGCCTCATATCGATGTGTTGGTCGACAATACAGCCCAGTTTTCCGTGTTTTCGTTCATGGATGGCTTCTCCGGTTACAATCAGATTAAGATGGCGCCGGAGGACATGGAGAAAACAACGTTTATTACCCCCTGGGGCACGTTTTGCTACAAGGTAATGCCCTTCGGTCTGAAGAACGCAGGGGCCACTTACCAGCGAGCAATGGTAACTTTGTTTCATGATATGATTCATCATGAGATCGAGGTCTATGTTGATGACATGATTGCGAAGTCCCAAACGGAGGAAGAGCATCTGGTCAATTTGCTGAAGCTGTTTGAAAGGCTTAGGAAGTTCAAGCTGAGGCTGAATCCTAACAAGTGCACTTTCGGGGTGCGGTCCGGAAAGTTATTGGGGTTTATCGTTAGTGAACGAGGTATCGAAGTTGATCCTGCAAAGATAAAAGCTATCCAAGAGATGCCAGCGCCGAGAACAGAAAGAGAAGTTCGTGGTTTCTTGGGCCGAATAAACTACATTGCAAGGTTTATCTCTCAGCTCACGGCCACTTGTGAACCGATGTTCAAGTTGTTAAAGAAAAATCAGGCGATTACTTGGAATGAGGATTGCCAGAAGGCATTCGATAAGATAAAGCAGTATCTTCAAGAACCTCCGATCTTGATACCCCCAGTGGCTGGACGGCCATTAATCATGTACTTGACAGTTCTGGAGAATAGCATGGGGTGTGTTCTCGGTCAGCACGACATGACGGGCAGAAAGGAGCATGCCATTTATTATTTGAGTAAAAAGTTCACTGAGTGTGAATCTCGATACTCGATGCTGGAGAAGACGTGTTGTGCACTAGCTTGGGCCGCCAAACGTCTACGACAGTATATGCTCAATTACACCACTATGCTGATTTCGAAGATGGATCCGATCAAGTACGTCTTCGAGAAGCAGGCTCTTTCGGGCAGGATTGCCAGATGGCAGATGGTGTTAACCGAGTATGATATTCAGTACGTCTCCCAGAAAGCCATCAAGGGAAGCGTATTGTCTGACTACCTTGCCGAACAGCCAATCGAAGACTATCAGCCGATGAAGTTCGAGTTCCCTGATGAGGACATTATGTTTCTCAAAGCAAAGGATTGCGAAGAGCCATTGCCCGACGAGGGGCCGGATAGGAAGTCTCAGTGGAAGTTGATATTCGACGGAGCGGTTAATTCCTATGGAAGTGGTATCGGGGCTATCATCACGACTCCTCACGGATCCCACATCCCGTTTACTGCGAGACTGACGTTTCCAGTTACCAACAACGAAGCCGAGTACGAAGCATGTATTATGGGTCTAGAAGAGGCAATTGATTTGAGAATCAAGAATCTAGACATATACGGTGACTCAGCGCTTGTGATCAATCAGATCAAAGGGGAGTGGGAAACTCGTCAACCGAATCTAGTGCCGTACATGAATTATGCCAGGAGGCTGCTTCCGTTCTTCGACCGAGTAGAACTTCATCATGTACCCCGGGCTGAAAATCAAATGGCTGATGCTTTAGCCACGTTGGCTTCTATGTATAAGGTCAATCTTTGGAATGAGGCTCCAAGCATTGTACTTTCGCGTCTTGACAGACCAGCACATGTGTTCGCAATCGAGGATGCCACTGACGGCAAGCCATGGTTCCACGACATCCAGACCTTCCTTATGACTAAGGAGTATCCGGCGGGTGCGTCAACCCAGGATAAGAAGACTCTGAGGAGGCTATCTGGAAACTTTTATCTCAACCCTGATGGAGTGCTGTATAGAAGAAACCACGATCTCGTGCTACTCAGATGTGTAGATGAGAAAGAGGCCAGTATGCTCATGGAGGAAGTCCATGAGGGCACATTTGGTATGCACGCCGGCGGGCATGCCATGACGAGAAAGATCCTGAGAGCAGGATATTACTGGTTGACTATGGAGTCGGATTGCTTCAGATTCGCGAGGAAATGTCATAAATGCCAGATTTATGCTGATAGAGTTCATGTGCCGCCGTGCCCCTTGAATGTCATGTCCTCCCCTTGGCCGTTCTCCATGTGGGGCATTGACATGATAGGCAAGATCGAGCCCACCGCATCCAATGGTCATCGTTTTATTCTGGTAGCTATCGACTACTTCACCAAGTGGGTGGAGGCAGCCTCGTACGCTAATGTGACCAAGCAGGTGGTTGCTAAATTCATTAAGAGGGACATCATCTGTCGCTATGGAATTCCCGAGCGGATCATTACTGATAATGGTTCGAATTTGAATAACAAGATGATGAAGGAGCTGTGCCAGAGCTTCAAGATTGAACACCACAACTCATCTCCTTATCGGCCGAAGATGAATGGCGCCGTTGAAGCGGCCAACAAGAACATCAAGAAGATTGTTCAGAAGATGGTTGTGACGTATAAAGATTGGCACGAGATGCTGCCGTTTGCCTTGCATGGTTATCGTACGACGGTGCGTACGTCGACCGGGGCAACTCCTTTCTCCTTGGTGTACGGTATGGAAGCTGTCCTACCGCTAGAAGTGGAGATTCCCTCTTTGCGAGTTTTGGTTGATGTGAAACTTGATGAGGCAGAATGGGTGACGAATCGCCTGAACCAGCTCTGCCTGATGGACGAGAAGAGGCTAGCATCGATTGCATTTGGTCGCCTGTACCAAAGCCGAATGAAGAAAGCTTATGATAAGAAGGTGCGTCCTCGAAGCTTTCAGACGGGTGATCTCGTCCTGAAGAAGATTCTTCCGCCACACTCCGATCACCGGGGCAAGTGGACTCCGAATTACGAAGGGCCGTATGTCGTCAGCAAGGTCTTCTCGGGAGGAGCTTTGTTGTTGTCCACGATGGATGGTGAAGATTTTGCATCCCCGGTGAACGCAGACGCAGTTAAAAAATACTTTGCTTGAAAGCGACCCGCTGGACAAAAAAGAAAGAGTCCAGGCAAAAATGGGGCATCCCGGCGAACCAAAAACAGAATAAAAGGTTCGGGCAAAAATTAGGGATATATTGAAAAATGTACACCCGCGAAGTCGAAAACCTACACTGGGCGGCTTCGGCAAAAAAGGGTATCCCGGTGAACTGAAAACCCGAAAGGGCGGTTCACGCAAAAGTTAGGGATTTGAATAAGCAAATGACTGCGTTCCGCGTATGGACTTTCATTGTTTAGTGGTTCGGAAGACCTGAGGGCCGTTTATCTGAATCAATCTCTTCCAAAGCTGAAGCATCGGAGAAGTATCGAAGTCGAGTGGGTCTTAGAGGGATCAACTCATGGTGTTCGTCTACGCCTCGATTGCCGACATTTGTATATACTGATGTATATTTATGTTTTCTTTTTTTGCGCGGCTTCCTCATTTCAGGAGCTTGCCTCTGTTGTAAAACATTTTTGCCCATTCAGGGGTTCACTATCAATAAAATGCACATTATTCAGCAATTCTACTTGTCTGTTTTGCATTTATCTGTTTTGTTTGCGAATGATAACGCCGATGTGTTTTTTTTTTTTTTTTTTTTGATAAAATGCGCATACATAAACCTGCGGGCCTAAGCCCATTGATTGTTGAAACAATTAATTAATTGAACGTTGTCGCGAGATAATAACCCTGATAGGCCCCTTTGAGGAGGGTATCTTGTCTGTTTGTTTGTGTCGTTGCAGGTATAGCACCCGTCAGGAGATGTGTCGTGCGTATCCCCGAAGCAGGATGAGTCCTCCTTCTTCAGCAGAGTTCAGTGATCTCTCCTCCGCGGAATCAGAATCAGATAGTGAGCATTGATATGTCTTCCCCAGGTAGAGGTGATTCTCTTCCCCAAACAGACGCATCCTGAAGGAACGTCACCTCATCAGCTGAGTTAAGCGCCGAAGAATGATTGAGTACCGTAGCTCGTCTTTCCCCAGCACCGGGTCACAAGTGCAGAGTTCATAGAAGTGTTCGGGAGCTGAGGCTCGTGTTTCCCCAGTAAAGTCACTAAAGCAGGATTTTCCCCCGCACCGGGTCACAAGTGCAGGTTTCGCAGGAAGCTAGTCGTATACCGAAATATGCAGTAACTGATGATGCCAGACTAAAGTCTCCAGTGGAATTGAGATTCCTCACCAGAGTCAGGCTCTCTCCTGAAGATTCGATGATTCCCTCTTCCCCAGTAGAGTGTTGGAACAGCTGATGTTGTATTCCCTTGCAGAGTTGTACTCTCCCCCGAAGTCAGATGGTTCTTTCTTCCCCAGCGGAATTGAAATTCCCCACCAGAGTCGTACTCTCCAGTGAAGTAGAATGATTTCTCTCCCCGGCTGAGTCCGCAGAAGAGCAGAATCCTTGGAAGTTGATCAGATCATGATCAATTTTCCCCAGCAGAGCGTAGAACAGCCGATGCTGTATTTCCCCCAGAGTCGCACTCTCTCCAGCGAAGCAGAACGATTTCTCCTTCCTCAGCCAAGTTTGCAGATATCCAAGAGATCCGAATCCTTGGAAGTTGATCGGATCATGATTGGTTTTTCCCCAGTGGAGTGTTAAGCAGCTGAAGTTGGTTCCCCACAGAGTGGTCCTCCCCAGAAGAGTGGCCGAGACGGCCACGCAGTTCATTCTCGCAATTGATATCAGCAGATCCAAGTTCTCGTAGAGCTTCGTCCCCTGCGGCAGTCAGCTGAAGTTGTTCCCTGCAGCAGTTCGCGGAAGATCAATTCCCCAGACAGAGCCTAATTGATATTGGCGTGTTCACATTCTCCTCAGCAGGATGACTCCTCTACCTGAGTGGTTCTTTCTCCTTGACAGGAAGATTTCCCCCTTCGGCATTTATTTTGCTGACAGGATTGCATCATTGTGCATGATTGCATAACATCGTGCATGATTGCATGGCATTTAGCATAAATGCATATCATTCCCACCGTGTGGGGCATGGTGCAGAAGCATATGCATCATAAGCATGATCTAGGTCATTAGTATTCTTGCCTTACAGGTGTTCGGCCGAAAGACCGGTTGCTCAGGACGGTTCTTGATGTTCTCCCCAGCAAGGTTGTTTTCTTAGATGATTCTAAAAGACCCCGGTGTGATCCCCGCAGCTGCTCGCTCAAGATGATTTTTGAGATCCCCAGCGAAGTCTTCAGTTCAAGATGATTCTCGAATTCCTCAGCAGGGCCGTTCGCTTAAGACGATTCTTAAGACTCCAGTGCAGGTTCCCGAATAGTTTGCTCAGGACGATTCTTGAGCCCCCCAGTAGCGCCTCCAGCAAGAGTTGCCCAGGAAGATTCCTGGAATACCCAACAGAATGCTTGCTCCAGAAAGGTTACCGATTCAGGACGATTCTTGAAGGTACCCGACGGATCTGTTTGGTCAAGATGATTCTTGAAGACCAGAGCAGCGTGGTATGTCTGCTCCAACAACGATGTCTAATCTGAAGATGGATTTCGTAAGCGCCAGAAGGCGATATCAGAAGGTTCCTGTGAAGCCAGATTGCCGTGTGGATGAAGCAACGGGTGGCTGAAGACAAGGTTCCGGAGTTGTAGATACAACAGAGTGATTCGTGTGAGTCTGAAGACCAAGTCAGTTGTCCTGAGGTGATGATTGAGCGCGATCAAGTGAATGATACGTCTTCTGATTGAAGTCGAAGATGTTTCTCCAGCTGAAGCGGAGTTTTGCCTGTAGGCAAAGTGTTTGAATCCCCGTAGAGTCATGAATGGCTCAGGATACCAGTTCTCTGACTGAAGTCACAGATTTCTTAAGCTGAAGCGAAGGTGCCTAAGGGCAAGGTTATCCCCCAAGGTCGTGAAGGACCTAGGATTCATTATTCGGGCTGAAGGCCGAAGTATATCCCTGACTGAAGTCTCGGATGCTCTATAGCAGAGGTGGAGTTGCCTGAAGGCAGATTCATGTATCCTTGAAGGGCAAGGATCACTTTCTTCAGACTGAGGTCGAGGATACCTCCTGCAGAGTTGCCATCCTTGGAGGCCAAGGATGCTTATCTTCATAAGTACTTGAAGATCTTTTCTAGCTGAAGCTAGAGGTGGCCAGGGGCCAGGGTTTCATCTATCTTCATAAGTACTTGAAGATCTTTTCTAGCTGAAGCTGGAAGTGGCCAGGGGCCAGGGTTTCATATATCTTTAATGTTGAAGTTCTACGGCGGGCAGTGTGCAGCAGTATTCCGATGTTCGTTATGGTTCTGAGGGTGAACCCCGGATCAGAGTGTGCTCGGTTAAGTCTCTCCTTCCCAGCGGAGTAGCTTCAGGTATGCAAGTGTACTTTGTGTTCCATTTACCAGGGGTGAACCCCAGGTCAGATGTGTTTGAAATCATGTTTGTTTCCGGCGGCGAGGTTGGATGTTTGTTTGACGGCGAGGTCACACTCTTTAAATCCCCAGCAGAGATGATGTTTGTACGACGGCGATGTCGAGTGTCTCTCAGAGCGATGTTTGTTTCCGACGGCGATGTCAGATTCAGTTCTCCAGCGGCGAGGTTGGGTGTTGTGGTTGTCTGAAGACAATGTCAGAAGAATTTAATGTGGATAATTGACGGTGACGTCAGATCGATATTTCTCCAGCTAGTTGCCGTGCGGCTAGTGTTGCAGTATTCAAAGATTTGTTCCCCGCAGAGTACCGTGTGCTTGTGCAGTTGGCAAATTTTCGGGTTTACCGATATTCAACCGTCTCGTACCTTGATTGGTTGAGAGCCGTTCGCTTCTCACCCAGTCAGGTCCAAGCCGTTTGAATAGGGGCAGCTGTTGCACCCCAAAATTTGACCAACATTTATTCATTCATTGAGTGTTTGGAAGTTGATACCTTCATCAGAAAGTTCAAGAGATCCCCAGAGAAGTGGTTTGAAACCAGGGTTGTGTGCTTCACAGTTTGAAAGTTGTGAGTGCTCCTCAGATGATTCTGAGACTTTGAGAATGAACTTGATATTTTGAGAAAGCTTATGAGATGTCTTGAAAGCCATCATAAAGCCCTGAGAAGTCATTGTGCAAGAATTCAGAAGATTCAACCATGAATGGTAGAATTAGGGTTTTGACTGGGTCAACCCTAGGATAACTGGAAATTTGGAGAAGGTTGAGACTCAATCCAAGGGCCATGAGATCATGGAATGATGCATAGAGATGTTATAAAGAGGATTCCTAGACCAACTCATCATGATTGAGGAGTTTGAGAAGTTTTGAGTTAGGGTTTCTGAAGATTGTCAGTGGGAAAACCCTAATTTGATCCCTATTTTCTAGGCAGTTTTAGCTATAGATGTGATTGAGATCTCATTTTCCCCACAACATGAATGTTGTAGAGCTTGTTCTAAGCTTTAATTTGAGTGGTGGAAGTCCTTGATAGGAGTTACAGAGCTCAAGTTATGGTTTTGACAAATTACAGGTCAGCAGAGGTGTGTGAATCTGGGTCCTTGAAAGTCACCCAACTTCCAGACAACTTTTGCCCTAGTAGGTTGATTCCTATGGTTTCTTGGTCAACATGAATGTTGAAGAGGATGTTCTTAGCTTTAATTTGAGTGGTAGAAGTCCTTGATTGGATTTGTGGAACTCAACTTATGGTTTGAACAAGGCAGGGGTATTTTGGTCATTTGTCAGTTATAGGTCATTTTAACCAATGCCTAAAACTCCTATTTCCAAGCCTCAAATGGAAAAACTCAAAACATGAAAGTTGCTCAAAATGTGATTTTAAGTCTAGAAAGAAGGTCACAAATTGTTGAAAAGGCTCATAGCACAAGATTCCATGATTGGTCAAAAATGAACTAAAAATGACTTATAACTTTGAAAAGTTGAAATTGAAAAGTGTTTTGGAAGATCTACAAATCCAAAATAGGTCATCCAATATATCATTTTGATTGGAAAAAACATTTTGAGAAGATTGGTTTAAGTAGAATTTTCATTTGAGGCTTAAAAAATGAGGTTCCTTTGGAAATTTGTTACTTAAGAAAGAAGGCAATGTTAGAAAACCCTACACAAGCAACAAATGGACTTGTTTTTCACTCATCCTCATTCAATAACTCATGTAAGGACATTTTGAGACCAAATTGAAGGCTTGAAGCATGGGAGATGAGATAACCAACTTCTCATTCAAGGAGAAATTCATGAAACTTCCACATCATTCTAGATGAATCTAGAGACTTCCATGGATTGTTATAAAAAGAGTGCATTATGGAGAGTCTATGGTTGGTGAAATTGGAGCCAAGTCAGAGGAGAGAGAGAAGTGCATAGCCATTGGAGAAGTTTCTTCAAGTTGAAGCAACTTGAGTTTTCTTTCACTTCAAGCCACCACCTTCAAGAATTGTGCAAACAGAAGGCTATTCATCCTCAAAGGATCATCCTGAAGGATTTGCAAGACCTGGTTCGAGCCATAGCATCACTCACCATAGCTTCTTGACAGGTTGGTGAACTCCCCTCTTTCTCTTTATTTATGCTTAGATAGAACATATTATAGGTGTAGAAAGATTGTGTTAGGGTAGAGGATTAATCCCTGAGAATTAGAGCAAGATTGGTGAAGTTTCACACCAGGGCCATGAATCTTGAATCTTCCATAAGTAGTTGTTTAATGAGTTTTAATCAGCATGGATTAGTGTATGACACTTATCAGGGCAGGGCAACAGCAGTATCATGCTCCCCCTTAATGGTTGCAATACTGCTCTAGCACCAACACTTTACTCCCCCTTGGTTTAGTTAAAAATTGACAAAAATTGGAGTAAATGTACCATAATCACCATGCTTGACAAACTGTACATGATCTCCAAAGATCTAGTCATCTTACACTCTCCACAAGCTGCTTGAAAACTGCACCACCAAATACTGTGAGCTCAATCCTAATGTGTGCATCCTCCACATCATATTTCAGCATGAAGTTACAACCTCCACATTAAGAACTCTACATATCTTTACCCTATGAGCATAGATATTGACTCTTGAGTTCTTGCCTTGTCTGAAGCTGCATCTACAGAAGGACACTTTTGACATCATCAATTAAAGGATAATCAATTAAATACTTGCCACTAGTAACAATTGATCTTAAATCCCCAATTTGAGACACAAAAATCCTATAGAGAAAAATAAATTCTCCCAGACAAAAACCAATGTTGCTTCTTAGGCCAGTCATCACAGTCCTAGTCCAAACCAACATTAGTGGTCCAAGAACACAAGCTTGCCTGAGAATCAGCAAACTATGTACTGGGCTCCACATCAGCAGCTACACATCAGACAGGTACACAACTTCCCTTGTCATGCATAAACATTACTCCCCCTGAAAGAGAGAATCCAACCATATGAATACTTACACCAACATCTTCATATTCACACATTGGAAGCACATGCAACTTTACACCCCACACCTCATACTAGACCATATAGCAGACGTAGTTGCAGGATTACTATCTGGAAGATTTCTCAGATTCAGCTAGGAACATCTCCACAGAATATTTGCGTCTCAAATTGGGGATTTAAGATCAATTGTTACTTGTGGCAAGTATTTAATTGATTATCCTTTAATTGGGGATATCAAAAGTGTCTTTCCTGAAGGTGCAGCTTCAGACAAGGCAAGAACTCAAGACTGTTTAGGATGTACTCTCAAGGAGCAATGGTTCAGGACGGGTTTTACACTGCTGAGTGAGTTCAGAAAGGGGGAATTAAGGCTCTGTCCATGGATTGATGCAGAAGATGTGCAGCCTTTAGTAGAGGTCAAACAACTTGTGTATGTCTTAGGAGATGGTGAGGTGACTGTACAATTACACCATTTGTTGTCAAAGTTTTGACTAAACCAAGGGCGAGAAAAGTGTTATTGTTGTTGGATGCAACTATTAAGGGGGAACATGTTAGTTAGTTTGTGCAAACTACTACTGCTGCCCTGATAAGTTGTTTTAGCCAAAATTTGCCAAAGGGGGAGATTGTTAGTTCCATGAGTATCCATGGTCCTATGATTGGCTAAATTTTGGGAAAACATGACTCTGCACTAATGTTAAGCAGGATGTCATTACCATAGTTATGACATCGCTACAGGAGCAAGCAACAGTTGATTAAAACTGTTGTCATGAGTTTTAATCAGAACGTCATTGACCCTGTCTGGTACAGCAGGTGATCCTAAGGTAGTTAGGAGTGTAGTAGCTGTTATGTGTTAGCTTTAGTGAAGTTCCTGACAGGCAGTGTGAGGTGTACAGCCACAACAGTTTGAGTTGTGATGAAGTTCCTCATAGGCAGTGTGAGGTGTGCAGCCACAACAGTGTGAGTTGTGGTGAGTGAGGTGTGTTGTCATGTGTTTTAAGCAACACATAGTTGCATGAAAATAGAAGGAGCTGCTAGTGTATATCTCTTGACAGAATTGGTTTGGATTGATGAGACCATGTTGAAAATTACCTCATCAGTAAATATGTCAAGGAGATATATTAGGAACAAGTACATAGTGTATTGAGATTCATAAAAGGATCTTGGAGACCTTTTAGGAAACTTTAATATATTTGTTCCTACTGTTAGTCTGCAGAAGATTGGGAGAAGCCATGACTGTCATGAAGAAGATTCTGCAGAAGTGTTTAGCAGGGCAAGCTGGAAAGCAAGTTTAAGTGAAGCCGAATGTAATAAACATTGTTATGACATTGATCGTATGGCATCAGGTAGCTGACATGCATGTTGGTTTTCTGGTATAATGCGTGAGATAGCTCAGGCTAGATTTCAGGAGGCTTATTAGGGTTCCTAGATATCTCAGGAAAGATTCTAGGCAGTGCTGACCATATCGTGAAAAGCCATGACCTAATTGAAAGCTCCTTGAATTGTGGAAATTAGTTTTACTTCGTTAAAACTAATGTTTGTTACTTGTGACCAGCCCAAGCCCAGTCTGCAGTGTTATAAAAGGAGGAGCAGAAGTAGAAGAAAGGAGGCACTCACATCAAGAAAAACCAGAGTTTAAAATAAAGGTATAAGGTTTGAGAGTCCCTTGTGTGTAAGTCACCCTTTGTATCATTTGATACATTGTGGTAGACATATTTGTAAGTGAAGAAGGCTAGTCTTCACGTGTGAATTCTGTTTAGGAATACTTGTACTCCAAGCAATTGTCTGGTTGATGATTTGCATTCGATAGGTAGATTCTAGGTTGTGTCTTACTCAAAGTTGTGAAGCAGGAGTGTGTGAGTTCCTTGATCAAAGTTGTGAAGCAAGATCAAGGTATGTATGAAGTGTCTCTTCATACTGTCTTTTGTAATTGTGAATTATAAATCACTGTTGTGTGATTGAGGGGGAGTGAGTGGGTATACTCAGGTACTAGAGTGTCTCTAGGCTGAAATCGCATTGGGTAGAGATTGAGTGAGGAGTGTAAACGAGAGGTTTAACTCTAAATTAATTATGCTAATAGTGGATTTCCTTCCTGGATTGGTAGCCCCCAGATGTAGGTGTTGTTGACACTGAACTGGGTGAACAATTATTGGTGTTATTTATCTTTTTGCATTTACAATTCTGAACTTTAAATGGTTAGATAAATAGTTCTGTCAGGCAGCAGATGTTACAACAGAGGTCATGACGTTGGTCATGACATTGGTACAATTTAAAGAAATTTGAATTGGCCATGATATGCCCACGTCCTTGTTTCAGCAGAGATCTATGTTTTTATCATATGAACTCTGCATACCAGAATTTCAATTGGTATCAGAGCAGACATCGTGTCTGTTCTGGATGAGATCCTGGGAGATACTTTCTGGTGTTTTGAACAAGGAGAAGCTGTAGCTAACTTGCTGAATGGTTGAGCTACTGCTTATGGAGCTAAGGAGAAGCTTGTATCTGTTGTTGTGCCCTCTGTTATAGGAGTTCCTATGACCTATTGAAGGTTCTGACATCTTGTTTAGGGCTGTTGAAGATGTTCTTTTGGTGTTTCCGCTGCATATTTTTCTGATGAAAGAACTCTGTAGCCTTAGGAGAAGATTGTCTTATGGCTGTGGCAGATTGCTGAAGACTGTTTTAGAGAAGATAGTGGGAGGTGATTTATTTTCACCACTCATGACTTGCAAAGGATCTATCAGCAGAGGAAGACATAGACAGGTTGAGTCAAGGGTGTAAGACTTGATGTTTCAACAATAAAGATACTGTTACTAAAGAGTACCTTTGGTATTAGTGAAGTATCTATCAGATGGTCTTCTCAACAAGTGGATGATCCAAGCTTGGCTTCTGAAAGAAGAGCTTCTAATAAGGATTTAAGATTCATTGCTATGTGAGATACTCTCAAATATTTAATGAATTATCCTTAGTTGATGATCAAGTTGAGCTATCAGTGTTGCACAAGTGTCAGGCCCCTGATATGTTTGGTTTATTCAAGGATCTGATGTTCAACCAGATGTTGAGACATCCCATCAGCAGAGACTGTGCAGAATCCTGTTGATTCAAGGAGTGAATTGATCGCGACTTTCTATGTCTAATACAACCTAACTGCAAGTGCACAGTCTATCGCGTAGAAATAATAGATATTGATCCCACAGGGACTCGTAATCAAACTAGTGTTCTCGGGAGTTACTATGTTTAGCTAGGTAGAATATGTTTAAGGGAATAAGATTGTCACAAAAAGGGAAACTAAGACGGTTACTTAGATTATAATTGATTGAATCGATATGCAGTAATTGTGTTCTTCAGGGATTTGACAAGTTACCGGTGTATGAAATAATTTTTAAAGTTTATTTAAGCAGAAAATGGTGATTTCAAGACTCTCGCCTCACGATGGTTATTGACGCTAATCATAATTCTAAGGGCCAAACGTACACTTTCGTATCCCATTCGGGGTTTAAATTATTTTTTGGAAATCTCTAAGTTCTAATTCATTTTAAAGTGTTTTCGCTGTTATTAAAATGAATGACTAGTGTTTACTATCTGATCTTACCGCAGCTTTCGCTTGTTGGTTCGTATCTTAATTAATTTCCCACTTTCGTGGCAAAACTTCTTTTAAATAAGTTCTCGCTTTCGCGACGAAGTTTATTCAGTAAATCCATTTTAAACACTCAGACCATAAATTACTTTTGAAAAGAAAGTTTTTCAACTGGTTATTATCAAATCCCTTTCGAATTATTACTACATATCGATTACCTAAATTTAGCTAGACATGGATTTGGGAAAGGTAAAACATAAATGAAAATGATAAATAATAATATGCAACATAATAAAACTGGAATTACGATTGAAATGAGAAACCTGTAAATACTCCAATTGGCCTTTGGGCAGATCCTCCACAGATGTTGGCAGGATTCTGGTCTTTATGCCAATTTGATCGTACAATAGAAATAGAAATTACAGAAGAATGAAAGGAATGCAGAAAAAGTAAAGAGAAATAAATAAGAATATTAAACTGGAAAGGTTGCTCTGGAAATAAATTTGGCAGCACTTCGTTGTATGAATGTGGCTCCCTTTCTGAGGTCCCCTTCTTCCCCTTTTATAGAAATGGAATTCTCACGGTTATAATTGGAGAGGGTGGACTTTGAGGCAGAAAAATCAGGGAGTAGTGGTCCACTATTTGGGACTTGGAACTGCTTCTTTAACGTGTAATTGAAGTGGGGCGTTTTTGCCTGCATGACGGTCGTCACAAGGTGTGACGGTCGTCACCCGTGTGACGGTCGTCATGGAGCTGTGACGGTCGTCATAGCAGCAAAAACAGCCTTCTGTGCTTTTCATGATGTTTTCACTCTTTTTTCGTCCATATTTCATCTGAGATTGCTTCTTTTCTTCATAATGCCTTGTTTAGACGTGATCATCAAATACCTGCAAAACATCAGACAAATAACACGGAAATAACCCGAAATCGGATCGAAAACAGTTAAACTTTAGTTGAATTATGCATCAAAATATATATACGATTTCGTGTTATCAAACTCCCTTAAGCTTGAATCTTTGCTTGTCCTCAAGTAAAACATGAAAAGGTCGGCAAGCACGAGGCAGCTTCTTCGTTCGCAAGGTTGGGAAAAACCGGGATTCTTGGTAAGAACAAAACGAGTACCATGACGACACTGGACTACAAGTCTTTGGAGGTCTTCTTTTTATGCAAACTGGTCCCAGTCATGCTACTGTAACTTGGTGTCAAGGTTCTCGCGGCAAGTTCACCCTGTTTGTTCTAGCGCAATCACATTAAGCCCGTTGTTCATACACTTTCATGGCAAGTCGACCTGTTAGTGAATATGATCTCATTTCTGTTTTTGATCTTCTTCATTGATCATAAGCTTATGTCATTGATTTTTCAATGAGTTTTCGTGCCGTTGGGCTAAATGCTCGGGTGAGGAGCACCTAACTTAGAAGGAAACGTGTCTTATGTTCTTGGGCTATCTAGCTTTCTTTTCATGATTTTTCATCTTTTTGGAGATCATACACTTATTTGCATCGGTCGCTCGCTTAGAAGTGTTTTAGGATGGTGCTGACTGCTAGTATAAACTACTTGGGGCTGAGTTTGCAGACACTTGAGACTTTGGTACCTGTAGGTAGTGAAACCGACTCGCATAAACTGGAGATCTAAGGTGTCAGGACGGTACTGGTTTTGTTAGAACTGTCGTTTCCTCGGAGTTTCAAAACTTGGTTTGAACTCGGGTGCATTCTCGTGGTGCTTTTGCTTTTGAGGAACGAACGAAAAATTTTTGTTTACGTTGAATAACGTGGGGATGTTTGCGTAACGGAAAAAGGATATATAAACGAGCTTTATTTGCTAAAAATAGAAAATGTTTATATAAAAATTACGAAATTCAAAGTACAGTAGAATGGAAATAAAGGCTCCGCTCCCACACTATCTCAATCAGTGTCCCCACTGATTTTGAAGCATGCGAGAGGGAGATACAACTGAAATGAAAGTACAAATAAACTGGAAATATAGTAAACAAATAAGGAAAGATGGATGACTAA
Source organism: Lathyrus sativus (assembly GCA_963859935.3). Taxonomy (NCBI): domain Eukaryota; kingdom Viridiplantae; phylum Streptophyta; class Magnoliopsida; order Fabales; family Fabaceae; genus Lathyrus; species Lathyrus sativus. The sequence continues at coordinate 518,566,981 of OZ012737.1, forward strand.
TGACGTCCGCTGCCTCGGTCACGTCCGCGCTGGCGTCCTCTGGCTCTGGCAAGGGCTACTCGATCCTCATAACTCATAGCTCCTGTATGGTAGACGGTGTCCCTGAGTCCTTCGACCTGCAAAGTCAGATTCGCCAGCTTCTCAGTAATGGTAGCTTGGCCGGTTTGAAGTTGTTGCATTTGGGTCCGGTGCCAAGCTTCGAACTGGTCTGCTCGCTGACTCTGCTGCTGCAGCATAGCGAGTATCTGGGCCTGCTGGTCGAGAGAGCGGCGAAGGTCCTCTTCTGTGTAGTCGGGCACTGGATGATGGCGGCGGCGGCGAGAGGATGTACCTTCAGAAGGAGGAGGCTGCGATGCCCCCGGTTGCTCGGACCTGTCCAACTCAGCTTGGATTTCATCATCAGAACCTTGGGTGTGGTCCTGAGTTGGAGCAGCGGCAGCAGGAGGGGCAGTGAGGTCAAATAACCAGTTGGTACGATCCTCTGGGTGTGTCCGGGTGCGTGATGGAAGGATGATGCTTCGGACGGTTTTGCCACGCACTACCGGATGGTACTTGCCGTCAACTCTGGAGCGGATAAGGTGAGAGGCTCTGCAGTGGTCGGTGTCAAGGAACACCGAGGGGATGGAATGGAGGTGCTGGAGGCGGTCGCCAAGGTTCAGCCCAAGTGCAATGGCAGTGATAATCCCGCCAAAGTAGAATGGCTTCGAGCCACGGTTGCAGTTGGCCTGAATGTGAGCCAGCAGGAACGGAGCGGCGTTGACAGGCTCGTTGTTGAAGACGCAATGGAGGAAGAAGAGCTCTTTCGAGTTCACCTTATGGTTGCTGTCCCTGGCGAAGATTGTGTTGCTCAATGTTCTGTGAAAGTACCAGATGGTTGGGTTATGGATATGCATGGCGTGCAGAGAGTCCCAACCATCGGCATTGATGCCGGTCAACTGGTACCACAGTGCGAAAGCTTCGTGCTGGAACTGATCGGTGAGGCGGCGGTGAGCATTGTCGCCTCGAGGTAGCTGTAAGATGGCGGCAATCTGGTTTTGGTTCACCTGATAGTTTGTGCCGAACATCCGAAAGCATGCGGCACCGGAGTGTTGGTTGAGGTCGCCGCTGGATGTGACGTAGGTAAACGAACTCAAGAACTCGAGAGTGAGTTGTTCGTATGTTGGCAGTGGATTGGTGCAGAGATTCCAGATGCCGGCTCTTTGAAGCATCCAAGTTACGCCTTCAAGGAGTCCGAGCTCCGTAAGCGACGGAATGTGTGGATAATGAGTCGGCTGGAGCGACCTTTGATGGAATGCGATGTAGTTTGCCCGCTGTCTTTCGCCTAAGTCACCTTTGCTGAAGGCAATGTTACTGATGTCCGGGGTTTCGGTATTTCTCGCCATTGTTGGAAAATTGAGAGGGTTCTGAAGATTGGGGTTGTTCTGCAAAGTGGGAAAAATTGACAGAAGTGTGGTTGGAAGTTGAGATTGTAGTTGAAATATATGGTGCAATGTGGGGAAAACGAAAGATTGGAGTGGGGAGGAAGTTCTGATGATTGGAAGTTAAAAAGAGGGTAGTGTGAGAGAAAACGCAACTCCTGTTATATCAGATAGCAGTTTTGGGTTCGTGACGGTCGTCACCCGCGTGACGCTCGTCAGGGTCATGTGACGGTCGTCACAGCAGCAAAATCTGCAGAATGCAGAATTTTGCTCTGAGGGCGTTCTTGCAGTGACTTTTAGGCCTAGTATTTATACGACAATGTGTTATAGCAGCCAACAAACAAAGAATAACGTAAAAACAAAATAATTGTATATAGACTATAATTGAAATAACATGAAATTGAAATGATTGTATGTAGTACATAAAAAAACTAACAATGCGAAAAATCCAGATGATTAAACAAAACTAAACTAAACCAAACTAAACTGAATCTACTGCTAAAACTAGTATCTAGTCTTTTTGTGCCTTCAACTCATCGAGTTTCCGCGCGTAGTAGTCGAGCTGGTCACAGACTAAGTCCATGAAGACTACCAGTTCGCTGTGTATGCCTGCGATGTCATCTTTTACAGTAGTCAGAGCTGCATCAACGTTGTCCAATCGGAGTAGAACAGTATCCATTTTGTCGGTGGTCTCCTCAGGGATAGGCTCAGGATAGGTGTTGTAGTGCGGAGGAGTCATAGGGTCTACTTCAGCTTCGGATACAGCATCCTCATAGTACATATAGTCGTGTGCCTCAGAGATGTGGTCACTGTCATACATATAGTTCTGTGGTGTTGACTATGGTGAAGGAGGTCCCATAGGCTCGTCCAGTTCATAAAGCCAGTTGTCCTTGTTGTGGATACTTGTCATCTGATGATCAGGCAATGTGAATAGTTGTACTGGTTTTTCGTTAATGAAGTACTCATACGGTCCAGGTCCCATAGTTCCTAAAATGCGCCTGTTAAAGCAGAATTGTATATTCATGGGTCGGATGGTGCCAAAACGAGTGCTTGCATTCAAGTGGAATCTAAGGCCAAGCTCGTGGGCAATCATTGTCACGAGGCCTCCTATAAGAATAGGTGTCTGTGGTTCCTGCGTGAGGCGTTTTAAAGATCTCATCATGAAAGGCACTGCATTTACTGTACGTCCCTGAGAAGCACAGAACATGATGAATAACTCCTCTTTAGATACTGTAGTAATATTTTCTTCTTTCCCAAACAGGGTGTGAGCTAGTATCTTATGGAAGTATCTGAAAGCTGGGTTATTGATCGCGACTTTCTATGTCTAACAATTCTAACTGCAAGTGCACACTCTATCGCGTAGTAATAAAAGATATCGATCCCACAGGGACTCGTAATCAAACTAGTGTTCTCGGGAGTTACTATGTTTAGCTAGGTAGAATATGTTTTAAGGGAATAATGTTGTCACTAAAAGGGGAAACTAAGATTACTATTTAGATTTTAATTAATCGAATCGATACGTAGTAATTATGTTCTTCAGGGATTTGATAAGTTACTGGTGTATGAAATAGTTTTCGCAGTTTACTTAAGCCGAAAGTGGAGATTTGAAGACTCTCGTCTCACGATGGTTATTGACGCTAATCATAATCCTAAGGGCCTAACGTACACTTTCGTGTTCTGTTCGGGGTTAAAATTACTTTTTGGAAATCTCTAAGTTCTAATTAGTTTTAAAGTGCTTTCGCTGTTATTAAAACGAATGACTAGTGTTTACTATCTGACCTTACCGCAACTTTCGCTTGTTGGTTCGTATCTTAATTAATTTCCCACTTTCGTGGCAAAACTACTTTAAAACAAGTTCTCGCTTTCGCGACGAAGTTTATTTCGTAAATCAATTTTTAAACACTTAGACCATAAGTTATTTTTGTGAAAAGAAAGTTTTCAAACAAGAGTTATCAAATCCCATCCGAATTATTACTACATATCGATTACCTAAGTTTAGCTAGACATGGAATTTGGAAAAACAAAACATAAATAATAATAATAAATAATAAATTGCATTATGATAAAATAAGAGTCGATCAAAATGAAAACCTGTAAATAATGCCAATTGGCCTTTGGGCAGATCCTCCACAGATGTTGGCAGGATTTTGTCTTTAGTTCCAATTCGATCGTACAGTGCAGTAACAAATACAGAAGAGCGGGAATGGGAATGAGTAGAATGGAAAGGGAAATAAAGGAAAGGGATACAATTGAAACTGGAGAAATGGATACAAATAATAAAAAGGCTGGAAATTAAATTTGCTCTTGAAAATAAATTTGGGCAGCACTTCGTGGTATGAATGCAGCTCCCTTTTTGAAGTCCTCTGCTTCCCTTTTTATAGAGGTGGGATTCCAACGGTTACCTCTGAGGATGATGGAACTTGAGGCAGATAATTTATGGAGTAGAGGACCATTAAATGGGAATTGGAACTGCTCTTTTGACGTGAAATCTGAGTGGGGCGTTTTTGCCTGCATGACGGTCGTCACAAGGTGTGACGGTCGTCACCCGTGTGACGATCGTCATGCATCTGTGACGATCGTCACATCAGCAAAAACTGTCTGCTGCGCTTTTCACTGTGTTTTCACTCCTTTTTCGTTCATATTTCATCTGGGATTGCTTTTTTTCTTCATGTTGCCTTGTTTAGACGTGATCATTGAATACCTGCAAAAACATCAGACAAATACATGGAAATAACCCGAAATCGGATCGAAAACGGTTAGCTTTTAGTCGAATTATGCATGAAAATATCTATATGATTTCGTGTTATCAAACTCCCCTAAGCTTGAATCTTTGCTTGTCCTCAAGTAAAACGTGGAAAAGTCGGCAAGCACGAGGCTGCTTCTTCGTTCGCGGAGTTTGGAAAAACCGGGATTCTTGGTAGGAACAAGACGAGTATCGCGGCGACACTGGACTACAAGTCTCTGGAGGTCTCCCTTTTATGCAAATCGGTCTCAGTCATGCTACCATATCTTGGTGTCAAGGTTCTCGTGGCAAGTTCACCCTGTTTGTTCTAGCGCAATCACATTAAGCCCGTTATCCGCACACTCTCATGGCAAGTCGACCTGTTAGTGAATATGATCTCGTTTTTGTTTTTGATCTTCTTTGTTGATCATAATTTGGTGTCATTGATTTTTCAACGAGTTTTTCGTGTCGTTGGGCTAAATGCTCGGGTGAGGAGCACCTAACTTAGAAGGAAACGAATCTTATATTCTTGGGCTTTTTAGCTCTCTTTTCATGATTTTTCATCTTTTTGGAGATCATACACTTATTTACATCGGTCGCTTGCTTAGAGGTGTTTTTAGGATGGTGCTGACTGCTAGTATAAACTACTTGGGGTTGAGTTTGCGTAGACACTTGAGACTTTGGTACACGTAGGTGGTGAAACCGACTCGCATAAACTAGAGATCTAAGGTGTCAGGACGATACTGGTTTGTTAGAACTGTCGTTTCCTCGGAGTTTCAAAGCTCAGTTTGAACTCAGGTGCATTCTCGTGATGCTTTTGCTTTTGAGGAACAGACGAAAGTTTTTGTTTACGTCGAAAAATGTGGGGATTGTTTGCGTCACGTGAAAAATATATAGACGCGCTTTATTTGCTAGAAATAGAAAGTGTAAAGTAGAACTTACTAAAATTCAAAAGTGCAGTGAAATGGAAATACAGTAAATAAGGGAAGTTCTGAATACAGTGGAAATAAGGCTCCGCTCCCACACTATCTCGATCAGTGTCCTCACTGATTCTTGAAGCATGCGAGAGGGAGATACAACTGAAAATGAAAATACATAGAACAGAAATATAGTAAACAATAAAGGAAAAAAATGAAGATCTAGTCCCAGGGCCTGTCACGTCCACGCTGGCGTCCTCTGGCTCTAGCAAGGGTGACTCTATCCTCGTAGCTCATGGCTCCGGTGTGGTAGACCGTGTCGCGGAGGCCTTCGACCTGCAGGGTCAGATTCGCGAGACTCTCAGTAATCGTAGCTTGGTCGGTGTGAAGTTGTTGCATTTGAGTCCGGTGCCAAGCTTCGAACTGGTCAGCTCGCTGGTTCTGCTGCTGCAGCATCGTGAGTATCTGTGCCTGCTGGTCTAGGGAGCGAAGAAGGTCCTCTTCAGTGTAGTCGGGCACGGGGTGGTGACGGCGGCGGAGGGATGATGTACCTACTGGAGGAGGAGGCTGCGATGGCTCTGGCTGCTCGGACCTGTCCAACTCAGATTGGATTTCATCTTCGGAATCATGAGTGGGTTCCTGAGTAGGAACAGCGGCAGCAGGAGGGGCAGTGAGGTCGAACAAACAGTTGGTACGGTTCTCAGGATGGATGCGGGTGCGAGACGGAAGGATGATGCTTCTGACGGTCTTGCCACGCACAACCGGATGATATTTCCCGTCAGCTCGGGAGCGAATGAGATGGGAGGCCCTGCAGTGGTCGGTGTCAAGGAACACCGATAGGATGGAATGGAGGTGCTGAAGTTGGTCGCCAAGGTTCAGCCCAAGTGCAATGGCCGTGACAATCCCGCCAAAGTAGAATGGCTTCGAGCCACGGTTGCAGTTGGCCTGTATGTGGGCCAGTAGGAACGGGGCATCGTTGACGGGTTCGTTGTTGAAGATGCAATGCAGAAAGAAGAGCTCCTTGGAGTTCACTTTGTGGTTGCTGTCTCTGGCGAAGATGATGTTGCTCAACACCCTGTGAAAGTACCTGATGGCGGGGTTATGGATGTGAGTGGCGTGCAGGGAGTCCCAACCATCGGCGTTTAGGCCGGTCAACTGATGCCACATCGCGATGGCGTCGTGCTGGAACTGATCAGTGATGCGGCGATGAGCGTTCTCGCCGCGGGGAAACTGTAGGATGCCGGCAATCTGGTTTTGGTGCAGCTGATAGTTAACGCCAAACATCCGGAAACAAGCGGCGCCGGAGTGTTGGTTGAGTTCTCCGCTGCTGGTGATGTAGGAGAACGAACTCAAGAACTCCAGGGTAAGCTGTTCGTAGGTCGGCTGGGGGTTGGAGCAGAGGTTCCAGATGCCTGCTCGTTGAAGCATCCATGTTACACCTTCGAGGAGTCCGAGCTCCGTAAGTGATGGAAGGTGCGGGTAGTGAGTTGGCTGGAGAGACCTCTGATGAAATGCATTGTACTGTGCTCGTTGTCTCTCGCCTAACTCGCCCTCAGGGAAGGAAATGTTGTTGATGTCTGCGTTTCCGGCCATTGTTGAAGATGGAGAGGTTTCAGAGGTTTTGGGGTTTTTCGGCAGAGATGGGAATGTGACAGAACGGTAGTTTGGAGATTGAATTTGGAGTTGGGGTTTATAGTTTAGATGGAGATAACGAAAATCGTAGTGGGGTATGGATGTTGGAAGTTTGAAAGTGATAATGGGGGGAATGGAGGTTTACACGACCTCTGTTATACCAGATTGCAGTTCTGGGCTGCGTGACGGTCGTCACAAGGGTGTGACGGTCGTCACCCGTGTGACGCTCGTCATGGGGCTGTCACGGTCGTCACAGCAGCAAAATCTGCAGAACGCAGAATTTTGCTCTGAGGGCGTATTCAGGGTGATTTTAAGGCGTAGTATTGCTACGGTGATGTAATATGACAGCCAACAATCAATAAATAATGAGAAAACAGGATAATTGAGCAAAACTATAATTGAAATAACATAAAATGGAAACAATTGTATGTAGTACATAATGAAACGAACAATGTGAAAATGCCAAATGAGTAAATTAAACTAAACTAGACTAGACTAAACTGAAACTACTGCTATGAGCTAATGACTAATCTTTCTGTGCCTTCAACTCATCAAATTTCCGTGAATAGTAGTCGAGTTGGTCGCAGACTAGATCCATGAAGCCTACCAGGTCACTGTGCATGCCTGCAATATCAGCTTTTACATTTGTCAGAGCTTTATCAACGTCATCCAATCTGAGTAACACGGTATCCATTTTGTCGGTTGTTTCCTCAGGGATAGGCTCAGGATAGGTATTGTAGTGTGGAGGAGTCATAGGGTCTACTTCATTTTCAGAGGCGGCGTCCTCCAAGTACATGTAATCGTGTGCCTCAGAAATGTGGTCACTGTCATACATATAGTTCTGGGGTGTTGACTGTGGTGAAGGAGGTCCCATAGGCTCATCCAATTCATAGAGCCAGTTATCCTTGTTGTGGATGCTTGTCATCATATGATCAGGCAGTGTGAATAGCTGTACTGGTTTTTCGTTAATAAGGTACTCATACGATCCAGGTCCCATATTTCCTAAGATGCGCCTGTTAAAGCAGAATTGTATGTTCATGGGTATGATGGTACCAAAACGAGTGCTGGCATTTAGATGGAATCTAAGGCCAAGCTCGTGGGCTATCATTGTTACTAGTCCTCCTATAAGAATAGGTGTCTGCGGTTCCAGCGTGAGGCGTTTGAAGGATCTCATCATGAAAGGCACTGCATTTACTGTCCGTCCCTGAGAAGCACAGAACATGATGAGTAACTCTTCCTTAGACACTGTGGTAATATTTTCTTCTTTTCCAAATAAGGTGTGAGCTAGTATCTTATGGAAGTATCTAAAGGCTGGGTTATGAATGCCATCATTGTACATTCTGTCTGGTTCAGAGTGATAGTCGCCTGTGATTCTACCCCAGAAGTGCTCGAGTTGCAAATCAATATCGTCATCTTCTGCACTGATGAACACATGCGGTCCACTAGGGAATCCTAGGAGGTTAGCTAGTGACATCCGGCTATGAGTTTGGTCCATTCCAAACAATCTGAAGGTAATCAACTCTGAGCGGGTTCCAAAGCCATAGTTGGGTGTGTATCTGAAAGAACTGAGGAATTCGTAGGTAAGATCCTTGTAGGTAGCAAAGCGTGTTTTCAGAGCCGTGTTCTCCCAACCCAGTTGATTGAACAGGTATTGAATGCTATCCGTGATCCCTAGTTTATCCATAGTAGCCTTATCATAATACAGCGTTAAGGCGAATTCTCTTTCGGTCAGTGCTGCAAATCTTGCCTTCTGAGCGAGTCCTGTGAAGTGAACCTTTGTGAAATCGTACTCGGCCATATTCGCAGGTAATTCGGAGAGAACAAAAGAAATGTTTTGAAGGCTTTAAAAATCCTGAAAAGTTTGAAACAAGAGATTTGAAGTCAGGATTTTTAGAAACGAAAAATGGTGGAAACAAAAGGCAAAAGAGAAAAAAACGAAAATAAGAATAAAAGTACGAAAATGAACGAAAGTAGAAAGTAGTAGTAATTTTAGGATTTTTGTTGGATTTTTCAAAGTAGAATTTTAAAGAAAAATGAAATGCAATAACGAGGGAAATTTGGGTTGCCTCCCAATAAGCGCTGTTTTTAACGTCTAAAGCCTGACGATAGCTTGGTGAGTAGCTATTCTTGTGTTTGAGCCGGAAGCTCAAGCAATGTTATATTGCTGACTTGAGGACTGTTGTCGTTCTTATTGTAATGTTTCAGACGTTGCCCGTTTACGATAAACGATGCATTCGTCTTGTCGGTAATTTCGACAACTCCACTCTGAAGTATTTTAGTCACTTCATAGGGTCCAGACCACCTAGATTTTAGTTTTCCTGGGAAGAGTTTTAATCGTGAATTAAAAAGCAATACGATGTCTCCCACACTGAATTGTTTCCTGATTGAACGTTTATCATGCCACTTTTTAGTTCGTTCTTTGTAGATACGGGCATTTTCGTAAGCGTCTAATCGAAGTTCTTCCAACTCGTGTAAGTTCAAGATTCGCTTTTCTCCTGCCTCGGTGTAGTTGAAGTTGAGTGTTTTAATGGCCCAGAAGGCCTTATGCTCTAACTCTACAGGGAGATGGCAGGATTTACCGTAAACTAATTTATAGGGGGTAGTACCTATTGGTGTCTTAAATGCGGTCCTATAAGCCCATAAAGCTTCTTGTAGCTTTGATGACCAGTCTCTCCTTGAGGTAGCGACAGTCTTTTCCAAGATCTGTTTTATTTCTCTGTTTGAGACCTCTACTTGTCCGCTAGTTTGCGGATGATAAGGTGTAGCTACTCGGTGCTTGACTCCATATCTAGAGAGAAGTTTATCGAATATTCGTGATATGAAGTGAGATCCTCCGTCACTAATGACGAGTCTGGGTACACCGAATCTAGGAAAGATAGTGTTCTTGAAGAGTTTGATTACTACTCGTGCATCATTTGTTGGAGCAGCTATGGCTTCTATCCATTTAGACACGTAATCGACAACGACGAGTATGTAATTATTACCAAAAGAAGGAGGGAAAGGTCCCATGAAATCTATTCCCCAGACGTCGAAGATTTCTACCTCTAAGATTCCTTTCTGAGGCATTTCATCACGTCGTGAGATGTTGCCAGTTCGCTGGCATCTATCGCACTTTTGCACAGCGATGTGAACGTCTTTCCAGAGATTAGGCCAGAATAAGCCAGCTTGGAGAATCTTAGCGCACGTCTTGGACGTACTAGCATGACCACCATATGGTGCTGAGTGGCATTGGGAAATAATATTTTCTATTTCTTCCTCTGGGACACAGCGACGGTATATGTTGTCGGCCCCTCTCTTGAAGAGTAGGGGTTCGTCCCAATAATAGTGTTTCAGATCGTGGAAGAATTTCTTCTTTTGCTGATAAGTAAGATTCGGTGGAAGCACGCCTGCGGCGAGGTAATTAACGATGTCAGCATACCAAGGTAATGTGACTTGGGCATAGACGGCTTCTACGGCTTTTTCGAATTCTGGATCTTCCGAGATTGCATTGGGTGTGTCACTTTCTAATTTGGCTATCAGACGTTCGTACGGGAAATCGTCATTTATTGGTACTGGTTCGTGTCTGATGCCTTCTATTCGGGATAAGTGATCCGCAACAACGTTCTCGGTTCCTTTCTTATCTTTGATTTCTAAGTCAAACTCTTGTAATAACAGGATCCATCTCAATAGTCTTGGTTTGGCATCCTTTTTTCTTATTAGGTACCTTATGGCAGCGTGGTCTGTGTATATGATAATTTTTGCTCCTACTAAGTAAGAACGGAATTTGTCAAGCGCAAATATAACTGCTAGAAGTTCCTTTTCTGTGGTAGCGTAGTTCATTTGGGCAGGATCTAAGGTTCTACTGGCATAGTAGATAGCATGGAGTTTCTTGTCCTTTCTTTGTCCTAGAACTGCGCCTACAGCGTAATCACTCGCGTCGCACATGATTTCAAATGGTAGTCTCCAGTCTGGTGGTTGCATGATTGGTGCGGTGATAAGGGCTGATTTCAATGTTTCGAATGCTTTTAAACAGTCGTCGTCGAAGACGAACTCAACATCTTTCATTAACAGGTCGGCCAAAGGTTTTGTGATTTTCGAGAAATCTTTTATAAATCTTCTGTAGAAACCGACATGTCCTAGAAAACTCCGTATTTCTCGTACGGATTTTGGAGGTTGGAGATCTTTTATAATCTCTATTTTGGCTTTGTCTACCTCAATCCCTCTATCTGATATGACATGTCCTAGAACTATTCCTTGTCGGACCATAAAATGGCATTTCTCCCAATTTAGGACGAGGTTTACTTTTACGCAACGTTCTAGTACCATTTCTAAGTTTTGTAAGCATCCTTCGAAACTTTGTCCACATACCGAGAAATCATCCATAAACACTTCCATAATGTCGTCTATGAAATCTGCGAAGATTGCCATCATGCATCTTTGGAAGGTTGCTGGAGCGTTACAGAGTCCGAACGGCATTCGGCGGTAAGCAAAAGTACCGTAAGGACAGGTGAATGTAGTCTTTTCTTGGTCATCGGGATGGATGGGAATTTGGAAGAATCCTGAGTAACCATCTAGATAGCAGAAATATGAATGTTTGGCTAATCTTTCCAACATTTGGTCTATGAAGGGTAGTGGGAAGTGATCTTTGCGCGTAGCCTTGTTAAGCTTTCTATAATCAATACACATCCTACTTCCAGTCACGACTCTTTTTGTTATCGATTCGCCTTTTCCGTTTTTAACTACTGTGACTCCTCCTTTATTTGGTACGACATGAACTGGGCTAACCCATTCACTATCGGAGATCGGATAGATGATTCCTGCATCAAGTAATTTCTTTACTTCATCTCGGACTACAGTGCTCAGGATGGGGTTTAGTCTTCTCTGATGCTCTCGAGAAGTTTTAGAGTCTTCCTCTATTGTAATTCGATGCATACAGATCGAAGGGCTTATACCTCTTAAATCGCTTATGTTATAGCCTAACGCGGTAGGGTACTTCTTTAGGACTTCTAATAACTTTTCGGTTTCTGGTTGTCCTAAGTCGGCGTTGACTATCACTGGTCTTTTTAGTTCATCGTCTAGAAATTCATATCTGAGGTTTTTGGGTAGAGTTTTAAGCTCTAAAGATGGGTTCTTCGGACCTGGCATATGGTTTGGTGTCAGTGCTAAGCTTTCGCTTAGACTGTCGTCTTTATACGGTTTACGCCAATCGTCGTCTTCAGAAATGTCGGGTATTTGAATCTTTATTATTTCTGAATACATGGTCTCCTCATTTTCAAGTTCTCTTATGCATTCGTCAATTTCGTCTACTAAATAGCAGGTATCGTCTATTGCTGGTGCTTGTAAGAACTTGGTGAGAATGAACTCTATCTTTTCTTCTCCTACTTCGAATGTTAGCCTTCCTTTCTTCACGTCTATAATCGCTCCGGCTGTAGCTAGGAATGGTCTTCCTAAGATAATTGGGGTTACAGTGTCCTCCTTGATGTCCATGATTATGAAGTCGGTTGGAATGTAGAATTGTCCTATGCGTACTGGAACGTTTTCCAGTATTCCGACGGGGTATTTTACTGATCTGTCAGCTAATTGTACGGACATTTTGGTTGGTCTGAGGTCTCCCATATTCAGCTTTTTGCATATAGATAAGGGCATAACACTGATACTGGCTCCTAAATCGCATAGAGCTTTATCTATTACGAACTTTCTTATGACACAGGGTATGGAGAAACTACCTGGGTCTTTTAGTTTAGGAGGCATGCGGTTTTGAATAATAGCGCTACACTCTGCAGTGAGTGTAACTGTTTCGTTATCCTCGATCTTTCTCTTATTCGACAGGATCTCTTTGAGAAATTTGGCGTATGACGGCATTTGAGTTATCGCTTCTGTAAAAGGAATAGTAATATTCAGCTGTTTAAGGAGCTCTACAAATTTCTTAAATTGTCCTAAAGTTTTAGAGTTTATTAGTCTTTGCGGATAAGGGATAGGTGGTTTATATGGCGCTGGAGGTGTTTGAGTTTTTTCACTCGCGGTATCCTCCTTCTTGTTGTCTTCCTTCTTCTCTAACTCAGATTCCTTTTCTGCTTGTTCAGTTGGTTTCTGTTGCATGGCTGAGTTTTCGGTCCTCGGATCGATCGGTTCGTCCAATTCTTTTCCACTTCTTAGTATCACAGCATTTGCTTGGCCTTTGGGGTTCTGTTCGGGTTGTCCAGGAAATGTGCCAGCAGGTGCGGCAGCAGATGCTTGCTGTTGAGCCACTTGTGATATCTGAGTTTCTAACATTTTGTTGTGGGTGGCTAAAGCGTCTACTTTTCCTGTCAACTGTTTAATTTGCTCGCTAGTGTGTATGTTTTGATTCAGGAACTCTTTGTTCGTCTGAGCTTGAGTAGCTATGAACTTTTCCATCATCAATTCGAGGTTCGATTTCCTAGGTGCATTCTGAGCAGCTGGTTTTTGATATCCTTGCGGAGCAGTAGGCATTTGCAATGCATTTTCGCTTTTGTAAGAAAAGTTTGGATGATTTCGCCAACCTGGGTTGTATGTATTTGCGTAGGGATTTCCTTGAGCATAATTTACCTGGTCTGGCGTGATTCCGGCTAGCAATGGGCATTCGGGTGCATTATGAGTGGTACTTCCGCATAACTCGCAATTTGGAGTTACTGCAGCGACAGTTGCAGTGGGGTTAACGGTCAGACTATCGATCTTCTGTGCTAGAGCATCTACTTTAGCATTGAACCTTTCAAGGCTGCTGATTTCGTACATCCCACCTTTCGCTGAGGTTTTCTCATTTGGAGTGCGTTCACCTCCCCATTGGCAATGGTTTTGTGACATGTTTTCTATTAGTTGATAGGCTTCATCGTATGGCTTATCCATAAGTGCACCGCCCGCGGCAGCGTCTATTGTCAATCTAGTATTGTATAGAAGCCCATTATAGAAGGTATGGATTGTCACCCAGTCTTCTAGACCGTGGTGAGGACATGTTCTCATCATATCTTTGAATCGTTCCCATGCTTCGTAGAGAGATTCAGTATCTTTCTGTCGAAATCCGTTGATTTGAGCTCTAAGCATAACAGTTTTGCTTGGTGGAAAATATCTCGCTAAGAAGACGTTCTTCAGTTGCTCCCACGTTGTAACGGAGTTGGATGGTAACGATTGTAACCATGTCCACGCTCTGTCTCTAAGAGAGAATGGGAAAAGACGAAGTCTTATCGCGTCTGGAGTTACTCCATTTGCTTTCACTGTGTCTGCGTATTGTACAAACTTCGTTAGATGTTCGTTCGGATCCTCAGTCGCGTTTCCTGAGAATTGGTTTTGTTGTACAGCCGACAACAATGATGGTTTCAGCTCAAAATCATTTCGGGTAATAGCTGGGGCAGCAATGCTACTTCTAGGCTCCATCTGAGATGGTGTAGCGTATGCCTTCAGCGGTTTGTTCGGAGGTCCTTCAGCCATCTTTGGTTCTTCTTCGGATTTGGGAATGGGAGTGAGAGGATCAGAAATGTTATGTTTGAGTTGGTACTCAATGATTCGGCTTCTTAGATGTAAGAAGCGTTCTAGTTCTGCGACTGAAGGTTTCAAGATATCGCTTTGTGGGTGATCACTTGGCATACAATCGACAACACTAGTAAAGGAAAAATGAAAATTGTTTACCTAGACTATACGGCGTAACAGAAGGTTACACTATTGACTAAACGGGTCCCCGGCAACGGCGCCAAAAACTTGATCGCGACTTTCTATGTCTAACAATTCTAACTGCAAGTGCACAGTCTATCGCGTAGTAATAAAAGATATCGATCCCACAGGGACTCGTAATCAAACTAGTGTTCTCGGGAGTTACTATGTTTAGTTAGGTAGAATATGTTTTAAGGGAATAATGTTGTCACTAAAAGGGGAAACTAAGATTACTATTTAGATTTTAATTAATCGAATTGATACGTAGTAATTATGTTCTTCAGAGATTTGATAAGTTACTGGTGTATGAAATAGTTTTCGCAGTTTACTTAAGCAGAAAGTGGAGATTTGAAGACTCTCGTCTCACGATGGTTATTGACGCTAATCATAATCCTAAGGGCCTAACGTACACTTTCTTGTTCCGTTCGGGGTTAAAATTACTTTTTGGAAATCTCTAAGTTCTAATTAGTTTTAAAGTGCTTTCGCTGTTATTAAAACGAATGCCTAGTGTTTACTATCTGACCTTACCGCAGCTTTCGCTTGTTGGTTCGTATCTTAATTAATTTCCCACTTTCGTGGCAAAACTACTTTAAAACAAGTTCTCGCTTTCGCGACGAAGTTTATTTCGTAAATCAATTTTTAAACACTTAGACCATAAGTTATTTTTGTGAAAAGAAAGTTTTCAAACAAGAGTTATCAAATCCCATCCGAATTATTACTAAATATCGATTACCTAAGTTTAGCTAGACATGGAATTTGGAAAAACAAAACATAAATAATAATAATAAATAATAAATTGCATTATGATAAAATAAGAGTCGATCAAAATGAAAACCTGTAAATAATGCCAATTGGCCTTTGTGCAGATCCTCCACAGATGTTGGCAGGATTCTGTCTTTAGTTCCAATTCGATCGTACAGTGCAGTAACAAATACAGAAGAGCGGGAATGGGAATGAGTAGAATGGAAAGGGAAATAAAGGAAAGGGATACAATTGAAACTGGAGAAATGGATACAAATAATAAAAAGGCTGGAAATTAAATTTGCTCTTGAAAATAAATTTGGGCAGCACTTCGTGGTATGAATGCAGCTCCCTTTTTGAAGTCCTCTGCTTCCCTTTTTATAGAGGTGGGATTCCAACGGTTACCTCTGAGGATGATGGAACTTGAGGCAGATAATTTATGGAGTAGTGGACCATTAAATGGGAATTGGAACTGCTCTTTTGACGTGAAATCTGAGTGGGGCGTTTTTGCCTGCATGACGGTTGTCACAAGGTGTGACGGTCGTCACCCGTGTGACGGTCGTCATGCATCTGTGACAGTCGTCACATCAGCAAAAACTGTCTGCTACGCTTTTCACTGTGTTTTCACTCCTTTTTCGTCCATATTTCATCTGGGATTGCTTCTTTTCTTCATGTTGCCTTGTTTAGACGTGATCGTTGAATACCTGCAAAAACATCAGACAAATACATGGAAATAACCCGAAATCGGATCGAAAACGGTTAGCTTTTAGTCGAATTATGCATGAAAATATCTATATGATTTCGTGTTATCAGTTATGAATATCATCATTATACATTCTGTCTGGTTCAGGGTGATAGTCGCCTGTGATTCTACCCCAGAATTGGTCGAGTTCAAAATCAAGATCGTCATCTTCTGCACTGATGAACACATGCGGTCCATTAGGAAATCCTAGGAGGTTAGCTAGTGACATTCGGCTATGGGTTTGGTCCATTCGAAAGGTAATCAGCTCTATGTTGGATCCAAAACCATAGTTGGGTATGTATCTGAAAGAACTAAGGAATTCATAGGTAAGATCCTTATAGGTAGCAAAACGTGTTTTCAAAGCAGTGTTCTCCCAACCCAGTTGATTGAACAGGTATTGAATGCTATCCGTGATTCCTAGTTTATCCATGGTAGACTTATCATAATACAGCGTTAAGGTGATTTCTGTTTCAGTTAGTGCTGCAAATCTTGCCTTTTGAGCTAGTCCTCGAAAATGAACCTTTGTGAAGTCGTACTCGGCCATACTCGCAGGTAATTCGGAGATAACAGAAAGAATGTTTTGAAGACTTTAAAAAAATCCTGAAATGTTTAAAATAAGAGTTTGAAGTCAGGATTTTTAAAAACAAAAAGCGGTAGAAACAAAAGACAAAAGAGAAAAATAAAATAAAAATAAAAATATGAAAACAAACGAAAGTAGAAAGTAGTAGTAATTATAAGTTTAGAATTTTTGTTAAATTTTCAAAGTAAAATTTTAAATAAAGAATGAAATACAGTAACGAGGAAAAATGCGGGAAAAGTTGGGTTGCCTCCCAGTAAGCGCTGTTTTTAACGTCTAAAGCCTGACGATAGCTTGGTGACAAGCTATTCGGGTGTTTGAGCTGGAAGCTCAAGCAATGTTATACTGCAGACTTGAGGGCTGGTTTCATTCTTATTATAATGTTTTAGACGTTGCCCGTTTACGATAAACGGTGCATTCATCTTATCGGTAATTTCAACAGCTCCACTCTGAAGTACTTTTGTCACTTCATAAGGTCCAGACCACCTAGATTTTAGTTTACCTGGGAAGAGTTTTAATCTTGAATTAAATAGCAATACGATGTCTCCCACACTGAATTGTTTCTTGACTGAACGTTTATCATGCCACTTTTTAGTTCGTTCTTTGTAGATACGGGCATTTTCGTAAGCGTCTAATCGAAGTTCTTCCAATTCGTGTAAGTTCAAGATTCGCTTTTCTCCTGCCTCGGTGTAGTTGAAATTGAGTGTCTTAATGGCCCAGAAGGTCTTATGCTCTAATTCTACAGGGAGATGTCAGGATTTACCGTAAACTAATTTGTAGGGTGTAGTACCTATTGGTGTCTTAAAAGCGGTCCTATAAGCCCATAAAGCTTCTTGTAGCTTTGATGACCAATCTTTCCTTGAGGTAGCGACAGTCTTTTCTAATATCTGTTTTATTTCTCTGTTCGAGACCTCTACTTCTCCGCTAGTTTGCGGGTGATAAGGTGTAGTTACCCGGTGTCGGACTCCATATTTAGAGAGAAGTTTATCGAATATTCGCGATATGAAGTGAGATCCGCCGTCACTAATGACGAGTCTGGGTACACCGAATCTAGGAAAGATTGTGTTTTTGAAGAGTTTGATTACTACTCGTGCGTCGTTTGTTGGAGCAGCAATGGCTTCTATCCATTTAGACACGTAGTCTACAGCGACGAGTATGTAGTTATTACCAAAAGAAGGTGGGAATGGTCCCATGAAATCTATTCCCCATACGTCAAAGATTTCTACCTCTAAGATTCCTTTCTGAGGCATTTCATCGCGTCGTGAGATGTTGCCGGTTCGTTGACATCGATCACATTTTAGCACAGCGATGTGAACTTCTTTCCAGAGGTTAGGCCAGAATAAGCCGGCTTGGAGAATCTTAGCGCACGTCTTGGATGTACTAGCATGACCATCATATGGTGCTGAATGGCATTGGGAAATGATATTTTCTATTTCTTCCTCTGGGACACAGCGACGGTATATGTTGTCGGGCCCTCTCTTGAAGAGTAGAGGTTCGTCCCAATAATAGTGTTTCAGATCGTGGAAGAATTTCTTCTTTTGCTGATAAGTGAGATCCGGTGGAAGCACGCCTGCAGCGAGGTAATTAACGATGTCAGCATACCAAGGTAATGTGACTTGGGCATAGACGGCTTCTACGGCTTTTTCGAATTCCAGATCTTCCGAGATTGAGTTGGGTGTGTCACTTTCTAATTTGGCTATCAGACGTTCGTACGGGAAATCGTCATTTATCGGTACTGGTTCGTGTCTAATGCCTTCTCTTCGGGATAAGTGATCTGCAACAACGTTCTCGGTTCCTTTTTTATCTTTGATTTCTAAGTCAAACTCTTGTAATAACAGGATCCATCTCAATAGTCTTGGTTTGGCATCCTTTTTGCTTATTAGGTACCTTATGGCAGCGTGGTCTGTGTATATGATAATTTTTGCTCCTACTAAGTAAGAACGGAATTTGTCAAGCGCAAATATAACTGCTAGAAGTTCCTTTTCTGTGGTAGCGTAGTTCATTTGGGCAGGATCTAAGGTTCTACTGGCATAGTAGATGGCATGGAGTTTCTTGTCCTTCCTTTGTCCTAGAACTGCTCCTACGGTATAATCACTCGCATCGCACATGATTTCGAACGGTAGTCGCCAATCGGGTGGTTGCATAATTGGTGCGGTGATAATGGCTGATTTTAATGTTTCGAATGCTTTTAGACAGTCGTCGTCGAAGACGAACTCAGCATCTTTCATCAACAGGCCGGTTAGAGGTTTTGTGATTTTTGAAAAATCTTTTATAAATCTTCTGTAGAAACCGGCATGTCCCAGAAAACTCCGTATTTCTCGTACGGATTTTGGAGGTTGGAGATCTTTTATAATCTCTATTTTAGCTTTGTCGACCACAATTCCTTTATCTGATATGACATGTCCTAGAACTATTCCTTGTCGGACCATAAAATGGCATTTTTCCCAATTTAGGACGAGGTTCACTTTTACGCAACGTTCTAATACCATTTCTAAGTTTTGTAGGCATCCTTCGAAACTTTGTCCACATACCGAGAAATTGTCCATAAATACTTCCATGATGTTGTCTATGAAATCTGCAAAGATTGCCATCATGCATCTTTGGAAGGTTGCTGGAGCATTACAGAGTCCGAACGACATTCGGCGGTAAGCAAAAGTACCATAAGGACAGGTGAATGTAGTCTTTTCTTGGTCATCAGGATGAATGGGAATTTGGAAGAATCCTGAATAACCATCTAGATAGCAGAAATATGAATGTTTGGCTAATCTTTCCAACATTTGGTCTATGAAGGGTAACGGGAAATGATCTTTGCGTGTGGCTTTGTTAAGCTTCCTATAATCAATACACATCCTACTGCCAGTCACGACTCTTTTTGTTATTGATTCGCCTTTTTCGTTTTTAACTACTGTGACTCCTCCTTTCTTCGGTACGACATGAACTGGGCTAACCCACTCACTATCGGAGATTGGATAGATGATTCCTGCATCTAGCAATTTTTTTACTTCATCTCTGACTACAGTGCTTAGGATGGGGTTCAGTCTTCTCTGATGCTCTCTAGAGGTTTTAGAGTCTTCCTCTATTGTAATTCGATGCATACAGATTGAAGGGCTTATACCTTTTAGATCGCTTATGTTATAGCCTAACGCGGTGGGGTACTTCTTTAGTACTTCTAATAGCTTTTCGGTTTCTGGTTGTCCTAAGTCGGCGTTGACTATCACTGGTCTTTTTAGTTCATCGTCTAGAAATTCATATCTAAGGTTTTTGGGTAGTGTTTTAAGTTTTAAAGATGGGTTCTTCGGACCTGGCATATGGTTTGGGGTCAGTGCTAAGCTTTCGCTTAGGCTGTCGTCTTTATACGGTTTACGCCAATCGTAGTCTTCAGAAATATCAGGTATTTGAATCTTTGTTATTTCTGAATACGTGGTCTCTTCATTTTCAAGTTCTCTTATGCATTCGTCAATTTCATCTACTAAATAGCAGGTATCGTCTATGGCTGGTGCTTGTAAGAACTTGGTGAGAATGAACTCTATCTTTTCTTCTCCTACTTCGAATGTTAGCCTTCCTTTCTTCACGTCTATAATCGCTCCGGCTGTAGCTAGGAATGGTCTTCCTAGGATAATTGGGGTTACAGTGTCCTCCTTGATGTCCATGATTATGAAGTCGGTTGGAATGTAGAATTGTCCTATGCGTACTGAAACGTTTTCCAGTATTCCGACGGGGTATTTTACTGATCGGTCAGCTAATTGAACGAACATTTTGGTTGGTCTGAGGTCTCCCATATTTAGCTTTTTGCATATAGATAAAGGCATAACACTGATATTGGCTCCTAAATCGCATAGAGCTTTGTCTATTACGAACTTTCCTATGACGCAAGGTATGGAGAAACTACCTGGGTCTTTTAATTTAGGAGGCATGCGGTTTTGAATAATGGCGCTACACTCTGCAGTAAGTGTAACTGTTTCTTTATCCTCGATCTTTCTCTTATTCGATAGGATTTCTTTGAGAAATTTAGCGTATGACGGCATTTGAGTTATCGCTTCTGTAAAAGGAATGGTAATATTCAGTTGTTTAAGGAGCTCTACAAATTTCTTAAATTGTCCTGAAGTTTTGGAGTTTATTAATCTTTGCGGATAAGGAATAGGTGGTTTATATGGCGCTGGAGGTGCTTGAATTTTTTCACTTGCGGTACCCTCCTTCTCGTTGTCTTCCTTCTTCTCTAACTCGGATTCCTTTTCTACCTGTTCAGTTGGTTTTTGTTGCATGGCTGAGTTTTCGGTCCTCGGGTCGATCGGTTCGTCCAATTCTTTTCCGCTTCTTAGTATTACAACATTTGCTTGGCCCTTTGGATTCTGTTCGGGTTGTCCAGGAAATGTGCCAGCAGGTGCGGCAGCAGAGGCTTGTTGTTGAGCCACTTGTGATATCTGTGTTTCTAGCATTTTGTTGTGGGTGGCTAAAGCGTCTACTTTTCCGGTCAACTGTTTAATTTGCTCGCTAGTGTGTATGTTTTGATTCAGGAATTCTTTGTTTGTTTGAGCTTGAGTAGCTACGAATTTTTCCATCATCAATTCGAGATTTGATTTCCTAGGTGCAGTCTGAGCAGCAGCTGGTTTCTGATATCCTGGCGGAGCAGTAGGCATTTGCAATGCATTTTCGCTTTTGTAAGAAAAGTTTGGATGATTTCGCCAACCTGGGTTATAGGTATTTGCGTAAGGATTTCCTTGAGCATAATTTACCTGGTCTGGTGGGATTCCGGCTAGCAATGGGCATTCAGGTGCATTATGAGTGGTGCTTCCGCATAACTCGCAATTTGGAGTTACGGCAGCGACGGTTGCAGTGGGGTTAACGGTCAGACTATCAATCTTCTGTGCTAGAGCATCTACTTTAGCGTTGAACTTTTCAAGACTGTTGATCTCGTACATCCCACCTTTCGCTGTGGTTTTCTCTGTTGGAGTGCGTTCACCTCCCCATTGGCAATGGTTTTGAGACATGTTTTCGATTAATTGATAGGCTTCATCGTATGGCTTATCCATAAGTGCACCGCCCGCGGCAGCGTCTATTGTCAATCTAGTATTGTATAAAAGCCCATTATAGAAAGTATGGATTGTCACCCAGTCTTCTAGACCGTGGTGAGGACATGTTCTCATCATATCTTTGAATCGTTCCCATGCTTCGTAAAGAGATTCAGTATCTTTTTGTCGAAATCCGTTGATTTGAGCTCTAAGCATAGCAGTTTTGCTTGGCGGAAAATATCTCGCTAAGAAGACATTTTTCAATTGTTCCCACATCGTAACGGAGTTGGATGGTAAAGATTGTAACCATGTCCACGCTTTGTCTCTAAGAGAGAATGGGAAAAGACGAAGTCTTATCGCGTCTGGAGTTACTCCATTTGCTTTCACTGTGTCTGCGTATTGCACAAACTTCGTTAAATGTTCGTTCGGATCCTCAGTTGCGTTTCCTGAGAATTGGTTTTGTTGTACAGCTGACAGCAATGACGGTTTCAGCTCAAAATCATTTCGGGTAATAGCTGGGGCAGCAATGCTACTTCTAGGCTCCATCTGAGAGGGCGTAGCGTATGCCTTCAGCGGTTTGTTTGGAGGTCCTTCAGCCATGTTTGATTCTTCTTCGGATTTGGGAATGGGAGTGAGAGGATCGGGAATGTTATGTTTGAGTTGGTACTCGATGATTCGGCTTCTTAGATGTAAGAAGCGTTCTAGTTCTGCGACTGAAGGTTTCAAGATATCGCCTTGTGAGCGATTACTTGGCATACAATCGACAGCACTAGTAAAGGAAAAATGAAAATTGTTAACCTAGTCTATACGGCGTAACAGAAGGTTACACTATTGACTAAACGGGTCCCCGACAACGGCGCCAAAAACTTGATCGCGACTTTCTATGTCTAATACAACCTAACTGCAAGTGCACAGTCTATCGCATAGTAATAATAGATATCGATCCCACAGGGACTCGTAATCAAACTAGTGTTCTCGGGAGTTACTATGTTTAGCTAGGTAGAATATGTTTAAGGGAATAAGATTGTCACAAAAAGGGAAACTAAGACGGTTACTTAGATTATAATTGATTGAATCGATATGCAGTAATTGTGTTCTTCAGGGATTTGACAAGTTACCGGTGTATGAAATAATTTTCAAAGTTTATTTAAGCAGAAAATGGTGATTTCAAGACTCTCGCCTCACGATGGTTATTGACGCTAATCATAATTCTAAGGGCCAAACGTACACTTTCGTATCCCATTCGGGGTTAAAATTATTTTTTGGAAATCTCTAAGTTCTAATTCATTTTAAAGTGCTTTCGCTGTTATTAAAATGAATGACTAGTGTTTACTATCTGATCTTACCGCAACTTTTGCTTGTTGGTTCGTATCTTAATTAATTTCCCACTTTCGTGGCAAAACTACTTTTAAATAAGTTCTCGCTTTCGCGACGAAGTTTATTCAGTAAATCCATTTTAAACACTCAGACCATAAATTACTTTTGTAAAGAAAGTTTTTCAACCGGTTATTATCAAATCCCTTTCGAATTATTACTACATATCGATTACCTAAATTTAGCTAGACATGGATTTGGGAAAGGTAAAACATAAATGAAAATGATAAATAATAATATGCAACATAATAAAACTGGAATTACGATTGAAATGAGAAACCTGTAAATATTCCAATTGGCCTTTGGGCAGATCCTCCACAGATGTTGGCAGGATTCTGGTCTTTATGCCAATTTGATCGTACAATAGAAATAGAAATTACAGAAGAATGAAAGGAATGCAGAAAAAGTAAAGAGAAATAAATAAGAATATTAAACTGGAAAGGTTGCTCTGGAAATAAATTTGGCAGCACTTCGTTGTATGAATGCGGCTCCCTTTCTGAGGTCCCCTTCTTCCGCTTTTATAGAAATGGAATTCTCACGGTTATAATTGGAGAGGGTGGACTTTGAGGCAGAAAAATCAGGGAGTAGTGGTCCACTATTTGGGACTTGGAACTGCTTCTTTAACGTGCAATTGAAGTGGGGCGTTTTTGCCTGCATGACGGTCGTCACAAGGTGTGACGGTCGTCACCCGTGTGACGGTCGTCACAGCAGCAAAAACAGCCTTCTGCGCTTTTCATGATGTTTTCACTCTTTTTTCGTCCATATTTCATCTGAGATTGCTTCTTTTCTTCATAATGCCTTGTTTAGACGTGATCATCAAATACCTGCAAAACATCAGACAAATAACACAGAAATAACCCGAAATCGGATCGAAAACAGTTAAACTTTAGTTGAATTATGCATCAAAATATATATACGATTTTGTGTTATCATGAATCACTAGGTCAATAAAGATGAAGTTGGATCTGTCTTTATTCTAGTAAGGTTCTTGGCAATAAACTAAGGCTAGAATGGAGTGCTGATGGAAGTGAAGATGAAGACAGTCTAATCTGCTTATATAGGAGTATTGAAGTGCAGCAGTTGTGTTCTATTTCTACTAGAAGCATCTGATATTTATCTAGAAAGTTTCCTGGCAAGAAACTTGTCTAGTATATGGTGCAGGTAATAGCACTGCTTGGATCAATTTATTTCTGATCTAAGTGCATATGAGCATGTGACCTTGCTCATCTTGGAGGACAAGGATAAGTGGAATTTATCTTTGACTTTCTAAAAGAAGTCTCTACCTAAGGAAAGCGGGAATCCTTTTGTAAAGACTTTTGTGATCCTCCTTCTCTAAAGAATCAAGCTTTGTCATGTTTGATTTTCTTTAAAGAGGAGCTCTTAAAGCAAATGCACTTCAAGGTAATTGTTGTGGTACAACAAAGCAGAATAGAGGTAGTCGACTCCAACTTGATATCAAGCCTATGTACTGATATCTTCTAAGTGACAGAATGAAAGCCTGAACTCTCCAGCTGAATGTCTTAACCAAAGTTGTGATATCAAGCAGAAAATTCAAGGCCTCAAGTGATGGTGTGGCACATCATTTGAAGATAAGTTGATCTTCTTAGGTATGAATGGAATTAATGCTTTATATCATGCAGTTTGCGGGAGCTGTGTGAAGGAGTAGATGCCTTGCTTTGAAGCAAGAAGATGTTGAGACTTGAAGATCAAAGTGGCCTGGTGAATTAGCAGATTCTCCAGAGTTCTCAAAGATGCTGAGTGACCAAACAGTGGCATTTGGTTATTTAAGCAGTGTGCCTTTAGAAAACTACTCTTGTGCAGAAGGGTAGTTATTTGAAGACCAAAGAAGTTTCTGGGTCTGTTCATGCTTGGAATAAATTACTCTTGTACAAAAGGGTAGTTGGTTGAGGACCATAGGAGGTTCTGGTTCTATTCATACATTAGAGCTTGTGGTAGAAGCCCTAAAGTGTGTATGGAAGATTAGCCTCTTTTGGAGATGTAGTTGATCAAGCTGATTAAAGTTGGTGTAGATGTGTTCTATGGAGATCTTCAGTTGGATTACTAGACAATAGTAAGTCCAGTATGGGCACATAAAGAACCATGGGATGGTGTGCCTGTGATATGAACCATCTGATATGTGAAGATCTCTTGTGGAACTTGTGATTCACTTCTTGGCTAAGAAGTACTCTATCTTGTCATACGGGAGAATGATAAGGTAAAAGGACTGTCTTGGAGTATGATGTGAAGGTATTGAGTGCATTCTGATGTGATAAAGTCCCTAGATGAATCAAAAGTGTTCTAACTTATCATATGGGAGAATGATGAGGAAAGAATGTCATGGATTATGCGGTGTCTATCTTGTACTCGGCCTAAGGCCAGAATACTAGTGGAGAAGTGGTATCTTCTGCTATAAGTAACTCTAGGAAGAGGTGGATCAGTTTGGTGCTTTCTCTCTGTATGAGCATGGAGTTGGTCATGAGAGATAATGTGGTGATCTTGGAGCAGCTGTTATCAAAGATAGGGGGAGAGCTTTTGGTTGATAGGTGTACTATTTGCTTGTGGTTCAAGTAGTAAGTGAATGCGTTCAACATGTGTGTTGAACAGAGAATGCATTCTTGAAGACATGAAGATGCGTCTTATATTTTCCATTCATGTGCACTGGTTACCCTTAATATGGGGAGTTATACTTCTATCCATGATCTGTTGCTGCAAGAGTGCAGTTACGTATCAAGATTGTTTGTGGGATCAAACAATTTGATGTTTGGTGAAGGTGGAATATCAAACAAGATGTTGTGACATTGAGTTACTGCTCTAGCTCATGGTGAACATGACAGTGTATTCCTTCTGGTTCTGTCCTTAGGATCCAGTAAAGTTTGTAGGCCTCTATCCTAGTGTGTCTGGTGAAGATAAAGATCAAGACATCATCAACTCTGATACCAATTGAAATTCCAGCCTACAAATGTCACAACAGACGTCATGACGTTGCTCATGACATTGCTACAATTTAAAGAAATTTAAATTGGTTACCCTCTGTCCTTGTTCTGTTCAAGGAAAGATCAATGTTCTTGGGACATATTTGATCTGCAGATTTCATATGTCCCAAGAACATTGATCTCTGCTTGAACAGAACAAGGACAGAGGATAACCAATTTAAATTTCTTTAAATTGTACCAATGTCATGACCAATGATATGACCTCTGTTGTAACATCTGCTGCCTGACAGAACTATTTATCTAACCATTTAAATTGTGCAGAATTGTAAATGCAGAAAGATAAATAACACTATTAATTGTTTAACCTCCAGTTTACACTCCTCACTTAATCCCTACCCAATGAAACTTCAGCCTAGAGACACTCTAGTACCTGAGTATACCCACTCACTCCCCCTCAATCACACAACAGTGATTTCAATACACAATTATACAACAGTTGTGGAGATACACTCCAAACACACACCATGATCTTGCTTCACAGCTTTGATCAAGTGAGACACACCCTTGCTTAAAAGCTTTGAGTGACACAACCTAGAATCTACCTATCCAATGCAATCATCCACCAGACAATTGCTTGGAGTACAAGTATTCCTAAACAGACTTTACACGTGAAGACTAGCCTTCTTCATTTACCAATATGTCTACCACAATGTATCAAAAGATACAAAGAATGACTTACAAGGACACACAAGGGACTCTCAAACCCTAGACCTTTATTTTACACTCAATTTATTCTTGATGTGAGTGCTTAATTTCTTCTGCTTCTGCTCCTTCTTTTATAGCAATGCAGACTGGGCTTGGGCTGATCAAAAACAACATACTTTAGGTTTAACTAAGTTAAACCACTTTCCATAATTCAAGGTGCTTTGAATTAGGTCATAGGCTTTTTAAGATACAGTCAGCACTGCCTAGAATCTCTCCTGAGATAACTAGGGAACCCTAATAAGTCTCCTGAAATCTAGCCTGAGTGAAATCAGGTATCATAACAGAAAACCAACATGCCTGCTTGCTGTCAGCTACCTGATGTCATACGCTCAACATCATAACATTCAGTATGACATCCAATTCTCTTTGTTCTTAGCTGACCAGCCTTGCCTTGTGGAGCACTTCTGCAGAATCTTCTTCATGACAGTAGAAACACGCATCTTATAGTTTCCTAAAAAGTATCAAAGGTCCTTTTTATGAACACTAATTAGATATGCACTTTGTTCCTACTAAATCTTTGGCCTGCACATACTGATGAGGTATATCCAACAGGATCTCATCAAACCAAAGCACCTCTGTCATGAGATATGAAATAGCAGCCCCTGCTGTACCAGACAGTGATGTCATGCCATTCAGAATAACATTCATGACAACAATTCTGTCTTCAGCTCCTACTAGCTCCTGCTGCATCCATGAGAGCAGTTCTGTCATCAGCTCCTGCTAGCTCCTGTTTGTAAGAACAGAGTATGCCTAAGAGGGGGGGGGGGGTGAATTAGGACTTTTGAAATTTTTCCGGTTTTTATGGTATCTTGAAATATTACTGGATTGTGTTTTTGGTTATGAAAGCAGAAGAAGAAAAATAAAAGAACAATGGACACCAGGATTTATAGTGGTTCCCCTCACAATCCGAGAGTACTCCACTCCCCTTTCAACATGAAAGAGAGTTTTCACTATTGTTTAATAAAGTACAACCTATCACACCATCAACCGGTGAGGCCTACTATCAAACAATAAAACTAACAAGTGTACAAGAACAATCCTCTTGTAAACACTCACCCTTGTGTCCAACAATCCTGGATCACAAGTCAAAATACACAAGTTTGTAAAGATTTTGATTTGAGAGTAATGATATCAAAGTTGATCTTCTCCAAATGATCAGAATTCACTCTTACAATTTTCAATACAAGTGTTCAAGGATGAATATGAAATTTATGCACATATGAACACTTAATGAAAGTTTTTGAAAATGGTGAATTTGATTCTAAGACAATTTGAAAATGAATGTAGACAGTGTTTGGAGATTGAAAAGTTTTTTTTGTTGTTTTTCAAAAATGAAAAACTCAGAATTTATATGAGTAAAATACCCTTTCAAAAAGGTACATTGAGTAGACATCAAAAATATGAAATGGTATAATTTTTAAATAATCTTTGAACTTGAAACAAAGCAATTTTTCATTGTACGTTCAGTGTTAATCGGTTAACCCATATAGTTAATCGGTTAACACTGGTACGTTAGCCCAGAAATTTCAAAATTCAAATTGGTTAACCGGTTAACCTATATGGTTAATCGGTTAACACTGCTAATTTTCAGAAAAATGCTTTAAAAAATAATGTTATACCAATTCTAAGGTTTCAAAAACATGCTTATGTATTATGCAAAAATGCTTGATGTTTTTGAACACTTGTATATCAAATTATAAGGGTAGAATTTGATATACCGGTAATGCATCCAAGTCTGGAAGAATCATAGTTCCATATGTAGCTTGACTTGAAAGATATCTTGATTTGATCTTGAGATCTTTGAACGGCTTGTCTTTTTGCAATCAAGAGATGACCTTGAGTAGTATTGACATCATCAAAACTTGAGACTGAAGCATGCTTCTACATTCTCCCCCTTTTTGATGATGGCAATCAAAAATGATGTGCGATATCTCTTGGTTCTTGATCTGATTCTCCCCCTATGTCTAGCAACTCCCCTATCTTAACAGAGGAAAAAAAATCTGCACACAGAGAGACATTAACAGAACCAAGCTCTTCTCCCCCTTTGACATCAGCAAAAAGGAAGAGCTTTCAAAGAAATCACAAGATAGCAGCATATATAGTAATAAGCACATGCAAAGCCAAGTAAACACAAAGCATAAACAATAGTACATATAAACTGCAGCAAATAGAAATTGTACTTGTTACAATAAAACATAGTTCAAATGAAAGCATAAAAACTTAAGACTAGAAAGCAAAGCAATAAAAACAACAGCAGCAACATATTCTCTAAAAATCCTCATCCGCCATATCCTCCTCCTCTTCTTCTTCATCACTATCAACCTCTTCTTCAATCTCGTCGTCCACAACTCGGGTGTTGGAATGTGGAGGGTTAAGAATGAGGTTTCTGAGGGAGGCAATTGCTCGGGAGGTCTCTCTATGCATATTCATGGATAGTTTGGTAAAGGAACTCGTTTGTGATGCCTCCTTCAGGTACGGGAAAGGCCTGGTTAGCATTGGCTCCTTCTTCTGAATACTTGTAAGTAGGATTTTAAGAGGGAATATGGATTTTGGATATGGATTTGGATATTTAAGAGAATATGGACCACACAAAATATATTAAAAATATATATATAATTTTTCAAAAATTTTAACTAATTTTCGTTTCTGATTTTTTAGAAAAATTAACAGTGTTAATCGGTTAACCATATAGGTTAATCGGTTAACACATTAAAAAATTTAATCAGAATTGAAAATTCAACAGTGTTAATCGGTTAACCCATATGGTTAATCGATTAACATGCTCGAATTTTTGAAAAATACTTAAAAACAGAATGCATACACATGAAAACATATCACAAATAATGCATACATATAATAGAGAAAAAGGTCAGATGTCACCTTCATCAAGAATCCCAAGTTCTCTCCGAATTTTGTAGAATGGTTCTTTTGCCAAAGGCTTGGTGAAGATGTCGGCGAGTTGGTTGTGTGTGTCGACGAAAGTAACATCAACATCTCTGTTTAATACGTGATCTCGAAGGAAATGATGCCGGATATTGATGTGCTTTGTTCTGGAATGCATAACCGGATTCTTTGTGATATTTATGGCACTAGTATTGTCACATCGTAGAGGAATGCATCCGAGGTTAACACCATAATCCAGAAGTTGTTGTTTCAGCCATAAAATCTGTGCACAGCAACTTCCTGCGGCGATGTATTCTGCTTCGGCGGTGCTGAGTGCTACACAAGCTTGCTTCTTGCAGGCCCATGATACTAGAGCATTTCCGAGAATGTGACATGTACCACTTGTACTTTTTCTATCGGTTTTGCATCCTGCATAGTCAGCGTCAGAATAACCAACTAAAGAACAAGTACTACCTTTAGGATACCATAATCCTACGTTGGTCGTTCCTTTGAGATACTTGATAATTCTCTTCACAGCAGTGAGATGCGATTCCTTCGGATTTGCTTGGAAGCGCGCACACAAACAAACACTAAACATAATGTCAGGACGGCTTGCCGTCAAATATAGTAATGAACCAATCATACCTCGATATTTAGTAATATCAATTGGAGTACCAGATTCATCTTGATCAACATACGTTCCGGATCCCATGGGAGTAGACATCATCTTGCAACTATCCATATCAAATTTCTTTATTAATTCCTTACAGTACTTGGATTGGGTGAGAAAGATTCCATCCTTGGTTTGCTTGATTTGTAGTCTAAGAAAATAATTTAACTTTCCCATCATGGACATCACGAATTATTCTCGCATCATGAGTGAGAATTCTTCGCAGAGTTCTTTGTTTGTTGATCCAAATATGATGTCGTCGATGTAGACTTGTACTAACAAGGTGTTACCCTTGATCTTCTTTATAAACAGCGTCTTGTCAACCTTTCCTTTTGTAAATCCTTTCTCACATAAGAAGTTGCTAAGGCGATCATACCATGCTCGTGGTGCTTGTTTTAAACCGTAGAGAGCCTTCTTCAGTTTGAAAACATGTGAGGGATTTTTGAAGTCTTCAAAACCCGGAGGTTGTTTGACGTAGACTTCCTCATTAATGTATCCATTCAGGAAAGCGCTTTTGACATCCATCTGGAATAACTGAAAATTCATAGAACAAGCGTAAGCAAGTAGTAATCTAATTTCTTCTAACCTTGCTACCGGAGCGAATGTTTCATCAAAATCAATTCCTTCCTCCTGGTTGTAGCCTTGTGCGACCAATCTTGCCTTGTTACGAACTATAATCCCATTCTCGTCAAGTTTGTTCTTGAACACCCATCTGGTTCCTATAATATGCTTATTGTCTGGTCTTGGTACAAGGGTCCAAACTTGATTTCTTTCAAATTGATTACGTTCTTCTTGCATTGCTATAATCCATTGGTCGTCGCCTAAAGCTTCATCGATCTTTGATGGTTCAATTTGAGATACAAACGCCATGTTGAGACAAGCATCCTTTAAATTAAGTCGAGTTGCAACACCTTGACTAATATCACCAATAACTTTATCAATTGGGTGATCTTTGTGTGTTCTCCATTCTTTCGGAAGATCTTGATTTTCTTGAGTAACATCTTCTCGTAATATTGTTTGATCATTTGAAACAATTTCTTCATTTTGTGGAGTATCTACAAAATCATCATCATCATCCAAAACAATATTATCCTCTTTCGAGGGGTTAGTTTCATCAAACGAAACATGAATAGACTCTTCAATGGTAAGAGTTCTTTTATTAAAAATTCTAAAAGCTTTACTATAAAGAGAGTAACCAAGAAATATACCTTCGTCGGATTTCTCATCAAACTTACCGAGATTGTCCTTATTGTTGTTAAGAACGAAACATTTGCAGCCAAATATGTGGAAGAATGATATATTTGGTTTCCTTCCTTTGAATAACTCATACGGAGTCTTTTTGAGTAGCGGTCGAATATTCACGCGGTTGCTTACAAAACACGTCGTGCTTACTGCTTCTGCCCAAAAATATTTTGGAAGATTTGTGTCGCTGAGCATTGTTCTAGCAAGTTCAACTAGTGAACGATTCTTCCGTTCTACGACGCTGTTTTGTTGAGGAGTTCTTGGTGCCGAAAAATTATGAGAAATTCCATGTTCTTCGCAAAATTCTTCAAAGTCTGAATTTTGAAATTCTCCACCGTGGTCGCTTCTTATGGAGGCTATAGTGAGTGACTTCTCGTTTTGAATTTGTTTTGCATACTTTTTGAATGCTTTGAACGCATCATTTTTCTGCGCTAAAAACATTGTCCAGGTATATCGAGAAAAGTCATCAACAATAACTAAAGCATAAATACTACCTCCAAAGCTCTTCGTTCTTGATGGACCAAAAAGATCCATGTGCAACAATTGAAGTGGTCTTGATGTAGAAACCACTTGCTTGGATTTGAAAGTTGTCTTGGTCTGTTTTCCCTTTTGACATGCATCGCATAATTTATCCTTGATGAATTTTATCTTCGGAAGCCCAACAACCAGATCATGCTTGATTAATTTGTTTAGATGCTCCATGTGAATGTGAGCAAATCTTTTATGCCAAAGCCATGCCTCGTTGTTGTTTGCCATAAGACATTTTACCTTCAAGGAAGAATCATCAAAAGAGATCATAAAAATATTATTATATCTTTTACCTTTTAGCAGAATCTCATGAGTGACTTTGTGTTCGATCAAGCATTCCTCCTTTGTGAAGTTGATTTTGAACCCTTTGTCACACAATTGACTGATGCTAAGCAGGTTATGCTTAAGGCCTTCAACAAAAATAACGTCTTCGATAATTGTACATGGAGGTGCACCAATGGTTCCAACTCCAAGAATTTTTCCTTTATTATCATCACCGTAAGTGACGTATCCTTTGGCCTTTAATGATAGACTTGAAAATTTGTTTATATCTCCCGTCATATGCTTCGAGCAGCCACTATCAAGATACCATTGATTTGTGGTTGTCTTCAAGCATACCTACAAAACAAAATTAGGTAGTGTTAGGTACCCAAATTGCTTTGGGTCCTTGATAGTTAGTACCCTTTTCCACCCACACATAATGCCCCTTTGCAATACCAATATTACGTACATAGCAGGCATTAGGTGTGTGCCCTTTAATTCCACAATAAAAACATGTAGGTTGAAAATGACTTCTATATCTAGGAATATAATTCTTTTTCTTATTAAATCTTTTCTTGTTATGATTTTGATGCTGAATTTTAGAAGTGCTTGTCTCTTCCTTAACAATTTGTTCACTTGCTCTTACGAAAATGGTCTCATTGGTGCTTGGTTTTGAAAATTTAGAATATCCCAATCCACTTTTATCATTAGGATACCTTTGATGTTTAAGAATCTCTTCCAAGCCAATTTGACCTTTTTCGTATCTTTCTAAAACTCTTTTAAGTTGAACAATTTGAAAAGACAAAGACTCACAATTCTTACATACAAGACTTTGTTTTTCATCCATCACCTTTTGTTTTTCATCTTCAATATTTTTCAAGAAAACAGAATTTTATTTTTCTAAAAGTAAAATTCTTTTCTTTTGTGATGAGATGTTTTTATACAAAGTCTTGCACTCTTTTAGAAGTTCATCTATAACTTCTTGAGCATCATTATCATAGACAGAAAAATTACTACTAACCTCATTTTCATCATCGGAATGGTGAGAGGCCATTAAGGCAATATTTGCGCATTCATCACTATCTGATTCCGATGATGAACTCACTTCGTTATCGTCCCATACGACATAAGCCTTCTTTGTTTTGAAATCCTTCTTGCCCTTGAATTTTCCTTTATTTGCGAGTTTTGGGCAATCTGGCTTTATGTGACCTTGTTTCCAACATTCGTAACATGTAATTTCTTGGTTTGATGTGGATGCCTCTTTTTTCCTGAAATGTCTATTCTTTTTAGAAAAAGAAGAAGTTTTATTATTATTAAAAAACTTACCAAGCTTCTTTACTAGAAGCATGAAATTTTCGTCTTCGGAAGATTCGTCAATTTTATCATCCCTTGTGTCAGTCTTCAAGGCAATTCCTTTGGACTTCTTGTCTTGACTTTCATGTTTCTCAAGCCTTCCAAGTTCCAGTTCATGCTCTTGAAGTTTCCCGAATAATGAAGCGGATGTCATTGTTGAAAGACTTTTCTTTTCCGAAATGGCGGTCACCTTCGGTTGCCATTCTCTTGTCAAGGATCTTAGGACTTTTAAGTTGAGATCATCGTTGGTGAAGGTCTTCCCAAGAGCAATCAGATGATTTGTTAGATGAACGAACCTCTTTTGCAAGGCAACAATAGATTCACCGGGCTGCATACGGAACATCTCATATTCTTGACTTAACGTGTTAAGTCTTGATCTTTTTACTTCTGTTGTTCCTTCATGCGTTTCTACCAAGGTATCCCAAATCTATTTTGCCGATTGACACTGTGATATGCGAAAGAATTCATCCATATTGAGAGCGCTTTGAAGTATGTTGATTTCTTTCTTCTCATTCAAGATTCTCTTCTTGTCATCTTCATCATATGAGGATTTAATCTTTGGGCCTCAAGATGTGCCTTCATACGGATTTTCCAAAAATCAAAGTATTCTCCAGAAAAGAGTGGTGGCTTGTTACTACTTCCACCATCTTTGAAAACCGGGTTGGTACTTGCGGAAGCCATACTGAATCGTTAGGAACAGGTTACCTTAACCTGCTCTGATGCCAATTGTAAGAACAGAGTATGCCTAAGAGGGGGGGGGGGGTGAATTAGGACTTTTGAAATTTTTCCGGTTTTTATGGTATCTTGAAATATTACTGGATTGTGTTTTTGGTTATGAAAGCAGAAGAAGAAAAATAAAAGAACAATGGACACCAGGATTTATAGTGGTTCCCCTCACAATCCGAGAGTACTCCACTCCCCTTTCAACATGAAAGAGAGTTTTCACTATTGTTTAATAAAGTACAACCTATCACACCATCAACCGGTGAGGCCTACTATCAAACAATAAAACTAACAAGTGTACAAGAACAATCCTCTTGTAAACACTCACCCTTGTGTCCAACAATCCTGGATCACAAGTCAAAATACACAAGTTTGTAAAGATTTTGATTTGAGAGTAATGATATCAAAGTTGATCTTCTCCAAATGATCAGAATTCACTCTTACAATTTTCAATACAAGTGTTCAAGGATGAATATGAAATTTATGCACATATGAACACTTATTGAAAGTTTTTGAAAATGGTGAATTTGATTCTAAGACAATTTGAAAATGAATGTAGACAGTGTTTGGAGATTGAAAAGTTTTTTTTGTGTTGTTTTTCAAAAATGAAAAACTCAGAATTTATATGAGTAAAATACCCTTTCAAAAAGGTACATTGAGTAGACATCAAAAATATGAAATGGTATAATTTTTAAATAATCTTTGAACTTGAAACAAAGCAATTTTTCACTGTATGTTCAGTGTTAATCGGTTAACCCATATGGTTAATCGGTTAACACTGGTACGTTAGCCCAGAAATTTCAAAATTCAAATTGGTTAACCGGTTAACCTATATGGTTAATCGGTTAACACTGCTAATTTTCAGAAAAATGCTTTAAAAAATAATGTTATACCAATTCTAAGGTTTCAAAAACATGCTTATGTATTATGCAAAAATGCTTGATGTTTTTGAACACTTGTATATCAAATTATAAGGGTAGAATTTGATATACCGGTAATGCATCCAAGTCTGGAAGAATCATAGTTCCATATGTAGCTTGACTTGAAAGATATCTTGATTTGATCTTGAGATCTTTGAACGGCTTGTCTTTTTGCAATCAAGAGATGACCTTGAGTAGTATTGACATCATCAAAACTTGAGACTGAAGCATGCTTCTACACTGTTGTATCCATGAGAGAAATTCTTTCTTCAGCTCCTGCTGCACCAGACATCGATGTCATGACTTTGGTAATGACATCCTGTTCAAAACACATGACAACAGTACTGTCATCAGCTCGTGCTGCACCAGATCTTGAGGTCATGACTTTGGTAATGCCATCAGTGCAGGATCAAGTTTTACCAAAATTTAGCCAATCATAGAACCATAGAATCATGAAACTAACACTCTACAAGTGCTATAGGTATTCGTTGTTTTTGTTTAGCTTACTTAGTTTAGTTTAGCCTACTTAATTAGTATGAATAAAAAATGGATGTCTTCCAATCGATTGTCAATCGAGTACGAGAATGGGGTATCAAAATTCCTTAAGTTTGGTGTTGAACATGCCAAATACCCCAGTAGGATCACATGTCCTTTCTTAGGTTGTTGTTATGGGCGTCAGATTGACGCAGTTCAGTTGGAATCTCATTTAAAGAGACATGGAATTCATCGAAGTCATACATGTTGGACATTACATGGTGAGGTAAGTAACAAGAATGTTGAACCGAGGAATCATACGAAATATGCTTCAAATGACAATGGCAGCGATACATATGATTGTGATAGAGTCAAAGAGATTGCAGAAGCACTTGAAGAAGATCTTCAGGATTGTCCCAAGATGTTTGAGAGGTTGGTAAGAGATGCAGAGAAACCATTGTATAAAGGTTGCACTACTTTCACAAGATTATCTATGGTATTAAAGTTGTACAACTTAAAGACAGGTAATGGATGGTCAGATAAAAGTTTCACAGAGTTATTAGCCCTTATGAAAGAGATGCTTCTGGAGGATAATGTTCTTCCCAATCGAACCTATGAAGCTAAAAAATGTTATGCTCTATTGGCATGAGCTAAAATAAGATACATGCTTGTCCAAATGATTGCATTTTGTTTCGAAATGAATATGCATCATTAAATGAGTGTCCTAAATGTCGTGTATCTCGGTATAAGAAAAAGTTGTCACCAGCAAAAGTCTTATGGTATTTTCCTATAGTTCCGAGATTTAGATGCATGTTTCATAGTGAAACAGATGCAAAACACTTGACTTGGCATGCAGATGATAGAATTATAGATGGGAAGTATCGACATCCAACAGATTCACCACAGTGGATGAAAATTGATAATGAGTATCCTGATTTTGGAGATGAAGCTAGAAACCTTCGCTTGGCATTATCAACTGATGGAATGAATCTGCATGGTCTACAAAGTATCTCACATTCCACATGGCCTGTAATTATTATGATTTATAACCTACCTCCATGGCTATGTATGAAGCGTAAGTACATGATGTTATCTATGTTAATTTCTGGTCCTAAACAACCAAAGAATGACATAGACGTATACTTGACACCTTTAGTCGAAGACTTAAAGAGTTTGTGGGAGAACAGTGTGGAGGTTTATGATGGATATAGGAAAGAAAGTTTCAATTTGAGGGCAATGTTGTTTGGCACAATTAATGATTTTCCAGCATACGGAAATCTATCGGGGTAAATGTGTGTGTCCTATATGTGAAGAAAACACAAATTGGACGCGATTGGAATTTGGTCAGAAGAATGTCTTTCTTGGTCATCATAGATTCTTAAATTCTAATCATCACTACCGTGCGTGGAGAAAAGCATTCAATGGAAATTCATAACAAGGTAGAGCTCCACCTACATTGACAGGTGAACAAAATTTTGAAAAGGTGAAAGATATGAGTACTGAGTTTGGCAAGCCTTTTGCTCATACGCTTGTCACGCGTGGGTGGAAGAAGAGGTCAATTTTTTTTGAATTGCCGTATTGGAAGTCGTTGTATGTAAGACATTTTCTTGATGTTATGCATATTGAAAAAAATGCATTTGAAAGTGTTATTGGTACGTTACTTAATATACAAGGAAAGTCTAAGGATGACCTTAAAGCAAGAAAGCACTTGGTTGCGATGAGAATAAGAAATGAATTAGGACCCTTGAAGAAAGGAAATAGAACATATCTACCACCTGCTGCTTATACTTTATCTAGAAAGGAGAAAAAGATATTGTGTAAGTTTCTAAGTGATGTTAAAGTTCCAGAAGGATACTCTTCAGATATTAGAAGACTTGTTTCTATGAAAGACCTCAAGTTAAAGAGTTTAAAGACACATGATTGCCATGTTATAATGGAACACTTTCTACCAATAGGTATACGTTCTATTTTTCCAGAAAAAGTAAGAAGCGCAATAACTAAACTGTGTTTTTTCTTCAGGTCAATTTGTAGTAAGGTGATCGATCCTGCGATCTTACCAACATTGCAAAAAGAAATAGTTATTACTTTGTGTGAGCTTGAAATGTATTTCCCTCCATCATTTTTTGACATAATGGTACATCTAGTTGTTTATCTTGTGAAAGAGACACAATTGTGTGAACCAACTTATATGAGATGGATGTACCCTGTTGAATGTTATATGAAAATATTGAAAGGGTATGTGAAAAACCGAAGTCGACCAGAGGGATGAATTGTTGAACGATACATTGTTGAAGAAGCGATTGAGCTTTGTACTGAATATTTGTCCAATGTTCAATCCATTGGCCTCCCAAAATCTCATGTTGTTGAAAAAATAGTAGGAAAACAATTAATTGGAAATAAAGTTGTGACAGTTTCAAGGGATGAACGGGAGCAAGTGCATTTATATATTCCGCACAATGACATTGAGGTTGAGCCATATGTTGAAATGCACAAGGACGTTCTTCGAGGTTTAAATCTGAATAGAAATAAAAATTGGATAGTACGTGAGCACAATCGAAGTTTTATAACATGGTTCAAGGATCATATATTTTTAAAGTTTTATTCTGATCCCGCTTCAATAACATAAAGGTTGAGATGTTTAGCATATGGTACAAGTTTGCATGTGTTTTTTTATAGCGCATACGCAATTAATGGATACACATTTTATACCAAAGAACAAGATGATAAAAGTACAATGCAAAATAGTGGTGTCACCGTGCTTGCTGAAGCAATGCACATTTTAAGTGTGAAGGACTTAAACCCCAAATATGCAAATCTGTCATATTTTGGGGTTATCGAACGCATTTGGGTGTTTGATTATGAGACATTTCAGATTCCTATCTTTGGATGCAAGTGGGTTGAAAATAATAGTGGCATACGAATGGATAAGTCAGGATTTTTGCAAGTGGATCTTAATAAGGTGGGGTATAAAGATGAGCCTTTTATTCTAGCCACGCAAGCTAAACAAGTGTTCTATGTCACTGATCCGACAAGTACGAAATGGTCTATAGTTCTTTTTTCCAATAAAGTAATCAATGATAACATTGGAGATCAGGGTGATGTTAATGTAAAGAAGGAATCTTATATTATAGATGATCAAGATGAGAATATTAGAGCGGACGAATCATATATTAGAAATGATCATAACGAGGGAATTTGGATCAATCCATCCGTCCGTGTTGTTAAGAGACAAGTAAACCACGTTCCAACGAAGAAAAGAAAGAGATGTTAGTGAAAAAGGTACTTGTAAAATTACATAGTATATCATTCAATAAAATTATATATTATTTCATTCAATAAAATTATATATATGTTTTTATTATTTATATATTTCTTATTTATATGTTTTTCTTTTCATATATATTTGTCATTCATTTCATAATTTTGTTTTTCTGAATTACAGGTATTATGGCTAGCAACGAGGAAAAATCACATGATGGAAACGAACCAGCACAAGATGTGGAAGGAGATATTACAAGAGGAATAATGATTATGAAAGGAATCATTCGTGCGAGAGATAAAGGTATAAAGTATGATGTGCATTGGAATGAAACAGATCAATTAATTGAGCCTAGCGGTGCGATGTTGACAAGTTACATTGGGACACTTGTTCGTTTGCAAATTCCAATCACTTACGATAATTGGAGAATTCCTTCGTTGAAACTGGCTAAAGAAAAAGTATGGAGTGAGATACAGGTATGATATCTGATATATTTTAATTATGTCGACAGTTATGTCTTTAAATTACTTATACTAACATACTATATGTATGTTAACTTTTTTGCAGAGGTCTTTTAATATTGATGACGACCGAAAAAAATATTGTCTTCAATTGGCCGGAAAACGACAAAGAGGATTTCGAGCATTTTTAACGAACAAGTTTCTTAAGGATCTGATTTCACTTGAAGAATGGGAAACATTTGTTGCCAAGCGAAGAACCCAAGAATTCCATGTAATTCTAACTTATCATGAACAATGTATAATATATATACTTCTTCCACATGAGTTCTGATATGACTTAAACTTGTTTTTTCAGATTGTGAGTGACGTAAATCGGCAAGGAGCATCAAAACCCGCGTATCCATACAAAAAAGGCATTTAGGATATGCATGCTTACAACAAAAAATAGTAAGTATATATAAATGCTTTAATATGATATAGTTATAATATGAGGAAAATGAAGCTTATTATCTGTCTCAATGTGTAGTTAGAAGAGGAGAAAAGTGATGCAACATCTCTTCCAGACCATGTTTTGTGGAAGGCTGCCCGTGTGGGTAGAGATGAAGTCGTTCGGGAAGAATTTCAACAAGTATTTGAGCAATGTGTAAGTACAACACTAGTTCTATCATAAACTCAAAAGTGTATAATATATTTATGCTTTTATCTATACTTCAGGAGAGTCTATCCCAGACTATAATTGCAGTTGAGGATAATGATTGCAGTTGCAACACTAGTTCCATCACTTTTATCTATACAGGTATGTATCTCTCTTTGTCCTTTTGCAATTCATGAATTTGAGCTTTCAATTCTTCCAATGACTCCATCACAGTTATGTCGACAGTTCATGCTCAAGAGTTGCAACAAGTAAGCAAGGGTAAGATGCCTGAATCTATCAAGGTGTCCAACCAAAAAAAGGCCGAGGCAAAAAAAGCATTTGTTCCTCGATTTAGGTTGTGCCTTGAAACATATGTAGGAACAACAGATGTGATGGAGGGTGGCATTCTTCAAATACCTATGAATGAAGGTATTTTTGGTTTTGCTTATGTCGAAACAATTGCTAAAGAGGATTTGGATCAGATTTTCCAACATTCTGAATTAGGCATCAGTGTTATGCATTCGTACATCAGGTACTCCGATCAATTTTAATTAAATAATTGAAAATTTTATTTGCTCATTTCAATGAATATTCTAATATTGATTATGCTTATATTTAAGGTTCTTGTATGACAAGTTGTTAGTCACGCATCAATGAACAGAGAGATTCACATTCTTATCTTCTAGCTGTATCAATGCATGATCAATTGATCACACTCCATATGTAGTCAGAGATTACTTAGTCCAAGCATTTATGGCCACAGATACAGAGAAGTTGTATTTTTTGCCATATAATACTGGTCATAGGTTAGATTTCATTCTAAATTCATTTATTATAATTATTCGTTTTTTGGCATTCTATCTAACATTTCCGTCTAAACTTTTGTCTTATTTTACAGTGGACACTAGTTGTTGGTTGCGATTAATCCTATAAAAGAAATAGTGTATTATCTGGATTCATTGGATGGTGATCAAACAAAATATCCAAATATGAAGAATATGGTTGATACGTAAGTGATGAGATATATTGTTCTGAATAATTATCTTTATTTATTATGTGAGATTGTTCTAAATATTCGTTTATATTATGTTAGAGCTATACAAATATTCTGATCACAAAGACAAGCAACAATGCCAAAAAGGAAGGCTAACAACATTAGCTAGATCAAAGTGTAGGTATATTTTCACAATTTTGACTGTTATAGTGATTCTACTTGATAACACTAGTTAAACTATATATCCTGATATATATTCATTTGTTTTTTCCATTTACAGTGTCCTCGTCAGCGCAATGAGATTGATTGCAGATATTTTGTATTGAGGTTTATGAAGGAAATTATTCATTCGGGTCAAATAGAGATTCCAAACATGGTACAAATTTATAAGTTATATGATTTATTTTAATATTTAACCGATATTTCATCAAAGTAATTAGTTTTAAAACTAAATCATGCATATTATGTTATATTATGTAGTACTTTGATGAATTCAAGTGTGGTAGTTACTCGAAAGACAAATTGGAAGAAATTAAGGAGGAATGGTGTCAATACATTCTTGAGATGAGAATTGCATAAGGTATATATATTGTCTTTTTGTCTTTTGATCGGAGTTTATAAATATTTGTGTTGTTGTGATGTTATATACATACTACTGGATAATTATATTTCTGGAAGTTGTATGTAGTTTAGAATTTGTTGATATACTTTGATTTAGAAGCTAGTTGTTGTGAGGATCCGAAAATATGGAATTTGTAATTATATGTATAGTGAACGTATTTGTGTAGTTATCGATTTTGTAATTATATGTATAGTGAATGTATTTGTGAAGTTGTTGTAAGGATCGGCTTATGTTGAATTACAATGATTATAAGCAGGTTTATGTGTTGAATTACAGTGATTATGGTATATATAAGGCGAAAGTATTGAAATAAAGGCATGTGGTGAATGTAATTGTTATAAGTAGGTTTATGGAAACAGTTATACAAAATGGTGCAACATAATTCAACAAAAATCACTTCATAAAAATATGAAGAGTAAACAGCGCTTTTACAAAAAAAAAACGCTATGAAAAAATGATTTTTTTTTTTAAAAACAATTCAATGATATGAAGAAAAGACAATGTTTTTCTTGAAAAAGCGCTGCTAAAAGAGGGGGGGGGGGAGAGAGAGCGCTTCTGAAAGCGCTGCTATAGAGGGGAAAAGACAGCGCTTAAAAAAGCGCTGCTAAAGGTGGGGAGATAGGCAGCGCTTTTATATAAAAAAAAAGCATTGCTAAAGGTATTCAGTAAATACACTTTAGGTAACGCTTTTTAAAGCGTTGCTAAAGGTGGGAGAATAGAGAGCGCTTTTTTGAAAAAGCGCTGCTAAAAGGTATTCAGCAAACACACTTTAGACAGCGCTGTTAAAAGGTAGGGGGAAAAGAGAGTGTTTTTCTAGAAAAGTGCTGCTAAAAGTGGGCCTATAGCAGCGCTTTTTACTTAAAAAAAGCGTTGCCTTTACCTTTAGCAGTGCCACTTTAGGCAGCACTTGTAAGCACTGCTAAAGGCAAAAAAAAATACTGCTAAAGGTCTTTTTTGATATAGTGTTTTCTCGATTGACAACATTGGAAAATTTATTACTAAACATAATCATCTATTTCTCTTTCATGTTCTTTTTCATGTGAAATCATTTGCCATGAAAATATTTGCTCAATATAATATGGGATGAATTGCAAGTACAGAAAAAATTTCTCTTTGTTGGAATAGATAACTTCTCAGAAATCTGAAAACAATATAAATATAAAAAAAAATATCCCTTTTTGGGAACATATAACTCCTCTGGGTTGTCCTCCAAGAATCCATTGTCAAACTCTTGATTTGTTTAAGTATTTTAGTAATATTTTGTGTAAACAATGTAAATATAAGAAAAAGGTTTTCCCTTCGGTTTTAAACAGAAACTGAG
This sequence comes from Lathyrus sativus, assembly GCA_963859935.3. Classification (NCBI taxonomy): domain Eukaryota; kingdom Viridiplantae; phylum Streptophyta; class Magnoliopsida; order Fabales; family Fabaceae; genus Lathyrus; species Lathyrus sativus. Next base: position 518,609,797 of record OZ012737.1, read on the forward strand.
ACGTATGGGGCACCGAATGGAACATATTTTATTTATTTTTTATTTATAAAAAAAAAAACAATTTACCTCAGTTTTGAGTTATAACCGAGGTAAAATATAAGCCTATTTTTTCAGTTTTTTCATCGTCCTTTAACAAAATTTCACCGTCCATTTAATGACTATCAACGCTCAAGACATTATCCTTAGTGGTCCTCGTGAAAACTAAAACCCTCATTATAAAAGCATTTTAAATATTTAAATTTGATAGTAATGAATCCACATGAAACCCAAACGTTGTTGTGAAACTATATATATATATATATATATATATATATATATATATATATATATATATATATATATATATATATATATATATATATATATATATATATATATATATATATATATATATATATATATATATATATATATATATATATATATATATATATATATATATATATATATATATATATATATATATATATATATATATATATATATATATATATATATATATATATGTTTAATTAGAACGCCATGAGATTTTACAAAGTAAAATTATCACTGTGATAGATTGCAATAGCAGAAACTAAAACTAGGTTTATTTAATGTGGTTGGTGAGAGTGTATTTACTTTGTCAAAGATTTATGTGATGGATTGCAATTGCAGAAAGTTATCATGGGTTTAAGGTTTGTGTTCTTAAATAACCATATAACTGAATATTTATTTTATTTAGCTAACTTTTTTGTTTCTTTTATATCATAAGCAAATGAATGCAAAAGCCATAGAGAATATATTGCATTCAGTATTTGATCTTCCTCATGATCAATGAAACAAGGATCCCCAATATTTGATCTTCTCCAATATATCTAATATATGATCTTCACCAACAACGATGACGATGAAGAATACCATTTTTACTTTAATATTCTGTGTAAATAATGTAGTTTGCAAACAAAATAATTTATTAATATTATGTGTAAAAAATGTAATGAGTTTTATTTAAAAAAATAAACTATATAACCCCTCAGTTTTTAAATAAACCAAGATGTATGAGGCGTTGTTTTTGTAAATAATTAAAATGCAGATGCTAGGGTTCGAACACATAATCATATAACTTTACCCCTTTGCTTTTCTTTAACTGAGGTGTTGAGTGACAACCTTTTATGTCAACCTTCATTACGTCACCTTGGTAGCCGAGGTTACATCTCTTTCGCGTGCAACGTTATAAGAGTTCTTTTTAGTAGTGCTTATTTTATTTAATTTTTTAATTATAATATAATAATCTATTTCCTAGATTTTTTGGTTTAATTGACAAGAAATGTCGCTGAGGGTTTGAGATTCCATCATCAACTCCTGCAATTTCGTGTTTTATTTAGAACCAAGTTGATGCCCTTATTTTATTTAATCTTTTAATTACATAAAAATCATTTATTCCCTCAATTTTTTCACCAACCGTGAGAAAATGTTGCTTATTATTTATTTAATTAAGATATAACTCAGCTTTAACCTCAATGTTTACTGCCAATCAAGATATAAAATATAAACAAAATTTTATTCTAATATCAGAATGTTAACTTTCATTCACTTTTACATTTCTCATAAACTTTTTGCACCCTTGCGAACAAAGCATCTTTTTCATCTTCTCCATCTAACGAATTAAACACCATTATGCATCTTCTCCACTAAACCCTAAATCAAACTCCATCTTCCAAGTCGAAGAAGTAAACAAAGAAGGAAGAAAGCTCGAATAAGGAAACATGAAATCCAAACTAATACATTTCTTTGACTCTCTCATTAGATTTCTAGTACGTAAAACTTTTGCCCTGACTATACCGGTAAAGTTGTTGTTGTTGTTGTGTTGACATTAAAGGCTTAGTGTTATTGTTGTTTTATTGAGATTGAATGTTAATTGTCGTTAGTTGTGTATGATTTTTATTTTATTTTCAAAAGGTACGTGATTATGGGTCGTAGTTGCATGAAATCTAATAGATTAAGTAAAGAGTATGAGAATGGAAGAATTATTCAATCACTTAGGTTGTGATGAAATTAATCAAAATTATAAAAAATGGGTATGACATGGTGAAGTAACAAAAAAGGCTTTCGTGACATACAAATGAAGTTGATGAAGATATGAATGGTAACCTAGAAGATATGATTTGTGATATTAGAGTAGATTATTTAAAGAAAGCTCTTGTGTATGATACTTTACATATTGACATGGAAGAGCCGTTATTTTTGGGGTGTAAAATTTTTACTTAATTGTCAGTTGTGTTAAGAGTATTTAAATTAAGGAAAAAAATGGGTGGACAAATAGAAGTCTCACTTGAATTGCTTGAATTGTTGTAAGAAATGCTTCCAAAAGGTAACACATTGTCGAGACGTAGTTATGATGCCAAGAAGATATTGTGTCTAATGGGGATAGACTATGTCAAAATTACATGGTGTAATGATTGCATATTATATAGAAAATAATATAAAAACTTGGAGTTCCCGAGGTGTGGGGATTCACACTACAAGCTAAAAGATGATGATGATGATGTGACCAAAAAAGGGCAATCCTGCCAAGGTGATATGGTACCTAATGATAATTCAAAGATTCAAGAGATTTTTTTCTTATGTAAATGACACAAAAAGTACTATATGACATACAGATGAAAGAATATGTGTGAAAAGATTTTCTATGTAGCTGATTCATTGCAATGGAATAAAATTAATTTATTGTTTCTAGATTTTACCCTTGGGCCAAGGCACCTTAGGCTTGGACTTGCCACCAACAGAATGAACTCGTTTGGTAATATGAGTACTAATGGCATGTTATTCTCATAATTTATAATCAATCTCTATGGTTGTGCAGGAAGAGTAAATATATGATGTTATCATTGAATATTTTAGGTCCAAAACAACCAGGAAATAACATAGATGTTTACTGAACTCCATTGATTGAATATTTATGAGTTTTATGGGAGGAATACATTGATGTTGATGATATACGGGGGAAAATTCTAAGATGCGGGGAATGTTGTTTTTCATAATAAATAAATTTCCGGTATATAATAATTTGTTAGGGTGCATCATTAAAGGACATAAAGTGTGTCATACATGTAAAAATGATACATGCTCCCACCAGCGACAAAATGGAAAAAGACTATACTTTTGGCATCAAAAATTTCTAAGAGTCAATCATCAATGGCGTATATTGTGAAAGAATTTTAATACAAAACAAGACTTTGATATCGCTTAAAAGCCCTTAACCAGGGAGGAAGTTTGTAAAAGACAACAACTAATGTTGTCTTTTTAAAAGAATAAAAAAGTTCCCCTAGAGAAAAATATTTGAAAAAAAGGTCAATGTTCTTTGATCTTCCATATCGGTCTAGCCTCAATGTAAGATATTCTTTTGATAGTAATAGTTTGGTTGGAGCGTTTCTCATTATTAAAGGCAACATAAAAGATAGTAATAATTCTCGTCTAGATATGGTGGTGATGAGTATACAACAAGAGTTGACCCTAGAAGAAATAGGAAACAGAACATATTTTCCTCAACATGTCACACTTTGTCTAAAAAAGAAAAAAAAACATGTTTTTTAAGATTGTTTGAAGGGTATCAAAGTCCCCCAAGGGTACTCATCAAACGTGAAGAAACTTGTGTCAATGAATGATCTCAAATTAGTTGGCTTAAAATCTCATGATTGTCATGTTTTGGTACAATAACTTCTACTAGTAGCTATCTATGGAATTTTACCAAAACCTATAAGGGTAACTATTATCAGATTATGCTTATTCTTCAATGTTATATGTAGTAAAGTCATTGATTTGGGAAGTTTAAATGAGTTGGAACATGAAGCTCCAGCTATCTTGTGTCAATTAGAGATGTATTTCCATCCTTTTTTTGACATTATGGTTCACTTATTGTTCATTTAGTCAGGGAGATTATATTTTGTGGTCCATTTTATTTAAGACTGATGTATTTGGTAGAGCAATACATGAAGATCTTTAAAGGTTATAGAAAGAATCATCATCGCCCAAAAGCTTTGATCGTTGAACAATAATCAGTGAAGAAGCTACTGAGTTTTGTTCAAATTATTTATCAGAAGCAACCTCTATAGAAATTCCCGAGTCTCATCATGATGGATGATATATAGGTAGACGAGCTCAAGGTTTAAATGTTAAGATAATGGACCAACATGTATTTCTTCAAGCACATTTGTATATATTGAATAACGTTGATAAATTTCAACCTTACTTGTCCGCTCACAAAAGTCTTATCAGAGCACATAGGGAAGTTTTAAACTCATCGAGGCATATTATTCCCTATAGATTCAGCCGTACAATTGAACAATTATTCAGATGAAGATTAGGAAAGATACATTTATACTCTAATGTCCATCTCAGATGAATGTTTCTTCCTTGGCAAGTCACTTATTTCATGGAGAAGTTACCAATTTCTAGGTCATCATTAGAAGATGAATACCGAGCTCTTGCAACATTTACTTATGAACTACAAGGGCTCCTTTACATCAAGAATGCTATTTAAGTAAAATGCTCAAGAACTCTTGTAATTTTGATAATCAAAATGCTTTATACATTGCAGCCAATCCTATCTTCTATGAGACATTCAATCATTTGGAAAAAGGTTGTCATATTATAAGAGAGAAACAAAGCAAAGCAATCATGAAACTTCTTCTTGTCAAGTTCAAAGATTAACTAGTCGATTTCTTCACCAAAGCCTTGCATCCTTAACCATTCAATAAATTTTTAGTCAAGTTGAAGATGGTGTATATATATATATATATATATATATATATATATATATATATATATATATATATATATATATATATATATATATATATATATATATATATATATATATATATATATATATATATATATATATATATATATATATATATATATATATATATATATATATATATATATCAACTTTTTGGGGGATATTAAAGCATATAGAGGGAGAAAGTGATGACACCATGAAGCATGGCAATGACTGAATTTACGTGTGATTAAACTTGTAGTAATTAGTTAAGCAATAATAACTAACTTCCATATAGTTAAAAGGTAGTAAGGATAGTGGTTATATCAGTTAATTATTCATCAAGAAATCATATGGTGTAGAAGATCTATGATAGCTGCTGTGAATCTTGTTGTGAATTACGACAAAATTCAATATTAATTTATGAGGCAAAGAATAATATCAACCAAAATAAATAGTCTTCAGCAACAATAATCCATATACAGATAAAATAACAGAATAAGTCAAGAAAAAACTGAAGGTTTATTTATCCAGTTCGATCAAATGATCTACTATGGGGGAGGGAGCAGCTCTCCAATTCACCATACTCAAAAAGTTGTTACAAGAGATTATAGATGAGTTACAAGAAAATATCCTTCGTCTTCAGGTTCCCAAGAACAACCCTATTTTCTACCCAACTATTTCCTAACCTCTCCAAATCTCAATATATGAATCACTCAAATCTAAGGTGTAACAATGTTTCACAATAAACTTAAACATCTCCAAAGGTTTACCTAAAGCTTTGCTTTTCTAAGGTTTTCCTTGTGAATAGCTGAAACCCTATGTTATGCCTTTAAACCCTTGGTCTCCCTTGTTGGTGTAAACTCTAAGATTGTCACACATCAAGCATATAAGAGATACATATTTATAATAGCAAATACCGAATAAACAAAGCCCAAAATCATATGGATCCATGGACCGAATCGAAAAAACCCGAAAACTAGAAAACACTATTCACCGCATGGACAACATTATTCACTGAACGGACGTCATTATTCATACACATGTATATCACTATTCAGCATACCAACGATGCTATTCATCGACCGTTTTTTTTTTCTTTTATCGACTTTTCGCCCGACTTTCTAAAACTTCCAATTTTCGGGATAAATGTAATCTCCAAAATATGTTTTCTTTCTCTTCATCAACAAAGGTTTTAAGACACATTTACAACAATCTCAACCTTGACTTTAAACCATGTTGATACCAATTTAACAATCAACAACATTGCCGCTCTCTACCAAGTTGAAACTTTAATCAATAACTTTGATCAAATTCAAGCAACCCTTGAATCTTGATCTCGCAACTTGAATCCACTTGTTCCCAATTAGCCTTTTTTTTCCTAGGTAATTTAAAAAGCCTACAAGTATGATTTTTCAACCATCCTTGACCCCACCTATTTTCAAATGCCTCCCTGAAGGTTTTTCTTCTTTTATTTTGTAGTCTTTCAGCCACATTAAAAACGTAATATCCAAGGCTAGCATAATCGTACCTTTGAGATGCTACAATAATCCTCCTTTCCTTTCATGAGCCAAATGATAATCAGTGATCTCTGTAACTGTTCCCTCACTACTAATAGCATTCATAGTAGGAAACTCCATCTCAAACTGAGTTTTCTCCATTATAGTTTCTCTCAGGTTTCTCCCTTGGTTCTCACTATCCTTCTTCTGAAAAATTCTCTACCAACCAAGTAAGTTGTTTTAACCTCAGCTCTTCCCTAAAAACTCAATAACAACTCAGTGGTAACATGCATTTTTATCCCTTGATTTCTGCAAAACTCATTGTACTCCTCCGAAACTTTCTCAAGGCATTCATAACGCCTTAAACTCAAATCCCATAACTCTTCCTTGTCATGAAAGCCTCCACTAGTTAATGATGAATGAATAATAACATTTGAACCTTCTAAAATATATAGACCACATATTTTAGACCCTTTAGCAATAATCAATTCATCACACAAATCTTCAACACTCCACGTTTAACTCTAGTACAATAGCCTAAATCATCAAACATACTTATAGATAACACATTTCACTTGAGTTCTGGAACATACCTGAAGTTCACGATCATTAAACATTTTAAATCTGACTGTACCAATACCATGAACCTTGCATGCCTTATTATTACCAAGGAGAACTACTCCAGCTTGCACCATCTTCAAAGTTTTAAAGTATTCTATTCTTAGACACATGTGATAAGAGTAACCTGAGTCAATAACTTAACTATATTTAGTTTCCAAACTCGATACTACTAGTGCTTTGGCATCCTCATAACTTTCCTCACTCAATGCAACTATAGCTTGAATATAATCTTCACTGACCTTTCTTTCAGGAAAATCCCTTTTAAAGTGGCTGATTTTCTGACAGTTAAAACATTTTACTTTTGACTTGTCAAACCTCTTTGATTTGGCATCCCTTTACGCTCACCTCCTCTCCTTGACACATTTAAGCCTTCACCACTATCTTCAATCTTCAAATCTTTCGACATTGAAAATTCTTTGGATTTCACTGCCATCTGGACTTCATCCAAAGTAATAGTACCTTCCTTACCATAAAGAAGGGCATCCTTAAAGTGCTCAAAGGATCTGGGTAATGAACTCAACAGGAGCAAAGCCTTGTCCTCATCATCAATCTTCACTTTAATATTCTCAAGATCATCGATAATCTTGTGAAATTCTATGAGCTGCTCAACTATGGATTTGTTCTCCACCATTCGAAATGAATAAAGTTGTTGTTTCAGATACAACCTGTGAGCCAAAGACTTTGTCATATACAATGATTCAAGTTTTTCTCACATAGCAACTGCTGTTTGCTCCCTGGCGACTTCTCTTAGAACTTTATCCTCGAGGCACAAGATAATGGCACTTCTGGACTTATCCACCATCTCGGTCTTCTGTACCTGCGTAAACCCTGCATGCATCAATGTTTCACTCTTCAAAGCATCGATACACTTTTCTTGAATTAAAATTGCTTGCATCTTAATTTCTCATAGCCCGAAGCCGTTGTTACCGGAAAATTTCTCGATCTGCCATCTACTAACCATGGTTCTCACTTTTCAACAATATCTATTTGCTCCACACTCACCACACCACTTGTTGTAAATCTTGTTATGAATTATGACAAAGTTCAATATTAATTTGTGAGGCAAAGAACAATAGCAACCAAAATAAATGGTCTTCAGCAATAATAATTCGTACACAGATAATATAATAGAATAAGGCAAGAAAAAACTGAAGGCTTGTTTACCCAGTTCAATCAAACGATCTACTATGGGGGAGAGAGAAGCTCTCCAATTCACTATACTCAGAAAATTGTTACAAGAGATTACAGATGAGTTACAAGAAAATAGCTTTCGCCTTCAGGTTTCTAAGAACAACCCTATTTTCTACCCCAAGTGTTTCCCAACCTCTCCAACTCTCAATATAAGAATCACTCAAATCCAAGGTGTAATAGTGTTTCACAATAAACTTAAACAACTCCAAAGATTTACCTAAACCTTTGCTTTTCTAAGATTTTCCTTGTGAATAGATGAAACCCTATGTTATGCCTTTAAACCCTTGATCTCCCTTGTTGGTGTAAACTCTAAGATTATCACACACCAAACATATAAGAGATACATATTTATAATAGTAAATACCGAACAAACAAAGCCCAAAATCACATGGATCCATGGACCGAATCGAAAAAAATCCGAAAACTCGAAAACATTATTCACTGTACGGACAACACTATTCATACGTACGTATATCACTATTCACCGTATGGACGATACTATTCACCGGCCAATTTTTATTTTTTCGACTTTTCGTCCGACTTTCTAAAACTTCCGATTTTCGCAATAAATATAATATCCAAAATATATTTTCTTTCTCTTCATCAACAAAAATTTTAAAATGCATTTATAAGAATAGCTTATGATGGAAGTTACTGAATGTATATACATGATCACTCTAATAGTGCTATATATGAGAGTTCATCTCTTGACAATGTTCATTTTGATTATCTCAATAATTAGCACAACGTTCTTGGAGAAGTGAAAAATCTCAAATCATACTTATCTATGTTGTTGTAAAAAGTTCTTCATGATAGATCAGTCTCATCTATTAGATTTTGTCTTCAAGTGGAACACTAATATCTTTCAAAGTTTTGTTTGTTCCTCTTCCTACCTCTCAACCTTGGATCCTTAGGCATAGCATTCAAAGCTTGTACCAATTCCTTGATTTACATTGAAATCTGAAGCACTGTCTCAAGAACAAAAGCTCAGGGACCTCACTTGGTAACTTCTCAGTTTAATCTACGAAAACAAAGATGGGAAAAACGATAATGTCGCTTAAATTGTATTACTTTTTATTACTTGTATCAGTAGTTGATACTATCCTCTATTTTGCGAATTATGAAACTGGTGATAGCTTAGGTACGTGTGGGAAAGATATAAATTATAATGTCGAATACTAGACCAAAATTCTATATCACCTCTCCAAAAAGAAAGAGACGGGATTGGCATGTGTTTTAGTTGGTTGAATATTCCTTCTTTCATCCACCTGAGATTGAGTAATATTGGAACAAACTCATCAATAGTTTTTTCCCTTTGAAATCAGATTTGAATTTAAAATTCCATTTGAGTAACTTGATTTTCAGCACCAAGAGCAGTCAATCATTTGAGCATTCAACTAATGAAATATTTCATGTTAACTTAGAGTGCAGAGGCACCGAAAAAACTTCTGTTTTATTTATTGATGCGTTAACATAACAAGAATTATAAACTGCTTAATAAGGCTGTAAGCCACTAACAATATATTCCTAAAATTTAGCACTCACTACTTACTCAATCAAATATCCCTAAAGACTAGGACAAACTCAAACAAATCAGTTACCAACATAAATAATATAATAAATTAATATTTCTAATATTCTCCCTTAAACTGAAAGTTTTCAAACATTCAGTTTATCACACACTCCCAACAATGCTCTGAGCTTCTGAAATGCAGCCAGCTTTAATGGCTTGGTCATTATATCGACAATTTGGTCTTCACTTCTGCAGTAGTGAAGTTCAATCACTCCATCCTTTGTGAGATTCCGGATAAAATGAAATTTCACGTCTATGTGTTTGCTTCTTCCATGTAAAACAAGATTATTGGACAGTTTGATAGCTGAACTGTTGTCGCAATAAATTGCAGTAGCATTAACTTCCCTTTCCTGCACAAAATTCAGCCCTTCAAGTATCCTCCTAAGCCAAATTGTTTGACAAGCACATGCTGTTGCAGCAACATATTCTGCTTCGGTAGTTGATAGGGTGACTATCTCTTGTTTCTTTGATGACCATGAGATGGCTCCAGAACCCAGCATAAAGACATAGCCAGAAGTACTCTTTCTATCATCAATATCTCCAGCATAATTACTATCTGTATAGCCAATCAGATCCGAATTTTCTCCCTTCTTGTAGAAAATTCCAAAATTAGTAGTACCTCGCAAGTACCTGAGAATTCTCTTTGCAGCCAAGAGATGACTCTCCTTAGGATTTTCCATATACCTGCTGATCAAACTTACAGCATGCATGATATCAGGCCTCGTTCCTGTTAAATACATCAGACTCCCCACGATTTGCTTGTAAAGTTGGCTGTCAACCTTCTTTTCATCCGAATTTCGAACAAGTTTCAAGCCTACTTCAGTAGGTGTAGCAACACAATTGCAATTTGACATCTGAAATCTGTTCAGAATCTCTTGCACATACTTCTTTTGTGAGATAAAAATGCCAGCTTTTGATTGCACTACTTCTATGCCGAGAAAATAATGCATCTTCCCTAAATCAGACATATCAAATTCCAACATCATAGATTGCTTGAACCTTTCAAACATGCTGAAATCGTTCCCTGTATATATCAAATCATCCACATACAAGCACACGATCAACAATTTTCTTCCTTCCCCACTTTTCACAAAAAGTGTGTGTTCAAAAGGACATTTCTCAAACCCTTCCTTCAGGAAGTAAGCTTCAATTCTACTGTACCAAGCGCGTGGTGCTTGTTTTAATCCATACAAAGCCTTCTTTAGTCTGTAGACTTTGTGCTCACATCCAAACTTCATGTATCCAGGAGGTTGATCAATGAACACCTGCTCCTTCAAATCACCATGCAAAAATGCTGATTTTACATCCAATTGGAAGATGGGCCATGAATTTTGTGCAGCTACAGCAACCACCATTCTAATTGTATCATGTCTTGCAACTGGAGCAAATACTTCAGTATAGTCCACCCCAAACTCTTGCTTGTAACCTTTAGCGACAAGTCGTGCCTTGTACTTGTCAACTTCTCCATCTTCCTTGAATTTTGTCTTATACACCCATTTCACACCAATTGTCTTTTGCCTTTGTGGAAGATCAACCAACTCCCAAGTGTTGTTCTTCTCAATAGAAGCAATTTCTTCATCCATTGCTTTTTTCCACTTTGGTTCCTTAATAGCTTCTTCAAAAACCATGGGATCACAATCCGTAAGAAATGAAAAGTGTGTTAGTTGACATTCTGATTGATTTACTCCAGTCACCTCATAATCAATCATCCAACCAGGTCTTCTTTTATCACGCCGAGGACGAGGTTCTGAAGTTGATGTTGTTGGTGAGCGACTTCTTTTATCACACCGAGGACGAGGTTCTGAAGTTGATGTTGCTGGTGAGCCAAGAGTCTGCACAGAATTATCAGCTGCTGTTTCTGCGGGCTGCTGTTGTGTGGACCGGTGCTGCACACTTGAAGTTTCAGGCTGCTCATCTTCAATTTCATCAAAATCCACCAGTTTCTCTTGATGCACAACAACACTCTTATTCGCTGCCCAAAAATTTTGTTCATCAAATATCACATCACGGCTAATTATAATCTTCTTGGTGTTAGGATTATAAAGCTTATATGCTTTTGACTGATTACTAATACCAAGAAAAATACACTTCACCCCCTTGTCTTCAAGTTTTATTCTTCTTTGATCCGGGACATGAGCGTAGGCAACACACCCAAAAATTCTGAGGTGATTGACAGCTGGTTTGTTTCCACTCCATGCCTCCTCAGGAGTCATGTTTTCAACAGAAAAGGTCGGACTTCTATTCAAAATGTGGACGCTCCAATTCACTGCTTCGGGCCAAAAAGTTTTAGAGATTCCACTTCTATTTAGCAAACTTCGAACCATGTTCATAATAGTGCGATTTTTCCGCTCACAAACACCATTTTGCTGAGGTGAATATGCTGCTGTAAGCTGCCTTTGAATTCCATGATTCTCACAAAACTTTGCGAATTCATGCGACGTATACTCTCCACCACGATCTGTTCGCAGAACCGTAATCACACATCCACTTTCCTTTTCAACAGACACTTTAAATGTCTTGAAAACATCAAATGCTTCAGATTTTTCTTTCAAAAAATACACCCATATCTTCCTACTGTAATCGTCAATGAAAGTAATGAAGTACCGTTTACCTCCATTCGAGATTGGATTTAGAGGGCCACAAATGTCCGAATGAACCACCTCTAGCACTTTCTTGGCTCTGATGGATTTTCCAGATGGAAAAGAGTCTCGATGCTGCTTGCTGACAGCACAATCTTCACAAATCTGAGTTGGAGGTGCGATTTCCGGAAGACCTGTCACCATATTTTTCTGTTGCAGTGTTTTCAATCCTCCAAAATTGAGATGACCATAGCGAAAATGCCATAACCATGTTGAGTCTTGAATCTTTGCTGAGAAACAAGAACCGGTGGATCTATGCAGATTTAACGGAAACAACTGATTATCTGTCATTTTAACTTGAGCAATCAACCCTAATTTTTCGTCTTGAACCCGACAAACACCATTCTTGATCAGAATCTCGTACCCCTTTTCTTGAAGTTGTCCTAGACTAATCAAGTTGGTCTTCAATTCTGGGACAAAGAAGACATCGGAGATCTTGTGACTTTTATTTCCCTTGGCCTTGAAAATAATATTGCCCCTTCCAGCAACATTAATTTTGGAGTTGTCGCCGAATTTGACGGTGCTCAGAAAAGACTCATCCAAATCTGAAAATATTGTCTTATCACCGCACATGTGATTGCTGCAGCCCGTATCCAAATACCACAGATTATCTGGAATTTCCTCGGTTACATTGCACACCATCAAGAGAGATTCCTCTTCTTCTCTTTCTGCAAAGTTGGTCCTTTCTCCATTTTGGCAATTCAAGTAAGTTCTACATTCATTCTGATAATGACCATATTTATGACAGCGATAGCACTCAACATTAGATTTTGGGAGACAATTGTTTGAATGATTACCTCCACGATAGCCCATTCGACCTCTTCCTCTTCCTGAGTTGTCTAAATTCTGGTGGTTGGCGGAATTGTTGCTATGGTTGCTGCTACGACCATTATCGCCTCTACCGTAACCGCCTCGACCTCTTCCTCTGCCCCTGCCCCTGTCTCGGCCTCCTCTAAAATTAGAGGTATTTGAATAAGTCGAGGCTTTAAGTGCTTGCTCCTCTTTGTCTTGTTTGCTGATTTTATTCTCATGAACCAACAAGGAACTTTGCAATTCATCAATCGTGAGTGAATCAATATCTTTGGATTCTTCAATGGAGCAAACAACAAAATTGAACTTAGTTGTCATTGATCTAAGAATCTTCTCAATAATGGTCACATCATCCATCTTGTCTCCATGAATTCTCATTTTGTTGGCGATGATCATCGTTCTTCCAAAGAAATCTGTGACAGACTCATCCGACTTCATGTGTAAAGTCTCAAATTCACTCCGTAGGGCTTGAAGCTGCACTCGTCTTGCCCTAGCGTTCCCTTGAAATTTCTTCTTCATTGAGTCCCAAATCCGTTTGGAGGTTTCTTTGCTGAGAATCGTCTCCAAAGTTGCTCGATCTATGGCCTGAAACAAGTAGTTTTTGGCTTTAAGATCCTTGAGTTTCAGTGCCTCAAATTCTGCCTTCTGCGCATCTGTTTGAACTGCTCCCTTCACAGGCTCTGTAAATCCGGAGTCAATGACTTGCCAATATTCTTTGGATCTCAAGAAATTCTCCATTAACATGCTCCAATGGTCGTAATGACCATCAAAACGAGGAATTGCAGCCTGCACAAAATTCTCATTGGAAGATGCCATCGATGATGTTTTCGCTCAAATCTCACTGTGTTTCACTCAGATTTTTTTTCTAAATGAACCAGCTCTTGATACCACTGTTAACTTAGAGTGCAGAGGCACCGAAAAAACTTCTGTTTTATTTATTGATGCGTTAACATAACAAGAATTATAAACTGCTTAATAAGGCTGTAAGCCACTAACAATATATTCCTAAAATTTAGCACCCACTACTTACTCAATCAAATATCCCTAAAGACTAGGACAAACTCAAACAAATCAGTTACCAACATAAATAATATAATAAATTAATATTTCTAATAATTCCCATATGTATGTCAAGTTTTCCTCCGCAATCTATATATACTTGCAATTCTTTCAATGTTGCTTCTGCTGCAGCCCTTTCTGCATCTGGATATCCTTATGAACAAAAGTCCAATTTAGGAAATCTTGGTAAACATAATCTCAACTAGGGAGGAAAATGCCATATCCAGTTGCCCTTGGATTAACAATTCAACATTATTTAACACTTTTGTTTAGTTGGAATTTAAAATTTTAAGTTGAGACGACTCGCAGATTTGACTATAAGACTTCTCATCTCATTCCCAAGTGAAGGGAATGCTTCTCATCTCATTCCCAAGTGAAGGGAATGCTTGTCGGCACCAAGTGATTGAGAATGTTAAATTTTCCTTTTCAATCTCTATATCCTTACCATAAAAATACATTAATAATTTGTAACTGTTAAAATTTAGATTAGACTGAAAGAAACTTTAATTACAAAAAAATCAATATGATCTTGTTTGTTTATTCATAGTTCATACTTAAACTAATTACAAGTATAGCGTAGACAAATCTAAACATCAGATGCATTAACATGGCTGTTAACTTAGAGTACATAGGCACCGAAAACTACTGTTTTATTGATTGATGCATTGACATAACAAGAATTACAAACTGCTTAATAAAGATGTAGGCCACTAACAATATATTCCTAAAATTCAGCACCCGCTACTAACTCAATCAAATATCCCTAAAGACTAGGACAAACTCAAAACAAATCAGTTACCAACATAAATAATATAATAAATTAATATTTCTAATATTCTCCCTTAAACGGAAAGTTTTCAAACATTCAGTTTATCACACACGCCCAACAATACTCTGAGCTTCTGAAATGCAGCCAGCTTCAATGGCTTGGTCATTATATCGGTAATTTGGTCTTCACTTCTGCAGTAGTGAAGTTCAATCACTCCATCCTTTGTGAGATTCTGGATAAAATGAAATTTCACGTCTATGTGTTTGCTTCTTCTATGTAAAACAGGATTATTGGACAGTTTGATAGCTGAACTGTTGTCGTAATAAGTTGCAGTAGCATTAACTTCCCTTTCCTGCACAAAATTCAGCCCTTCAAGAATCCTCCTAAGCCAAATTGCTTGACAAGCACATGCTGTTGCAGCAACATATTCTGCTTCGGTAGTTGATAGGGTGACTATCTCTTGTTTCTTTGATGACCATGAGATGGCTCCAGAACCCAGCATAAAGACATAGCCGGAAGTACTCTTTCTATCATCAATATCTCCAGCATAATCACTATCTGTATAGCCAATCAAATCTGAATTTTCTCCCTTCTTGTAGAAAATTCCAAAACTAGTAGTACCCCGCAAGTACCTGAGAATTCTCTTTGCAGCCAAGAGATGACTCTCCTTAGGATTTTCCATATACCTGCTGATCAAACTTACAACATGCATGATATCAGGCCTCGTTCCTGTTAAATACATCAGACTCCCCACGATTTGCTTGTAAAGGTGGCTGTCAACCTTCTTTTCATCCGAATTTCGAACAAGTTTCAAGCCTACTTCTGTAGGTGTAGCAGCACAATTGCAATTTGACATCTGAAATCTGTTCAGAATCTCTTGCACATACTTCTTTAGCGAGACAAAAATGCCAGCTTTTGATTGCACTACTTCTATGCCGAGAAAATAATGCATCTTCCCTAAATCAGACATATCAAATTCCAACATCATAGATTGCTTGAACCTTTCAAACATGCTGAAATCGTTCCCTGTATATATCAAATCATTGATAACACGGAATCGTATATATATTTTGATGCATAGTTCAACTAAAGTTTAACCGTTTTCGATCCGATTTCGGGTTATTTCCGTGTATTTGTCTGATGTTTTGCAGGTATTCAACGATCACGTCTAAACAAGGCAACATGAAGAAAAGAAGCAATCTCGGATGAAATATGGACGAAAAAGGAGTGAAAACACAATGAAAAACGCAGGAAGCTGTTTTTGCTGATGTGACGACCGTCGCAGCTTCATGACGACCGTCACACGGGTGATGACCGTCACACCTTGTGACGACCGTCATGCAGGCAAAAACGCCCCACTTCAATTACACGTTAAAGAATCAGTTCCAATTCCCACAGAGTGGACCACTACTCCCTAAATTATCTGCCTCAAAGTCCATCATCTTCAATGATAACCGTTGGGATTCCACTTCTATAAAAAGGGAAGCAGGGGACTTCAGAAAGTGTGCTGCATTCATACAACGAAGTGCTGCCAAATTTATTTCCAGAGCATATTTTCCAGCAATATTCTTATTTGTTTCTCTTTACCTTTCCTGTATTCCATTTTCCATTCTTCTATAACTTCTATTTTATTGTACGATCAATTTGGCATAAAGACCAGAATCCTGCCAACATCTGTGGAGGATCTGCCCAAAGGCCAATTGGAATATTTACAGGTTTCTCATTTCAATCGATTCCAGTTTTATTATAATGCAAATCATTATTTATTATTTTTATTTATGTTCTATCTTTCCCAAATCCATGTCTAGATAAACTTAGGTAATCGATATGTAGTAATAATTCGAATGGGATTTGATAACAACTGGTTGAAAAACTTTCTTTTCAAAAAAGTAATTTATGGTATGAGTGTTTAAAATTGATTCACTGAATAAACTTCGTCGCGAAAGCGAGAACTTATTTAAAAGTAGTTTTGCCACGAAAGTGGGAAATTAATTAAGATACGAACCAACAAGCGAAAGCTGCGGTAAGGTCAGATAGTAAACACCAGTCATTTATTTTAATAACAGCGAAAGCACTTTAAAATGAATTAGAACTTAGAGATTTCCAAAAAATAATTTTAACCCCGAACGGGATACGAAAGTGTACGTTTGGCCCTTAGGATTATGATTAGCGTCAATAACCATCGTGAGGCGAGAGTCTTCAAATCACCATTTTCTGCTTAAATAAACTTTGAAAATTATTTCATACACCAATAACTTATCAAATCCCTGAAGAACAAAATTACTACATATCGATTCACTCATTTATAATCTAAATAGTATTCTTAGTTCCCTTTTAGTGACAATCTTATTCCATTAAACATATTCTACCTAGCTAAACATAGTAACTTCCGAGAACACTAGTCTGATTACGAGTCCCTGTGGGATCGATATCTATTATTACTACGCGATAGACTGTGCACTTGCAGTTAGGTTGTATTAGACATAGAAAGTCGCGATCAAGTTTTTGGCGCCGTTGCCGGGGACCCGTTTAGTCAATAGTGTAACCTTCTGTTACGTCGTATAGACTAGGTTAACAATTTTCATTTTTCCTTTACTAGTTCTGTCGATTGTATGCCAAGTAATCGCCCGCAAGGTGATATCGTAAAACCTTCAGTCGCAGAACTAGAACGCTTCTTACATTTAAGAAGTAGAATCATTGAGTACCAACTCAAACAACTCAAACATAACACTCCCGAACCTCTCACTCCCATTCCCAAATCAGAAGAAGAAGAACCAGAGATGGCTGAAGGACCTCCAAACAAACCGCTGAAGGCATACGCTACACCCTCTCAGATGGAGCCTAGAAGTAGCATTGCTGCCCCAGCTATTACCCGAAATGATTTTGAGCTGAAACCATCATTGCTGTCGGCTGTACAACAAAACCAATTCTCAGGAAACGCAACTGAGGATCTGAACGAACATCTAACGAAGTTTGTACAATACGCAGACACAGTGAAAGCAAATGGAGTAACTCCAGACGCGATAAGACTTCGTCTTTTCCCATTCTCTCTTAGAGATAGAGCGTGGACATGGTTGCAATCGTTACCATCCAACTCCGTTACGACGTGGGAGCAATTGAAGAACGTCTTCTTAGCGAGATACTTTCCGCCAAGCAAAACCGCTATGCTTAGAGCTCAAATCAACGGATTTCGACAAAAAGATACTGAATCTCTTTACGAAGCATGGGAACGATTCAAAGATATGATGAGAACATGTCCTCACCACGGTCTAGAAGACTGGGTAACAATCCATACTTTCTATAATGGGCTTCTATACAATACTAGATTGACAATAGACGCTGCAGCGGGCGGTGCACTTATGGATAAGCCATACGATGAAGCCTATCAATTAATAGAAAACATGTCACAAAACCATTGCCAATGGGGAGGTGAACGCACTCCAACAGAGAAAACCACAGCGAAAGGTAGGATGTACGAGATCAGCAGCCTTGAAAAGTTCAACGCTAAAGTAGATGCTCTAGCACAAAAGATAGATAGTCTGACCGTCAACCCCACTGCAATTGTCGCTGCCGTAACTCCAAATTGTGAGTTATGCGGAAGCACCACTCATAATGCACCCGAATGCCCATTGCTAGCCAGAATCCCACCAGACCAGGTAAACTATGCTCAAGGAAATCCCTACGCAAATACCTACAACCCAGGTTGGCGAAATCATCCAAACTTTTCTTACAAAAGCGAAAATGCATTGCAAATGCCTACTGCTCCGCAAGGATATCAGAAACTAGTTGCTCAGAATGCACCTAGGAAATCAAACCTCGAGTTGATGATGAAAAAATTCATAGCTACTCAAGCTCAAACAAACAAAGAATTCCTGAATCAAAACATACACACTAGCGAGCAAATTAAACAGTTGACAGGAAAAGTAGACGCTTTAGCCACCCACAACAAAATGTTAGAAACTCAGATATCACAAGTGGCTCAACAACAAGCCTCTGTTGCCGCACCTGCTGGCACATTTCCTGGACAACCCGAACAGAATCCAAAAGGCCAAGCAAATGCTGTAATACTAAGAAGTGGAAAAGAATTGGACGAACCGATCGATCCGAGGACCGAAAACTCAGCCATGCAACAAAAACCAACTGAACAAGCAGAAAAGGAATCCGAGTCAGAGAAGAAGGAGGACAACGAGAAGGAAGATACCGCAAGTGAAAAAACTCAAGCACCTCCAGCGCCATATAAACCACCTATCCCTTATCCTCAAAGATTAATAAACTCCAAAACTTCAGGACAGTTTAAGAAATTTGTAGAGCTCCTTAAACAGCTGAATATTACTATTCCTTTTACAGAAGCGATAACTCAAATGCCGTCATACGCTAAATTTCTCAAAGAAATCCTGTCGAATAAGAGAAAGATCGAGGATAACGAAACAGTTACACTTACTGCAGAGTGTAGCGCTATTATTCAAAACCGCATGCCTCCTAAATTAAAAGACCCAGGTAGTTTCTCCATACCCTGCGTCATAGAAAAGTTCGTAATAGACAAAGCTCTATGCGATTTAGGAGCCAGTATCAGTGTTATGCCCTTATATATATGCAAAAAGCTGAATATGGGAGACCTCAGACCAACCAAAATGTTCGTACAATTAGCTGACAAATCAGTAAAATACCCCGTCGGAATACTGGAAAACGTTCCAGTACGCATAGGACAATTCTACATTCCAACCGACTTCATAATCATGGACATCAAGGAAGACACTGTAACCCCAATTATCCTAGGAAGACCATTCCTAGCTACAGCCGGAGCGATTATAGACGTGAAGAAAGGAAGGCTAACATTCGAAGTAGGAGAAGAAAAGATAGAGTCCATTCTCACCAAGTTCTTACAAGCACCAGCAATAGACGATACCTGCTATTTAGTAGACGAAATTGACGAATGCATAAGAGAACTTGAAAATGAAGAGACCACGTATTCAGAAATAATAAAGATTTAAATACCCGATATTTCTGAAGACGATAATTGGCGTAAACCGTATAAAGACGACAGCCTAAGCGAAAGCTTAGCACTGACCCCAAACCATATGCCAGGTCCGAAGAACCCATCTTTAGAACTCAAAACACTACCCAAAAACCTTAGATATGAATTTCTAGACGATGAACTAAAAAGACCAGTGATAGTCAACGCCGACTTAGGACAACCAGAAACCGAAAAGCTATTAGAAGTCCTAAAGAAGTACCCCACCGCGTTAGGCTATAACATAAGCGATCTAAAAGGTATAAGCCCTTCGATCTGTATGCATCGAATTACAATAGAGGAAGACTCTAAAACCTCTCGAGAGCATCAGAGAAGATTGAACCCCATCCTGAGCAATGTAGTCAGAGATGAAGTAAAGAAATTTCTAGATGCAGGAATCATCTATCCGATCTCCGATAGTGAATGGGTCAGCCCATTTCATGTCGTACCGAAGAAAGGAGGAGTCACAGTAGTTAAAAACGAAAAAGGCGAATCAATAACAAAAAGAGTCGTGACTGGAAGCAGGATGTGCATTGACTATAGAAAGCTTAACAAGGCTACGCGCAAAGATCACTTCCCGTTACCCTTCATAGACCAAATGTTGGAAAGATTAGCCAAACATTCATATTTCTGCTATCTAGATGGTTACTCAGGATTTTTCCAAATTCCCATCCATCCTGATGACCAAGAAAAGACTACATTCACCTGTCCTTATGGTACTTTTGCTTACCGCAGAATGTCGTTCGGACTCTGTAACGCTCCAACAACCTTCCAAAGATGCATGATGGCAATCTTCGCAGATTTCATAGACGACATCATGGAATTACTTATGGACGATTTCTCGGTATGTGGACAAAGTTTCGAAGGATGCCTACAAAACTTAGAAATGGTTTTAGAACGTTGCGGAAAAGTAAACCTCGTCCTAAATTGGGAAAAATGCCATTTTATGGTCTGACAAGGAATAGTTCTAGGACACGTCATATCAGATAGAGGAATCGAGGTAGACAAAGCTAAAATAGAGATTATAAAAGATCTCCAACCTCCAAAATCCGTACGAGAAATACGGAGTTTTCTAGGACATGCCGGTTTCTACAGAAGATTTATAAAAGATTTTTCGAAAATCACAAAACCTCTGACCGGCCTGTTGATGAAAGATGCTGAGTTCGTCTTCGACGACGAATATCTAAAAGCATTCGAAACATTGAAATCAGCCCTTATCACCGCACCGATCATGCAACCACCCGATTGGCGACTACCGTTCGAAATCATGTGCGATGCGAGTGATTATGCTGTAGGCGCAATTCTAGGACAAAGGAAGGACAAGAAACTCCATGCCATCTACTATGCCAGTAGAACCTTAGATCCTGCCCAAATGAACTACGCTACCACAGAAAAGGAACTTCTAGCAGTTATATTTGCGCTTGACAAATTCCGTTCTTACTTAGTAGGAGCAAAAATTATCATATACACAGACCACGCTGCCATAAGGTACCTAATAAGCAAAAAGGATGCCAAACCAAGACTATTAAGATGGGTCCTGTTACTACAAGAGTTTGACTTAGAAATCAAAGATAAGAAAGGAACCGAGAACGTTGTTGCAGATCACTTATCCCGAATAGAAGGCATCAAACACGAACCAGTACCGATAAATGACGATTTCCCGTACGAACGTCTGATAGCCAAATTAGAAAGTGACACACCCAATTCAATCTCGGAAGATCTAGAATTCGAAAAAGCCGTAGAAGCCGTCTATGCCCAAGCCACATTACCTTGGTACGCTGACATCGTTAATTACCTCGCTGCAGGCGTGCTTCCACCGGATCTTACTTATCAACAAAAGAAGAAATTCTTCCACGATCTGAAACACTATTATTGGGACGAACCTCTACTCTTCAAGAGAGGGGCCGACAACATATATCGTCGCTGTGTCCCAGAGGAAGAAATAGAAAATATTATTTCCCAATGCCATTCAGCACCGTATGGTGGTCATGCTAGTACATCCAAGACATGCGCTAAGATTCTCCAAGCCGGCTTATTCTGGCCTAATCTCTGGAAAGACGTTCACATCGCTGTGCAAAAGTGCGATAGATGCCAACAAACTGGCAACATCTCACGACGCGATGAAATGCCTCAGAAAGGAATCTTAGAGGTAGAAATCTTCGACGTCTGGGGAATAGATTTCATGGGACCATTCCCACCTTCTTTTGGTAATAACTACATACTCGTCGCTGTCGATTACGTGTCTAAATGGATAGAAGCCATAGCTGCTCCAACAAACGACGCACGAGTAGTAATCAAACTCTTCAAAAACACAATCTTTCCTAGATTCGGTGTACCAAGACTCGTCATTAGTGACGGCGGATCTCACTTCATATCACGAATATTCGATAAACTTCTCTCTAGATATGGAGTCTGACACCGAGTAGCTACACCTTATCATCCGCAAACTAGCGGACAAGTAGAGGTCTCGAGCAGAGAAATAAAACAGATATTGGAAAAGACTGTCGCTACCTCAAGGAAAGATTGGTCGTCGAAGCTACAAGAAGCTTTATGGGCTTATAGGACCGCATTTAAGACACCAATAGGTACTACCCCCTACAAATTAGTTTACGGTAAATCCTGCCATCTCCCTGTAGAGTTAGAGCATAAGGCCTTCTGGGCCATTAAGACACTCAACTTCAACTACATTAAGGCAGGAGAAAAGCGAATCTTGAACTTACACGAGTTGGAAGAACTTCGATTAGACGCTTACGAAAATGCCCGTATCTACAAAGAACGAACTAAAAAGTGGCATATGATAAACGTTCATTCAGGAAACAATTCAGTGTGGGAGACATCGTATTGCTATTTAATTCAAGATTAAAACTCTTCCCAGGTAAACTAAAATCTAGGTGGTCTGGACCCTATGAAGTGACTAAAGTACTTCAGAGTGGAGCTGTCGAAATTACCGATAAGACGAATGCACCGTTTATCATAAACGGGCAACGTCTAAAACATTACAATAAGCACGACAGCAGTCCTCAAGTCAGCAGTATAGCATTGCTTGAGCTTCCAGCTCAAACACCCGAATAGCTTCTCACCAAGCTATCGTCAGGCTTTAGACGTTAAAAACAGCGCTTACTGGGAGGCAACCCAATTTCCCTCGTTATCGTATTTCATTTTTCCTTTAAAATTTTACTTTGAAAATCCAACAAAAATTCTAAAACTTATAATTACTACTACTTTCTACTTTCGTTTGTATTCATATTTTTTTTATTTTATTTTATTTTTCTCTTTTGTCTTTTGTTTCCACCGCTTTTCGTCTTTAAAAATCCTGACTTCAATTTCCTGTTTTAAACTTTTCAGGATTTTTAAAAGCCTTCAAAACATTCCTTCTGTTTTCTCCGAATTACCTGCGAATATGGCCGAATACGACTTCACAAAGGTTCACTTCCGAGGACTAGCTCAAAAGGCAAGATTTGCAGCACTGACCGAAAGAGAATTCGCCTTAACGCTGTATTATGATAAATCTACTATGGATAAACTAGGAATCACGGATAGCATTCAATACCTGTTCAATCAACTGGGTTGGGAGAACACTGCTCTGAAAACACGTTTTGCTACCTACAAGGATCTTACCTATGAATTCCTTAGTTCTTTCAGATACATACCCAACTATGGTTTTGGATCCAACACAGAGCTTATTACCTTCCGATTGTTTGGAATGGACCAAACCCATAGCCGGATGTCACTAGCTAACCTCCTAGGATTTCCTAGCGGACCGCATGTGTTCATCAATGCAGAAGATGACGATATTGATTTTTAACTCGATCAATTCTGGGGTAGAATCACACGCGACTATCACCCTGAACTAGACAGAATGTACAATGATGATATTCATAACCCAGCCTTCAGATACTTCCATAAGATACTAGCTCACACCTTGTTTGGAAAAGAAGAAAATATTACTGCAGTATCTAAAAAGGAGTTATTCATCATGTTCTGTGCTTCTCAGGGACGTACAGTAAATGCAGTGCCTTTCATGATGAGATCTTTCAAACGCCTCACGCTGGAACCTCAGACACCTATCCTTATAGGAGGCCTAGTAACAATGATTGCCCACGAGCTTGGCCTTAGATTCCACTTAAATGCCAGCACTCGTTTTGGCACCATCCGACCCATGAACATACAATTCTGCTTTAACAGGCGCATTTTAGGAACTATGGGACCTGGACCGTATGAGTACCTCATTAACGAAAAACCAGTACAGCTATTCACACTGCCTGATCATCTGATGACAAGTATCCACAACAAGGATAACTGGCTCTATGAGTTGGATGAGCCTATGGGACCTCCTTCACCACAGTCAACACCACAGAACTATATGTATGACAGTGACCACATCTCTGAGGCACACGACTATATGTACTATGAGGATGTTGTATCTGAAGCGGAAGTAGACCCTACGACTCCTCCACACTACAACACTTATCCTGAGCCTATCCCTGAGGAGACCACCGACAAAATGGATACCGTTTTACTCAGATTGGACGACGTTGATACAGCTCTGAATAATGTAAAAGCTGACATCGCAGGCATGCACAGCGAACTGGTAGGCTTCATGGATTTAGTCTGCGACCAACTCGACTACTACGCACGGAAGTTCGATGAGTTGAAGACACGAAAAGAATAGTTACTAGTTCTTAGCAGTAGTTTCAGTTTAGTTTAGTCTAGTTTAGTTTCATTTAATCATTTGGATTTTTCGCATTGTTAGTTTTCTTTATGTACTACGTACAATCATTTCAATTTTATGTTATTTCAATTCTAGTTTTTATTCAATTATTCTGTTTTCGCATTATTCGTTGTTTGTTGGCTGTTATATTACATTATCGTATCATTAATAAGCCTTAAAGTCACTACGAGTACACCCTCAGAGCAAAATTCTGCGTTCTGTAGATTTTGCTGTTGTGACGACCGTCACGCGGGTGACGACCGTCACACCTACGTGACGACCGTCACGAATTCAAAAACTGATATCTGATAAAATAGGGTTCGTGTTCTCTTCCACTACCCCCATTACCACTTCCAATCACCCTAACTCCTACCCCACTACGAATTTTCGTCCTCCCCACATTGAACTCTATATTTCAACTCCAAACTCAACTTCCAAACCACACTTCTGTCAGTTCTTCCCACTCTGCAGAAAAAACCCCAACCTTCAGAAACCTCTCCATCTTCCAACAATGGCAAGGAATGCAGAAACCCTAGATATCAGCAACATTATCTTCAGTGAAGGAGACTTAGGCGAAAGACAACGAGCAAACTACATCACATTTCATCAGAGGTCGCTCCAACCGACTCATTATCCACACCTTCCATCGCTTACGGAGCTCGGACTCCTTGAAGGCGTAACCTGGATGCTTCAAAGAGCAGGCATCTGGAACCTCTGCACCAACCCACAGCCAACATATGAACAACTCACTCTTGAGTTCTTGAGTTCGTTCACTTACGTCACAAGCAGCGGCGAACTTAACCAGCACTCAGGCGCCGCATGCTTCCGGATGTTTGGCACCAACTATCAGGTGAACCAAAATCAGATTGCCAGCATCCTACAGCTACCTCGCGGCGACAACGCTCACCGCCGCATCACCGATCAGTTCCAGCACGAAGCTTTCGCGCTGTGGTATCAGTTGACCGGCATCAATGCCGATGGTTGGGACTCTCTGCACGCCACACATATCCATAACCCAACCATCCGGTACTTCCACAGAGCGTTGAGCAACACTATTTTCGCCAGAGACAACAACCACAAAGTGAACTCGAAAGAGCTCTTCTTTCTCCATTGTGTCTTCAACAATGAGCCTGTCAACGCTGCTCCATTTCTGCTGGCTCATATCCAGGCCAACTGCAACCGTGGCTCGAAGCCATTCTATTTTGGCGGGATTGTCACCGCCATTGCACTTGGGCTGAACCTTGGCGACCGCCTCCAGCACCTCCGTTCCATCCCCTCGGTGTTCCTTGACACCGACCACTGCAGAGCCTCTCATCTTATCCGCTCCAGAGCTGACGGCAAATACCATCCGGTAGTGCATGGTAAGACCGTCCGAAGCATCATCCTTCCGTCACGCACCCGCACACACCCGGAAGATCGTACCAACTGGTTGTTCGACCTCACTGCCCCTCCTGCTGCCGCCGTTCCTACTCAGGATCACACTCACGGTTCTGACGATGAAATCCAAGCTGAGTTGGACAGGTCCGAGCAGCCAGAGGCATCGCAGCCTCCTCCTCCCGAAGGTACATCCTCTCGCCGCCGCCTCCATCATCCCGTGCCAGACTACACAGAAGAGGACCTCCGCCGCTCCCTAGACCAGCAGGCACAGATACTCGCGATGCTGCAGCAGTAGAATCAGCGAGTTGACCAGTTCGAAGCTTGGCACCAGACTCAAATGCAACAACTTCAAACCGGCCAAGCTACTATCACTGAGAACCTGGCGAATCTGACTTTGCAGGTCGAAGGACTCCGAGACACCGTCTACCATACCGGAGCTATGAGTTATGAGGACAGAGTAGCCCGTGCCAGAGCCAGAGGACGCCAGCGCGGACGTGACAGAGGTCGTGACTAGATTTCCATTTTTCCTTCATTGTTTACTATATTTCAGTTATTTGTACTTTCATTTCAGTTGTATCTCCCTCTCGCACGCTTCAAAAATCAGTGGGGACACTGATTGAGATAGTGTGGGAGCGGAGCCTTTATTTCCATTCCACTGTACTCTGAATTCCCTTTATTTCCGTTCCACTGCACTTTGAACTTTCGTAATTTCTATTTAAACACTTTCTATTTTTAGCAAATAAAGCTCGTTTATATATACTTTTCCCGTTACGCAAACATCCCCACATTATTCAACGTAAACAAAAATTTTTGTTCGTTCCTCAAAAGCAAAAGCATCACGAGAATGCAACCGAGTTCAAACCAAGTTTTGAAAATCCGAGGAAACGACAGTTCTAACAAAACCAGTACCGTCCAGACACCTTAGATCTCCGGTTTATGCGAGTCGGTCTCACCACCTACGTGTACCAAAGTCTCAAGTGTCTACGCAAACTCAACCCCAAGTAGTTTATACTAGCAGTCAGCACCATCCTAAAAACACTTCTAAGCGAGCGACCGATGCAAATAAGTGTATGATCTCCAAAAAGATGAAAAATCATGAAAAGAGAGCTAAATAGCCCAAAAATATAAGACACGTTTCCTTCTAAGTTAGGTGCTCCTCACCCGAGCATTTAGCCCAACGACACGAAAACTCATTGAAAAATCAATGACATAAGCTTATGATCAATGAAGAAGATCAAAAACAAGAAATGAGATCATATTCACTAACAGGTCGACTTGCCACGAAAGTGTATGGACAACGGGCTTAATGTGATTGTGCTAGAACAAACAGGGTGAACTTGCCGCGAGAACCTTGACGCCAAGCTACAGTAGCATGACTGGGATCGGTTTGCATAAAAAGAAGACCTCCGAAGACTTGTAGTCCAGTGTCGTCATGGTACTCGTTTTGTTCTTACCAAATCCCGGTTTTTCCCGACTTTTGCGAACGAAGAAACTGCCTCATGCTTGCCGACCTTTTCATGTTTTACTTGAGGACAAGCAAAGATTCAAGCTTAGGGGAGTTTGATAACATGAAATCGTATATATATTTTGATGCATAGTTCAACTAAAGTTTAACCGTTTTCGATCCGATTTCGAGTTATTTCTGTGTATTTGTCTGATGTTTTGCAGGTATTCAACGATCACGTCTAAACAAGGCAACATGAAGAAAAGAAGTGTAATACCCCAAATTTTACCCTTATATTTAATCAGTCATTTCGCATATCATCTCATATGTACATTGCTAACCACTAACAAGTGATGGAGGTGTTTGTTTTGCAGATTTGGTCCCAGGGGTATTTTGGTCATTTTACGCAAATTCTACCAATTCCTTGAAGACGGGCTGTTATTAAAATTCTGAGGCGTTTGATACGTTATTGTTTTGAGGCATTTATCTATCACCAGGTCCGATCATATCAAGGTGCCAATTTGACGTGGTCGATATTAAAGTTTGCCGAGCACAACTGGATTTAAGACCCATTCCAAAGCGTTTCCGTTTCTGTTATTAAGGCACAGTCGTAATTGGGTGTTATTGGATTGTGGCTCTTGGCGTTTGGTCAATGGAATTTAATTACGAGTAGTGTTGTTGTTGATGCTGAAACTGTTGTGATTATGGTGCACATCCGTGTTGGGTTATGAAATGGTTGGTTAACATTTAAATGGGATTTTAATCAGATGATGAGATTAGGATTACAAATGAGACGAGTGCACAAATAAGAATATCACTTGGGAGTGTTTATGTTTTATGACTATGTTAATGAATTTAAATACTTGTGGATTTATTCACAAATGTTTATAATTTTTTAACTAAGAATAAAATATAAATGAGTTCAAATTTTGGGAATTTTATTTCATAAAAAAATCTCATCATACAAGAAATGGAGATTGCTTCACATTTTATACGCACTGTTACAAGAAATTACATTAAAGTATCTATCCTAAATCCTAAGAACATCTAAGTGTCTTCATGTTGTCTTTGAGCTTCTCCACGAGTCCTCGACTAACCTGCACATCAAAAAAAAAAAAGGAAAACAAACAGTATAGAAAAATGTTAGAAGATGTTTTTGACACTCTCAGAACAATGTCATCATCGAGTGCCGGGAGGGGCACAACCGAAGCTGCGTCCTACCCCTTGTTACCGATCCGCGCCGTGGGCGTCAGATCAGGTAATACCTGTTCTTATCGATACGGGACATCCGAGAGATAGAAGTAATAAAAGAAGCGGGACTGATTCGTTTTGCCGCGATTGGATTTCCAAACTGATACGAGAATAAGGCAACATAGGCAAGTTCTGACTCAAACCCGGATGCCGGCAGGTCTGAGTCACTTTGGTTCCGAAGCTTCCACACCTGAAAATCCACAAACACATCAATATCAGGTTCAGCATTCAAAACTCAAAACGATTCATAAGTTGCCATAGGCATCAAACTGCAGCAATCCTGAACAGGGCAGAGAAACGAAACCAAACAGCATCATACGCTGCATCAAAGCCTTCGACTCAAAAGCATACCAAAACAGGACAAGAGAATTGAAATGCAAGACAAACTGCATCAATTTCCAAAACAGAACACCATATGCAAACTGAACTGCACCAAAATAATATATCAGAAGGCAGATTTACGCGCAGAAGCCATAAGAAAATATCTCATAGAAATGCCCAACAAGATCCAAAGGAAAGTTAACAGCAGATAATACAAAGAAAGCCAGAAGAATAAAGTATCCAAGCAAAGCTGCATCAAGCTGCAAAGCTGTACCAAAAGGTTGTCAGTTAGGGGCAAGCTTCACGGATGGCAAGTCACAAAAATGGACACCAAGTTGCAGCACAGAATGGGGCTCAGTCATGAGCATCATCGCCCCAACAAACAAGTCACCGAAACAAGTTATCAAATCATACTCGGTTCATGAAACGAACAAACGAACAAATACATGGCTCGGTTAATCAAACATCATAGCTCAAATCATCATAGCCCAAACTCACTATCGCGTAAGTGTATCGAGGCAACATTAAGCGACATTTGAATCCACAGTTGGACACAATTGCCCAGAGTATCAGCTCTGAAACACAAGAACCAAATATCATCAGCAGGAATAAGTGATAAACCACAAGCGAAGATCATCAGAAGCAACCGCGACATCGTCGAAGAAGCCTCCCTCGAAGGCTCAGAACGGTGTCATCATTGCCGTAGACCTTTCCCGGCAATTTTGATTCGACCGAAGTCGTAGCATCAACCCTCTCTGAAAGAAGAAGAGGAAAAGAATCTGAGCTGCATCAAAGAAGCGAACCAATCAAAAAACGAGTCAGTTCGAGATCAAAACATCAAACAGAGATACGAATCCATTAAGGAGTCCTGGGAATCAAAATCAGATATCAATCAATCCAATCTGAAGGCAAACCATATCAGAAAAATAGAGAGATTTTGATTTGATAATTAATCCCAAAGCAGATCAAAACAAATCAGTTCAGACTACTAAAATTGAATCGAATCAGGAAATCATATCAGCTCAATCAGGTTCTAAAAGAGGAAACAGGATTCAATCGTGTATCAGATGGATCCAAATCGTATCAGGAAACATCTCTATTGGAACTCAATCTGAATCAATCAAACAAATCAGTATCAGATTCATATCAGAAAATGAAATCCAATCTCACCGAAATACCAATCAAACCCTAAAAGAGGAACAGAGTATCCAATCGTAATCAAATCAAATCGCATCAACACGAAATCAAATCTCAGAGCAATGCAAATCCAATACAGATTGAAAGCCCAAAAATAAATCAAAGCGTATATAAAAGGGAAGACACAACCTGATAAAAGGGGGATCGCGTACAAACCCTAGAACGTAACCACGAGAGAGAGAGAGAGCAAAACCCTAGTGGAGATCGCAAGCAAACGCTAACGAAGGAAGATCGTGAGCGAACCATAGGCGACAACAAACATCACTGAGCGATCAATATCATCCGCGAAACACCGGAAGGAGATCACCTTCGCCGTTTAAACGGCGGGCAATCAAACCATCCAGCCTCAGAGGAAAACCTCATCACCGGCCGTTTCACCATAAAAGTGAGCCAGGATTGCTTATCATTGCTATTTTCGTGTGTTTTTTTTCAGGAAATCGAAAGAGAACGGAGAAGAAGATGCATGGCGATCGCGAGAAAGACGAGAGAGGAGAAGAAGAATGAAGCGGCGCCGTGTAACATTAGGGTTCCCAGAACCCTAAATGTTTTGTTTAACTAACGTTTGGGTTGGGTCCGGGTGCGATGACCGGCCCAACCTCTTTTTTTGTTTTATTTTTTATTTTCTCTTATTATTATTATTTATTTTGTTTTTAAAAAAAATCATGTTTTTTATTTGTTTTAAAGTGCTTTGAAAACCTTTTTGTGAAGATATTATGAATAAATAAAACTCTTTTTTTTAATATAATAAAAAACCCTTTTTTTAAAAAAAATAAAAATTAAAACTTTTTTTAATAATATAAAATTAAAACTTTTGTAAATATAAAATTGAAAAACTCTTTTTTTTAATAAGGAAAACTTTAAAAAAAAACATAAAAATAAAATCTTTTTTTAATTTCTTTTGCAAGCTAACATTAAATCATTAAATTTTTAAATAAAACAATAGTAAAGTCTCAATTTACATCTTCTCGTAACTCATTGCTGCCTAATTCTGCCTACTAACGGGTGTTCATTTTTTGCAGTTCATATTTATTACTATTGTGTTGACTTTCATTTAAGTTTCCTTTATACTTGTATCTGTCTCTCAATTGTAACCTCGCGAACCTAATAATCGCGTTTACTTTTCGCATTTAAATTTCTGCATGATGTATGATTTAAATTTCTGCATGATGTATGATTTAAATTTCTGCTGATGTATTGCAATATTCCTGTCACACTACACTCCGAAGGAATTAGGTCTAGCATTTGACCGCCGTGTCAATAGTCCTCAACTCCAAAACCTTACAACCTCGCAAACCCTAATTTTCCATAAATGTCTCGCCGCAGGCAAAATTACCATTTCACCCCTAGCATTAGGTCAAGGAGCCGCCGTGCTCATTTTAGGGTTTTCCGCTGTGGAATCCCTAACCTAACCTAATTTAACCCTAATTAACTTAACAATTCAACATAGAGATTTGGAGTTTCTACACTCCGCGTAAGCGTGTCCTTAAGACATGTTTATTCCCCTTGAGACCTTGACCACAGTCAAGAAGTCTCTAACCTCCCTTTTGAGGGGAACTACGATTACTCTGATTCCACTCCCATAAGGATACGTAGGCACAAGATGCGATGTCTTGCCGAGTAAACTTAGAATTAACCCCTTAGGTCTTCTTTTCTCACTTTTAATCCTTTGTACATATACCTTAAAGCAAATAAATAAAGCAAATAGTAAACATCTGAACAAAAGGTTCCTGTAGAGTACTACAGAAGTTTAGGGTGCTAATACCTTCCCTAAGCTTAACCAACCCCCGAACCCTAGATCTTTCCCCGCATTGTGTTTACGATGCAAAAATAGGTTTTCCCTCTTTTGACCTTTTCCTTCGGATAAATCAAAGAGCGGTTGTGAACTGAATTGTGATTCAAACTCATTAATAGTTTGTGATCCTATTTCCACCGCAACAGAAAATGGCGACTTCACTGGGGAATCTCTTAATTTTGAGGGTTATCCCTAACTTGTTCATCTTTATTACTATTTGTGTTATTATTCATTTGGATGTATATATTTGTGCTTTGATTTTGGGACTGTTCCTCGTGTTGTGAGATAAAGTCCCACGCCCGGACTAGTGACACTATTATAGGTTGGGGATATATTCGGTGAGGCTTATAGGGAGTGAATCCCGACCAAGCTGATTCGAGAATCACCGCTCAGTTGAGACCTTTTCGAAAATGGTTCGGTTGAACGAGTAATCGCGAAAACTTTTTCCATGGTCGATTGGAGTCTGTGATATTGAGAACCGTAGTACCTTAACACCACCTTGGCCTTATTTAGGACGTAGTGCGGGAACTATGTGGGAGTAATCCTACAACGGTTGCTACGCGATACTACACTCAAAAGAGGTTCTCTTGAGAATATTATTAACCCCCGAGTCAATCGGAAGGTTGATAATATCCGAAAGATGGGCTGATGACTTTGGGAACTTTGTAGAACCTTGTTCGGCAGGTACAACTAACCTATAGTACACTCCTTTTGGGACGGGTAGACCTTGACTCCGCTCACGTTCCTTTAACCTAGGACTTTGTGTGTTTTCATGCATTGCATCCATAAAGCATCTCATTGCATTGTATTTCATGGAGTTCAAACATCATTTATGGATATCGCGGGGTACCATAAATAAATAAAAAATAAAATGAAAAAAACAAGAAAAAGATTTCCTGAGTACCCTACGACATTCATAAATGTGGAATTCCATGAAATCTTCATTTGCATCATAGCATCATTTACTTTCTTGCATTGCATGTGTCTTCCGTTTTCTCATGTTCGGTTCTCTCGCCTTCCAGTTTCGTCACCCTGAGTTCTCGGCACCAGTACAACACCAGAGCTCAAACTCGGAAAAGAATGGAGGATCAGGCAAAAGAGATTGATCGCCTTAGCAATGAACTTGAAGACCTTCGAGGGGGTATGGGGCGTATGATGGAATTGTTACATGTCATGAATGCTAAGATGGATACCCAGCCCACTGTTGTTTCTGAGATTACCGGCGTTACTATGGACCCACCACCAAGTGTGACCGTAGCAAGGGACCCACCTTATGGTCTTGCCCCCGGTTTTGTGCCTCCTCAAGCCACTGTTCCAATTAATCAGCCTGTTCAGCAAGCCGTGCCTTTATTTTCTGAAGTTTCTAGGGGGGCTCCTATCTTTGCACCACCTGTTGTACACACTCGTGCGCAACCGTACTTCAATGAGACAGTTTTTGATAATCTTGATGAGAATGTTGAGGGTTATGAGAAACATGATAAGCTTCGTGAGGAAGTAAACACCATCCTCCAGAGGTTGAAAAAAGTAGAGGGTGATCAAATTTTTGGGACTGCTGCAAGGGATGTTTGTTTGGTCTCAGGTTTGGTTATTCCCCCGAAGTTCAAAACTCCGAACTTCGATCGTTATGAAGGTGCCACCTGTCCTAAGAGTCATCTGATCATGTATTATCGCAAAATGGCTGCCCATGTTGAGAATGATAAACTGATGATTCATTGCTTCCAAGATAGTTTGAAGGGTGCTTCTTCCAAGTGGTACTTAACTTTAGACCATTCTCGCGTTAAGAGCTTTCAAGATTTATCTGACGCTTTCATCAAACACTACAAGTACAATATGGATCTGGCTCCTGACAGAAGACAGTTGCTGAGTATGTCATAAAAGAATTCTGAGTCATTCAAAGAGTATGCTCAAAGGTGGAGAGAGACTGCTTCGCAGGTAGAACCTCCTTTGACCGAGAAAGAGTTAGCTGATTGGTTTGTCGACACGGTCCGTCCAGAATTTTACGAAAGAATGGTGGGTAGTGTGACTTCAAATTTCTCTGACATCGTTGCTGTGGGTGTCAAGATTGAATTGGGTATGAAAAGTGGTAAAATGACAAATAATCATGGTGCTCCTAAGGATCATCCGAAGAAACCTCCGTATAGCTCCCAGAAAAAGAAAGAGGGTGAGACTAATGCTATATCCTCTGGTAGACCCAGAGAACGCTTTTATCGACATCCGCAAGGTTATGCTCAACCTCAAGGGTACCCAGTCCAATATGCTCAACAACCCTATGTGGCGGCTATTACACCTTCTTTCAATCAACAGGTTCCCATGTATCAACCTATGCAACAACCTCCTGTTTATCCGCCTCCTGTCAACTATCTACAGGCGCCCAACGCTCCTGCTCCTCAACAGCCAGAGTCCGGCTCCTCGCCAGAATGTTCCGAATAGAAGAACGTATAAGCCTTGTCCGCCGATTCCGATGACTTTCACTGAGTTGTATCCCTCTTTGGTCAAGCAAGGTCTGATCACTACTCGAGCTTTGGGTCCGCCTCCTAATCCTCTACCTTCCAATTACAACGCCGCCGCTCATTGTTTATTTCATGAGGGTGCGCCTGGTCATGATCTGGAGAACTGTTATGCTCTCAAAAATATTGTCAGGGATTTATTGGAAAAGAAGATCTTGTCATTTGAAGATCCTCAACCGAATTTTAAGAAGAACCCTTTTCCTAACCATGAGAGTGTCAATGCCATTAGTACCGATTCGGAGGAAGGTTATGTCCTTGACATTGAACAGATTAAGACTCCTCTCAAGATGTTCCATTCGAAACTGTTTGAAGCTGGTTTGGTAGATACTTCCCACGTTGCATGCGTAAGTTGTGAATCCAGTATTAAGGGTTGTGTGTTGGTTCAGAATGATGTTCAGAGGTTGATCAATGAGGGTGTTTTACAAGTGACAAGCCAAGCCAAGAAGGATGAGGTCGCTGTGGTTGAGCCTGTCTTCCATCAGCCTGAATCAAAGGGTAAGGTACCAGTGTTTAATCTATCAGGGGCAGGCTCTGCCAATCCCGTGTTCGATATTCCAAAGTCGTCTATCCCTGAGGTGAATCAGCCTAAGCCTATAGTTATTCGAAGACCAAGTCCGTTTCCTTTCAGTGATCCTAAAGCTGTGCCTTGGAAATACGACGTGACGATGATTGACAAGGAGTCTGGGAAGGTTATTCCAAATGACGAGGTTAAGGGCACCGTAACCAATATCGGGGAGTCAAGTAGGATGACTCGCAGTGGCCGTGTGTATACTCCCCATTCCAATGAGGTCCCACCTAAGGAAACAACTAGTATCCCAGTGCCTGCCAAAGACAAAGGTAAGAGAGCCGTTACGAATGATGAAGATGCCGAATTTTTGAGGATCATCAAGAAAAGTGACTATAAGGTTATCGACCAACTTCATCAGACTCCTTCCAAAATTTCGATTTTATCTCTGTTGATGAGTTCACCCGCTCATAGGATGGCCTTGCAGAAGGTTTTGACTCAAGCACATGTGGATCAGGATATCAGCACCAGTCGGTTTGATAGTGTGATTGCCAACTTGACCGCCTGTAACACCCTTAGTTTCAGCAATGAAGAGTTGCCGAAGGAGGGTCCGAACCATAATCGTGCTTTACATATATCGGTGAAATGTCAGGAGGACAATTTAGTGAGAGTGCTAGTGGACACCGGGTCTTCTCTGAATGTTCTACCCAAGAGGGTTCTTGATAAGTTGGCTTGTAAAGAGACTGTGTTGAAACCTACTCCTTTGGTCGTCAAGGCTTTCGATGGCTCTCGCCGGTCGGTAATGGGGGAGGTTGAGCTTCCTATCCTGATTGGTCCGCAAGTTTTTAATATCACGTTTCAAGTCATGGACATTAATCCCAATTACAGTTGTTTACTTGGAAGGCCGTGGATTCATGCCGCTGGGGCAGTAACCTCAACGTTACATCAGAAGATGAAGTTCGTGATCGATGGAAAGTTGGTTATTATACACGGTGAGGAGGATCTGATGGTCAGTGACCTGTCTTCTTTCCGTTACATCGAGGCCGATGAGAATGCTTTAGAAATCTCCTTTCAAGCACTTGAGATCGCCAATGCTGTTCTGCTAGAAGTCGAAGAGACGGTGGGTCAGGGTAATCCATCTTTCGCATCTCTGAAGAGTACCAAATCAACAATTGACAGGGGCATTCCTGAAGGTTTGGGAGAGGTAATTGATGTCAAGACCAAGACTGATCGCTCTGGGTTGGGTTACAAACCAACTCAGAATGGAGCTGCCACAACTGTCGAAGGGCGTCCGAAGGTTATCCAAGAGGTATTTGTCAGCGGAGGTTTCCAAGTCAATGCCATCAGCGACTGTGAGGAAAATGAAGAGCTGAGCAACCTGGTGTTTAAGGGTGATGCAGTTTTGAACAACTGGGAGGCCGTAGAGATCCCTGTTATTTTTCCCTTGTCAAAGTAATTTTTTTTTTTTCATTTACATTTCAGATAAAAATCCGTAGCTCTGCCCAAGGCTATTAGGATCGCTTTTATTGGGCCACCTTTCATTTCTAAAAAGATATTAATAAAAGCATTTTGTTCAATTCCACCTTGTTTCATTTGCGTTTTTCGTTTTCACCTTTAAAAATGAAATTGGCAACCTTTTTCCCAAAAAATAAAAAAACAGCATTCCATTTCTTATTTTGCATATCTTTGAGCATTTTAATTAAGTAAGCCTTCCATCATGCAGAGACATCGTAAACCTTGTTGGATCCAATGACTTTACTAACACTCCTGACTGGGATGCACCCATCAATCAAGCTGAGGACGAGGGTGAAGAAGATTTTGAAGTACCCGCTGAACTGACAAGATTGATTGAGTACGAGTACCAGAGCTTCAACAGCATAAAGAGCAGGTGGACTTAATTAATCTTGGTACAGATGAGAACAAGAAAGAGGTCAAGATTGGTGCAATGCTCGGGACAGAGGTTAGGCCGAGGTTGATTGAGTTGTTAAAAGAGTACATTGATGTGTTTGCGTGGTCTTATCAAGATATGTCGGGCCTAGACACGGATATTGTTGTTCACAAGTTGCCGCTTAAGCCGGATTGTCCGCCTATCAAGCAAAAACTTCGAAGAACGAGACCCGACATGGCTTTGAAGATTCGAGATGAGGTTAAAAAGCAGTTGGATGCAGGTTTCATGGCAGTCGCAAAATATCCAGATTGGGTTGCCAACATTGTGCCAGTGCCTAAGAAGGACGGTAAAGTTAGGATGTGTGTGGATTACAGGGACCTGAACAAAGCAAGTCCGAAAGACGACTTCCCTCTGCCACATATTGATACACTTGTAGACAATACAGCCAGTTTTGCGTTGTTTTCATTTATGGATGGTTTCTCTGGCTACAATCAGATCAAGATGGATCCCGACGATCGAGAGAAGACTACTTTCATTACTCCTTGGGGAACCTTCTGCTACAAAGTCATGCCCTTCGGTTTAAAGAACGCGGGGGCAACTTACCAACGCGTTATGACCACTCTTTTTCATGATATGATGCACAAAGAGATCGAGGTGTATGTGGACGATATGATAGCCAAATCTCAGAGTGAAGAGGAGCATCTAGACCATTTGGTGAAGCTGTTTGAACGACTCAGGAAATATCAGTTGAAATTGAATCCTGCTAAATGTACCTTCGGTGTCAGATCTGGAAAATTGCTTGGTTTCATTGTTAGCCAACGAGGGATTGAGGTGGATCCTGACAAAGTCCGAGCCATTCAAGATATGCCGGCTCCGCGAACCGAGACGCAAGTTAGAGGTTTTCTGGGACGTTTGAATTATATTTCCAGGTTTATCTCCAATATGACCGCTACTTGTGAGCCGATATTCAAGTTACTTTGCAAGGGGCAGACGGTTGAGTGGAACCCCGATTGTCAGAAAGCGTTTGAGAAGATTAAGGGTTATTTGCAAGATCCCCCTATTCTGATC
The DNA here is from genome assembly GCA_963859935.3 of Lathyrus sativus. Taxonomy (NCBI): domain Eukaryota; kingdom Viridiplantae; phylum Streptophyta; class Magnoliopsida; order Fabales; family Fabaceae; genus Lathyrus; species Lathyrus sativus. The sequence goes on from OZ012737.1 coordinate 518,647,789, forward strand.
CCTCCCGTAGCTGGAAGACCGTTGTTTATGTACCTTACCGTTCTTGAGAAGTCTATGGGTTGTGTGCTTGGACAACATGATGAGACTGGGAAAAAGGAACATGCGATTTATTACCTGAGCAAAAAGTTTACCGATTGCGAAAACAGATACTCTCCATTGGAGAAAACTTGTTGTGCATTGGCATGGGCCGCTAGGCGCCTTCGGCAATATATGGTCTGTCATACCACATTGTTGATTTCTAAAATGAATCCGATCAAGTATATTTTTGAAAAACCTGCCCAAACCGGGAGGCTAGCCCGTTGGCACATGTTGTTATCCGAATATGACATCCAGTACGTACCCCAGAAGGCAATTAAGGGTAGTATTTTATCGGATTATCTTGCAGATCAGCCGGTTGAAGATTATGAACCTCTTAAGTTTGATTTTCCTGATGAGGATATTTTGTTGATTAAAAGAGATTGTGAAGATCCAGATCCGAGCGAAGGTCCAGAACCAGGTCTTTGGTGGAAGATGATGTTTGATGGTTCCTCGAATTTCAATGGGCATGGTATAGGCGCCGTTTTGATGAACCCAAAGGGTGGATTCACTCCATTTACAGCAAGGTTGGACTTTGAGTGTACTAATAACGTCGCAGAATATGAAGCATGTATTCTTGGCCTCGAAGCAGCAATTCACCTCCGAATCAAACTTCTTAAAGTAAGTGGTGACTCAACTTTGGTTATTTACCAAGTACAAGGCAAGTGGGAAACGAAGAATGAGAAGTTAATCCCTTATAAGGATTACATTATTGAGCTGATCAAGTATTTCGACGAGATAGAGTTCGAGCATGTTCCTAGATCCGAGAATCACGTTGCTGACGCTTTAGCCATGTTAGCATCCATGTGGAAAGTTAAATTCGTTAATGAAGCACCTCTTATCCATATTGAGCGCAAAGTTGAGCCCGCTTATTGTCAGATGGTCGAAGAAGTTGAGGTAGATGAAAAGCCTTGGTTTCATGATATCAAGAACTATCTCGTCAAGCAAGAGTATCCCGATGGTGCTACTGGTCTGGACAAGAAAACATTGAGAAGACTGGCGTCCAAATTCTTTATCAGTAATGGTGTGTTATACAAGAGAAATCACGACATGGTCCTGCTCAGATGCGTTGATAAACGGGAAGCGGACATGTTACTGCAGGAAATTCATGAAGGGACCTTCGGAACTCATGCCAATGGTTATGCTATGTCCAAGAAGATGTTAAGGGCTGGGTATTATTGGTTAACCATGGAAGCTGACTGCATCCAATACGCTAGAAAATGCCATAAGTGTCAAATTTATGCTGATAAAATGCATGTACCTCCGTCACCGTTGAATGTTTTGTCTTCACCATGGCCGTTCTCTATGTGGGGCATTGACATGATTGGGGCAATCGAGCCGAAAGCTTCTAATGGACATCGTTTTATCCTTGTTGCCATTGATTATTTCACCAAGTGGGTAGAGGCTGCCTCCTACACCAACGTGACCAAGCAAGTGGTTGCCCGCTTCATCAGGAAAGAAATCATCTGCAGTTATGGAATACCAAGCCGGATAATAACTGACAATGGCACCAATCTGAATAATAAGACTATGAAAGAGTTGTGTGATAGTTTCAAGATCACTCACCACAATTCTTCTCCGTACCGTCCTAAAATGAATGGGGCCGTTGAAGCTGCGAATAAGAATATCAAGAAAATCCTGCAAAAGATGGTTGTGACTTACAAAGATTGGCATGAAATGTTACCGTTTGCTTTGCATGGATACAGAACCTCAGTGAGAACTTCGACAGGGGCAACACCTTTCTCACTGGTATATGGAATGGACGCCGTGCTCCCCATCGAAGTAGAGATACCTTCTTTAAGAGTGTTGATGGAAGCTGAACTTGAGGAAGCTGAGTGGGTTCAGGACAGACTGGATCAGTTGAATCTCATTGACGAGAAGCGTTTGACAGCCATGTGCCATGGGCAATTATATCAGAAATGGATGAAAAGAGCGTTTGATAAGAAGATTCGTATCCGTGAGTTCCGTCAAGGAGAGCTCGTACTCAAAAAGATCTTGCCAGTACACAAAGATATGCGTGGAAAGTGGATGCCCAATTATGAAGGCCCATTTGTTGTAAAAACCGTTTTCTCCGGAGGGTCTCTGATACTTACAACAATGGACGGTGAAGAACTAGCACATCCCGTGAATTCTGATGCAGTCCGAAAATATTATGCCTAAAAACCCGCTAAGTCGAAAACCTGCAAAAGGCGACTTAGGCAAAAGTAAGGGTTGAAAAAAAGAAATAATAATAAAAAGCTCGCTAAGTTGAAAACCCGGAAGGGCGGCTTAGGCAAAAAAGAGCGTCCCGGTGGATTGAAAACCCGAGAGGGCGGTCCAAGCAAAAGTTAGGGACAAAGGCATTTCATTGCATCAGAGGACACTGATCATCTCGAACACACTTTCCGCATGAGAGCCATGTTTCACTTCTTTCATCCTTGCCCAAAGCAGGATTCTGGATTAGTCTTAGTTATTAGTGTCAGTAGGTGTCATTGGATTCAATGTAACTTTTTCCCATGTTGCCAATTTCAAAACATAATCATCTGTGGAGCTATGCCTTCAGCGAGCTACCGCCCTTTAAATAAAAGATACCATCTTGTTACTTACATTCCTTGGTGCATTACTTTTTGTTTTCTATTGTTATGCAAAATGCGTTTATTCTTAAAATTTGAAAATGAAAGGTGCATTGTAGATTTTTCAAAAAAAAAAAAATTTGTTTTTCAAAAAAAATGAAATTGAAATATAATAAATTACTTTGACTAGTGGAAATTTCGGAAGGATCTCTTCACTCCTCGGAAATATCATTATTGCAGAAACACTTTCAAACCATTGCTCTAACACAGTCCCCAGCGAGGCTATAAGCTGACAGCTTTTTCTTGGGTAATTCAAAAGTGTCCCTCAGGTTTTCTTCTCCCCATGTGAAGACGTGATACTGTACACCCGAGCAGATTACCTTCTCCCCAGGGAATTCAGAACTTTAAAACCAGATTCGGTCCTACCATTGATCTTTCTTACCCATGATTGACGTATTGGTTGCAGAGAACGCAGGGTATTTCCGTCGAGATGTTTATTTCATCTCTCGTCCCGTCTCCAGTCTGTTTCGTCAACGTACGCAAAGGCATAAGCATCACATGCCTATTTCATATATTCATTTCACATACTCATTACATACTCATTCCATAACACCTTGCATATTTAACTACATACATAGACATTAACATACATTCACATTAACATATGCATTGACATACGTTAGCATTCACAGGTTCATTGTGTTTCACCATCATTGGTTGTTACCGTCGAGTAACTAGGGTTCGTCCATTCTCTCCAAATAGATCGTCAGCCCTAAGCATAAAATACTTACTTGTTTCCAAGTTTCCCTACGGAGCTCGATCCTCATGGATGACGGCTACTTCAGCTATCTTTCTTCGCCAAGATAAGATATTTACCCTTCGAGTTCATTCCCTCGATGGAGTCTTGATTACCAGTTTTCTTTCTAGCTCGATCCTAGATTGAATCTCAGTCTTGTCGGTCGTCAATCCCAACCGGACGTGCATTTATTTTGCACCATCTAAAGGTTTTCACCATACCATGACAGATACGCGACTATCTCGCTTGAGAAGTTTATCACTGTACCCGGACGTGCATTTATTTTGCACTATCTTTCAAGAAAATCAACTACAATCCTTTACAGATACACGCCAGTTCACGCCTGAAAAAAAACATCGGTACAACACTTTACAACCCTACATGTTACAACAACACTTTACACTTTACATCTTACAGCATCAATATACAACATTTCTCACCTAAGAAGCCGATCCTACCTTCGTTATGACTCGCAGCAAATGGCCATCTCCATGGAGCAGTTGGGCTTCCATTTACCTGTCGTCTTGAAGTATAGGAGGTATGAACCAAATCGTATTCAGGAGAGCACGATCTTGAAGTACGGGGAGGTTTGAGCAGAATCATATTCAGGAGAGCACGATTCTGAATTATGAAGAAGTTCATTTATCCTTTAGTAAAAGAAGGAGCGGAATCATATTCAGGAGAGCACGATTCTGAGTTATGAGGAAGTTCAATTATCCATTTTCATATTCAGGAGAGCACGATTCTGAAGTATGAAGAATTTCATTTACAACCGAATCATATTCAGGAGAGCACGATTCTGAGTTATGAGGAAGTCCGATTAGCCATTTTCATATTCAGGAGAGCACGATTCTGAAGTATGAAGAATTTCATTTACAACCGAATCATATTCAGGAGAGCACGATTCTGAGTTATGAGGAAGTCCGATTAGCCATTTTCATATTCAGGAGAGCACGATTCTGAAGTACGAAGAATTTCACTTAACAACCGAATCATATTCAGGAGAGCACGATTCTGAGTTATGAGGAAGTTCAATTATCCATTTTCATATTCAGGAGAGCACGATTCTGAAGTATGAAGAATTTCATTTACACGAAAAAGCCGAGTCATATTCAGGAGAGCACGATTCTGAAGTATGATGAAGTTCAGTTTACCCTTTTCATGTTCAGGAGAGCACGATCTTGAAGCATGAAGAAGTTTATTTATCCTTCAGTAAGAGAAAAATCAAAATCGTATTCCAGGCGCCGACCTTAAATATGAAAAGATTTATATATCAGATAAGCAGCAACCTCTTTATTTGAGTGCTTATCCATTTTGGCATGTAAGCCCCTTCAAACGATAAGAGACAATTCTCCCGCGAGAAGCTTATCAGGGCATTTCCCATCAAAGTCCATTTATTTTGGCATACAGCCGGTCTTTACCCTGTATATTTGTTACGGAGTTCCGAAAAGTCTGTTTGATCCTGTCACGAGGGATAGTTTATAGAAGCTTGGATGTTATTCTTTGCTCAATGCTCCAGCGTTCTGTAATCGATCTTGCAATCGTACGTGATCCAGTTTTATCCTTTAGATTCCCCAGTGGAGGTCGTCTCATAGGTACCATCTCCATTTGAGAATCTCGTTCCTTTTCTAAAAAAGACAATTGGTCGTGTTGGCACCAGTTGACCATCATTTTAGGATTCCACAGTGTTTGTACTGTGTCTCAGCACGTCGTTTTCCCCAGTGTGTTCTTCTCGTAGCATCTGTGTCGTAGCATTCGTCATCATTTTCGCATTCATCATTCCAGCATACGCATCACATCATATTCATATCATCTGCATTAAGCGGTCCTCGCTTTGTCCATAGCATTGCATACCGTCGCATATAAGGGCAAAATTTTCGGTTATCTATATTTAAATCTCTCCACCACGATTCCTCGAGTCTCTGTCACTCAAATCGTCCGGTGTAGCTATTTAAATAGGGGCAACTGTAATACCCCAAATTTTACCCTTATATTTAATCAGTCATTTCGCATATCATCTCATATGTACATTGCTAACCACTAACAAGTGATGGAGGTGTTTGTTTTGCAGATTTGGTCCCAGGGGTATTTTGGTCATTTTACGCAAATTCTACCAATTCCTTGAAGACGGGCTGTTATTAAAATTCTGAGGCGTTTGATACGTTATTGTTTTGAGGCATTTATCTATCACCAGGTCCGATCATATCAAGGTGCCAATTTGACGTGGTCGATATTAAAGTTTGCCGAGCACAACTGGATTTAAGACCCATTCCAAAGCGTTTCCGTTTCTGTTATTAAGGCACAGTCGTAATTGGGTGTTATTGGATTGTGGCTCTTGGCGTTTGGTCAATGGAATTTAATTACGAGTAGTGTTGTTGTTGATGCTGAAACTGTTGTGATTATGGTGCACATCCGTGTTGGGTTATGAAATGGTTGGTTAACATTTAACTGGGATTTTAATCAGATGATGAGATTAGGATTACAAATGAGACGAGTGCACAAATAAGAATATCACTTGGGAGTGTTTATGTTTTATGACTATGTTAATGAATTTAAATACTTGTGGATTTATTCACAAATGTTTATAATTTTTTAACTAAGAATAAAATATAAATGAGTTCAAATTTTGGGAATTTTATTTCATAAAAAAATCTCATCATACAAGAAATGGAGATTGCTTCACATTTTATACGCACTGTTACAAGAAATTACATTAAAGTATCTATCCTAAATCCTAAGAACATCTAAGTGTCTTCATGTTGTCTTTGAGCTTCTCCACGAGTCCTCGACTAACCTGCACATCAAAAAAAAAAAAGGAAAACAAACAGTATAGAAAAATGTTAGAAGATGTTTTTGACACTCTCAGAACAATGTCATCATCGAGTGTCGGGAGGGGCACAACCGAAGCTGCGTCCTACCCCCCGTTACCGATCCGCGCCGTGGGCGTCAGATCAGGTAATACCTGTTCTTATCGATACGGGACATCCGAGAGATAGAAGTAATAAAAGAAGCGGGACTGATTCATTTTGCCGTGATTGGATTTCCAAACTGATACGAGAATAAGGCAACATAGGCAAGTTCTGACTCAAACCCGGATGCCGGCAGGTCTGAGTCACTTTGGTTCCGAAGCTTCCACACCTGAAAATCCACAAACACATCAATATCAGGTTCAGCATTCAAAACTCAAAACGATTCATAAGTTGCCATAGGCATCAAACTGCAGCAATCCTGAACAGGGCAGAGAAACGAAACCAAACAGCATCATACGCTGCATCAAAGCCTTCGGCTCAAAAGCATACCAAAACAGGACAAGAGAATTGAAATGCAAGCCAAACTGCATCAATTTCCAAAACAGAACACCATATGCAAACTGAACTGCACCAAAATAATATATCAGAAGGCAGATTTACGCACAGAAGCCATAAGAAAATATCTCATAGAAATGTCCAACAAGATCCAAAGGAAAGTTAACAGCAGATAATACAAAGAAAGCCAGAAGAATAAAGTATCCAAGCAAAGCTGCATCAAGCTGCAAAGCTGTACCAAAAGGTTGTCAGTTAGGGGCAAGCTTCACGGATGGCAAGTCACAAAAATGGACACCAAGTTGCAGCACAGAATGGGGCTCAGTCATGAGCATCATCGCCCCAACAAACAAGTCACCGAAACAAGTTATCAAATCATACTCGGTTCATGAAACGAACAAACGAACAAATACATGGCTCGGTTAATCAAACATCATAGCTCAAATCATCATCGCCCAAACTCACTATCGCGTAAGTGTATCGAGGCAACATTAAGCGACATTTGAATCCACAGTTGGACACAATTGCCCAGAGTATCAGCTCTGAAACACAAGAACCAAATATCATCAGCAGGAATAAGTGATAAACCACAAGCGAAGATCATCAGAAGCAACCGCGACATCGTCGAAGAAGCCTCCCTCGAAGGCTCAGAACGGTGTCATCATTGCCGTAGACCTTTCCCGGCAATTTTGATTCGACCGAAGTCGTAGCATCAACCCTCTCTGAAAGAAGAAGAGGAAAAGAATCTGAGCTGCATCAAAGAAGCGAACCAATCAAAAAACGAGTCAGTTCGAGATCAAAACATCAAACAGAGATACGAATCCATTAAGGAGTCCTGGGAATCAAAATCAGATATCAATCAATCCAATCTGAAGGCAAACCATATCAGAAAAATAGAGAGATTTTGATTTGATAATTAATCCCAAAGCAGATCAAAACAAATCAGTTCAGACTACTAAAATTGAATCGAATCAGGAAATCATATCAGCTCAATCAGGTTCTAAAAGAGGAAACAGGATTCAATCGTGTATCAGATGGATCCAAATCGTATCAGGAAACATCTCTATTGGAACTCAATCTGAATCAATCAAACAAATCAGTATCAGATTCATATCAGAAAATGAAATCCAATCTCACCGAAATACCAATCAAACCCTAAAAGAGGAACAGAGTATCCAATCGTAATCAAATCAAATCGCATCAACACGAAATCAAATCTCAGAGCAATGCAAATCCAATACAGATTGAAAGCCCAAAAATAAATCAAAGCGTATATAAAAGGGAAGACACAACCTGATAAAAGGGGGATCGCGTACAAACCCTAGAACGTAACCACGAGAGAGAGAGAGCAAAACCCTAGTGGAGATCGCAAGCAAACGCTAACGAAGGAAGATCGTGAGCGAACCATAGGCGACAGCAAACATCACTGAGCGATCAATATCATCCGCGAAACACCGGAGGGAGATCACCTTCGTCGTTTAAACGGCGGGCAATCAAACCATCCAGCCTCAGAGGAAAACCTCATCACCGGCCGTTTCACCATAAAAGTGAGCCAGGATTGCTTATCATTGCTATTTTCGTGTGTTTTTTTTTAGGAAATCGAAAGAGAACGGAGAAGAAGATGCATGGCGATCGCGAGAAAGACGAGAGAGGAGAAGAAGAATGAAGCGGCGCCGTGTAACATTAGGGTTCCCAGAACCCTAAATGTTTTGTTTAACTAACGTTTGGGTTGGGTCCGTGTGCGATGACCGGCCCAACCTCTTTTTTTGTTTTATTTTTTATTTTCTCTTATTATTATTATTTATTTTGTTTTTAAAAAAAATCATGTTTTTTATTTGTTTTAAAGTGCTTTGAAAACCTTTTTGTGAAGATATTATGAATAAATAAAACTCTTTTTTTTAATATAATAAAAAACCCTTTTTTTAAAAAAAATAAAAATTAAAACTTTTTTTAATAATATAAAATTAAAACTTTTGTAAATATAAAATTGAAAAACTCTTTTTTTTAATAAGGAAAACTTTTTAAAAAAAAACATAAAAATAAAATCTTTTTTTAATTTCTTTTGCAAGCTAACATTAAATCATTAAATTTTTAAATAAAACAATATTAAAGTCTCAATTTACATCTTCTCGTAACTCATTGCTGCCTAATTCTGCCTACTAACGGGTGTTCATTTTTTGCAGTTCATATTTATTACTATTGTGTTGACTTTCATTTAAGTTTCCTTTATACTTGTATCTGTCTCTCAATTGTAACCTCGCGAACCTAATAATCGCGTTTACTTTTCGCATTTAAATTTCTGCATGATGTATGATTTAAATTTCTGCATGATGTATGATTTAAATTTCTGCTGATGTATTGCAATATTCCTGTCACACTACACTCCGAAGGAATTAGGTCTAGCATTTGACCGCCGTGTCAATAGTCCTCAACTCCAAAACCTTACAACCTCGCAAACCCTAATTTTCCATAAATGTCTCGCCGCAGGCAAAATTACCATTTCACCCCTAGCATTAGGTCAAGGAGCCGCCGTGCTCATTTTAGGGTTTTCCGCCGTGGAATCCCTAACCTAACCTAATTTAACCCTAATTAACTTAACAATTCAACATAGAGATTTGGAGTTTCTACACTCCGCGTAAGCGTGTCCTTAAGACATGTTTATTCCCCTTGAGACCTTGACCACAATCAAGAAGTCTCTAACCTCCCTTTTGAGGGGAACTACGATTACTCCGATTCCACTCCCGTAAGGATACGTAGGCACAAGATGCGATGTCTTGCCGAGTAAACTTAGAATTAACCCCTTAGGTCTTCTTTTCTCACTTTTAATCCTTTGTACATATACCTTAAAGCAAATAAATAAAGCAAATAGTAAACATCTGAACAAAAGGTTCCTGTAGAGTACTACAGAAGTTTAGGGTGCTAATACCTTCCCTAAGCTTAACCAACCCCCGAACCCTAGATCTTTCCCCGCATTGTGTTTACGATGCAAAAATAGGTTTTCCCTCTTTTGACCTTTTCCTTCGGATAAATCAAAGAGCGGTTGTGAACTGAATTGTGATTCAAACTCATTAATAGTTTGTGATCCTATTTCCACCGCAACAAGAAGCAATCTCGGATGAAATATGGACGAAAAAGGAGTGAAAACACAATGAAAAGCGCAGGAAGCTGTTTTTGCTGATGTGACGACCGTCACAGCTTCATGACGACCGTCACACGGGTGACGACCGTCACACCTTGTGACGACCGTCATGCAGGCAAAAACGCCCCACTTCAATTACACGTTAAAGAATCAATTCCAATTCCCACAGAGTGGACCACTACTCCCTAAATTATCTGCCTCAAAGTCCATCATCTTCAATGATAACCGTTGGGATTCCACTTCTATAAAAAGGGAAGCAGGGGACTTCAGAAAGTGTGCTGCATTCATACAACGAAGTCCTGCCAAATTTATTTCCAGAGCATATTTTCCAGCAATATTCTTATTTGTTTCTCTTTACCTTTCCTGTATTCCATTTTCCATTCTTCTATAACTTCTATTTTATTGTACGATCAATTTGGCATAAAGACCAGAATCCTGCCAACATCTGTGGAGGATCTGCCTAAAGGCCAATTGGAATATTTACAGGTTTCTCATTTCAATCGATTCCAGTTTTATTATAATGCAAATCATTATTTATTATTTTTATTTATGTTTTATCTTTCCCAAATCCTTGTCTAGCTAAACTTAGGTAATCGATATGTAGTAATAATTCGAATGGGATTTGATAACAACTGGTTGAAAAACTTTCTTTTCAAAAAAGTAATTTATGGTCTGAGTGTTTAAAATTGATTCACTGAATAAACTTCGTCGCGAAAGCGAGAACTTATTCAAAATTGGTTTTGCCACGAAAGTGGGAAATTAATTAAGATACGAACCAACAAGCGAAAGCTGCGGTAAGGTCAAATAGTAAACACCAGTCATTTATTTTAATAACAGCGAAAGCACTTTAAAATGAATTAGAACTTAGAGATTTCCAAAAAATAATTTTAACCCCGAACGGGATACGAAAGTGTACGTTTGGCCCTTAGGATTATGATTAGCGTCAATAACCATCGTGAGGCGAGAGTCTTCAAATCACCATTTTCTGCTTAAATAAACTTTGAAAATTATTTCATACACCAGTAACTTATCAAATCCCTGAAGAACAAAATTACTACATATCGATTCACTCATTTATAATCTAAATAGTATTCTTAGTTCCCTTTTAGTGACAATCTTATTCCCTTAAACATATTCTACCTAGCTAAACATAGTAACTTCCGAGAACACTAGTCTGATTACGAGTCCCTGTGGGATCGGTATCTATTATTACTACGCGATAGACTGTGCACTTGCAGTTAGGTTGTATTAGACATAGAAAGTCGCGATCAAGTTTTTGGCGTCGTTGCCGGGGACCCGTTTAGTCAATAGTGTAACCTTCTGTTACGCCGTATAGACTAGGTTAACAATTTTCATTTTTCCTTTACTAGTTCTGTCGATTGTATGCCAAGTAATCGCCCGCAAAGCGATATCGTAAAACCTTCAGTCGCAGAACTAGAACGCTTCTTACATTTAAGAAGTAGAATCATTGAGTACCAACTCAAACATAACACTCCCGAACCTCTCACTCCCATTCCCAAATCAGAAGAAGAAGAACCAGAGATGGCTGAAGGACCTCCAAACAAACCGCTGAAGGCATACGCTACACCCTCTCAGATGGAGCCTAGAAGTAGCATTGCTGCCCCAGCTATTACCCGAAATGATTTTGAGCTGAAACCATCATTGTTGTCGGTTGTACAACAAAACCAATTCTCAGGAAACGCAACTGAGGATCCGAACGAACATCTAACGAAGTTTGTACAATACGCAGACACAGTGAAAGCAAATGGAGTAACTCCAGACGCGATAAGACTTCGTCTTTTCCCATTCTCTCTTAGAGATAGAGCGTGGACATGGTTGCAATCGTTACCATCCAACTCCGTTACGACGTGGGACCAATTGAAGAACGTCTTCTTAGCGAGATACTTTCCGCCAAGCAAAACCGCTATGCTTAGAGCTCAAATCAACGGATTTCGACAAAAAGATACTGAATCTCTTTACGAAGCATGGGAACGATTCAAAGATATGATGAGAACATGTCCTCACCACGGTCTAGAAGACTGGGTGACAATCCATACTTTCTATAATGGGATTCTATACAATACTAGATTGACAATAGACGCTGCCGCGGGAGGTGCACTTATGGATAAGCCATACGATGAAGCCTATCAATTAATAGAAAACATGTCACAAAACCATTGCCAATGGGGAGGTGAACGCACTCCAACAGAGAAAACCACAGCGAAAGGTGGGATGTACGAGATCAGCATCCTTGAAAAGTTCAACGCTAAAGTAGATGCTCTAGCACAAAAGATAGATAGTCTGACCGTCAACCCCACTGCAATTGTCGCTGCCGTAACTCCAAATTGTGAGTTATGCGGAAGCACCACTCATAATGCACCCGAATGCCCATTGCTAGCCGGAATCCCACCAGACCAGGTAAATTATGCTCAAGGAAATCCCTACGCAAATACCTACAACCCAGGTTGGCGAAATCATCCAAACTTTTCTTACAAAAGCGAAAATGCATTGCAAATGCCTACTGCTCCACAAGGATATCAGAAACCAGCTACTCAGAATGCACCTAGGAAATCAAACCTCGAGTTGATGATGAAAAAATTCATAGCTACTCAAGCTCAAACAAACAAAGAATTCCTGAATCAAAACATACACACTAGCGAGCAAATTAAACAGTTGACAGGAAAAGTAGATGCTTTAGCCACCCACAACAAAATGTTAGAAACTCAGATATCACAAGTGGCTCAACAACAAGCCTTTGCTGCCGCACCTGCTGGCACATTTCCTGGACGGGATACGAAAGTGTACGTTTGTCCCTTAGGATTATGATTAGCGTCAATAACCATCGTGAGGCGAGAGTCTTCAAATCACCATTTTCTGCTTAAATAAACTTTGAAAATTATTTCATACACCAGTAACTTATCAAATCCCTGAAGAACAAAATTACTACATATCGATTCACTCATTTATAATCTAAATAGTATTCTTAGTTCCCTTTTAGTAACAATCTTATTCCCTTAAACATATTCTACCTAGCTAAACATAGTAACTTCCGAGAACACTAGTCTGATTACGAGTCCCTGTGGGATCGATATCTATTATTACTACGCGATAGACTGCGCACTTGCAGTTAGGTTGTATTAGACATAGAAAGTCGCGATCAATCATCCACATACAAGCACACGATCAACAATTTTCTTCCTTTCCCACTTTTCACAAAAAGTGTGTGTTCAAAAGGACATTTCTCAAACCCTTCCTTCAGGAAGTAAGCTTCAATTCTACTGTACCAAGCGCATGGTGCTTGTTTTAATCCATACACAACCTTCTTTAGTCTATAAACTTTGTGCTCACATCCAAACTTCATGTATCCAGGAGGTTGATCAATGAACACCTGCTCCTTCAAATCACCATGTAAAAATGTTGATTTTACATCCAATTGGAAGATGGGCCATGAATTTTGTGCAGCAACTTCTCCATCTTCAACAACCACCATTCTAATTGTATCATGTCTAGCAACTGAAGCAAATACTTCAGTATAGTCCACCGCAAACTCTTGCTTGTAACCTTTAGCGACGAGTCGTGCCTTGTACTTGTCAACTTCTCCATCTTCCTTGAATTTTGTCTTATACAACCATTTCACGCCAATTGTCTTTTGCCTTTGTGGAAGATCAACCAACTCCCAAGTGTTGTTCTTCTCAATAGAAGCAATTTCTTCATCCATTGCTTTTTTCCACTTTGGTTCCTTAATAGCTTCTTCAAAAACCATGGGATCACAATCCGTAAAAAATGCAGAGTGTGTTAATTGACATTCTGATTGATTTACTCCAGTCACCTCATAATCAATCATCCAACCAGGCCTTCTTTTATCACGCCGAGGACGAGGTTCTGAAGTTGATGTTGCTGGTGAGCTAAGAATCTGCACAGAACTATCAGCTGCTGTTTCTGCGGGCTGCTGTTGTAACACCCCCTTCTATACCCCCAAAATAATGCAAATAAACACTTATTCACATATATAAAAATTCATCAGAGTATATTTATGACATGGTATAAAAGAGGCGCATCACATTATCCACGAAACGAAAACATAAACAACACCTGCTCATAGAGATATGTAACAAAAGGGGTAAATCTCAACTAAAAACCAAGCATAGCTCTTAAAACCCACATATCAATGTTTTAATTAAAGCGGAAGACTAGAACATTGAATTACTTAAGACATGATATCATAGAAATACACATCATCAAGTTTGGCTCACAATATCATTCATGTTTTACAAAACATCATCAGCTGATAGATATACAATGTATCACAAAAGAATACTCTACAAGCCTAGCTACCCGATGTTACATTATCAGAGCAACCGACTCAAAAGAATGAAACTATACTTCGCCAAAAGAAACCTCCAGCAACCTAATCTGCAATGCCTCATAGAGCATTATAAAACAGCATAAGGGTGAGAAATATTATCATAATAATCAATACATATAATTATATACGCATACACAATACGTAATGTACATACTCCACATTTTCTCACCACAATTCATTGTAGTTCATTATACAATCACAACATGCACACACGCAATTATACATAGTCCACGATTCCACACACAAGCATATTTCATACAATCAATGACATTCATGCGATGTGACTCAATACAACCCAATGCAAACTCATGCCATGTGGTACCAACACTTGTTATCTTTTTTCGGTTTACATTAAACCGGGTCCACTCTTCTAGATCGATAACCACCAAAAGCCCGTCCTCTAAGCTTTCAAACCCACTCTTCTAGGCTTGGGACAAGTCACTAGTCTCCACGAAACTAGCAAGCATTGCCTCTTGACTAAATGATGCATATGCAATCAACAATCAAATGCACTTAAGACCGACATCTTAATCTCATGCATTCAAATAATTCATCTCTTCAAGAATTATAACAACGATTGCACACACAACATATTCACATGTATCATCAATATATTTTCAAGCAATGCACACATATACACAATATGTTCTCATGCATTCTCAATACATTCTTAATCACATTAAATAATGTATAATATTTGTCAAAAGACCATAATTCAATTAATTCAACAATCTAGGATTCACGCCATAAGGCTACCCGCAGTATAATACATCTCGGCATAATTGATGCCTCGAGCCAAGGAAATAATCATAATTGAGTCGGAAATCCGACCTCGGATGGAAACATTAAAGAAAACACAATCTGTTACGTTCGCTACCCTGCTCGCTTAGCGAGCTCCTAGCGAGTATTCGCTACTTGTTCGCCCAGCGAACAAGCTCGCGAAGGAAAACAGAAGCTACTGACTTCGTTCGCTACCTCGCTCGCTCAGCGAAGGCCTAACGAACCTTTCGTTACCCCCTTCGCTACCAGCGAACACCATAAAATGCATTATGTCCAAGTCTGGGATCGTTTGCTACTGGCTCGCTACTAGCTCGCTTAGCGAACGTTCGCTACCAGCTCGCTCAGTGAACACGCTAGCGAATGTCTGCGAACTCAGAATTTCTCACTGTTCTTCCACTCCAAAACTCTTGGATTCACCCGATTAAATCCCAAATCATTCCAATAACTTAGCCTAACATCACCCAACATAAATGCTACTACTTAATCTCAGTTTCACCAATAAAAACTCAGATTCTACCGATTAATCCATTTATGCCCTAAAATGGAAGTTGTAGAAAAACATCCAATACTCTAACCCAAGCATACATATTCATATACATTGTTAAGATAATGATATTTCACACCCTTACCTTGATTAATCCAAATCTTGAAAGTTGTTCTTGATGATTCCAAGTTCTTCCCTCTTCTTCTTCTCTTTTCTCCTCTTTGTCCTTCTTTCTCTATTCTTTCCTTTATGTTTCTATCTTTTCCTTTTCTTTCCACTCTCTTTTTTAATATGTCTTTCTCTTCTAATTCTCTCCAACATCTATTAATTCCTTTAATTAATTACCCATCAATTAAATAATTCTCATTAACCCATTGTAATACCCCAAATTTTACCCTTATATTTAGTCAGCCATTTCGCATATCATCTCATATGTACATTTGCTAACCACTAACAGGTTGTGAAGGTGTTTGTTTTGCAGATTTGGTCCCAGGGGTATTTTGGTCATTTTACAGAAATTCTACCAATTCCTTGAAGACGGGCTGTTATTAAAATCCTGAGGCGTTTGATACGTTATTGTTTTGAGGCATTCATCTATCACCAGGTCTGATCATATCAAGATCTTGGCATTTGGTCAGTGGAGTTTAATTACGAGTAGTGTTACTGTTGATGCTGAAACTGTTATGATTACGGTACACATCCGTGTTTGGTTATGAAACGGTTGGTTAGCATTTAAATTGAGTTTTAATCAGATGATGAGTTTGAGATTACGAACGAGACAAGTGCAAATAAGAATATCCTTTGGGAGTGTTTATGTTTTATGACTAGAGTAATGAATTTAAATATTTGTGGATTTATCCACAAGTGTTTGCAATTTATAACTAGAAGTAAACATAAACAATTGCAAGCTTGAATGATCAGGGATACATGGAAGTTTTTGGGAATTTTTATTGCATAAGAATTTTTATTGCACAAAAGGGTTTGAATCATTTTACATTTGAGTTGCCGTAAAATTACAACTACAGAGATTACATTGACTCTAAAAAATCCTAAGTCCTAGAATTTCTAAATGTCCTTCATGATGTCCTTTGAGCTTCTCCGCAAGGTCTCCAATTTCAACCTGCACAAAGAGAAACAAAGCAAAACAGAATAGAATGTTAGAAGATGTTTTTGACACTCTCAGAACAATGTCATCATCGAGTGTCGGGAGGGGCACAACCGAAGCTGCGTCCTACCCCCCATTACCGATCCTCGCCGTGGGCGTCAGATCAGGTAATACCTGTTCTTATCGATACGGGACATCCGAGAGATAGAAGTAATAAATGAAGCGGGACTGATTCGTTTTGCCGCGATTGGATTTCCAAACTGATACGAGAATAAGGCAACATAGGCAAGTTCTGACTCAGACCCGGATGCTGGCAGGTCTGAGTCACTTTGGTTTCAAAACTTCCAACACCTGAAAAGCCATAAGCATCATCAGAACTCAAAGCATAAACAAAACTAGGAAGGGGCTCGCGCCAATGCAGGTATGAATAGCCACCAAAGAAACGAATCTGTTACCAAACAGAATGAATATCAAGTTCAAAACAGAACAAGAGAAACCAAACAGCATCATACGCTGCATCAAAGCCTTCGGCTCAAAAGCATACCAAAACAGGACAAGAGAATTGAAATGCAAGCCAAACTGCATCAATTTCCAAAACAGAACACCATATGCAAACTGAACTGCGCCAAAATGATATATCAGAAGGCAGATTTATGCGCAAGAAGCCATAAGAAAATATCCAAAGAAGCACAACAGCACCAAACATGGTTTAGCAGCATATTCAAAAATCAGATCATCACGAAAACCGAACCAGTTGCAATGGCAAGCAATACATAAGTGAGGGACTATACCGAATCACAGCACATAACCATGACAGAAGGCGAGATAGGCCAAACATGCAAGCACATTGGAAAAACAACTTATCGAACACATGGTTCAGGACAGCAATATGATAGTCAATCATCATCACCAATTTAATCAGAGGCAGCAACATAAGCAAAAACCAGGATTGTAGCATCCTGCTCTAAGTGGTTCAGACTAAGCGTCATCATTACCATGTACCCGTCTCGGCGGCAAAGACCAAGGCGAAGTGTCCATCCTGAAAGAAGAAAAAGAAAAGTAAGTGCTAATGATCAGGATTGAATCAAAACAAAATCGTATCAAGAATCAAATCAGTATCCAAATTCCCCAAAAGCAATCCAATTCACATCTGCAAGAGTCTAATCAGAAGATGATCAAATCAAATTGAATCTGGAAATGGAAAGTTTCGAGTCAGGTCCAAATCGTATCCCATTGGAACTCAATCTGGGAAAAATCGAAACAAATCAAAATGAATCCATCAAGAAATCCCGTGAATTAATATCAGATGCCAATCAATCCAATCTGAAGGCAAACCATATCAGAAAATAATAGAGATTTTGATTTGATGTCAAAGCAGATCAAAACAAAACAGTTCAGGTTATTAAATCGAATAGGGTCAGAAGAATCAGTTGGAAATCAGAAAGACTAATCAAATCCTAAAAGGGGAAATAGGATTCAATCATGTATCAGATGGAACCAAATCGTACTCATTTTGAATCAATCAACGAATCAGTATCAAATTCATACCAGAAAAATGAATTTCAATCTCACCAAAACCCCAATCAGGATTCCAAGAGAAGAAATGATATCCAAATCGTATCCCATTGGAACTCAATCTGGAAAAATCAAAATCAAAATCAAATTGCATCAACACAAAATCAAATCAGATCATCAAATGCATATCTCATAAAAAACGCAAGTTCAAGGCCCAAAAAGAGAGATAAATAGAAGTTATAAAAGGGAGGATACAACCTGATGGAAGGAGGCGGTGGAAACCCTAACGAAGAACACCCAAAGCGCAGAAACCCTAACGGACGAGAAATCGCGAGACTCAGAGACGAAGTCTCATCATCGTCGTCGTTCATCACCGTACGAACGAAGCCACGAGCGAAACACCGGAGGAAAAGATCACCTTCGCCGTTTGAACGGCGGGCAATCGATTCCAAGCCTCAGAGGAAAACCTCATCACCGGCCGTTTCACCATAAAAGTGAGCCAGGATTGCTTATCATTACCGTTTTATGTGTTTTTCAGGATTGCGAAAGAGAACGGAGAAGAAGATGCATGGCGATCGCGAGATAGAGGAAAGAAGAAGAAGAAGTAAAACGGCGCCTCAAGAGCATTAGGGTTCTGAGAACCCTAATTGCTTTCCAAAGTTTAATTCAACCGGGTTGGGTCCGGGGTGATGACCGGCCCAACCCCTTTATGTTTTGTGTTTTTATTTTATTTATTTTGTTTTTAAAATTATGTTTTTATTTGTTTTAAAATGTTTTAAATTTTTTTCTTGTGAAGATATTATACATAAATAAAAAAGTTTTTATAATATAATAAAAAATCTTTTCTTAAAATAAAAATAAAACTCTTTTTTATATATAAAATTAAAACTTTTGTAAATATAAAATGAAGGGACTCTTTTTTTAAATAAATAAAATAAGAAAAACCATTTTTTAAAAATATAAAAATAAAACTTTTTTTTTAAATTTCTTTTGTAAGCTAAATCATTAAATATTAAATAAAACAATAATAGATCTCGAGTTTGCATCTCACTTTCTTCATTGCCTCGTAATTCATCTGATAGCTGGTTGACTTTGCCTACTAACATTGTTCATTGGTTTTGCAGCTTGTCATGTTTATCGTTATTTATTTTATTTCTCGATTCAAGTTTCGTTTATATTTGTATCTGCTTCTCAGTTGTAATCTCGCGAACCTAATAATCGCGTTTACTTTTCGCATTTAAATTTCTGATGATGTATGATTTAAATTTCTGCTGATGTATGGCATTATTTCTGTCACCTTACACACTCCGAAGGAACTAGGTCTAGCCGTTTGACCGCCGTGTCAATAGTCCTCAACTTCAAACCCTTACAACCTCACAAACCCTAATTTTCACAAATGCCTCACCGCAGGCAAGATTACAATTTTACCCCTAGCTTTAGGTCAAAGAGCCGTCGCGCTCATTTTAGGGTTTCCCGCCGTGGAATCCCTAATTTAACCCTAATTACAACTTAACATTTCAACGTAGAGATTTGGAGTTTCTACACTCCACGTAAGCGTGTCCTTAAGATGCGTTTATTCTCCTTGAGACCTTGACCACAGTCAAGAAGTCTCTAACCTCCCTTTTGAGGGGAACTACGATTACTCTGATTCCACTCCCGTAAGGATACGTAGGCACAAGATGCGATGTCTTGCCGAGTAAACTTAGAATTAACCCCTTAGGTCTCTTTTCTCACTTTTAATCCTTTTGTACATATACTGTAAGCAAATAAATAAAGCAAATAGTAAACATTTGAACAAAAGGTTCCTGTAGAGTACTACAGAAGTTTAGGGTGCTAATACCTTCCCTAAATTTAACCAACCCCCGAACCCTAGATCTTTCCCCGCATTGTGTTTACGATGCAAAAATAGGTTTTCCCTCTTTTGACCTTTTCCTTCGGATAAATCAAAGAGCGGTTGTGAACTGAATTGTGATTCAAATTAATTAATATTTGATATCCTATTTCCACCGCAACAGAAAATGGCGACTTCACTGGGGACTCGTCTTAATTTTTGAGGGTTATCCCTAACTTGTTCATACATGTTACTATCTGTGTTATTATTCATTTGCATGTATATATTTATGCTTTGATTATGGGACTGTTCCTTGTGCCGTGAGATAAAGTCCTACGCCCGGACTAGTGACACTATTATAGGATGGGGATATATTCGATGAGGCTTATAGGGAGTGAATCCCGACCAAGCTGATTCGAGAATCTCCGCTCAGTTGAGACCCTTTCGAAAATGGTTCGGTTGAACGAGTAATCGCGAAAACTTTTTCCATGGTTGATTGGAGTCTGTGATATTGAGGACCGTAGTACCTTAACACCACCTCGGCCTTATTTAGGACGTAGTGCGGGAGCTATGTGGGAGTAATCCTACAATGGCTGCTACGCGATACTACACTCAAAAGAGGTTCTCTTGAGAATATTATTAACCCCTGAGTCAGTCGGAAGGTTGATAATATCCGAAAGATGGGCTGATGACTTTGGGCACTTTGTAGAACCTTGTTCGGCAGGTACAACTAACCTATAGTACACTCCTTTTGGGATGGGTAGACCTTGACTCCGCTCACGTTCCTTTAACCTAGGACTTTGTGTGTTTTCATGCATTGCATCCATAAAGCATCTCATTGCATTGTATTTCATGGAGTTCAAACATCATTTATGGATATCGCGGGATACCATAAATAAAAAAATAAAATGAAAAAAAACAAGAAAGAGATTTCCTCGGTACCCCACGACATTCGTAAATGTTTGAATTCCATGAAAATCTTCATTTGCATCATAGCATCATTTACTTTCTTGCATTGCATGTGTCTTCCGTTTTCTCATGTTCGGTTCTCTCGCCTTCCAGTTTCGTCACCCTGAGTTCTCGGCACCAGTACAACACCAGAGCTCAAACTCGGAAAAGAATGGAGGATCAGGCAAAAGAGATTGATCGCCTTAGCAATGAACTTGAAGACCTTCGAGGGGGTACGGGGCGTATGATGGAATTGTTACATGTCATGAATGCTAAGATGGATACCCAGCCCACTGTTGTTTCTGAGATTACCGGCGTTACTGTGGACCCTCCACCAAGTGTGACCGTAGCAAGGGACCCACCTTATGGTCTTGCTCCAGGTTTTGTGCCTCCTCAAGCCACTGTTCCAATTAATCAGCCTGTTCAGCAAGTCGTGCCTTTATTTTCTGAAGTTTCTAGGGGGGCTCCTATCTTTGCACCACCTGTTGTACACACTCGTGCGCAACCGTACTTCAACGAGATAGTTTTTGATAATCTTGATGAGAATGTTGAAGGTTATGAGAAACATGATAAGCTTCGTGAGGAAGTAAACACCATCGTCCAGAGGTTGAAAAAAGTAGAGGGTGATCAAATTTTTGGGACTGCCGCAAGGGATGTTTGTTTGGTCTCAGGTTTGGTTATTCCCCCGAAGTTCAAAACTCCGAACTTCGATCGTTATGAAGGTGCCACCTGTCCTAAAATTCATCTGATCATGTATTATCGCAAAATGGCTGCCCATGTTGAGAATGATAAACTGATGATTCATTGCTTCCAAGATAGTTTGAAGGGTGCTTCTTCCAAGTGGTATTTAACTTTGGACCAGTCTCGCGTTAAGAGCTTTCAAGATTTATCTGACGCTTTCATCAAACACTACAAGTACAATATGGACTTGGCTCCCGACAGAAGACAGTTGCTGAGTATGTCACAAAAGAATTCTGAGTCATTCAAAGAGTATGCTCAAAGGTGGAGAGAGACTGCTTCGCAGGTAGAACCCCCTTTGACCGAAAAAGAGTTAGCTGATTGGTTTGTCGACACGGTCCGTCCAGAATTTTACGAGAGAATGGTGGGTAGTGTGACTTCAAATTTCTCCGATATCGTTGCTGTGGGTGTCAAGATTGAATTGGGTATGAAAAGTGGTAAAATGACAAATAATCATGGTACTTCTAAGGATCAGCCGAAGAAACCTCCGTATAGCTCCCAGAAAAAGAAAGAGGGTGAGACTAATGCTATATCCTCTGGTAGACCGAGAGAACGCTTTTATCGACATCCGCAAGGTTATGCTCAACCTCAAGGGTACCCAGTCCAATATGCTCAACAACCCTATGTGGCAGCTATTACACCTTCTTTCAATCAACAGGTTCCTATGTATCAACCTATGCAACAACCTCCTGTTTATCCGCCTCCTGTCAACTACCTACAGGCGCCCAACGCTCCTGCTCCTCAACAGCCAAGGAGTCCGGCTCCTCGCCAGAATGTTCCGAACAGAAGAATGTATAAGCCTTGTCCGCCGATTCCGATGACTTTCACCGAGTTGTACCCCTCTTTGGTCAAGCAAGGTCTAATCACTACTCGGGCTTTGGGTCCACCTCCTAATCCTCTACCCGCCAATTACAACGCCGCCGCTCATTGTTTATTTCATGAGGGTGCGCCTGGTCATGATCTGGAGAACTGTTATGCTCTCAAAAATATTGTCAGGGATTTATTGGAAAAGAAGATTTTATCGTTTGAAGATCCTCAACCAAATGTTAAGAAGAACCCTTTTCCTAACCATGAGAGTGTCAATGCCATTAGTGCTGATTCGGAAGAAGGTTACGCCCTTGACGTTGAACAGATTAAGACCCCTCTCAAGATGTTCCATTCGAAACTGTTCGAAGCTGGTTTGGTGGATACTTCCCACGTTGCATGCGTAAGTTGTGAAGCCAGTATTAAGGGTTGTGTGTTGGTTCAGAATGATGTTCAGAGGTTGATTACTGAGGGTGTTTTACAAGTGACAAGCCAAGCCAAGAAGGATGAGCTCGCTGTGGTTGAGCCTGTCTTCCATCAGCCCGAATCAAAGGGTAAGGTACCAGTGTTTAATCTATCAGGGGCAGGTTCTGCCAATCCCGTGTTCGATACACCAAAGTCGTCTATCCCTGAGGTGAATCAGCCTAAGCCTATAGTTATTCGAAGACCAAGTCCGTTTCCTTTCAGTGATCCTAAAGCTGTGCCTTGGAAATACGACGTGACGATGATTGACAAGGAGTCTGGGAAGGTTATTCCAAATGAAGAGGGTAAGGGCACTGTGACCAATATCGCAGAGGCAAGTAGGATGACTCGCAGTGGCCGTGTGTATACCCCCCATTCCAATGAGGTTCCACCTAAGGAAACCACTAATATCCCAGTGGCCGTCAGAGACAAAGGGAAGGGAGCTGTTACGAATGATGAAGATGCTGAGTTTTTGAGGATCATCAAGAAAAGTGACTATAAAGTTATCGATCAACTTCATCAGACTCCCTCCAAGATTTCGATTTTATCTCTGTTGATGAGTTCACCCGCTCATAGGATGGCCTTGCAGAAGGTTCTGACTCAAGCACATGTGGATCAAGATATCAGCACCAGTCGGTTTGATAGTGTGATTGCCAATTTGACCGCCTGTAACACCCTTAGTTTCAGCAATGAAGAGTTACCGAAGGAGGGTCCGAACCATAATCGTGCTTTACATATATCGGTGAAGTGTCAGGAGGACAATTTAGCGAGAGTGCTAGTGGACACCGGGTCTTCTCTGAATGTTCTACCCAAGAGGGTTCTTGATAAGTTGGCTTGTAAAGAGACTGTGTTGAAACCTACTCCTTTGGTTGTCAAGGCTTTCGATGGCTCTCGTCGATCGGTAATGGGGGAGGTTGAGCTTCCTATCCTGATTGGTCCGCAAGTTTTTAATATCACGTTTCAAGTCATGGACATTAATCCCAATTACAGTTGTTTACTTGGAAGGCCGTGGATTCATGCCGCTGGGGCAGTAACCTCAACGTTACATCAGAAGATGAAGTTCGTGATCGATGGAAAGCTGGTTATTATACACGGTGAGGAGGATCTGATGGTCAGTAACCTGTCTTCTTTCCGTTACATCGAGGCTGATGAGAATGCTTTAGAAATCTCCTTTCAAGCACTTGAGATCGCCAATGCCGTTCTGCTAGAAGTCGAAGAGACAGTGGGTCAGGGTAATCCATCTTTCGCATCTCTGAAGAGTACCAAATCAACAATTGACAGGGGCATTCCTGAAGGTTGGGGAGAGGTAATTGATGTCAAGACCAAGACTGATCGCTCTGGGTTGGGTTACAAACCAACTCAGAATGGAGCTGCCACAATTGTCGAAGGGCGTCCGAAGGTTATCCAAGAGGTATTTGTCAGCGGAGGTTTCCAAGTCAATGCCATCAGCGACTGTGAAGAAAATGAAGAGCTGAGCAACCTGGTGTTTAAGGGTGATGCAGTTTTGAACAACTGGGAGGCCGTAGAGATCCCTGTTATTTTTCCCTTGTCAAAGTAATTGTTTTTTAAGTTTCATTTACATTTTCAAATAAAAATCCGTAGCTCTGCCCAAGGCTATAGGGTCGTTTTTATTGGGCCACCTTTCATTTCTAAAAAGATATTAATAAAAGCATTTTGTTCAATTCCACTTTGGTTCATTTGCGTTTTTCGTTTTCACCTTTAAAAACGAAATTGGCAACCTTTTTCCCAAAAAAAAAAAATATAAAACAAAAAACAGCATTCCATTTCTTGTCTTGCATATCTTTGAGCATCTTAATTAAGTAAGCCTTCCATCATGCAGAGACATCGCAAACCTTGTTGGATCCAATGACTTTACTGACACTCCTGGCTGGGATGCACCCATCAATCAAGCTGAGGACGAGGGTGAAGAAGATTTTGAAGTACCCGCTGAACTGACAAGATTGATTGAGTACGAGTACACAGAGCTTCAACCGCATAAAGAGCAGGTGGACTTAATTAATCTTGGTACAGATGAGAACAAGAAAGAGGTCAAGATTGGTGCAATGCTTGGGATAGAGATTAGGCCGAGGTTGATTGAGTAGTTAAAAGAGTATATTGATGTGTTTGCGTGGTCGTATCAAGATATGTCGGGCCTAGACACGGATATTGTTGTTCACAAGTTGCCGCTTAAGCCAGATTGTCCACCTATCATGCAAAAACTTCGAAGAACGAGACCCGACATGGCTTTGAAAATTCGAGATGAGGTTAGGAAGCAGTTGGATGCAGGTTTTTTGGCAGTCGCAAAATATCCAGATTGGGTTGCCAACATTGTGCCAGTGCCCAAGAAGGACGGTAAAGTTAGGATGTGTGTGGATTACAGGGATCTGAACAAAGCAAGTCCGAAAGACGACTTCCCTCTGCCACATATTGATACGTTGGTAGACAATACAGCCAGTTTTGCGTTGTTTTCATTTATGGATGGTTTCTCTGGCTATAATCAGATCAAGATGGATCCCGACGATCGAGAGAAGACTACTTTCATTACTCCTTGGGGAACCTTCTGCTACAAAGTCATGCCCTTCGGTTTAAAGAACGCAGGGGCAACTTACCAACGCGCTATGACCACTCTTTTTCATGATATGATGCACAAAGAGATTGAGGTGTATGTGGACGATATGATAGCCAAATCTCAGAGTGAAGAGGAGCATTTAGACCATTTGGTGAAGCTGTTTGAACGACTCAGGAAATATCAGTTGAAATTGAATCCTGCTAAATGTACGTTCGGTGTCAGATCTGGAAAATTGCTTGGTTTCATTGTTAGCCAGCGAGGGATTGAGGTGGATCCTGACAAAGTCCAAGCCATTCAAGATATGCCGGCTCCGCGAACCGAGACGCAAGTTAGAGGTTTTCTGGGACGTTTGAATTATATTTCCAGGTTTATCTCCAATATGACCGCTACTTGTGAGCCGATATTCAAGTTACTTTGCAAGGGGCAGACAGTTGAGTGGAACCCCGATTGTCAGAAAGCGTTTGAGAAGATTAAGGGTTATTTGCAAGATCCCCCTATTCTAATTCCTCCCGTGCCTGGAAGACCGTTGTTTATGTACCTTACCGTTCTTGAAAAGTCTATGGGTTGTGTGCTTGGGCAACATGATGAGACTGGGAAAAAGGAACATGCGATTTATTACCTGAGCAAGAAGTTCACCGATGGTGAAAACAGATACTCACCATTGGAGAAAACTTGTTGTGCATTGGCATGGGCCGCTAGGCGCCTTCGGCAATATATGGTCTGTCATACCACATTGTTAATTTCTAAAATGGATCCGATCAAGTATATTTTTGAAAAACCTGCTCAAACCGGGAGGCTAGCCCGTTGGCACATGTTGTTATCCGAATATGACATCCAGTATGTACCCCAGAAGGCGATTAAGGGTAGTATTTTATCTGATTATCTTGCAGACCAGCCAGTTGAAGATTATGAACCTCTTAAGCTCGATTTTCCTGATGAGGATATTTTGTTGATTAAAAGAGATTGTGAAGAGCCAGATCCGAGCGAAGGTCCAGAACCAGGCCTTTGGTGGAGGATGATGTTTGATGGGTCCTCGAACTTCAATGGGCATGGTATAGGCGCCGTTTTGATGAACCCAAAGGGTGGATTCACTCCATTTACAGCAAGGTTGGACTTTGAGTGTACTAACAACGTCGCGGAATATGAAGCATGTATTCTTGGCCTCGAAGCAGCAATTCACCTCCGAATCAAACTTCTTAAAGTAAGCGGTGACTCAGCCTTGGTTATTTACCAGGTACAAGGCAAATGGGAAACGAAGAATGAGAAGTTGATCCCTTATAAGGACTATATTATTGAGTTGATCAAGTATTTCGACGAGATAGAGTTCGAGCACGTTCCTAGATCCGAGAATCACGTAGCTGATGCTTTAGCCATGTTAGCATCCATGTGGAAAGTTAAATTCGTTAACGAAGCACCTCTTATCCATATTGAGCGCAAAGTTGAGCCCGCTTATTGTCAGATGGTCGAAGAAGTTGAGGTGGATGAAAAGCCTTGGTTTCATGATATCAAGAACTATCTCGTCAAGCAGGAGTATCCCGATGGTGCTACTGGTCTGGACAAGAAAACATTGAGAAGACTGGCGTCCAAATTCTTTATCAGTAATGGTGTGTTATACAAGAGAAATCACGACATGGTTCTGCTCAGATGTGTTGATAAACGGGAAGCGGACATGTTACTACAGGAAATTCATGAGGGGACCTTCGGAACTCATGCCAATGGTTATGCTATGTCCAAGAAGATGTTAAGGGCTGGGTATTATTGGTTAACCATGGAAGCCGACTGCATCCAATACGCTAGAAAATGCCATAAGTGCCAAATTTATGCTGATAAAATGCATGTACCTCCGTCACCGTTGAATGTTTTGTCTTCACCATGGCCGTTCTCTATGTGGGGCATTGACATGATTGGGGCGATCGAGCCGAAGGCTTCTAACGGTCATCGTTTTATCCTCGTTGCTATTGATTATTTCACCAAGTGGGTAGAGGCTGCCTCCTACACCAACGTGACCAAGCAAGTGGTTGCCCGTTTCATCAGGAAAGAGATCATCTGCCGTGATGGAGTCCCAAGCCGGATAATAACTGACAATGGCACCAATCTGAATAACAAGACTATGAAAGAGCTGTGTGATAGTTTCAAGATCACTCACCACAATTCTTCTCCGTACCGTCCTAAGATGAATGGGGCCGTTGAAGCTGCGAATAAGAATATCAAGAAGATCCTGCAAAAGATGGTTGTGACTTACAAGGATTGGCATGAGATTTTACCGTTTGCTTTGCATGGATACAGAACCTCAGTGAGAACTTCGACAGGGGCAACACCTTTCTCATTGGTGTATGGAATGGACGCCGTGCTCCCCATCGAAGTAGAGATACCTTCTTTAAGAGTATTAATGGAGGCTAAGCTTGAGGAAGCCGAGTGGGTTCAAGACAGACTGGATCAGTTGAATCTCATTGACGAGAAGCGTTTGACAGCCATGTGCCATGGGCAATTATATCAGAAACGGATGAAAAGAGCGTTTGATAAGAAGATCCGTATCCGTGAGTTCCGTCAAGGAGAGCTCGTACTCAAAAAGATCTTGCCAGTACACAAAGATATGCGTGGAAAGTGGATGCCCAATTATGAAGGCCCATTCGTTGTAAAGACCGTTTTCTCCGGAGGGTCCCTGATACTTACGACAATGGATGGTGAAGAGCTCGCACACCCCGTGAATTCTGATGCAGTCCGAAAATATTATGCCTAAAAACCCGCTAAGTCGAAAACCTGCAAAAGGCGACTTAGGCAAAAGTAAGGGTTGAAAAAAAGAAATAATAATAAAAAGCTCGCTAAGTTGAAAACCCGAAAGGGCGGCTTAGGCAAAAAAGAGCGTCCCGGTGGATTGAAAACCCGAGAGGGCGGTCCAGGCAAAAGTTAGGGACAAAGGCATTTCATTGCATCAGAGGACACTGATCATCTCGAACACACTTTCCGCATGAGAGCCATGTTTCAGTTCTTTCATCCTTGCCCAAAGCAGGATTCTGGATTAGTCTTAGTTATTAGTGTCAGTAGGTGTCATTGGATTCGATGTAACCTTTCCCATGTTGCCAATTTCAAAACATAATCATCTGTGGAGCTATGCCTTCAGCGAGCTACCGCCCTTTAAATAAAAGATACCATCTTGTTACTTATATTCCTTGGTGCATTGCTCTTTGTTTTCTATTGTTATGCAAAATGCGTTTATTCTTAAAATTCAAAAATGAAAGGTGCATTGTAGATTTTTCAAAACTGTTTTCCAAAAACAACAAATTCGAAATGTAATAAATTACTTTGACTAGTGGAAATTTCAGAAGGATCTTTTCACTCCCCGGAAATATCATTATTGCAGAAACACTTTCAAACCATTGCTCTAACACAGTTCCCAGAGAGACTATAAGCTGACAACTTTTTCTTGGGTAACTCGAAAGTGTCCCTCAGGTTTTCTTCTCCCCATGTGAAGACGTAATACCGTGCACCTAAGCAATTTACTTTCTCCCCAGAGAATTCAGAATTTTGAAACCAGAGTTGGTCCTACCATTCCTTCTCACCCATGATTGACGTATTGGTTGCAGAGAATGCAGGGTATCTCCGTCGAGATGTTTATTTCATCTCTTGTCCCGTCTCTAGTCTGTTTCGTCAGCATACGCAGGGGCATAAGCATCACATGCCTATTTCATTACATATTCATTACATACTCATTACATACTCATTTCATAACATCTTGCATACATAAACATTAACATACATAGACATTAACATACATTCGTATTAACATATTCATTAACATACGCGTTAGCATTGTGTCTCTATCATTGGTCGTTACCGCCGAGTAACTGGGTTCGTCCATTCTCTTCAAGTAGATCGTCAGCCCTAAGCATAAAATACATATGTGTTTCCCGTTTCCCCACGGAGCTCGATCCTCGTGGATGACGGTTACTTCAGCTATCTTTCCTTACCAGGATAAGATATTTACCCTTCGAGATCGTTTCCCTCGATGGAGTCTTGATTACCAGTCTTCTTTCTAGCTCGATCCTAGATTGAACCTCAGTATTGTCGGTCGTCAAGCCCAACCGGACGTGCATTTATTTTGCACCATCTGAAGATTTTCACCATACCATGGCAGATACGCGACTATCTCGCTCGAGAAGTTTATCACTGTACCCGGACGTGCATTTATTTTGCACTATCTTTCAAGAAAATCAACTACAATCCTTTACAGATACACGCCAGTTCACGCCTGGAAAATCTACCAATACAACACTTTACAATCCTACATGTTACAACAACATTTTACACCTTACAGCATCAATATACAACATTTCTCACCTAAGAAGTCGATCCTATCTTCGTTATGACTCGCAGCAAATGGCCATCTCCATGGAGCAGTTGGGCTTCCATTTACCTGTCGTCTTGAAGTATAGGAGGTATGAACCAAATCGTATTCAGGAGAGCACGATCTTGAAGTACGCGGAGGTTTTGAGCGGAATCATATTCAGGAGAGCACGATTCTGAAGCATGAAGAAGTTCATTTATCCTTTAGTAAAAGAAGGAGCGGAATCATATTCAGGAGAGCACGATTCTGAGTTATGAGGAAGTTCATTTGGCCGTTT
Organism: Lathyrus sativus; assembly: GCA_963859935.3. Taxonomy (NCBI): domain Eukaryota; kingdom Viridiplantae; phylum Streptophyta; class Magnoliopsida; order Fabales; family Fabaceae; genus Lathyrus; species Lathyrus sativus. The sequence goes on from OZ012737.1 coordinate 518,677,877, forward strand.
TTCAGGAGAGCACGATTCTGAAGAATGAAGAAATTTCAAGAGCCGAATCATATTCAGGAGAGCACGATTCTGAGTTATGAGGAAGTTCAATTATCCATTTTCATATTCAGGAGAGCACGATTCTGAAGTATGAAAAAATCCATTTACAACCAAATCATATTCAGGAGAGCACGATTCTGAGTTATGAGGAAGTTCAATTATCCATTTTCATATTCAGGAGAGCACGATTCTGAAGTATGAAGAGTTTCATTTACACGAGAAAGCCGAATCATATTCAGGAGAGCACGATTCTGAGGTATGATGAAGTTCAGTTTACCCTTTTTATGTTCAGGAGAGCACGATCTTGAAGCATAGAGAAGTTTATTTATCCTTCAGTAAGAGAAAAATCAGAATCGTATTCCAGGCGCCGACCTTAAATACAAGAAGATTTATTTATCAGATAAGCAGCAGCCTCTTTATTTGAGTGCTTATCCATTTTGGCACATAAGTCCCTTCCAACGATAAGTGACAGCTCTCTCTCGAGAAGCTTATCAGGGCATTTCCCATTAAAGTCCATTTATTTTGGCATACAGCCGGTCTTTACCCTGTATATTTGTTACGGAGTTCCGAAAAGTCCGTTTGATCCTGTCACGAGAGATAGTTTACAGAAGCTTGGATGTTATTCTTTGCTCAATGCTCCAGCATTCTGTAATCGATCTTGCAATCGTACGTGATCCCGTTTTATTTTTAGATTCCCCAGTGGAGGCCGTCTCACAGGTGTCATCTCCATTTGAGAATCTCGTTCCCAAGATGACAATTGGTCGTGTTCGCACCAGTTGACTATCATTTTAGGATTCCCCAGTGTTTGTACTGTGTCTCAGCACGACATTTTCCCCAGTGTGTTCTTCTCGTAGCGTCTGCCTCGTAGCGCTTGTCATCATTTTCATATTCATCATTCCAGCATACGCATCACATCATATCCATATCATCTGCATTAAGCGGTCCTCGCTTTGTCCATAGCATTGCATACCGTCGCATATAAGGCCAAAATTTTCGGTTATCTATATTTAAATCTCTCCACCACGATTCCTCGAGTCTCTGTCACTCAAATCGCCCGGTGTAGCTATTTAAATAGGGGCAACTGTAATACCCCAAATTTTACCCTTATATTTAGTCAGCCATTTCGCATATCATCTCATATGTACATTTGCTAACCACTAACAGGTTGTGAAGGTGTTTGTTTTGCAGATTTGGTCCCAGGGGTATTTTGGTCATTTTACACAAATTCTACCAATTCCTTGAAGACGGGCTGTTATTAAAATCCTGAGGCGTTTGATACGTTATTGTTTTGAGGCATTCATCTATCACCAGGTCTGATCATATCAAGATCTTGGCATTTGGTCAGTGGAGTTTAATTACGAGTAGTGTTACTGTTGATGCTGAAACTGTTATGATTACGGTACACATCCATGTTTGGTTATGAAACGGTTGGTTAGCATTTAAATTGAGTTTTAATCAGATGATGAGTTTGAGATTACGAACGAGACAAGTGCAAATAAGAATATCCTTTGGGAGTGTTTATGTTTTATGACTAGAGTAATGAATTTAAATATTTGTGGATTTATCCACAAGTGTTTGCAATTTATAACTAGAAGTAAACATAAACAATTGCAAGCTTGAATGATCAGGGATACATGGAAGTTTTTGGGAATTTTTATTGCATAAGAATTTTTATTGCACAAAAGGGTTTGAATCATTTTACATTTGAGTTGCCGTAAAATTACAACTACAGAGATTACATTGACTCTAAAAAATCCTAAGTCCTAGAATTTCTAAATGTCCTTCATGATGTCCTTTGAGCTTCTCCGCAAGGTCTCCAATTTCAACCTGCACAAAGAGAAACAAAGCAAAACAGAATAGAATGTTAGAAGATGTTTTTGACACTCTCAGAACAATGTCATCATCGAGTGCCGGGAGGGGCACAACCGAAGCTGCGTCCTACCCCCCATTACCGATCCTCGCCGTGGGCGTCAGATCAGGTAATACCTGTTCTTATCGATACGGGACATCCGAGAGATAGAAGTAATAAATGAAGCGGGACTGATTCGTTTTGCCGCGATTGGATTTCCAAACTGATACGAGAATAAGGCAACATAGGCAAGTTCTGACTCAGACCCGGATGCCGGCAGGTCTGAGTCACTTTGGTTTCAAAACTTCCAACACCTGAAAAGCCATAAGCATCATCAGAACTCAAAGCATAAACAAAACTAGGAAGGGGCTCGCGCCAATGCAGGTATGAATAGCCACCAAAGAAACGAATCTGTTACCAAACAGAATGAATATCAAGTTCAAAACAGAACAAGAGAAACCAAACAGCATCATACGCTGCATCAAAGCCTTCGGCTCAAAAGCATACCAAAACAGGACAAGAGAATTGAAATGCAAGCCAAACTGCATCAATTTCCAAAACAGAACACCATATGCAAACTGAACTGCGCCAAAATGATATATCATAAGGCAGATTTATGCGCAAGAAGCCATAAGAAAATATCCAAAGAAGCACAACAGCACCAAACATGGTTTAGCAGCATATTCAAAAATCAGATCATCACGAAAACCGAACCAGTTGCAATGGCAAGCAATACATAAGTGAGGGACTATACCGAATCACAGCACATAACCATGACAGAAGGCGAGATAGGCCAAACATGCAAGCACATTGGAAAAACAACTTATCAAACACATGGTTCAGGACAGCAATATGATAGTCAATCATCATCACCAATTTAATCAGAGGCAGCAACATAAGCAAAAACCAGGATTGTAGCATCCTGCTCTAAGTGGTTCAGACTAAGCGTCATCATTACCATGTACCCGTCTCGACGGCAAAGACCAAGGCGAAGTGTCCATCCTGAAAGAAGAAAAAGAAAAGTAAGTGCTAATGATCAGGATTGAATCAAAACAAAATCGCATCAAGAATCAAATCAGTATCCAAATTCCCCAAAAGCAATCCAATTCACATCTGCAAGAGTCTAATCAGAAGATGATCAAATCAAATTGAATCTGGAAATGGAAAGTTTCGAGTCAGGTCCAAATCGTATCCCATTGGAACTCAATTTGGGAAAAATCGAAACAAATCAAAATGAATCCATCAAGAAATCCTGTGAATTAATATCATATGCCAATCAATCCAATCTGAAGGCAAACCATATCAGAAAATAATAGAGATTTTGATTTGATGTCAAAGAAGATCAAAACAAAACAGTTCAGGTTATTAAATCGAATAGGGTCAGAAGAATCAGCTGGAAATCAGAAAGACTAATCAAATCCTAAAAGGGGAAATAGGATTCAATCATGTATCAGATGGAACCAAATCGTACTCATTTTGAATCAATCAACGAATCAGTATCAAATTCATACCAGAAAAATGAATTTCAATCTCACCAAAACCCCAATCAGGATTCCAAGAGAAGAAATGATATCCAAATCGTATCCTATTGGAACTCAATCTGGAAAAATCAAAATCAAAATCAAATTGCATCAACACAAAATCAAATCAGATCATCAAATGCATATCTCAGAAAAAACGCAAGTTCAAGGCCCAAAAAGAGAGATAAATAGAAGTTATAAAAGGGAGGATACAACCTGATGGAAGGAGGCGGTGGAAACCCTAACGAAGAACACCCAAAGCGCAGAAACCCTAACGGACGAGAAATCGCGAGACTCAGAGACGAAGTCTCATCATCGTCGCCGTTCATCACCGTACGAACGAAGCCACGAGCGAAACACCGGAGGAAAAGATCACCTTCGCCGTTTGAACGGCGGGCAATCGATTCCAAGCCTCAGAGGAAAACCTCATCACCGGCCGTTTCACCATAAAAGTGAGCCAGGATTGCTTATCATTACCGTTTTATGTGTTTTTCAGGATCGCGAAAGAGAACGGAGAAGAAGATGCATGGCGATCGCGAGATAGAGGAAAGAAGAAGAAGAAGTAAAACGGTGCCTCAAGAGCATTAGGGTTCTGAGAACCCTAATTGCTTTCCAAAGTTTAATTCAACCGGGTTGGGTCCGGGGTGATGACCGGCCCAACCCCTTTATGTTTTGTGTTTTTATTTTATTTATTTTGTTTTTAAAATTATGTTTTTATTTGTTTTAAAATGTTTTAAATTTTTTTCTTGTGAAGATATTATACATAAATAAAAAAGTTTTTATAATATAATAAAAAATCTTTTCTTAAAATAAAAATAAAACTCTTTTTTATATATAAAATTAAAACTTTTGTAAATATAAAATGAAGGGACTCTTTTTTTAAATAAATAAAATAAGAAAAACCATTTTTTAAAAATATAAAAATAAAACTTTTTTTTAAATTTCTTTTGTAAGCTAAATCATTAAATATTAAATAAAACAATAATAGATCTCGAGTTTGCATCTCACTTTCTTCATTGCCTCGTAATTCATCTGATAGCTGGTTGACTTTGCCTACTAACATTGTTCATTGGTTTTGCAGCTTGTCATGTTTACCGTTATTTATTTTATTTCTCGATTCAAGTTTCGTTTATATTTGTATCTTCTTCTCAGTTGTAATCTCGCGAACCTAATAATCGCGTTTACTTTTCGCATTTAAATTTCTGATGATGTATGATTTAAATTTCTGCTGATGTATGGCATTATTTCTGTCACCTTACACACTCCGAAGGAACTAGGTCTAGCCGTTTGACCGCCGTGTCAATAGTCCTCAACTTCAAACCCTTACAACCTCACAAACCCTAATTTTCACAAATGCCTCACCGCAGGCAAGATTACAATTTTACCCCTAGCTTTAGGTCAAAGAGCCGCCGCGCTCATTTTAGGGTTTCCCGCCGTGGAATCCCTAATTTAACCCTAATTACAACTTAACATTTCAACGTAGAGATTTGGAGTTTCTACACTCCACGTAAGCGTGTCCTTAAGATGCGTTTATTCCCCTTGAGACCTTGACCACAGTCAAGAAGTCTCTAACCTCCCTTTTGAGGGGAACTACGATTACTCTGATTCCACTCCCGTAAGGATACGTAGGCACAAGATGCGATGTCTTGCCGAGTAAACTTAGAATTAACCCCTTAGGTCTCTTTTCTCACTTTTAATCCTTTTGTACATATACCGTAAGCAAATAAATAAAGCAAATAGTAAACATTTGAACAAAAGGTTCCTGTAGAGTACTACAGAAGTTTAGGGTGCTAATACCTTCCCTAAATTTAACCAACCCCCGAACCCTAGATCTTTCCCCGCATTGTGTTTGCGATGCAAAAATAGGTTTTCCCTCTTTTGACCTTTTCCTTCGGATAAATCAAAGAGCGGTTGTGAACTGAATTGTGATTCAAATTAATTAATATTTGATATCCTATTTCCACCGCAACACCCATTAATTAATGCAAATAATTAATTAAGGAAAATCGGGTTGTTACAGCTGTTGTGTGGACCGGTGCTGCACACTTGAAGTTTCAGGCTGCTCATCTTCAATTTCATCAAAATCCACCAGTTTCTCTTGATGCACAACAACACTCTTATTCTCTGCACAAAAATTTTGTTCATCAAATATCACATCACGGCTAATTATAATCTTCTTGGTGTTAGGATTATAAAGCTTATATGCTCTTGACTGATCACTAACACCAAGAAAAATACACTTCACCCCCTTGTCTTCAAGTTTTGTTCTTCTCTGATCCGGGACATGAGCGTAGGCAACACACCCAAAAATTCTGAAGTGATTGACAGCTGGTTTGTTTCCACTCCATGCTTCCTCAGGAGTCATGTTTTGAACAGAAAAGGTCGGACTTCTATTCAAAATGCGGACGCTCCAATTCACTGCTTCAGGCCAAAAAGTTTTAGAGATTCCACTTCTATTTAGCAAACTTCGAACCATGTTCATAATAGTGCAATTTTTCCGCTCACAAACACCATTTTGCTGAGGTGAATATGCTGATGTAAGCTTCCTTTGAATTCCATGATTCTCGCAAAACTTTGTGAATTCATGCGACGTATACTCTCCACCACGATCTGTTCGCAGAACCGTAATCACGCATCCACTTTCCTTTTCAACAGACACTTTAAATGTCTTGAAAACATCAAATGCTTCAGATTTTTCTTTCAAAAAATACACCCATGTCTTCCTACTGTAATCGTCAATGAAGGTAATGAAGTACTGTTTACCTCCATTCGAGATTGGATTTAGAGGGCCACAAATGTCCGAATGAACCACCTCTAGCACTTTCTTGGCTCTGATGGATTTTCCAGATGGAAAAGAGTCTCGATGCTGCTTGCTGACAGCACAATCTTCACAAATCTGAGTTGGAGGTGCGATTTCCGGAAGACCTGTCACCATATTTTTCTACTGCAGTGTTTTCAATCCTCCAAAATTGAGATGACCATAGCGAAAATGCCATAACCATGTTGAGTCTTGAATCTTTGCTGAGAAACAAGAACCGGTGGATCTATGCAGATTTAACAGAAACAACTGATTATCTGTCATTTTAACTTGAGAAATCAACCCTAATTTTTCGTCTTGAACCCGACAAACACCATTCTTGATCAGAATCTCGTACCCCTTTTCTTGAAGTTGTCCTAGACTAATCAAGTTGGGTCTTCAATTCTGGGACAAAGAAGACATCGGAGATCTTGTGACTTTTTTTTCCCTTGGCCTTGAAAATAATATTGCCCCTTCCAACATACTTAATTTTGGAATTGTCGCCGAATTTGACGGTGCTCAGAAAAGACTCATCCAAATCTGAAAATATTGTCTTATCACCGCACATGTGATTGTTGCAGCCCATATCCAAATACCACAGATTATCTGGAATCTCCTCGGTTACATTGCACACCATCAAGAGAGATTCCTCTTCTTCTCTTTCTGCAAAGTTGGTCCTTTCTCCATTTTGGCAATTCAAGTAAGTTCTACATTCATTCTGATAATGACCATATTTATGACAGCGATAACACTCAACATTAGATTTTGGGCGACAATTGTTTGAATGATTACCTCCACGATAGCCCATTCGACCTCTTCCTCTTCCTGAGTTGTCTAAATTCTGGTGGTTGGCAGGATTGTTATGGTTGCTGCTACGACCATTATCGCCTCTACCGTAACCGCCTCGACCTCTTCCTCTGCCCTTGCCCCTGTCTCGGCCTCCTCTAAAATTAGAGGTATTTGAATAAGTCGAGGCTTTAAGTGTTTGCTCCTCTTTGTCTTGTTTGTTGATTTTATTCTCATGAACCAACAAGGAACTTTGCAATTCATCAATCGTAAGTGAATCAATATCTTTGGATTCTTCAATGGAGCAAACAACAAAATTGAACTTTATTGTCATTGATCTAAGAATCTTCTCAATAATGGTCACATCCTCCATCTTGTCTCCATGAATTCTCATTTTGTTGGCGATGATCATCGTTCTTCCAAAGAAATCTGTGACAGACTCATCCGACTTCATGCGTAAAGTCTCAAATTCACTCCGTAGGGCTTGAAGCTGCACTCGTCTTGCCCTAGCGTTCCCTTGAAATTTCTTCTTCATTGAGTCCCAAATCTGTTTGGAGGTTTCTTTGCTGAGAATCGTCTCCAAAATTGCTCAATCTATGTGAAACAAGTAGTTCTTGGCTTTAAGATCGTTGAGTTTCAGTGCCTCAAATTCTGCCTTCTGCGCATCTGTTTGAACTGCTCCCTTCACAGGCTATGTAAATCCGGAGTCAATGACTTGCCAATATTCTTTAGATCTCAAGAAATTCTCCATTAACATGCTCCAATGGTCGTAATGACCATCAAAACGAGGAATTGCAGTCTGCACAAAATTCTCATTGGAAGACGCCATCGATGATGTTTTTGCTCAAATCTCACTGTGTTTCACTCAGATTTTTCTCTAAATTAACTTGCTCTTGATACCACTGTTAACTTAGAGTACAGAGGCACCGAAAACTGGTGTTTTATTGATTGATGTGTTGACATAACAAGAATACAAACTGCTTAATAAAATTGTAAGTCACTAACAATATATTCCTAAAATCAAAACAAATCAGTTACCAACATAAATAATATAATAAATTAATATTTCTAATAGCATCTAGTTCGAATAACTAGTGTCCATTGCTGAGTGATTTTTCGAGCTAAAAAGAAAGACGCGATATCATCCTACAATGCAATAAGTTCTGCGGCAAGATGTCAAGGCCAAAATAAATAAGAAAAAACAGAAAACAATTTGCTAATGTTTACATAGAAAAAGCATATAAAATACTGCAAAAGATAAAACATTATCATGATACCTAGACTTCATAGTACAAGATAAATATAAAGAAAACATAAATGCTAACATTTCCCAATCAGGTTCTTCTTGTTTGTTATCACTATTCATATTCTTAAGCCTCCCCAGTGCCACAAGGGAGTGAAAGCATAGATTCTGTATACACAACCATTTGGGATCTTTTGAATCTTTGATCTGCGTCGTATCCCTTGCCACACTTGCGATGCTCTAGCTGCTGTCCTTTGTCATTAAACTTCACCAACCCACCTCTATTGTCTGTTCCAATTATATCACCACAATTTGTAAAGAACGCTATGGCTAAAGAATGGAGCGGAACAAAACCGAAAGAAAATTCAATAATCTTAGTCCAAGATGAATGCATGGCGTAATTTTGCATCACCCATATCTTAACTGTCTGCATTTCCACAACCGATGCACTGATGAGCCCACCAAGTACCGACAAACTGAAGTCATGAGGACAATCTGTAGCACAAACATCACATGGAAGAGCTATCTCTGACATTTTCCTTTCCTTAATATCAAAGGCAATAATAACATCCCTTGAGGTCTCATAATTAAAAACCACCCAATGAATAGTATTATTTAAGAGCAACCCGACTTCTCCATATATCACCCTAGTTATATAAGGAAAATGAGAACCAATCTCAATCTGTTCCCACTTATTAGCTCTCAGTGAAAAAATCTCCAAGTCAATACTTGATGCCGGAGAATAGGAAGACCCCAAAACTATCAAGTAATCATCAGTTTTATGATCATATGCAAAACCATACAGAAAAGTGTAAGGATGGATATTGGATTTGGAGACAAAAACTACAGGAGAGGCCGGTATTTTTGTGTGGACACGGGTGGATGGATTCCATAGATAGAAGTCTGTGTGAGTGTGCAAAAATATGAACCCTCTACAGGAACCTCCAATTTTAACTTTACGGCAAGATATTCCGGGAGGCTGAAAATGATGGGTTAGTGGAGCATACGATGAATCATCTTTAAGCGATGCATCAAAATCAACTATTAGGGCTTTATGATCATCGGAAGAATATGTTTTTAACAAGACAAGTCCATGTGTAGGACGAGAAACGGCCAGTTGAAAGTGTGAAGTTGCAAAATAGGGAAGAGAGATAAGAGAAAGCCATGACTTACAGACGCACTTGATACGTAACAGAGTCTTTACCGACAATCTCAACAGAATTTCAATTATCAGTTCGTCAGGCAGATGAACGCTCTTTTTCACCATCTTCACTTGCCGTGCATTTGTTTCCGCCGAGCCAGTGATTAAAATTTTCAAAACCTAAAGCTAAAGCTATCATAAGAAAACACGGATAGATCTAAAAAGTTTATATTATAGTTTATAGAATCAATTTTTGTTATAAATTTAAATACAAATATTTTAATTTCTTATACTATTTCTGTTTTTTTTATTATAAGTGGTTTTTGACTTTTCACATTTATTATAGTATGAAAAAGAGAAATTTTAAAAGATTTTACAAAATTATTTTTTATTAATAATATTAGAAAAACAAATTTATTTAATTGAAATGGGAGAGAATACTAAATATTTAAGGATAGAATAAAAAAAAATAACATTAATAATTCATTGATATTATAAAATGATTTATATTGTCATATAACTTTTTTTAAAGTGATTTATAATATAAAACGGAGATAATATAAGTTAAGAGTAATAGTAATATTCAATAACTTAAATATTTATAGATTAGAATTTTAACCTAATAAAAATTATATATTTTTTATAAAGATATATCTCGAAAATAAATTTTAAGAAAATTAATTTAAAATAAATTTAAATTTTAATGAATTTTTGAAATTTCATCATCTAAAAATATAACAAAAAATTAAATAATTTCAATAATTTTTTTATAAAAACCTATTTAAATGATTTTTTATTTGATTTTTTTTTATAAATTTCACATTAAAAATATTTATAAAAATAAAATAGGTGACAATTTGGTGAAGGTAAAAACTTGAATCAAAATCAGTTACAAGAACCGGTATTCATATCTTGCATATTATTGCATATTGAACCTATAATATGATCGTCTTGGACTTAATTCGGAGAATTTTTTTTTTTAAATTAATCATGTATTGGATAGTATTTATCAAAAAACAAAACATTCAAAAGATTGACGAAAGTGGCAAACATTTAACAGACTGTCGTCGAACCAAATGGCAACAGTGTTGCATTCAGAATTGACATTGCATGAAATCGCCGTTGCAATTGGCGACAGGGAAGAAAAATAAACAATATCGCCATCTGAAATGGCGACTTAGTTGTAAGTTAGGGTTTCCATATTTCTGGTTTTTTAATTTCCAATTTTAATTATTGTATTATGAATATTTTCTATAAAAAAATGTTAAATACATTCATTAAATGTTTTAATTTATGTAAATATTTAAATAACATATTAATAAATATTAAATTTTATGCAAATATTTAAATACATATTCAATTTATGCAAATATTTAAATACATGTTTAAATAGTAATAACATTAAGTTTGTTATTAAAATTATAAATATTTTAATTTCCTATTAATAAATATTTGTCAATAAATTATGTTGTTTATTTTTCATAATGAATTGAAATTTAAATAACCTTAAAATAATATAGAAATGTAAAAAATATTAAAATATATTAATTTACAATATAATGAAAATTACAACAACAAAAAAAAAACTAATGGCCGGCTCTATCCAAGCGACCACCGGTGTCACACTGCGGGGGATGCGCGTTGCGACGAGGTCTACGACGAGGTTGCTGTGGTGTGTCTGGTCGTTGTGTGTTGAGTTGTGGAGGAGGGTTTTGTTGGGACAACCCCGGCGTATCAGATAGATTTTGCAGCATTTGACCCCAATAGCCGGGAGGTCCACTATCAACGGCGCTGTCGTAGTTTAGCCCAATGCCCATGCTTAAAATTGTAAACTAGATTTAATTGAAATAAATATAAAAAGATTTCATACTATCAGAGTCTTTTTTATGCAGGGTCACATGTGAAACGCAGATTCTTACCCTGTCCTGTCTTATCAAGCATGCTACATGCAGGGTCACATGTGAAACGCAGAGTATTGCCCTGTCCTGTCTTATCAAGCATGTTGCATGCAGGATAAGAATCTCGTAGGCCTGCAGAGACATTGTAGGCATGCAGGGTCACATGTGAAACACAGAGTCTTGCTCTGTCATGTCTTATCAAGCATGCTGCATGCAGGGAATCAACTCACGGGACAGATTTCCAAACACTCAAACACTCAAACCTTCAAACTCTCAAACTATTTAATACACTAAACTTTCAAACTCTCAAACACTCAAATACTAAACTCTTTAATACAGTCTTTCCAAACACAATTTTCGCTATGTCTCAGACACCACAATATATGATTTCCGCACATCTTAACGGTGAAGTTTTTGAATGTGAAGTATCGGGTTACAATTTCAGAAACACTGATGTTACAAGATTTTTAATTGACAGAAGGTCTAATTTTTTACACCTGAAGTCAAGAATAGAAAAAAAACTGCAATGTTGTCCAGTTGGGCAAATAATATAAAAAAAAACTACAATGTGGTGCGAGACGATGAAGATGTGCGTAACATGTTCCGGAGTCACGAGTATTCTGGTTTCTCAGATATCGTGTTATATGTTACGTTACAACAACAACAATTGTCTCAGCAACTTGATTCTTCTCAAGTTTTTTGCAATTCTGACGATGAACACGCTGAAGTCAATGTTGTTGACGAAGAAGAAGAAGCAACTGAAGTCACTGTTGACGAGATGGTGAACAACCAGGAGGACGGGGTTCCACCCGGCAATGTTTATTTTCCACCTCAACACATGACAACTCTCGACTTGGGTGACGATGAACCCTCTACGGATGTTTTCTACAACCCCAACTACACAACAGAAGGGCAACTACAAGAGGGTGACGAGTTTCGTACTAAAGAAGATTGTGTTCGGGCAATCAAACAGTTTCACATGGAGTTATCAGCCGATTATAGAGTTGATCGGACAAACCCGACGCGGTATATGATCTATTATCGTAACGAGGAGTGCCCGTTCCGATTAACAACGTCTTTCCGGAAAGGGTCAATGGATCCATCCCACAGTTGTATAATCTCGAATCCGATGCAAGACCATCGCAAACTCAGCTCTCGATTGATTTGCGATGAGATTCTGTCAGTCGTTAGCGACAACCCGTCTTTGAAGGTGAGTACCATAATTGCACATATGGTTCAAAGGTACAATTACACTCCTTCGTACCGAAAAGCCTGGATTTCCAGGACTAAAGTGGTTGAAAGGGTGTTTGGGAATTGGGAGGAGTCGTACAAGGAACTTCCAAAATTCCTGGTGGCTCTTAAACACTACTCTCCAGGAACTGCTGTGATATTGGAGATAATGCATGCGTGTACACTAGACGGGACTTGCATTGGTGGAAATGGAATTTTTCACAGACTCTTTTGGGCGTTTGAACCATGCATCAAAGGGTTTGCATATTGTAAACCTATAATTCAATTGACGGAACATGGTTATACGGGAAATATAAGGGCACGCTGCTCATGGTTGTGGCACAGGACGGGAACAACATCATTTTTCCAATAGCCTTCGCTATAGTAGAAGGGGATATTACTGGGGGTTGGAGTTTTTTCTTAAAAAATCTCCGCTCTTACGTGTCTCCCCAAACTAACTTATGTCTGATCTCTGATCGACACCCACCAATCGAGAGTGCATACAACAACCTTGATAACGGTTGGCAGGATCTTCCATCGACCCACGTCTATTGCATAAGGCATATCGCCCAAAATTTCATGCGGGAAATCAAAGACAAGACGCTACGGAAGAAGGTTGTGAATGCGGGATATGCACTAACAGAACCCACATTCAAATACTACCGTGACGAGATCAGACTAACAAACGCGGATGCATTAAGATGGATTGATAACATTGATAGGGAGAAATGGACGCAGGCATACAACAATGGTGTGCGATGGGGCCACATGACAACTAACCTCGTTGAGTTTCTGTTTTGCCTCATGTGCTATCATTTTTTGTTAAGTACTCTTGCAAGTTGTTTGGAATTCATGATTTGATGCATATGTGAATCATTTAATGAATGTTGATGAGGTGAAGCATGTATGCTGCCATGAATTGTCCTTGTTTTCAAATAGCATTTCAAGCCTTTTTGTTCAAGTACAAGTTGCTGCCAGATTCTATTTTAATGTTTCACTTCATGTGTTGTTATCTCTATGATAAGTCCTCTTGCAAAATTATGTTTGAACTCATGTTTGTGATATGTATGAGGATCACTTTATGTGTATTGAGCTGAGGCAGGTATGCTGCATCATGACTGTCCATGTTTTCCAACAGCATTTCAACATTTTTATTCCATCCTTGCAACTTGCATGACAGATTTTGTTTGAAGTTGTTTTTGACTGATCTTGGCATGTATAATCCATGAATAACATATTTGAAACTTGTGCATACCTTTACTTGGTCATAATCACTTATGTCTTGCATCATAGCTTCCAAAATGCATTTCAACACTTTTGTTCACATAGTTGCAAGAAGCATGACAAATTTTGTTTGGAGTTGTTTCTGTTGGATCCTTGCATCTAGAATCTATGGTTTGTGTGTTTGAAAGTTGTGCATACCCTCATTTGACCATATTCATTTTTGTTTTGAGTTGTGGCTGTCAAAATGCATGACATAAGCTTTCACTTGCAACTGCTATCGTGTTTTGATTTGTAGACATTATCTGAAAAAACTAATAATTCCATTGTGTTCCTTGTTAAATTTCACATGAGATAGACCTAAATTTTGTCAAAAATGGTTGAGTTTTGAATGATTTATGATGTAATCGTTTTCATGACAAATTGCCTTGTCTGCTTGCCTTGACCATGTCTGGTTTATTACTTTGAAATCATCCTGAAATCTGCTCTGATTGATCTGTTAATCTCATGAGCCATTGTTTTGATTACTTGTGTCAACATGCTTTTGTTTTTCTGTTGTAAACCTCAATTGCCATGACTTGGCAGCCTCCTAGTTTTCAAATCTTTTAAGTTGACAGTGTGTTTTGGAGGTTCATTGGCCATGTGATTCAATGCTTGTGTCAAGATCCTATTAAGGATCAACTGTCATGGTTTGACAGCCTCAATCTAGTTACCAAGATTTTCTGTTAATATTTGTGTTTCTTTACTGTCAGCTCAGTATCTTGAGGGTGGGTGAATTTCTGTTGGCACGTGAAACTTCATTACTCAATTACTATGTTTTGTGTATTAAGAGCATTGACTTGTGGAATTTTGATTGAAATTTGGTTGTTACCTTTATACATTGATTTAACCTTGTAATAACACTGCACCATTAGTTTACTAGGTTGACAGTTGGATTATCACATTGTGGTCTATGACAGAAACTCAATTCTCTTCCTAAAATTATCCATGAGGATTGTGTTTACAACTTGCACAAGTCTTTGTTTGATCTTGAGGAATTTGTTTTGATCATTTGGTGTTGTTCATAGGCAACTCATACTCATTAATGCAACTCATATACAAATTTTGTGTTCTAATGCTTTTTGATTGTTTCTTGCTGTTGTAAATCATTCTATATTGAATTTGAAATGTGTGCAGACCCTCATTTGTTCTTAGTCCCACCTGTTGTGATCAATTGAACTTAAAATGCATTTTAAAACTCACCTTGCATGTTCTATCGAGTTTTATTGTGTGAGCACTATCTGAGAATTTGATTGATACCATCATGTTCCTTAAGAAATTCTAGGCAAGTTTAACTAAATTTTTTTTAAATTTGGTGAAGAATTGAGGAAGTTGTGATCAAAACGCATTTTGGTTTGCTTGCCCAGAAAATTCACTTTTTCAAGTATATGTTTTATTTGGGGTGGCATAATACTTGGATGTATCTTCACCCCAGTGGTTAGTAACACGCCTTGCCATTACCATGACCTGGGTTCGATCCATGTGGAGATCAACCCTTTTGTTTTATTTTCATATTTTCTGGTTTTCCCCCTTTTCTCTCTTTCTTTCCTCTCATTATCACACGCGTGCCTTTGGTTGGTTTGGTAGGATTTTGTGCTTGTAACCACAAGGTGGTGGGTTTAACACCCACCAAGCGCCCTCTCTCTCTCTCTCTCTTTAATTACTAAAAATCTTTGGTTTTATTTAATTGTCATTAAATTTTCAAATATCATAACTTTGTCATTCTTTATCCTTTTTAATTGATTCTTTTTGCAATTGTTTTGTATTTTTGCATAGTTTCACATGGTATTTTAATATCCTAGAATTTTCATTTTCAAAAAACACCTTTCAACAAAGAAAATAAATATCTCTTTGTATTGAATTAAAAAAAGAGGATTAAGTGTAGACTTCTTCCTCTCCGAGTGTTGGGATGCTCACTGTAGTGTGGGTGATTTCGACACTCGTCTTTCAATGCGAAGACACTTGTACGTTTTCAATCCCTTTTCTCCTAAAAACCTCGGTCCCGTACCGAGTTCATTTTCAAATCTCTTTAATAAATCAAATCTCTTTGTATCGAACTAAAGAGAGAGGATTGAGTGTAGACTTCTTCCTCTCCGAATATCAGGATATTCACTGTAGTATGGGTGGTCTTGACACTCATCTTTCGATACGAAGCCGCAACTTTGTCTATCACCTATCTCTTTTCACACCTCTTCCCACAACCTCCTTCTGCATCCTTTCTCACCTAAAACCTCGGTCCCGCACCGAGTGCATTTTCAAACTCTTTTCATAACAAAAACTTGAATGGTCGTGGAGTGGTTAGGCATAGGCCTTCTCCTATCCCGAGTGCTGACGTTTACCATAGGGTTCTCTGTCGCAAAAGCACTTACCATTCAAAACCAAAAAAACATCTTTAATAAGAGAATGAAGTTCTCTTTGTATTGAATTAAATAAAGAGGATTGAGTGTAGTCTTCTTCCTCTCTGAGTGTCAGGATACTCAATGTAGTGTGTGTGGTTTTGATACTCATCTTTCAATACGAAGACGCTACGTTTGCCACACCATTTTCATAACAAAAACTTTGAGGTAAAGAATTGGGTACTACCCATAGGGGTTACTATCCGAGGACTTATCTCGCCCCTAAAAACAAATCAATCAATCAAATGTGACATCTTGCCTCGCATGGAGAAAATCTAATCATTTCAAAAAGGATATGTTACGTCCGTTCTACCGCAAATAGGTAACGCTTAAGTCTCCTCACGTGCGAGCAGCAAAACACCTAAACTGCTAGAATGCGCTCGATAACATCATCCATAAAAACATTAGCGAACCGTAGGCCGAACTACGGCTGCTCTGATTCTTTACTTCTTGTAAGTAAAGATACATAGGCACAAGGGCCACAATCCTTGCCGAGCACATTCCCCCCATATATCCGTAGCCCCGAACTACGTCGACTCTGATTTTCTCATGTCTATTGAGAATACGTAGGCCTAGGACCGCGAAGTCCTACCGAGTCGGTTCTTTCTCTCTTTCCCCGTTACTTCTCTCTCTCCTATCTCTAACCCTTCTTTTACCCAGTGGAACACTTTTTATAGCATAATATTTAAGCAAATAAATTCACACATCGACAAATAAATGGTTCCCATCGAGTACGATGGATGCGAGGGGTGCTCATACCTTCCCCTCGCATAACCGGCTTCCGAAACCTGTTCTTGGTTGCAAGACCGTCTTATCCATTTCTTTCTTAAGGTTTTCTCGATATTTTCCTTTCCCCTCATGGGATAAATAAAGTTCGGTGGCAACTCTTCTGTCTATCTTTTTCGCCTCCCCGTCGTTGCACGATGCATTTTTCGAGTAGCGACAACAGGAACCTTTTGTTTGTTTGCATGCTAAGTTTGCTAAATGTTTGTTATGGATTGTGATTGGGTAAAAGGTATAGGTAAAGACCTAAGGATAGTTTCTAAGTTTGCTCGCAAAGACATTGCGCCCTCTGCCTACGTATCCTAACTAGGATAGAATCAGAGCAATCGTAGTTCACCTAACTAGGGTTAAGGAACACTTGATTATGATCAAGGTTCAATGGGAACAAACATTATAATGCTTGTGTAGAGTTTATCCAAACTCTCTAGATCTACATTGAACACTCAAGAAAGGGGAGTAAGTAATCATCTCCATGATTCTTACATAGATTTAACAAACTTTATCTTAAGTTCTGATTGAAAGAGCACTCCTAACAAGGGGGAAGATTTTTAGACTTAAATGAAGTCTAATGGATAGGTTCTAACTTAACTAAGTGCATAGATGACTTTGCAAAGTCAAGGGAGGGTGATGAGCTATCTATGACCCAAAGGTCAATAGAGAGACTTTCCTTTGGAAGGGAAAAGATGAGGCAACTTGGATAAGAACTAAAGAGTTCCATCACTTGGGGAAAGTAAACTTAACAAAGCATAAGCATTCACACATGATGAATATAAAGAGATATGCTTACAACCAAGAATAAGCAAGCATATTACAATAAGTAAGGATTTCAATCAGGATGAATGGTTACAACCAAAGTAAGGTATAAGGATATCACAATATCATGGAGGGGTTCTTACAAGACATAAGCACAAGCGGTGAAAACCAAAGACATATCTTGACAAAGATAAAGGTAACAACCATGCAAACAAGTTATAACTTGATAAATGGTTCAGAATTTCACGGGGATTTTAAATGTTTGTAGAAATGAATAAATTACAATGCTTACAAGCAAAATTTGAAATCAAAATCACATACACAAAGGAGTTGACAAACAATGCTCATATCAAGTACAAAATCAAACTCAAGAAAAGGAATCAAAAGTTTTGAAAGGAAGATTGAAAGAGAGGAGGGTAAAAACCCTAAAAATGAAGCATAACTTTCTTTTAGTGTAAAGTGTTTCTAAAAATGAAAATTCTAGAATTCTTTACATACCATATGAAAATATGCAATAAAACAAGACATTATCAAAAAGAACCATTGAAAAATGATAAAAATTGATAAAGTTGTGCTACTTTGAAATTTAAAAAAAAACAAAGATTTTAAGTAATTAAAAATAAAGGAGTGCACTTGATGGGTGTTGAATTCACCACCTTTGGATCACAAGTGCAAAACTTTGCCAATCCATCCAATGCGTGCGTGTGTAGCAGTTAAAGGAAAAAGAGAGAAATATGTGAAAACATGAAAAATGTTGAAAATAACAAAAGAGTTGATCTCCACGCGGATCAAACTCAGGTCAGGAGGCAAGGCAAGGCATTTGAAACGCAATGCATAACCACTGGGGTGGCGATACATCCGTGTATTATGCCACCTCAATTAAACATATACTTGACAAAGCATATTTCTAGGCAACAATACAATGCAACTCAAAGCCAAAAGACCTCAAAACGGTTTCATTCTAAAATCCTTAAAACTTAACCAAATTTTACAAAGTAAAAGTCAAACACACTTGTTTTTTGATAAGGAATGCAATGGTATTGACCAAAGTATGAAATAACCCCCACTGCTCAAAACACGATTGAATATGCCAAAAATGATTTTGAGATGCAATTTGAAGAATCTAGATTAAAACAGGTGGGTTTAAGAACAAGCAAGGGTTCACTCAAGTTTCAGATACATTATTCATGGATTAGATCCAAAGAAGGGACTCAGTTTCCTACTGAATCACAATGTAGCTATCAAGTTGCAAACTGGTGAAATGGTTTTTTTTTTTTAAAAAGGCTTGGTATTTGTGTTGTTAAAACAAAGATCTAAGACAGCAAACACTTACTTATCCACCTTATAACATGTTTAAAAACTCAACACATATGATTTGTAACAACTTAAAAAGAAGAAAACCTGATGGCATCAGAAGTTAACAAACTCCAAAGCAGAAACTGGCAGCTAGTCATTTGGTATTTCAATCAACATTTGTTGATGAATTCCAATTATCATGCTTTTACAAATGCATAGCAACTCATAAAACAAGGTTATAGTACAAATCAAGCAAGACTGTTTTGTTTGAAAATAGAGACAGCACCACAGTTTTACATTACAATGCAAATCAAAAGTTCAAAATATTCCCCTCATGATAGTTACCTATGCACACACATATAGTTGAACAGATTCAAAGACATCAGCACCTAAAAAGAAGACCTTTAAAATAATCTGTTGGCAAAAGTCCTAAGATCTAGAGGATATTGTTGCACCCCAAAATTTGCCTAACCTTTTTCTAACTTGGCTTTTATTTCATTGCATTAGCATATCATTGATCTAGCATTTGCATAACATAGCATTATTCATTTATCAGGGGATCAAGTGTGGTTTATAGCAAGAGGAGCCTATCTAGAGGTCTTATTCAAGCTTGAGAGGTCACCAAAGTCATCAGGAAGAGGGTTGTGTTCTTGAGAAGTTTGGTTGCTTATATGTAGTCCATCTCCTAACTTGGAGGCCAATTGAAGACTATCAGTGGGTAGTGAAGCCTTGATCATGGATAGGGTGTGTGGATAGATCTCATGGAGTTCCTTGAGGGTCATGGTGGAGCTCAGTAAAGTCATTATGCTAAGTGTGAAGAGCCACAGTTGAATGTGTTGCAATTAGGGTTTTCATATGAGTAACCTTAAGTCAACTGTGCAATTGGAGGAGATTAAGACTCAATTATAAGTCTTTGTGATCATGGAAAGATGTGTTGAGATACATGAGGTGATATCCCAAGATCAATCCAAGAAGAATTCAAGGTGTGAGGAGTTTCTAAACTAGGGTTCTCAGGGTAAAATCCCCTATTTAGTGTCTGACTTCAAGACCACTTATCTCAAGATACAAGTTTCATCTCAACTTTTGGCCAACATGGAACTTGTAGATAATGCGCTTAGCTTTAATTTGAGTACTAGAAGTCCTCCATTGGATTTATAGAACTCAAGTGATGATCCAGACAAGTTACAGGTCATCAGATGAATGTGAAATTTGTCTGCAAAAGTCAACCAACTTCCAAGGAACGTTTGACCTAGAAGGATGTTTCTCCTCAACTTTTAGCCAACATGAATCTTTTAGGTCTTGATCTTAGATTTCCAAATTGTACTATAAGTCTTCCATCTGATTTGTAGAACTCAAGTTATGAGGTTTACAAGTTAGGGGTATTTTGGGAAAGTGAGATTAAAGGTCATTTGGCATTATAGGTCATTTTCTCTATCTTGTGAGCTTCAAATGAGGTTTTTTCTAACACAAAACTTTCTCAAAATGGGATTTTAAGGTCATCCATGTATCCATGAGGCATTGATTTGGCTTAGGGTAAGACTTGGTTTGAAGGAACTTGGTATAGGGCATTTTTAAAGGCATTTAAGTGAAAAAAAATTCAAATTTAATCATGAGAGCTTAAACAAATGCAAATGAGTATTCATTTTGATTAGAAATATCATTTTGAACACAATGGCAATATTAGAAAGTCAATTTGAGGCATAATTCATGGTGTTTCAACTTGTTACTTCATGGTGAAGTTACACTTCCAAGATCCACCATAGGATGAAAGTAAGGACTCAATCATGTTCATTCATGTTCCATAGGTCATGTGCAAGCTATTTGGAGCTTCTTGGAGAAGAAATTAAGTCAGATTCGTGTACACCATGATTGAACTTTCAAGCAAAAGTTGAAATTTGGATATCTTTGTTTGGGCTTTCCATGGGCCTCTAGAATCTTCCATTCACCTCTATATAAGTTCAGAAAGAGGTTAGGATCAAGGTTGGTGATCATTTGCAGTTGGAGCCAGAGATTGTAGAGGGAATTTTCAAGCTTCAAGTGAAAATCTTATTTTCAAATTGGGTGCATTTCAAGGCAAATTGAAGTTTCTAACAGCTTTATCCTTCATCAAGGAAC
The DNA here is from genome assembly GCA_963859935.3 of Lathyrus sativus. Classification (NCBI taxonomy): domain Eukaryota; kingdom Viridiplantae; phylum Streptophyta; class Magnoliopsida; order Fabales; family Fabaceae; genus Lathyrus; species Lathyrus sativus. Next base: position 518,698,983 of record OZ012737.1, read on the forward strand.
GATTCTGCATCATCTGGAAGCAAGAATCACAGTGGAACTGCTTCAATTTCAAGCTACAAACCAGGTATGCACATTTCAAAATTGCACTGATTCTAGGTTGATTTAGTTGGATTTGAAATGAGGTTAAGCATTAGGAAGATGCTTGGAACGTTTTAGGATAGGAATTGTAGAGTTTGATGATGATTCAAGATGTGACACCATTTTTGTTGAGACTTGTAACTGCTTGATCTTGGAGTGTTAGCATGATCTAGATAGCCTAGGTTAATCTATGATGGATGAGGAGTAGATCCGTAGCAAGAGATTGAGATTTGGTGATGTTTGATCAGAAGACATATTTTGGATTCTTGATCGGGTTTTGAAATCTAGGGAGAGTTAGAGGAAACTGACACCATATTTGGATTCAGGAGGAAAAAATAAGGAGAATGGTATAAGGTTTGGTTTGTTTTGATGACCTGTAACTGATGCTTCATCGAAGAAGACGGTGGCGCAGCCACCGGACCACCGTCTGGTTCGCCTGAGTATTTTTCCCTCCATCTGAGGTTTAAATGAGGACGATGACCTCCAGCCATTGGATCTACTTGAGTGTTGGACTTAGTCTCCCAATCCAACGCTCGTGACTTAATCTGAGGTTGGACTTTGACCAAGCGGAACGCGTGCGTTTCATTAATGCACTGGCGCGCTGGTGATCCTTGGATGAGCTGACAAAGTCTCTAGATCCAACGTCCCTCTTATTTTCTCAGCATTTTATTTTCTTTAATTCATTTTTGATTTATTTTAATTGCTTTTGTCATTTTTAATTCATAATAATTTCATTATTGATCATAAAAATACAATAAAAATATGAGCATGTTCTGGATTTTATTTCTGATTTTCTGGTGCTTTTAGATTTTATTTTCATGCAATTTTCAATTTAATGTGGTTTTTTGCATTTTCTTTAATTCTTTAATTTTGGCATAATTCCTCATTTTCTTGCTGGTTTTTGTTTGAGTAATTGGTATAGAATTTAAGTGAGTTTTTTGACTGGCTGTTAGCTTAGATATGCATGATCCCTTAGGAATTATTTCATAATTTTTAGATAACTTTAGGACTGGTTTTGAATTAGGTTCCCATGACCTTCCATTTTAGGGTTTCCATTTGACACTTGGTAATTTAGGAATTCTTTAGTGGCTTTCCCTTTAGATTCAATCCCTGGTCTTTCTACTATAGATAGTAGGTTCCCTTAGAAAATTTTATAGGATTTTAGAAGTAGTTTTGGTATTTTAAATAGATTCAAAACTTAGACTAGTTTTAGGATGCTTCTAACATGACTTCTCCTTTAGAATGACCTCAATGGTGGCCCATAGCATAAGATAAATTTCCCATTCCTCTTGGATAGTGCTTTAGACATATAGAGGCTTCTGTTTGCTTGATTGTGGTGTTTGGTTTTGGTGTTTAGACCTCCTTTTAGTAGCTTTCTTGTAGCTTGTAAGAATTAGGGTTTAGAAAGAGCTTTAGTTTTGATTTCTCTTTCTTCAAATAAACATGGATTTCCTTGTGTGCATTCCATCCCATCCTATGATTCAAGGTACCTATGGGGAAGCCTCATCCCTCCTTTGGAAGGATATGTGGCATACCACAATAGGTAGAACCTTTGAGGATGCCTATCTCAGATGTATGGTTGAGTGCCATGATGGATTCCCTTGGTTTCCATCATGGTTCCCATCATCATGCAATCATCTTGATGTTGATTCTCATCTCTCTTGGTGGATCCTTTGAAGCTTGAAGATGGAGTCTTCTCTTAAAAATAGCTTGGGCATGGAGATCAACTACAGACTGTTAGAGGACTGCTTTGTTGTTGAGCTGCTTGTCTGCTGTTTTGTCTGCCGTGTTTGTTGATTGCTTTGTTGTGCTTGTGTGACTGCTTGGTGTGTTGCATTAGACTAGGCTTCCATATAGTTGATTATAGGCCTAAGAGTATTGAAAGGTTGAGCTTGCTCCCTTTGCTTGTCTGCATTAGAGGTTGAGTCTGTCTCCCTCTGCTTGTCTGTTACTGTTTGGCTTTGCTTGCTGGTTTAAGGTTGAGTTTGTCTCCCTTGCCTGTGTTGTGTGTTGCCTCTGGCTTGCTTGCTCTAGAAGTTGAGTTTGGCTCCTTCTGCTTGTATTGTTTCATTGCATGCATTTTACTTACAGTTATTTCCTGCAGTTTATTTCTTTTGTTGTTGCTTTCCTTTGCCATGTTCCCCTAGGAACTCTAGCTTCTCTTGTTCAAGAGAAGTTATGACAGACATTAGGGTTCTAACCATGCATGATAACATTAGGTAGTTCCCTCCTAACCTCAATCATAGGATCAACTTTGCATGACAACTTTAGGATTGAATTAGTCCCCTTTAGTGCGTCTTTTCTCTTCTCATCTTCAGACAAATCAAAATACAATAATAAAGGTTAATTGATGTTGTACGCTACGATCCTTAAGCTACTTGGGAAAGAGTTGTTGGAGAGTTTCTTTTCAACAGCTTGGATGTTTAGTATGGCACCCTTTGGGTGACATGCAACGCATTCACTCTCAGGTCATAGTCTCTAGTGCGATATTAGTTGTAGACATCCATAAAAGATACTTCTTCTAAAAAACTTCAAAACAAAGATCAACATCTTTTTGTCCTCTGGGACCTTGAATCCTTGGAAAACATTTTCATAAGGAGAGTTTTGTTAACTCCCGGTTCTGCCGCAAGCGGTAAACGCCTAAGTCTCCGACGAGCGAGCTGCATACACCAATTGCTGGAACCGTCTGTTAACCCTACTCGGGTAAAACTTTGAACCAAACCTATGGTCTTATTAGCCCGAACTACATTTGCTCTGATATTTCACGCCGTGTGAAAGTACGTAGGCACGAGGTGCGATATCTCGGCGAGCAACCTTCCCCCGTAACCCGTAGTTAGGCGAACTGCGTTGACTCTGATTTCTCATTCCAGACAGGAATACGTAGGCATATAACTGCTGTGTTCTGCCGAGTCATTTTCTTTTCTTTTCAGACCAGACTTTTAGCGTAGATAGATAAAACCAACCCGTCAGATAAACACAACAAGCATGGATCCCATCGAGTACGATAGACGTGAGGGGTGCTAATACCTTCCCCCTTGCGTAACCGACTCCCGAACCCAGACATGGTTGCGATGACCTTGTCTTATACCTTTTCGTCAGGTTTTCTGATCGTTTCCTTTCTCTTTCTGTGGGATAAATAACGAAAGGTGACGACTCTTCTATTTTGCCGGCACCTTATTTTCGCGGTAGCGACAGATACCAAGTCATGGTAGTCAGCAAGGTATCATGATACCATTTAACATAAGTAGCAAAACCAAAGACCTATAATGCTAACAAGCAGTTTAAGGCAGAGTTCACACATGATTCTCAAGTTCTAGCAGGAAACAGGGCAGATACCTATATGCCTAAAACAAACAACAAGTTCCAAGCATGAACATGCTCATAACAAATAGTAACAACATCAAAAAAAACTGGACAGAGTAGCCTTATGCATCATGCCCTAGCACTATTTGCCAAGGGTTTCAACAGCTAACAGCAAAAATCAGAGTTCAAAATAACTCAACCTGGCAGCAACCTCAAACAAATAAAAAACTAAAAGTGGATAATCATGAACTGGCAAGTTTATCTTTCAAACAGACCTAGCAGCACTAACTGTGAATTCTAACATGATTATATTAGCATCATTCAACAGTTAACCCCACACTTCAATCACATAGCACTCTTACAAACCAAGTGAGATTCTCTTAAGACAACAATTAATATACCTCAAAGGTCAAAACCAACAATGCACATGAAAAATGCAGACATAATTAACAGATTTTGACCAGGGCTAGAGGCAAAAGCAAAGCAACTAGGTAATCAACAGTTTTATGCAAAGCATGGAAACAGTTGGCAAGTATAAATCAGAAGTGCACTATGTCAATAGAGTTTTTTCATTACAAAAGTGCAAGAAAGAAACAATGACAGTCCAGAGTTCTTGTAGTATTGATGGTTAGCTTGCCTTGGTATTTCAATTAATATTGATGAATTCCAATTGTAATTCCAACAATAACCACAAAAACTTAAAAGTATTTCAATGTACAAACATGATTTTGGTTGAAAATAGAAATAACATGTTTTTCATTACAAAGTGGACATACTTCCCTCAAGACAATTGTTGAAAACAAAATACACACAGGCTGGACAGGCTTACCATAGAAGAAAACCAAACATTAAACATTAAACACTTGAAACCTCTACCAATTTGTCCAACCAAACTCAAACCAAAAATGCAGCATAAGAAAAAGGAAGGTCTTGACAGTCAGCATGAATCAAGACAAAAGTTGATCATCAAGAATCCATACATGCTTTAATCAATACAAACAGGCACATGACTGAGTTTTTAGATCACTCAAACATTCAATATTATGCACACAAATTTCAAACAGCAACACACCACAACATCAAAAACATGCACACAGAATTTCTAACTCAAGGCCAAGTTGGTTCAGGCAGAAACCAAACATACCTGTCCTCTTGGAGTGTGTTAGCAGTCTCAAAACATTTCAAACAAGCAATAAACATACATGCTATGTTGAGGTCTCATTCATGAGTCAAAACCTATAAATAAACCTAACATAAGCATCAAAGCTGAATCTAAACAAAAACAACAATATACCTCAAAGGGAGTGACAAACACAAACTCAAATGTGCACTTTATATGATAGTTACAAATAGGCAATTTATAATCACAAGCACATAACTTAGATTCTAGGCAATTCTAACTAGTGCATATCAAAAAGATAGAGCAAGGTCAGAGGTCACCTACCTCTTGTAGACTTCCAATGTAGGCAAGCTGTCTTGTTGAGAATACTTTGAGCAATTTATCCACCCTCTTGATGCAAACTCAGAACAACTCTCCTTAAGTTGGTTTCTTTCAAGATATAGTTACTTCCTTTTGGAGCAATAAGTGACCCTTGATGACAGTTTCAATAGATGATATTGCAGCTGGTTTTTAGTGTCTTGGGCAGTTAGTAAAACATATATTCAAGGTGTCCAAGGTGTCAATAGACCTAAAACTGATCTAGGTAGTGAATGGTGTTGTTTTGTGCAAGAAAGTCAACATTCATGGTGTGGGAAGTTGACTTTTTGAGTTATGGTGCTTTTGACTGAGTTAGTGGTTGGAACACCTTACAAACATGGTTTATGGATTGTTTGGATGGTTTATGGAGTGTTTAAATGCTTGGTGATGGCTCTGGTATGCAACTTGAACAAAACAGATTTTTGAGGTTTTCTTGAATGACTTTTCTTCACTTTCAAGTAAGAGCAAGGCAAGGATGAGAGAGCTATGGTTTTCTCTTGGATTTTAGAGTTCTTTGGTGTGATTTTAACATAGAGGAAACCTCTATTTATAGGCAAGGAAAAAGGTGAGGACAACTTTGCTCAAGTGGTTTTCAAGGTGGTTTTTGGATGGAAAATCTTAGCAAATCCAAGTGTGCTTGCTTTCTGCAGATGGTGCATGCTTTCAAGGTCCATAAACCTCTAAAACCATATAATCTTGAGCTGTATGAAGTGACTATAGAGATAGCAAGGACAGATTTCCCATGCTGCAACCCCAAACCATCTCTCTCCTATTGTACCTTTGTACTTTTTCCTTATTAAACAAATGGTTTTCCATGATTCTTTGGGATATGCTTGGATTCTGTTCTAAATTAGATCATTATGCACTCTTAAACATCATATCAGATGTCAATCCATGGTTAGAGATGAAGTTCATAGTTGGAAATCAAGTTCATGTTGGGTTTTGGCAAGTTGACAAACTAGTGCACATGCCCAACTTTCTCACTTCATAACTCTCAGCTCACAAGGGCTATGGAAGAGTTCTATAACTTTTTGGAAATACCTCATGGATCTCTACAACTTTCTTGTTTTTGAAAGTTTCAAATTCCAAGTGGAACTAGGTCAAAATTCCCCTCAAAGTTGGCTGAAAACATGCCTAAAAAGGCCAGCAACATAGAATTTTTTTAAGTGTTTTCTCCCTCTTGTGATGATTTTGGCCATAACTCCAAATCTATGCATTTTCTGCCCATGAACCACTGTGGTACTTTTGTAGGACTTGTCAATACCTTTCCAACAAGCCTTGAACCAACTCAATTGGATGTGTGGTTAGGGAGTTATGGTCTTGCCCCTTTCAAAGTCCTAATTTCCCGATTTCTCGATTACTCCTCAATCCTTGATCCAATGATCATGAAAATTCATGGATATGTGTAATATGTTAGTAGGAACATTTTTGCTTCATACTTTAAGGTCAAATTTCTTATGATTGAAGAGTTGACTTTTTGGTCAACCGAGCGATCGATCGATGACTACCGAGTCGACTGTTGAGGTTCCGGGTCTTTTGAGGCCTTGAGACTTCTTGAGTGGTCTTTACTAATCCATATGAACTTCATGGACCATGATCCCACCATTGGAACACCATTTAAATCAAAAGTCAAACTACAGTTGACTTTTCCTAATCGAAAACCCTAATCGAGGATCCTGGACTGCATTGTCTTTAATCTTTTGGTGACGACCTCAAATTGGATTCATACTTGGCCTAATGGAGTATATTTGATGATGTGGAGACTTATTTTATGAAGAATAAATCCAATACATTGACCGATTAAACCATCGAAACCTCGATCCCGGCTGTACGGAACCCTAATTCACCTGTATCTTGACAAAGACCAACTTGGAATAGGTTAAGGTTAGATAAACAAATTAATATGATCCTAAAATAAGGATGAAGATCTAAGGGGTCAAAATTTTGGGTGCAACACCCGTAAGGAAGGTAACTCTACTTCGATGGGGAGGACGACGTCCATTCCATACACCAAAGAGAATGGGGTTGCCCCTGTTGAAGTTCATACTGAAGTTCTGTATCCATACAAAGCAAATGGTAACATTTCATACCAATTCTTGTAAGTCTTGACCATATTTTGCAGGATTTTCTTGATATTTTTGTTCCTAGCTTCAACAGATCCATTCATTTTAGGACGGTAAGGAGAAGAATTGTGATGCGCAATCTTGAAACTTTCACACAACTCCTTCATGGTTTTATTGTTCAGGTTGGTACCGTTGTCTGTTATGATCCGACTTGGAATTCCATAACGGTAGATAATTTCTTTCCTGATGAAGCGGGCAACTACTTGCTTGGTCACATTGGCATAAGAAGCAGCTTCTACCCATTTGGTGAAGTAGTGAATGGCGACCAGAATAAATCGATGACCATTGGAAGCTTTCGGCTAAATTGCCCCAATCATGTCAATTCCCCATATTGAGAAAGGCCACGGTAAAGATAAAACATTCAACGGTGGCGGATGATCCCTTTTTAGGGTTTCGGCCGTTTTGGATGAATTTCTGATGGTGATGCTTTAGGGTTTTTCGCGGCCCATCTAGATGAATTTTTTATGTGTTTTGTATTGTTTGATTTTCATCTTTTAATTCTTATTTTTGGGCCTGGATCATATTTTTTTGTGATAATATTTTTGATGATGAATCCTGAGATTTGATTTGTTTTTATAACAGATGGATTTTTCATTGGGATTTTCGGATTTGATTTCATGGGAAAATTGATTTTTGTTGTTGTTCATTAATGGTGATTACCTTTGTTCTATTGATGATGATGATGGAATTCGCGGAAAATATTTTTTGCTTTGTTGGATGGAAATTTTTTTGGATCCTTAAGGCCTTGTTTGGATGAATATCATTTTTCTCGAAAGCTCTCTCTCTCTCTCTCTCTCTCTCTCTCTCTCTCTCTCTCTCTCTCTCTCTCTCTCTCTCTCTCTCTCTCTCTCTCTCTCTCTCTCTCTCTCTCTAATAGAACAGAATTCTGCCGAGTTTTTGCCGGAGGTTGGAAATGAGACCGGGGGGTTCGGTAGTAAATTCTGCTACCCCTCCCGGACCCGATGATGACATTGTTTTTTAGGGTTCGGAAAAAAATTAAATAAAAACTTTTATGCTTTAAAAACTATGACTTTTTAACCATCTGACATTTTTATCTGACTTGTCTTATTTTGCAGGTTCTGGAACCTTGGAAGATGACACAGAATCAGAAGCTGAAGACTTAGCTTAGAAACTTAGGACTTGGCATTTTAGGACTTAATTTGCAATTCTTCAAAAATGTAAAAATTTGGAATAATGATGTAATCTGAATAATGTACAGAAATTAGTCTTGAATAAAATAAATAAATCCATCCTTGTAGCAAAAATGAATTTTATTCCGCATTTAAATTCCAAGTTGTATCTCGAATAAACCTGACTTTTGTAACCTGAATTGAATCCACTGATACTCGCGACAAAACCAAACTGATATTCATTATAAATCCGATGCAAATTGCAATTCCACTGCGCCTCTAAAAATTTAAGCTCGTAACCAATAGAGAAAGAAAAATGAATACGGCTCGAACTTGTTCATATGACTTACTTGAAACCATTCTCACACTGATTCAAATCCAAATCCATTCATATTTTAACACCCTTAAATCAATACGGTTTATAATTCAAACAACATTCCAAAACCCAACTGACGACTAAATCTGGTTTTCAAATAAAGATGGATTGTATCAAGAAGAAGTTGAAGTCAATACTGTCATAGAAATCCAAACCAAACGTCGTGTGACTCGAGAGATAGGAAACCCTAGTTGCTTGGGGAATCATATGACAATGAATTGGCCCTGTAATCGTTAACAGCCTATGAACTAACGATATGTCTGCACTTCATGAACTAAAGGCACACGGTAATATTTTCTGGCTTTTTCCAAACACCTGCAAAACGAACAAACTGGCAAAACTGGTTAGCGGTTAGTTAAAACGAAATACGGAACAGAATGAAATGTGAAATGATCAGTGATCTAAGGGTAAAATTTGGGGTATGACAAGCACAAGCAAATATGTCTTAAAACCATGTCAAACATCACCAATAAGTAAGTCAAAGCAAGATGGGTCAAGCAAGGTAGGAATCAAGGAAGGTCAGTAGATACCTCATATCATGATCAACACACCTCAAGGGTTAAGTGAGGAGCACAACATCATCAATCATGAATCATCTTAATGGCTAAGCATTTGACAACAATGATCTCATGACAATAAAACATAAAGTATCAAACATGTGAAATTAGGGTATGAATCCAAGAAGAGTCAGTAGCACAAACATGAACATCAATTCAAAATCAAGCTCAAAATATCAAGAAAGAAACACCAAGCATCATGTTCAAAGTATGCATCAACAACTAATTAGGCATCATTCATCATCAACCTCAAAAGGAGCAAATAGTCATGAGAAGTAAAAAAGAAACAAATAATCATGTAATGGATATCAAGACATGAAGTTTAGAACCTCAAAAAAGTCATTAGAGCCACATAAGAGTCATTGACATCAAGGGATCACACAAGAGAACAAACTCAAGAGACTAGGTCAAGAACACGCAAGTATCATGATCAACATATCATCAAATTGAAGCCTCAATAGAAATAGTTAAATGACCAAAAAAATATTGATCTAAGGCTCTAACTCGTGGAAAAGCAATCATAGTCAATTAAGAAAGATGTCCCAAAAAGAATTGCATAAATGCATCATCAAAATCATCCAACAAGTTCAAGTATGTCATTAATCGAGCATATATCGATAACCAATTAAAACCAAATAATAAGCATCCAAAATTCATCATCCAAGCACCAAAACAAAACTCAAACAATCATCAATCAAGTATCAAAGCATGTACAAAAGATCGGATCAAGAGGGCAAGCACAAAGCATCAATAACACAAACTTTAGTTCAAGGACAATTATGTAAAAGCATCTCACAAAATTAATTAAAATAAGATAGGAAAATTAATTGAAAAATAAAATAAAATAATATCAAAAATATCTCAAGAGATTAAATGATCAGAAATGTATTTTGTTGGATTTAAAAATAATTAACAATTAAAATAAAATGAAATGGAAAATAGAATGAAAATAAAATAAAATGAAAAGAAACAAGCCATGGGGATGCATCAATAAAAAGGAAATGAAATGGAGTCATGTTACACGCACTGATGGGCTAAGAAAAGGAGGATGTAGAGAGCAAAAAGAACAAGGCCCAAATCAAATGAAATCATAAACAAAATAAAAATGCATGTGTGGCATGCCCAGTCATCCTCATTAATTGAGGTGGCGTCCAATCAACCAAGCAAATAAATCCAAACACGCCATGCAATATCATTCAAATTAAAAAAGGGCATGTAGGCCACATAAGCTTGCCTTCAACCTCCAAATGCCAGAGCCCTAGCTCCGGTCATCTTGTCCAGCGAGCTGGCTGCCAGAGCCACCACCTACTGTCTAGAATCATGAAATAAAACCACCAATCCACACAGAAATCTATGTTGATTCCAAATCCACCATTAGATTTTTCAAATGAGCGTTTAAATGTCATGAAAAGACGACATAAAAATTTGAGCATACACATTAAAACTCCATGAATCAAAACAAATATGTATATGCAAACATTGCTTACACATTGTAGGACTTCAGATGTACACAACATGAGCCTAAAATGAGGGAAACAAATTAGAGAAGATTACCCAGTGGAGAGAGTCTACTGCCCCTTGTCTTTGCTCAAACACTTCAAAAAACTCTCCCTCAATCTCCCTGATACCTCAGAGATGACGGATCAGGCAAGGAATAAGAAGAAAACCTTATGTACAAAGAGCTTCGAAGATGAGAAAATAGAGATAGATTTTAAGGTTCAGATTTGAAAATTAGGTGAAATGAATCCCTTTGGAATGAAATTATATTTTATATGGAGTGTCTAGGGTTGGAAAAATGGAATGGGAGCAACGCTAAAGGCTCAGAGTTTGTTGCTTTGGTTTGGAAGTGAAAAATGAGAAATAGATGCACATGGGGGGTTGGCTCGAGTTGTGGCTTGGAGAGAGGTTTGGAGAGTGGAAGTGAGTGAGGATAATGAAGCATGATATGTTTTTGAAGCTTGGTACATGGGAAGAATGAGATGAAGCTAGGTTGTACACATTTTATTCTTTCTCATTTTTGGCAAAGAATTTGAATTTTGGTGCATGGAATTGGCATGTTGTCTAGGCATATTTGGCAAACAAATTGATGATGTATGCATGTGGTTTTGATGTGTACATGATCATGTTGCATGAAGTTTATAAATATGTCAAGAAGCATGAGAACGTGATGTACCAAGAACAATGTCTACATGGTTAACTTTGTGTAATCATATCTTGATGAATTTGGCTTCAATTGATTAGAATTTGATACCAAAAGAAAGTAGGAAGAAAGGAGAACAAGTTTCATGTTGGAAACAACTCAAAATGAGGCTTGGAAGATCAAGAAAATTACCATGTAAGTTGGTTCGAAAATCTTTCCAAAGATACTTAGAAACAAATCTAAGTTAAAAAGATGTTTTGGCAACTTTGACACCTTGTCTTTGAGTCTTTATAACTTGAGGAGTATTTGTCCAATTGGTAAGATCTTGGCATGTATGGAAAGCTTGAATCATGATGAACAATTATTATTTTAATATAAAATTGAGTTGAAGCTTGGAACCATGTAAAAAAGAGCCTTGAAGTTGGCTTCATGACATTGACCCGTGACCTATAATTTTGACCACTTGAAAAACCCTAAATTTGAGAGATCATAACTTGAGTTCTAATGATCCAAATGGAGAGTTCTTATTATCAAAATAAATCTTGTAAAATGAAGAAAAAATTTCATGTTTGAGGAAATTTGAATTGGAGCTTAGATCATCATGAAAATTTCCATTGAAAACATGCCCTCCAAGTTGAATTTCTATACTTCGAAAAATTATAAATATTGAACTTCTTAAATCCTATTTTTCCCAACTTTATGCCATCATAACTCTTGACCTATGCATCTTTTGGAGTTACTTTCCTCTATAAACTTGTAGTATGTAACATCATCTTCAATTTGAGAACAAGTTTGCATCATATGGATCAAGGATGAGGAAGGTATGAATCTTGCAAGATAGCACCGTGAACATAAACTCTTCCATACTTAGAAAAATTCTCAAAACCTTAATTTAGTAACTTCTTCTGATTTTATGATTTCTATTGATTCCTCTTTATCAAACCTCATAATACCATGGATGATAACTTGAAATGCCCAAATATGACCCAAGAACCCAAGAGTTGACCTTTGTAGGGCACCAGTTTATTTTTGAACCAGATGAATCCAATGCTTCCTCTATCCACTTAGGAATCTTCTGAAATGATTTGTAGTGAACCATGAGACATGTAGAGAACCCTTGAGATGTATGTTGAGTCATAGAACCTTGTCTTGAACAAGAAAACAATCACAAGCAGCTTTTGACCAAAAACCCTAGCTTAGTGCCACTAGGACCTTGATCAGATGAATCCCTTGAAACCATTGAAACCTTAATCACTAGATAATTGTGTGAACTTGTTGAGATACTTTGAAGAGTATGAGGACCTTTATAGCTTGATAATAACTTGATGTTGAGACTGCCTCCTTGCTCATTTCCTTGAAAATTAACTCCTCCTCTTAAGGAAAACCAAAGTACCTTGATCCCATGTCTTATAATCAATGCAATACATATATGGTGATGCAAATGAGATGAAGCATAAGCCAATCGATGTTGAAAAGGGGAGCGAACATTTTAGGGTACAAGAACTGCCCCTATTCAATCAACTTGGACCTGAAGGTATGAAATATAATGGCGTTTATACATTCAAGGTAGAAGGGGATTAAATACAAAAAGAACCCAGAAACTTGCAATTTATGAGGAAATAAAAAAAAGACAATTGGATGGGGTACCAGCCAAAGGTGGACTTAAAAATAAGTTTGTCGACCGAAGGCGGACTTACAATAAAGGATGCCAGCCGAAGGTAGACTTAAAAAAAATAATGTCTGAAGGCGGACTTAAAACAAGGGTGTCAGCCGAAGCTGAACTTAAGAAAAAGAATGTCAGTGAAGGCGGACTTAGAAGAAAGGGTTTGCCGATCGAAGGCGGACTTACAACCAAGGGTCCCAGCCGAGGGTGGACTTTAAAAAGGTTTTTCAGCCGAAGGTGGACTCACAACCAAGGGTGCCAACCAAAGGTGTACTTAAAAAGAAAGGGTTTGTTGGCCGAAGGCGGACTCACAACCAAGGGTGCCAACCAAAGGTGGACTTTAAAAAGGTTTCTCGATCGAAGGCGAACTCACAATGAAGGGTGCCAGCCGAAGGTGAACTTGAAAAAGAATGTCGGCCAAAGGCGACCTTTACAACCAAGGGTGCTAGCCGAAGATAGAATTTAAAAAGGTTTATCGGTCGACGGTGGACTCACAACCAAGGGTGTCAGCCGAAGGTGGACTTTAAAAAGATTTGTTGGCCAAAGGAGGACTGACAACTAAGGGTGTCAGCCGAAGGTGAACTTTAAAAAGGTTTGTCGGTCGAAGACGGACTCATAACCAAGGGTGTCAGCCGAAGGTGGACTTTAAAAAGGTTTTCTAGCCAAAGGCAAACTCACAACCAAGGATGCCAGGCGAAGTTGGACCTTAAAAAATTTTATCGACCGAAAGAAGACTCACAACCAAGGGTGCCAGCCGAAGGTGGACTTTAGAAAGGTTTTGTTACCAAAGGCGGAATCACAACCAAGGGTGTCAGCTAAAGGTGGACTTTAAAAAGGTTTTCCTGCCGAAGGCAGCCTCACAACCAAGGGTGCAGTCGAAGGTGAACTCACAACTAAGGGTGCCAGCCAAAGGTGGACTTTAAAAAGGTTTATCGGCCTAAGGCAGACTCACAACCAAGGGTTCTAGTCGAAGGTGAACTTTAAAAAGGTTTTTCGGCTGAAGGCAGACTCACAACCAAGGGTGCCAGCCGAATGTGGACTTTAAAAAGGTTTGTCAGCCGAAGGCAGAATAACAACCAAGGGTGATAGCCGAAGGTGGACTTTAAAAAGGTTTACTGGGCGAAGGTGGACTTTACAACCAAGGGTGACGTCCGAAGGTGGACTTTAAAAAATTTTGTCGGTCGAAGGCGGACTTTAAAAAGGTTTACAGGAAGAAGAATTAAAAGACCTACAACCTAAGGTGAAGAGAAGATAACCCCGCTGAGGAAAGATAAAATCTCAGGCAGACGACTGTCGCATCGCTGCGAAGAAGGGCCGGCAAGGACAGAAGATTCACCACCGTTCGTTATTTATCCCAAAGAGAAGGAAAGGAAACGATCAGAGAAAACCTACGAAAAAAGGGAAAAGATAGGTCATCGCAACCAAATCTTGGGTTCGAGAGTCGATTACACAAGGGGAAGGTATTAACACACCTCACGTCCGTCGTATTCGACGAGATCCATGCTTGTTATCTATCTAAAGGGTGTTTATCTATTTATGCTACAGGCCACAGGGACAAAAGAAAAGAAAAGATACTCGATAGAGCATCGCTGCTCTATGCATACGTACTCCCTCGTGCAATGGGAAAGTCAGAGTCAACGTAGTTAGGAAAACTACGGGTGAAGGTGGGGAAGGTTACTCGCCAAGACATCATCGTATTGTGCCTACGTATCTTCGTCTGGTACGAGAAATCAGCGCAAACGTAGTTCGGGCTGATAGGACCACAGGTTGGTTCAAGTGTTTTAGTCGAGTAGGGTTAAACCTTAGTTTTAGCAGTTAGGTACGATGTTTGTTTGCGGTAGAACTAAAAGTTAACAACACTCCCTTTGAAAATGATTTTCAATTAATCCCGAAGGATAAAAAGGTTTGATGTTTGTTTTAGAGTCTTTTATGAAGAAGTGAATTAAATTGTGTTTGTAATTCATGTTGCACTAAAGACTATGACTTAGGAGCGAATGCGTCACATATCGTCCAAAGGACATACGCTAAACACTCTAGACGGTATGAGAGGAGGCCCTCCAATCATCATTTCCCAAATGATTAAGGCACGTAGCGTACAACACTTATTATCCTTTATTAGATGTTTTGAAGAAGTTTTGAGATGAGAAGAGAGAAGACACAAGACTAAGGGGAAACTAACTCAACCTTAATGTTATCATGCAATGTGCTCCTATGATTGAGATTAAGAGGGGAAAATTTACCCTAATGTTAGCATGCTTGGATTGAACACTTAATGTCTCTCCTACTCCCATGGGACTAGGAATCCTAAGGGATCATGGCAAAGGAAACCAAGAAGGCACAAGATAAATCAATCCCAAATGAAAAGGAAGAAAGGGATGCAAACATGAAATGCAACACAAAGAAAAGAGGGAGGGAAAAAAATGTGGGGTAGCAACCACCACAAGCACATCTCAACCTCTTGAATGCAAGCAAATAGATGCGAAACAAAACAAAATGCAAGAAAAAAGATGAACATTCATCACTTTGAACAACAACTACAAAAGTATGCCTTCAAGTGGAAATCGAACAACGCGTGTCGAATAAATCATGATTAAACAATCAAGAATAGCAACACAACAGCCAAAACGTCTCACTCCTAATGCATCATAATGATCCATGAGAATTCGAAGTGAAATGACACCAAAACAACCTCAAAAACAGCAAAACATGTCTGTTGGCACAGTGTTAATCGGTTAACACCAGGGGTTAACCAATTAACTAGTTGAATATGTTTGAAAATTTGAAAATTCATATTGGTTAATTGATTAACCAGTTTGCACTGCATCTGGTTAACCAATTAACATTGTATCAGAGGCAGAAAACAGCAGCTCAAAAGCACTTTTCAGCAATTAATCACTTCTCTAATAATCTAAATGATCACATAATCAATTATGCACGAAATTAACACCGGAAAACAGTGATCCAACAGCATGTAAACACATTCAAACAGCAAGGTCATAAATCACATGGATCAAAATCAACAAAATCAATCAAAAATGAAGATCAACATGATGATTATGTAAATAAGCCCAAAACCAGAATCAGATCTAGAATTTTCAACCTACAAAGCGGAGATTTACTTTGGTAAATGTTGATTCAACTTCAATTGAGCAGATCCAAGCAAGAAATCCAGAATTCCTTCAAGATCCAAATGAGTTCTTATAGTAGAAATGAAGATCCACTAAAATTAAGCAAGAATTGTCTAAATAAGCTCCTCTATATCAACTTCAAAATTCAAATCCTCAATAGCACGAAAATTGGATGGAGAATTGGAGATGATAAGGATGAAGGATGAAGGTTTTAGCTCTAGAATTCAATGATTCCAATGAAGAATCAAGGAATTCAAGGTGAGAAGAGCTTTAGTGAAGGTTTTGGAGATGGAAAAGTTGAAAGCAAAATTCAAAAGTGTATGAATTCTGAAAAATGAAATGGAATTATGAGGATTGTATGTGTGAGGTTTGGAGCAAATCATTTAAATATGCTCTTGGTTAGGATTCAAATGTGGTGGAGTGTGGTTTGTGAAAATTGGAATGGGAAATTGGAGGGAATTTGAACTAATTTGAAAGTTAATCAAAATTTGGAGTGATTTTAGATCCTTTCTTTGGTGTAAAATCAATTTCTCAAGTGATCAAAATGGACCCCAAAGTGAATTCTATTGAAAATTCACGTGCAGAGGCAAAATTTATCTTGGTTAATCGGTTAACCATATGGGTTAATCGATTAACACCTTCAAAATTTCAAATTTGACCTGATTTTAACTTGGTTAATCGGTTAACACCTTAAAATTTTAAATTTTGGCGCCTTTAGGAGGGAAATGATGCACAATTGTCCGTTTTCATCCATTCTAAGCCTTGTTCAGCCTCTGAGACTTGCTCTTGAATACTATAACTGTGTGTCATACCCTAAATTTGTCCTACCCATTTTCAAACTTTTTTTCATTTTTTCGATTTTATCTTCAATTTTGAAGTGTCTGCTTAAGTTCTTGTTATTTAGACACGTGTTTGTTTGCCATGGGGAGGATTTTTTTACTTTTATTATTTTGACCAATAAGAACGTGACACGTGGGGTAAAGACGTTTTGTGAATATTAAATCTTTTTTAGTTTCCCAACTTTTACTTTTTTCAAATATTAATAATAATAATATTTTGTATATATTCATGTTTGTTGTTAATAATAATAATAATTAGTAATTTTTTTGTGTGCTAGTTTTTAGTTTAATTTTTTTATTTATTTATTTTATTATTATTCTATATCAATGTTTATATTAGTTAATAGTTATTAGTTAATTAGAACATTAACTAGTCAAAAAGTTAAAGGAAAAGAAATGGGATTGGAAAAGCAGAGGAGCCCATCGCTTAGGCCCATTAGAGAGGCTGAAGGAGAGGATTCCACACGTGTATAAAGAAGAAGGGAATTCTTTGTAATAGAGGAACCCTAATTTCAGTTACTGTTCATCTCTCCCAAAACCTCAAAACGGCCGCCCCTTTCTTAAAAACCCTAAATCAATATGACTATTCATTATCTTTCTCTCCCCTTCATCATCCAAATCAGCACCTTCAAACCATTACGACACATTTCTATCACCATCTTCCGATTTCTCAACAACTGACGTGGTAGTTTCCGTTATCCACAATCGCTAATGTCACAGTTACCACCGATAACACTGCAGAGCAAGCTGACGGCGTCCGCATTCACAACGCTACAAATTTCATTCAATTTCATCTACGGTCGGAGTAATAAAGGCATCACGCTTGGTTTGTCAGCTCAGCAACGACGAAGAGGTAGCCGCGAGATCCATAGCAACGCAACGACGTCGGACCTTTGCATAATCACAGCGTAACGGTAAACCTCGAGTCATCTCATTGGTGTCGATTGATGCTTCTGGTGAATGTTTTTACTTCGATACCATCGTTTTCACTGCAGTTTTTTTTTCCAGTTAACATTTGATCCAAACCATTAAGTTTTTCCATTATGATACTTGTTTTAAAAGTTGTATTGAACTCGTATTTATGTTATTGAAATTATGTTTTCCATTTCCAGTTTATTACAATTGATTAGTTGTTAGAACTGTTGAGGTCGGTTCGAACGCGGTTTCGTTCTCATCTTTGATTCTGTTTGTTTTTTGGCTTGAGTTTTCATTTGTATAGTACTGATGTAGTCTAGTATTAATGCTCTGTCATGTTTTTCTCCGCATCGTTTCAGTTTAGTTGTTAATGTTTGGTGAACTGTGATTCAAAACCAAAAGTTTATTGTATATTGTTTATCATTTGGATTATCGTGTTGATTATGTATTCTTGTGTTTACGATGTCGTTTCGGTTTTGTCTTTGCGGAAATGATGTTCATTCACTTTCTGGTATGATTGTTATGGACTATGTTGTTATTTACTTATTTTTTTAAATATAATATTTCTTTACAAAGTTTACTTAGTATTGCTAGGATTAATTTGGATTAATGTCATAAGATATTTTTGAGTCAAGTATATGTGGAATGGTGGAGGTTCTGTTTCATTGTCAAATTATGAAACAATTTACGCCGTTTTGTCTCGGTTTCAATTCGAGTGACATAATGTGCAGCTGAGCCATTTTGCTGCTATCAAAAGGAATAACAGTATATTGTTTTTATTACTATAAAACAAACGTATTAATTCTTGCATTTTTTAAATTAACTATTTATTCCAATTGTTTTTTTTTAATTAATAGGTAACTGGTGTATTATTTTGCTACAGATTTTAATTAGATTTCATTAGTTTTTACATACCGTAATTACCGTTAGTTTGTCACAATCCAATTTCATTAAGTTTCATGTTGGATTTCTAACTCTTGAATTATTTTCAAACATATTTTTCTTATTAAAAAAATGAGTAATTATTTTTCTAATCCTAAATTAATTTATTTTTAACATACAAACTATTTTCAAACTTTATTTCTATAATATAATTATTCTTCTAATCCTATTTCAATATATTTTTCAATACTAAATCTTTTTTTCAATCAAATCACGAAAGACTAAATCCTTGAAGTCCACACTTCTTGGATTTTTAGACGATAATTATTGAGGCGTACGCCTTAAGTAATGTATCGTTCGACTTTTCGTTTTTTTTAAATATACTCTTTTTGGACAAAGAAATAACATATGAATCTAGCATTCCGTGTGATATTTCTGTTATTCATCCAAACATTTTTCAAATGAAAAAGGTGTCGTCGAGATCTAGCATCTCGATAATACTCCGATTAATTGGTTGTGAGGCATACGTCTCATTTACTAAATAATCGTCATTTCTCTTCTTTTTTTTTCAAATCCAATCTTGCATTCTCACCTCTCATACCGTAAACTCTCTTCATACCTCATTTCATTCAAATTATTTTCTCAACATTTTCTCGATTCAAACTCCGAAAGAAGGAGGTTCTTGGAATCTAGCATTCCTTGAATCTTCGAGTGAGTAATTCTTGAGGCATGCCCTTGAGTTATTATTCACTTAACCTTTCGAATTTTTCAAATTTAATCATTTTCAAACATTTCCCTAAGTCGAGTGCTCGTACACATTCACAAGCATCGACATTTCGCGCACACTTCACAATTCCTTGTGGTTTCGATATTAGGGGCACCCTTAGGGACTAATATCGTTTCTCACGATCTAACCCTTGACACGTCGTCAAGTCGGTTCTATCTTCAATCAAAATCCTCTACACGTCGTCAAGCCATTTCAAACCAACCTCCTTTTTGCCTCGCATTCGGTTTTCGATTTAATCTTTTCACAAACGTTTTTAAACTTACGAAAGAGGGATATTCTTAGAATCTAGCATTCTTTGAATATTCGAATGAGTAACTCTCGAGGCGCGCCCTTGAGTTGTTATTAGTTCATTCTTTCGATTTCGAAACATCCAACTCTTTATCTTCAACCTATTCAACCCAACTTCCGCAAGAAATGAGTTCTTGGAATCTCGCATTCCTTGTATTCTTGAGTGACAAGCTCTTGAGGCATGCCCTTGGGTTGCTTGTCAATCACTCTTTCGTTTCTCAAACTCAAACTTCAAACCCATTTCAAACCTCGTCTTCTCTTGGTTGTTACCACGAACTACAGACGCTCTGATTCTTCATTCTTATTTGAATGTAAGATACGTAGGCACAAGATTGCGATGATCTTGGAGAGCACATTTCTATCTTCCTCCATTATTCCGTCCACACATTCCCAACCTTTCTCGGAGTCGAACTACGAAGCTCTGATTTCTCATTCTCGTCTGAATGAGCATATGTAGGCACAAGGGCCCCAATCCTTGGCGAGCACCCTATTCTCTAACCATCCATCTCCCCTCAGCGTCTTTATCCTGTTAACCTACCAATTCTACCTTATCAACGAAAAGAAAAACAAACAAACCTAGACAACACTCTCCACAAGATACCCTAAGAGGTTCCCGTTGAGTACAACGGACGTGAGGGGTGCTAATACCTTCCCCTCGCGTAACCGACTCCCGAACCCGGAACTTGGTTGCGACAGCCCTGTTTCTATCATTTTGTTTTAAGAGGTTTTCTCGATACTTTCCTCTCCCATTTATTCGGGAAAAATAAAGTTCGGTGGCGACTCTGTCGAACCGCATTTCTGCGCCTTTCACGCGAGGGTCGTTTCTCCGAAATGTCTCCGTGATTTTTCGAGGTGCGACAGCTGGCGACTCTGCTGGGGATTACTCCATGCAAAGAGAGAGTCGAGCCTATCTTTTGGTTTGTGAGGAGTGTTTGTTTTTTATTTGTTTTCTTCTTGTTTATGTATTTGTTCTCTTGTGGATTTTATTTGTGCTTGTTATCTTGGTTGCCTGTTAATTCTTGGGATGACATCATGATTAAAGCTCTACGCCCGAGCTTTGGTAAAAGTAGAGAGAACACATAGTTTAAAATTGGTAGTCGAGTAGTGTTAGTCTCTGAGGACTCGCTCCTTGTGGGCCTAGCATGAAAGCTCCTTCAGAGGAGACCTATTCGTAGATCTTGTTGTAATACAGCTAGCCTGTTGCACGATTTAATTCATGAAGGGTCCATGATTCTGGGAACCTTTTTTAGCACCAGTTCCAATAATGGTGGTCGTGTAGTGTTAGTCTTCGAGGACTTGCTCCTTGTGGGCCTAGCATGAGGACTCCGCTCAGGAGAGACCTTATTGTCATTATCGTCGTAATACAGCCAGCCTGTTGCATGACGCTAATACGACTAGTGTCTGTGATCCTGAGAACCAAACATAGAAACCATCCTGTGAGTGGGTTGATGGGTAGAGTGTCTAGATCTTCCCGTATAGGATCTACCTGTCAATTTTTCTTTGAGCAGGAATTATGGTTACCTACCTGTTACAATTATCAGCTTCAGAGTTGTTTGAACTGTGACACTGTGATCCTGGATCTTGTATATTGCATTGCATCTCGCATATCATTTGCATTGCATCTCATATGTTGTGCATTTTGCATTTCCAATCCTTCAGCAGAATCTTATGTCTTCCTCCTTCCTCCCCAGTAAATCAATCTGATTCCTCGACATCAGTACGCAACTAGAGGCAATACAAGACGAATGATGGAACAGATTCAGCAAGAATAAGTTGCCTTTAGAGAAGAGTTGGACTCCATCAAAGGAAAGATTGACCAGATCCTGGAAGCCATCCTCACGGCCAGAAGAGAGGAAGAACAGCGTGAAGCTGCCGCCGTCATCAACAACAATGGTCAGGTGCAAGTGTCTACCCCAAGGCTATCAGCTCCTGTCCCTAACCCTTATGGAATGCCAATGAATTTCGCTACCGCAACTGAAGGGACCACTTCTCAGTCAATCCCAGCACCTGGGGTTACTGTTGGAGCTATCCCGCAAGCCCAGCCAACTGTGGTTCAGATCCCTGTTCCTCATAACGAAGATAATCGGGTGGATTAGTATGACGATGTGCAAAATTATCATGTTGTTATTCCCATTGCTAGTCCTATTGCTGCTCAGAATTCTGAAGCTATGAAGATGTGTCGAGACCTAGCTGAGAAATTTCGAGTTATGGAGGGGCACAATTCAAACCCTCTCAGTGCTTTAGAAATGTGCTTGGTGCCTGATGTCGTCATCCCACCCAAATTCAAGGTACCCGAATTTTCGAAGTACAAAGGTCTTAGTTGCCCAAACATTCATCTGAAGATGTACTGTCGCAAGATGGTTGCCTATGCCAGAAATGAAAAGCTCATGATTCATTGCTTCCAAGACAGTTTGTCTTAGGCATCACTCGAATGGTATATGCAGCTGGAACGTAACAGTGTGCGCACTTGGGCCGAGCTAGCCGATGCATTTGTCAAGCAGTATAAGTACAACACCGATCTTGCTCCGAATCGTACTCAACTTCAGAGTATGACCCAGAAGGACAGCGAATCCTTCAAGGAGTACGCGCAACGATGGAGAGAGCTAGCTGCAAGGGTGCATCCACCTTTGGTTGATCGTGAATTAATCGACATCTTCATGGGTACCTTGCAAGGCCAGTACTACGAGAAACTGATCGGTAGTGTCGTAGCTGGATTCTCTGACTTGGTGATTGTTGGTGAGAGAATCGAAGAAGGGTTGAAGAGCGGGAAGATCCAAGGAGGTTCTAGCAGCCAAGCTAGTACCAAGAAGCCTTTCAACGGATACAAGAAGAAAGAGGGCGAAACAAATGATATCTCTTTGCAGACAGAGCAAGCTCCTCAACAAGACCTTGCTCATATGCCTTATCAAGTCCCTTACTACCAGTATCTGTATGTTGCTGCTGCGCAATATGCTCCAATGCCTTATCAGCCAGCTGTTTAAGTAGTGCATGCTCAGATGCCACAGTAACAGGCTCCTCAACAACGAGCCTACAATCAGCAAGGATACCAATATCCTCCTCAGCAACAACAAATGCAAGCTACTCAGCAACGACAAGGTACTCGCCCACAGCGTCAGCAGAGAACATGGAGGCCAGATAGAGTCTTTGATCATCTACCAATGACATATGCTAAAATCTTTGCTCAGTTGATGGAGAAGAAAGTTGTTGTTCCGAGAGATTTGGCTCCTCCAATTGTCATTCCTGCCGATTACGATGCAAATGCTCATTGTGAGTTTCATAAGGGCGCTCCAGGTCATACCATTGAGGATTGCAGAGCTTTCAAGCACACAGTTCAAGACATGATCGACAGGGATGCTATCAACTTCAATGGGAAGTCTCCAAATGTCATCAACAATCCGATGCCACCGGCCAACTAGTACCAATATCAGATCAAGCAGAGTCAAGTTCATTTCTCGAAGAAGGCCGTCATGTCGCCATTTCATATTACGCATTTCTTATATTTATCTTTGTTTGTTTAAGTATTGTATGTTTTGAACAATTGCCATTCGTATTTGGTTTTCATTAATGTATTGTTTATGCATGTTTTGAATTAGTTATGTCGTATTCACTCATTTTCACTTATCACCGACACATTTATTCACATCATTCTATTCACTGTTATTTAGCATGATTTGAGGGAGGATGATGAAAACGAGATACCCATAATTGCAAACCGTATGCTTTCAGACAGAATCTCGTCAATGATGTACAGGCATTGTTTCAATTCCCCTAAACACCGGAGATATAAGGAGATAATCCCTAGTATACCACTTTGAGCTTAGAAGTAGTAGTTTCCTTCGGATATTCAAACCCTTTACACTCAACTTGGGGCAGGGTAGTGTTCAGTTAATCCAACTCCGCATTCGAATCAACAAAGCAAAATCTAGAAGACGATGGTTCGTCAAAGACCCATGCTATGGCAGTCACAACAAAATCCAAAAAATCAAAAGCCTGTTAAGTCAAACACCTCAGAGGGGAGTTAGGCAAAATCAAGGCAATCCCGATGGATCTGACAAGCAAAGTCAATTCATGCAAACGTTAGGGATCAAAAAACAAAAACAAAAGAGGACCCGAAACCCTCAACAAAAACAAAATAAGATTCAGTGGTCATTCAAATAGGGTCACTGATATCCATCAAAATAAGGTGACTGCCACGTCGAGCAAACCTTGAAACATCAAGTTTACACCGTCAGGACAAGTGCAGAATTAGCTGAATGTAGGACTGGAGATCATTTAGAAGAAGGGGTGGGAACAAATCATACTTTGAGCCTAATACCTTTGTTTCATAACTGTGAACCAGACCACGTTACAACCCTCGAAAGACCTAATTGAGGCGAGGTTCATTCTGAAAGCATAACATCGCAAGGTTGCGTAACCTGACTCCTCACATGATTGCTAATCATCAGCATTGGTGTCATTATTCTTGCAACATCTTTTACACCAATCAAAATTAGCATAATGTTTGGGCTAAAGGTCTATTCGTTTCACTATCACGACACTTCAATAAAACGATACTTTTTCAAATCTTGCATCGAACTTTGCATTAATATTACCATTTGTGAATGTACAATTTTAATTGCAAATCAGTGCTAGGTATTCAAAGACACTCCAACAAAAGGCAATTAAGGAGGAACTTGACTTTCAGTGGTTGGCATAAAATAAGGCTACCTCAGGACCCGCAGGCTGGGGCAAATCATTCAAGAGCTCGAGCAGAGACAAGTCCAAGTCATCCCGATTACCAAGCAGAGTTGCAACCTTCTCTGAAGCAAATTCACAATTATCAAGTACCCAGACTTGGGGCATCCATAGTATCTTTGCCTACTTCAAATAATGGCATCTTCAGCAAACTGCGTGTCGAGGAAGTCAATCCCTCCCACCACCCGAAGTCCAATCTGCATTGGCAACTACCAAAAGTCTACCGCGCTGGCGTCTCCACCTGCATTTCCAATCACCCGTCTGCAATCATGTGCATCATATGCATTGCATTCACTATCATAAGCATCTTGCATCATATGCATACTCAAATCATATCATACTTCCTCGACTCTTGCATTTCCGCGCGTCAGCATTTGCATTTGCGCTTCCATTCGTTATGGAACCTCATTATCATCCAGCATTCGCATATGTAAGTCAAGGTCCAGGATCAATCTCGAAGATTTCCAAGACCATCATCAGCCCGGTCAGGGGCATTTTGTAAAGATGTGGGTTTCTCCCACGAAATTCAAGGATATTCAAAGCAAAATTCACCTCAGTCAGAGGCATTTTTCATAGACCATGGGTGTTTCCCATGACGTATTTCAACCTCGCGGTTGATCAAATCTTCAAGTCAACATACAGCCCAGCCAGGGGCATATCGTTCAAGACCGTGGGCGTTCCTCACGAGGTTGTTCAACCTTTTGTTGGGCAAATCCAAGAGTTTCAGTACAAGATTCAGCCCAGGCAGGGGCATCTTCATCAAAGCCGTGAGCGTTCCTCACGAAGTTGTTCAACCTTTTGTTAACCAAGACAAAATTTCAAGACAAATTCAGCCCAGTCAGGGGCATCTTCTTCATAATTCATGGGCGTAACCATGAAAGCATTTCAACAAAATTATGATCTCCAAGCAAGACGGTGGGCGTACCACGTTGATTCATTTCAATCCAATCTTCCTCTTGGGTGTTCCCCAATGAGTTGTATCCAGCAAGCGTGATCATTGTCAATTGCCTCACTATCATCCTTTTGGATGGTAGTGGCATGTGTTTGTGTTTTGCTCCGTCATCCTTTTGGTGGGGGGTCTGTCATAGTCATTAATGATAGATTGCGCGATATCGTTTGGTGTAAGTTTCGCTCCGTCATCCTTTTGATGGAGGGTCTGTCATAGTCATTAATGATAGATTGTGCGATATTGTTTTGTGTGAGTTTCGCTCCGTCATCCTTTTGGTGAGGGGTCTGTCATAGTAATTAATGATAGATTGTGCGATAGTGTTTGGTGTGAGTTTCGCTCTGTCATCCTTTTGGTGGTGGGTCTGTCATAGTCTTTATTGTCAGATTGTAAGTTTGTGTTTTGCTCTACCATCCTTTTGGTGGTAGTAGCCGTGTGTGTTTCATCCCATCATCCTTTTGGTGATGACGACTTTTTACCGTTTATTTACAGTTTACTTTTGGGTTTACATTTTCCAGTATTTCAATTCTCAAGCATCTCATTTCTTTTCGGACAAATTCAGGGTCTTCTTCATATCTAATCGACTTCTACTTCGGGAAAAAGAACGTTGAAGCAATTCATTTCCCTAGGTTTAAGCCAATTAGATAGGGGCATCTGTCATACCCTAAATTTGTCCTACCCATTTTCAAACTTTTTCATTTTTTCGACTTTATCTTCAATTTTGAAGTGTCTGCTTAAGTTCTTGTTATTTAGACACGTGTCTGTTTGTCATTGGGGGATTTTTTGACTTTTATTATTTTGACCAATAAGAACGTGACACGTGGGGTAAAGACGTTTTGTGAATATTAAATCTTTTTTAGTTTCCCAACTTTTACTTTTTTTAAATATTAATAATAATAATATTTTGTATATATTCATGTTTGTTGTTAATAATAATAATAATTAGTAATTTTTTTGTGTGCTAGTTTTTAGTTTAATTTTTTTATTTATTTATTTTATTATTATTCTATATCAATGTTTATATTAGTTAATAGTTATTAGTTAATTAAAAAATTAACTAGTCAAAAAAGTTAAGGGAAAAGAAATGGGATTGGAAAAGCAGAGGAGTCCATCGCTTAGGCCCATTAGAGAGGCTGAAGGAGAGGATTCCACACGTGTATAAAGAAGAAGGGAATTCTTTGTAATAGAGGAACCCTAATTTTAATTACTGTTCATCTCTCTCAAAACCTCAAAATGGTCGCCCCTTTCTTAAAAACCCTAAATCAATATGACTATTCATTATCTTTCTCTCCCCTTCATCATCCAAATCAGCACCTTCAAACCATTACGACACATTTCCATCACCATCTTCCGATTTCTCAACAACTGACATGGTAGATTTCGTTAGCCACAATCGCTAACGTCACAGTTACCACCGATAACACTGCAGAGCAACCTGACGGCGTCCGCATTCACAACGCTACAAATTTCTTTCAATTTCATCTACGGTCGGAGTAATAAAGGCATCATGTTTGGTTTGTCAGCTCAACAACGACGAAGAGGTAGCCGCGAGATCCATAGCAACGCAACGACGTCGGACCTTGCATAATCACGGCGTAACGGTAAACCTCGAGTCATCTCATTGGTGTCGATTCATGCTTCTGGTGAATGTTTTTACTTCGATACCATCGTTTTCACTGCAGTTTTTTTTTCCAGTTAACATTTGATCCAAACCATTAAGTTTTTCCATTATGATACTTGTTTCAAAAGCTGTATTGAACTCGTATTTATGCTGTTGAAATTATGTTTTTCATTTCCAGTTTATTACAATTGATTAGTTGTTAGAACTGTTGAGGTCGGTTCGGACGCGGTTTCGTTCTCATCTTTGATTTTGTTTGTTTTTTGGCTTGAGTTTTCATTTGTATAGTACTGATGTAGTCTAGTATTAATGCTCTGTCATGTTTTTCTCCACATCGTTTCGGTTTAGTTGTTAATGTTTGGTGAACTGTGATTAATGTGTGATGTATACGCGAATCGGTAACGATTCAAAACCAAAAGTTTATTGTATATTGTTTGTCATTTAGATTATCGTGTTGATTATGTATTCTTGTGTTTACGATGCCGTTTCGGTTTTCTCTTTGCAGAAATGATGTTCATTCGCTTTCTGGTATGATTGTTATGGACTATGCTATTATTTACTTATTTTTTTAAATATAATATTTCTTTACAAAGTTTACTTAGTATTGCTAGGATTAATTTGGATTAATGTCATAAGATATTTTTGAGTCAAGTATATGTGGAATGGTGGAGGTTCTGTTTCATTGTCAAATTATGAAACAATTTACGCCGTTTTGTCTCGGTTTCAATTCGAGTGACATAATGTGCAGCTGAGCCAGTTTGCTGCTATCAAAAGGAATAACAGTATATTGTTTTTATTACTATAAAACAAATGTGTTAATTCTTGCATTTTTTAAATTAACTATTTATTCCAATTGTTTTTTTTAATTAATAGGTAAATGGTGTATTATTTTGCTACAGATTTTAATTAGATTTCATTAGTTTTTACATACCGTAATTACCGTTAGTTTGTCACAATCCAATTTCATTAAGTTTCATGTTGGATTTCTAACTCATGAATTATTTTCAAACATATTTTGTTTTTAAAATGAGTAATTATTTTTCTAATCCTAAATTCATTTATTTTTAACATACAAACTATTTTCAAACTTTATTTCTAAAATATAATTATTCTTCTAATCCTATTTCAATATATTTTTCAATACTAAATCTTTTTTCAATCAAATCACGAAAGACTAAATCCTTGAAGTCCAGCACTTCTTGGATTTTTAGACGATCATTATTGAGGCGTACGCCTTAAGTAATGTATCGTTCGAATTTTTGTTTTTTTTTAAATATACTCTTTTTGGACAAAGAAATATCATATGAATCTAGCATTCCGTGTGATATTTCTGTTATTCATCCAAACATTTTTCAAATGAAAAAGGTGTCGTCGAGATCTAGCATCTCGATAATACTTTGATTAATTGGTTGTGAGGCATACGTCTCATTTACTAAATAATCGTCATTTCTCTTTTTTTTCTTCAAATCCAATCTTGCATTCTCACCTCTCGTACCGTAAACTCTCTTCATACCTCATTTCATTCAAATTATTTTCTCAACATTGTCTCGATTCAAACTCCGAAAGAAGGAGGTTCTTGGAATCTAGCATTCCTTGAATCTTCGAGTGAGTAATTCTTGAGGCATGCCCTTGAGTTATTATTCACTTAACGTTTCGACTTTTTCAAATTTAATCATTTTCAAACATTTCCCTAAGTCGAGTGCTCGTACGCATTCACAAGCATCGACATTTCGCGCACACTTCACAATTCCTTGTGGTTTCGATATTAGGGGCACCCTTAGGGACTAATATCGTTTCTCACGATCTAACCCTTGACACGTCGTCAAGTCGGTTCTATCTTCAATCAAAATCCTTTACACGTCGTCAAGCCATTTCAAACCAACCTCCTTTTTGCCTCGCATTCGGTTTTCGATTTAATCTTTTCACAAACGTTTTTAAACTTACGAAAGAGGGATATTCTTAGAATCTAGCATTCTTTGAATATTCGAATGAGTAACTCTCGAGGCGCGCCCTTGAGTTGTTATTAGTTCATTCTTTCGATTTCGAAACATCCAACTCTTTATCTTCAACCTATTCAACCCAACTTCCGCAAGAAATAAGTTCTTGGAATCTCGCATTCCTTGTATTCTTGAGTGACAAGCTCTTGAGGCATGCCCTTGGGTTGCTTGTCAATCACTCTTTCGTTTTTCAAACTTAAACTTCAAACCCATTTCAAACCTCGTCTTCTCTTGGTTGTTACCACGAACTACAGACGCTCTGATTCTTCATTCTTATTTGAATGTAAGATACGTAGGCACAAGATTGCGATGATCTTGGCGAGCACATTTCTATCTTCCTCCATTATTCCGTCCACACATTCCCAACCTTTCTCGGAGTCGAACTAAGAAGCTCTGATTTCTCATTCTCGTCCGAATGAGCATACGTAGGCACAAGGGCCCCAATCCTTGGCGAGCACCCTATTCTCTAACCATCCATCTCCCCTCAGCGTCTTTATCTTGTTAACCTACCAATTCTACCTTATCAACGAGAAGAAAAACAAACAAACCTAGACAACACTCTCCACAACATACCCTAAGAGGTTCCCGTTGAGTACAACGGACGTGAGGGGTGCTAATACCTTCCCCTCGCGTAACCGACTCCCGAACCCGGAACTTGGTTGCGACAACCCTGTTCCTATCCTTTCGTTTTAAGAGTTTTTCTCGATATTTTCCTCTCCCATTTATTCGGGAAAAATAAAGTTCTGTGGCGACTCTGTCGAACCGCATTTTCGCGCCTTTCGCGCGAGGGTCGTTTCTCCGAAATGTCTCCGTGATTTTTCGAGGTGCGAAACTGTGAGAATGCTTGAGATAGCCTGAATGCTACCTTTTGATTTGAAAATATCCTGCAAAATAAAATAAAATCGACCGCTCAATTGCTGGGCAAAATAAATGTCGGAGCTTTTGATGCTCGTTGCTCAGTCTCTCGCACTCAAAAGCGAACTCGGGGCCACAGAAAAACCTTGATCCCCTGACTCAAGAACAAATGCTATGCTATGCAAGCATGCAAAATAAAAAGAAATCGTAAGCCTAGTACAAGAAATGGTTGGTCAAATTTTGGGGTACAACAGTTGCCCCTATTCAAGCGACTTGGACCTGAAGGGATGAAAAGCGAACGATTTTCAAACATTCAAGGTAGAAGAAGGTTGAATACCAAAGAACCCGGAAATTTGCCAACCACAGAAATAGAACTGCAAACTTGTCATTAGGAACAAAGATCTTCGGAAATAACTGAATTGTATAGTTGCAACGGTAATAAGCTAACTGATTACCAAACCAGAAAATTTCGACACGCATTTGGAAGAAACATCTGCTAACATGCAGGCAACGACACTAAGTCAGAAAGATCATCTGATATCACCATCAGGCATTTGTTTGCGCAAAACAGGCATCGAACCCGAAGGTCGGATCAACACGCAGTTGAGAAGAACGTCTGACATTGCCAACAGGCATCTGTTAAATAAAAACAGGCATCGAACCCGAAGGCCGGCTCAACACGCAGCTGAGATCATCTGCTAATCAAAGCAGGCATTCGCTAAATAAAAGCGAGCATCGAACCCGAAGGCCGGATCAACAAGAAGTTGATAATCTCTACTAACCAGTAGGCATTCGCTAAATAAAAGCGAGCATCAAACCCAAAGGCCGGATCAACACGAAGTTGATAATCTCTACTAACCAGTAGGCATTCGCTAAATAAAAGCGAGCATCGAACCCGAAGGCCGAATCAACACGAAGTTGATAATCTCTACTAACCAGTAGGCATTCGCTAAATAAAAGCGAGCATCAAACCCGAAGGCCGGATCAACACGAAGTTGATAATCTCTACTAACCAGTAGGAATTCGCTAAATAAAAGCGAGCATCGAACCCAAAGGCTGGATCAACACGAAGTTGATAATCTCTGAATCTAACGACAATTCACAAGAGAACTCCGCTGAGGACAAAGAAACTTAACCAAGCAACTATGTTGGGAAGCGCATGATAAGATGACCACATCTATCAGAAGATTTTGTTGAGGTCTAGATACTTGTACAGGCTCAAGAATATAACGACACAAACTGTCATGGTATGGATACCATACGGGCAAAATAAATCAAACATCTATTGGAAATACACCTGAAAGCAAAAGATAACAACCTGGCTTATGTTTCAAATGCATATGTTTGAAAATGGCGTAATGCTCCATACGAAATGGAAATGCTACGCGTTTGGTGGATGTTATGCACGATGTAAAATGCAAAGGCACCACCTCAGCAAAGTAAACACCGAAGAGACAGCAAACTCCACTGGGGAGAGGCGGAACATGCCAATTACGATTGGACTTAAACTGGGAAAACAAGCCCTGGATATCCTTCTGGAAAAGAACTGTCATGCGTAATGTCATTCTGACAAGAACGAGAAACCACTCTGCTAGGGATCAAATCAAAACCTGCTGAAGATAACATCCTGAACAGCCTTCCAGAATACAACTCTTCTGGAGAACAAACGATCCGACTAGGGAAAGACAACTAAATGTTGGAATTGAGTCCAACCTATCATGGAAATCAACGACTCTGTAGGGGATAACAGTCAACCACTAAGATTAATTTTGCTTCGCCGGGGAAATTAGCCCTGAATGGCCTCCTAGGACACCGAACTCCTTCTAGGGTACAAAACACGTCTCTAGGGAGCAACTCCGCTCTACTAAAGATCACAAAAAATCCAACCTACCGGGGATTACTCAGTTGGGGAATCAACTTCAGTTGTAGATTACCTCCAACTTCCAGGAATCACTCAGTGGGGACAACCGAATAAGATTTACTAGGAAACTATCCCAAAGTCTCTCTGTTGGGGATAGAGAATTGCAGTCTCTGAATCAACCTTAACATGCGGGGAAGAATAACTTCCCTGCTGACTTCTCTGGGGAATTAAGCAAAAGGGAGGACAAACTCGACTTCTGCTTGGGGAATGAATCACCATTTTAAGCTCTGAGGGGATACAAAGTCACCCGTCTGGACTCTGTGGGGGAAACCACACCCTGAACTTACACCGCAGTTGGGAAAAGTGTCACACCTTCCTGGTGGAGAGAAATCCAGCCCTGACTCGCTGAGGAGTAAGTGCGTACCTACAATCTGCTAGGGGATACGAGCACATACCTGACCTGCATGGGGTATATCAATCTCGACCCTCTGGGGATGACTTACTCTGACGATTAAGCCAATCTTGAACTGTCGAGGAATGAATGCATACAGACATTCTGCTGGGGATACGTGTACACACTCGACCTGCGTCTCTTTTCTTGTATGCCACATTTTATCAAAATATCAGGCGTTTTTCCGCAAACAAAACAGTAAAGGCTAAAGCAAAAACAAAAGCTCATTGAATAGTATATACTTTATTGACAAATGGCATGTAATTAGGCAGATCTTACAACAGATGCAACCCTTGAAAAGAGGAAGCTGCACAAAAATTTACAGAAATGCACAGAAATATACAAAATATTGGCAATGTGGCACAGACAAACACCATGAGCTGATCCATCTATGACTCGCATGACTTCGATGCTTCTCTGGTGCCTCGTCTTCTAAAGAGATTGATTTGGATAAACGGCCCTCAGGTCCTCCCTCAATCCACTATACTCTGAAGATCAAATACACAGACCGCAGTCATTTGCTTTTCAAATCTCTAACTTTTTCCTGAATTGCCCTTTCGGGTTTTCAATTCACCGAGATACCCTTTTTTGCCAAAGTCGCCTTTTCAGGTTTTCGACTTTGCGGGTTTACATTTTTTTCTTTTTATCCCTAACTTTTTCCCGAACCCATTCTTTTTATGGTTCGCCGGGATGCCCCATTTTTGCTTGGATATTCTTTTTCTATTCCAGCGGGTCTCTTTAAGCAAAGTATTTTTTAACTGCGTCTGCGTTCATAGGGGATGTGAAATCTTCACCATCCATGGTTGATAACAACAAGGCTCCTCTGGAGAAAACCTTTCGCACGACATCTGGCCTTTCGTAGTTGGGAGTCCATTTTCCCCTGTGATCTATCTGTGGAGGGAGAATCTTCTTCAACACTAGCTCTCCTGTTTGAAAGCTTCGAGGGAGCACCTTCTTATCAAAAGCTTTCTTCATCCTACTCTAGTATAAACGACCATAAGCAATGGATGCCAACCTCTTCTCATCCATCAGGCTGAGCTAATTCAATTTGTTTCTTACCCATTCTGCCTCATCAAGCTTGACATCAACCAGAACTCTCAAAGAAGGAATCTCGACTTCTAACGGTAGGACAGCCTCTATACCATACACTAGCAAGAAAGGTGTTGCCCTAGTTGAAGTGTGTATCGTGGTATGATATCCATGCAAAGCAAAGGGCAACATCTCATGCCAATCCTTATAGGTTACAACCATCTTTTGCATTATCTTGTTGATATTCTTGTTGGTCGCTTCAACAGCGCCGTTCATCTTCGAACGATAGGGAGATGAGTTGTAATGCTCAATTTTGAAACTCTAGCACAGTTCCTTTATCATCTTGTTATTCAATTTCGAACCATTATCAGTAATGATTCTCTTAGGCACTCTGTAACAATAGATGATGTCCTTCTTGATAAACCGGGCTACCACTTGTTTGGTGACATTAGCATAGGAAGCTGCTTTCGCCCACTTGTATGGTTACTTTGTTTCATGATATGATTCATCATGAGATCGAGGTCTATGTTGATGACATGATAGCAAAGTCGCAAACAGAGGAGGAACATCTGGTCAACCTGTTGAAGCTGTTTGAGAGGCTCAGGAAATTCAGATTGAGGTTGAATCCTAACAAGTGTACTTTCGGGGTCAGGTCAAGAAAGCTGCTGGGGTTCATTGTCAGTGAAAAAGGAATCGAGGTCGATCCTGCAAAAATAAAAGCTATTCAAGATATGCCAGCGTCGAAAGTGGAAAAAGAGGTTCGTGGTTTCTTGGGGAGATTGAACTACATTGCTCGGTTCATTTCTCATCTCACAGCCACGTGTGAACCAATGTTCAAATTGCTAAAGAAAGATCAGGCGGTCGTTTGGAATGAAAATTGCCAAAGGGAATTTGATAAAATAAAAGAGTATTTACAGGAACCTCCAAAACTGATACCCCCAGTCGTTGGAAGACCTTTGATAATGTATCTAACGGTTCTTGAGAACAGTATGGATTGTGTTCTCGGTCAACATGATGAGACTGGTAGAAAAGAGCACGCAATATACTATCTGAGTAAAAAGTTCACAGATTGTGAGTCTCGGTGCTCGATGTTGGAGAAAACGTGTTACGCACTCGCGTAGGCTATCAAACGTTTGAGACAGTATATGCTTAATCATACAACCATGCTAATTTCGAAGATGGATCCGATTAAATATGTCTTCAAAAAGCAAGCACTTTTCGAAAGAATTTCCAGGTGGCAGATGGTACTGACAGAGTATGATATTCAGTATGTTTCCCAGAAAGCTATAAAGGGGAGTGTTTTGTCAGAGTATCTCGCCGAACAGTCGATCGAAGACTATCAACCTATGAAATTTGACTTTCCTGATGAAGACATCATGTATCTGAAAATGAAAGATTATGATGAACCATTGCCTAACGAAGGTCCTGAGCTTGGCTCCCAGTGGCAGATGATATTTGATGGTGTTGTTAACTCATACGGTAATGGAATTGGGGCAATCATCACGACTCCCCATGGTACTCATATACCATTCACCGCCAGGTTGACATTTCCTTGCACCAAAAACGAAGCAGAGTATGAAGCGTGCATCATGGGGTTGGAAGAAGCTATTGATCTGAGGATCAAGAACCTAGATGTGCACGGCGATTCAGCGCTAGTTGTAAATCAAATCAAAGAAGAACGGGAGACCAGGAAACCGAATCTGATTCCTTACATGAACTATGCAAGGAGGTTGTTGCCATTCTTTGATCGTGTAGAGTTCCACCACGTGCCGAGAGCGGAGAACTAGATGGCAGACGCTCTAGCAACGTTATCCTCGATGTATAAGGTGGACTATTGGAATGATGCTCCAAGAATAGTCATCTCGTGCCTTGATAGGTTGGCGTTTGTGTTTTCCATTGAGGAAGCCTCTGATGGCAAGCCATGGTTTTATGACATCCATAACTTTCTTAAGAAACGAGAGTATCCGCCAGGGGCGTCGACCCGGGATAAGAAGACTCTGAGAAGGTTGTCTGGTAAATTTTATCTGAATCAGGATGGTATACTCTACAGGAGTGTCGCTACTGCGAAAATCGGCGCCGGCTGAACAGAAGAGTCGCCACCGTGCGTTATTTATCCCACGGGAGGGAAAGGAAACGCTCAGAGTAAACCTCGCACAACACGGGAAAGGTATGGTCGTCGCAACCAAAACCTGGATTCGAGAGTCGGTTACGCAAGGGGAAGGTATTAGCACCCCTCACGTCCGTCGTACTCGACGGGACCCACGCTTGTTTTCGGGTATGGATTATTATTCTATCTAAACTATAGGTCAAGGGTTAAAAAGAAAATAAAATGAAAATAAAAATGACTCGGCAAAGTATCGCACTTTATGCCTACGTATTCCCGTCTGGAACGAGAAATCAGAGTCAACGTAGTTCGCCTACCTACGGGAAAGGAGGGGAAGGTTACTCGCTAGGATATCGCATCCTATGCCTACGTACTTCCACACAGCATGGAAGATCAGAGCAAACGTAGTTCGGGCCACGGAGGACACAGGCTTGTCTTGGTTGATTTTATTCCTTCTGAAAAAGGTTTTCTTGATTAACAGTCCCGGCGGACAAAAATGACGCTTTGATGAGTTCATATTCTTTTACGGAAGAAGTGTCTTTTATTGTGTTTGAAATCTTTATGTGTTTTTCTGTTTGTTTTTTAGAAAGAAAGAGACAGAACTCTAACCTACGGTTGCGAAGGGAAACAAACTAACATAATGTTATCATGCATGGGTTAAGACCTAATGTCTATCATGCTCCTCTCTTGCGCAGAGAGAAACAGAGATCCTACGGGATAGGCAGAAACAGAAACAATAACAGATATAATAAAGCAGTAAAATGCATGGATGCAACAGTACAAGCGAGGCAAGGGAGTCCCACTCAACCTCGAACCTAGAAAACAATAGGCAAAAGTGAACAGACTTCACTTTCAACCCAACAGGGTAAACAGCAAACAATACAGTCCGGAAAACCAATCAATACATCAGCAATGAAATACAACAGCAAAAGAAACAGCATCAGCAGCTCTGAATCAACCTCTGGCTTCAAGTAATCTCCAATCATTTATGGGCTTCAACAAGCATCAATCTCCATCTTCATGATCTTCAGGTAAGGGCTTTGATCATCAGTCTTCTATCTGCAATGGCTTTTCTTCAAGTCTCAGGCTCCAGGATGAACATCAGCCAACCAGATGAAGTGAATGAATGTTAGACAGTTAATTACCTACCAAGGGTGGTTCATCAACTGTTAACATTAAACAGAAAGTTTTCTCTCAAAAGTTCTATCTTTCAAATACATTCACTGATCCTTCCAAAGGAAGGAGGTGGATATTTGAAAAAGACTTTGAATCATAGAGAAAGGATAGAGGCAAACAAAGCCATCTATGTTTGAGAAGCAAGCTTTCTAATCTAGAGCTCTGCCTAGCTCCTAAACCCTAGTCTCCTCAGCAGCTGCTAGCAAGAACCTCCTCTCCCACTCTGGCAATTGATCTTCAATCTCTGGATCTTCAATGGTCTTCATCTCCTCAAGTCTTCAGCTCCCCCAAGTCCCCAAACAATCCCAATACCCAGGCAAGCAAGCACTAATCCCCAGAGGGCACACCACACCAGTCAATCAGATACAACAGCATATTAATAGCAGTAGGGGAATCCTGACTTTTTCTAAGGGATCTAATAACTACCCATAGCCCCTATAGTCCCATAACTAAACTAGTCAAACCCTAAGCCCTAAGGGAAAAGAATCAAATCTCCTAAGTCATCACCTAAAAACCCTAGTTTGTTCATGTTATTCACACTTACACTAAGCATCTAAATTTAATTTCTAAAAATGGGAACTAAATTGAATCTACAAGTTTGATGTCTAACCTAAACCACCTAAAAAGAATGGATGAAAAATATTGAAGCAATTAATAGAACAAAAAATATCAAAATCATGTATGAAATGAAATTATGTAAAATGCTATTTATTTAGAAAACATGGGAAAAATATCAAATAAAAAATAAAATGCAATTTTTATTTTTTATAATTTTCTTGACATCCTAAAGAAAAATATGCAAAAAGAATGAATTAAAAATGATGATTTTCCTATTTATTATGAATTTTTAAAAATGAATGAAAAATGAAAAGAAAATAATAAAGAAAATATAAAGAAATAGCCAGAGGGGGTGAGAATAGCAGGATATCCAAGTTCAGCGCGTTGGGCTTACTAAATTGGGGGGTGCGAATAGCCGTCTGAGCCCAATCCCCCCCAATTAATAAAACGGTGTGTTTTATCTTTTGAATTTTCCCACCAGACTGAAGCTTTAATCGTGGCCGTTGGATGATCTCTCCAAGTCAAAGGTCCAACCTCAATCGTATGGCCACCAACCCTTCTTCAACCTTCAGCCATTTAGGGTTTCAGAAACCCTTCCCATGCACGATAATTCCATCTCCTCATGCTCTCTCCACACGCCATGAAAACACACGATGTAAAAAACAAAACTCCTCCATTTCTTTCCCTCTACAAGTCTGTGGTT
Organism: Lathyrus sativus; assembly: GCA_963859935.3. Classification (NCBI taxonomy): domain Eukaryota; kingdom Viridiplantae; phylum Streptophyta; class Magnoliopsida; order Fabales; family Fabaceae; genus Lathyrus; species Lathyrus sativus. The sequence continues at coordinate 518,736,701 of OZ012737.1, forward strand.
CTAGCTTCCATTAAAAATCACGCAATCAGCCAATTCGAAGAAGGTAACAGATGGAAACCACCATTAGTGCCTGATATGAAACCTCTCCAATTCTTCACAAAAGTTATCCTAAGCTAATCTACACTTCCTCATGATCATAACATGCTATTTTACTAACATTTTCATGCCTTAATCCAAGAGTTAAGAGCCTCAACAGAATTAATACCTCATATTCAAACTTCATGAAACTTCTCTAAAATCACCACAACCAGTCATCTACCTATGCTTAACCGTTCTATGCTATCAAGACCCTAAGATTCTACCTAAATTAAGCAATTCGAACAGAATACCAACCTGGTGTAATTCCTTGATACAGGTGCTGAGATCCTCAAATCAACTGCTTGTGATGAAGGGAATGTGATCAGTAGGCTTGGTGATTCCTTCTGTATGCAACAAGTGTGGTTCTAAAGCCTTGAATTACTCAATTCCAAAGTTCATGCCTCTTGGATGAAAATGGTGAATGGTTCAATTCCTTCCTCAATTTGACAAATGAAAGTATGGATTCTGATCCTTGTGAGATGATGATGATGACTCAATCAAGAATGTTGAAGATTGGTGAGAAATTGAGGGAGTTTTAGAAGCTTATGCAAGAATGGGAAATGAATGAAAATTGAGATTTTTGGACAAATGGGAGCACCAACCCTTGCATGAATCAGCTTGCATGAATATATAGGTTGCATTAGAACCTCCTAGAAACTTGGAGAAGTTTCCCTTACACTTTTCCCTTTCAATTTGGATTATGTTACTTTCAATTCAAGCAACCATGGATAACTCACAAATTATGACCTAAACTCAAAATTCCACTTTAGCCAATATCTTTAAAATGCCTTTTCCATTCAAAATGACCTATAATTTTGCATCATTTGGCCAAGATATGAAAAATATCATTTTTTAAGTCATTTTCCTTCATTAAATTCAACCATTTTGAAACCTTGTGATATGAATCTTTCCAATCTCTCATGGTCACTTTTCTAGACTCAAAATGTCATTTGGAGCAAGTTTGATGTTGTAAGTTTTTCCATTTGAGGCCTCCTTGTATGAGTTTTGGACATAGGTTAAAATGACCTGTAATTCACAAATGACCAAAATACCCTTTGCTTTCCAAGACCATAAGTTGAGTTCCACACATCATATTAAGGCATACTATACCATTCTAGAAACCTAAGACAATGAGGAACAATTCTTATGTTGACCAGAAATTCATTTGAAATCTCCTTGAGGGGTAAAACTAGCTTGGAAGTCAAGTCACTTTCACAGACAAAATTTCAGATACCTCAAATGACCTGTAACTTGCAAGGACCATAACTTGAGTTCTATAAATCTCCTTGATGTCTTCCACCACTCACATTAAAGGTCTTGAGATACTATACAAGTTCCATGTTGGCCAAGAAGCCATTTGAAGCTTGCATTTTGACTTATCTTGCTTGGAAATTTGACCTAAACTAGGGGATTTTACATAGAAACCCTAATTTAGAAACTCCTCTTCTCCTTGATTTCTCTTGATTTCTTCTTGGCATAACAACATATCCTTGTTCTCCATGTCAAATGATGAACCCCACATCCCTTCAATAGACCTGAATGCCCTTAAATCAATCAATTGACCTAGGGTTAACCTAGGGTTGACCCAGATGAAACCCTAGTTGACTGCCTTCAACTGCAATTCTTGTGATCACATCAACAACTTGCTTTCTTCTCCAAATGACTTTCTAAGTCCTCCAAGATGTCTAGATACTCCCCATGCTCAGCCCATAGCTCACAATTCTTTTGGTTGACCCACAGATACCCTCAGTTAGGAAATATACTCAATGCTTGATCTACTGACCTCTTCAACTTTCAACTTCTCTTCTGATGAAATAAATGAGATAAAATTAGGGTAATAGCCTCTTGATAGGCCTCTAGAGATGAGAATAATGCTTGATCCCCTGTTGAATGCCTTGTTATGCTTATGCTATGCAGATGGTTAGGCTATGTACATGACTCTATATGCAAATGCTAATGATATTGAAACATAAACCAAGTGAATTAAGGCTGGGCAAATTTTAGGGTGCAACAGCTGCCCCTATTCAAGCGACTTGGGCCCGATTGGGTGAAGAGCGAACGGCCTTCAGACATTCGAGGTACGAGACGGTTGAATACTAAGAAACCCGGAAATTTGCCAACCGCAGAAATAAACTGCACCCCTGTTTGGGTAACAACATCCACTGCCTGGATCTGACTGTTTGCAGCCGCTCACTGATCTCGTAACGACCACGCTGGGGATAACAGATTGCTTGCCTGTCCACATTAGGACTCTGTCTGTCATCAATACGAAGAAATCTCAACTAGAACCGGTCCACGTTAGGACTCCACTTGCTGTTAACCCAGAAAAAATCTCGGCAACTCCGCTGGGGGATATTCCAATAAATCGTCCACGTTAGGAATAGACTCTCCCACGTTAGGAATAACACCATCCACGTAAGGAATCATCTCTTCTGCATCTGTCCATGTCAGGACTAAACTTTCCATCTTTCCACGTCAGGATGCAATCTTCTTTTTCCACGTAAGGAGAAACGTATCAACCTGTCCACGTAAGGACTCCAGTACAACTCGATATGTCTGCGTCAGGACTCCAATCTGTCCGCGTAAGGAATACAACTTTGGTTCTGAACCTGTCCACGTTAGGACTCACCTTTCCACGTAAGGAGTACATCATTCTTCCACGTCAGGAATCAACTTTTCTTGAATTCGTCCATGTAAGGACCCCAATCTCTCCACGTAAGGAAACCAACTCTTTCCGATTTGTCCGCGTCATGACTACATTTTTCCACGTAAGGAATGCCATCTTAATCTGTCCACGTAAGGACTCCGCTCTTTCCACGTAAGGACTTGAAGTTTCTCTTTCTCTTCCACGTAAGGACCACGCCTTCTTTTTACGTTAGGCATACTTCTTCTTCTGAATCCGTCCACGTCAGGACTAAATTTTCCACGTAAGGAATCTATCTTCTTCTTCCACGTTAGGAATAACTTCTTTGATCTGTCCGCGTCAGGACCCCAATCTTTCCACGTAAGGAATCAACTTCTTTTCCACGTCAGGAATGCATCTCTTTCCACGTAAGGAATACTTCTTTTTCCACGTAAGGAATACAATCTTCTTGATTCGTCCACGTAAGGACCCATGTCTCGTCTTGATTTGTCCACGTCAGGACTCGGGCATCTTCGACCCGCTGGGGAAATAAAACTTGTCCACGTCAGGACTCACACTTCTGAAGAAATCCCGTCAATATAGGAATAAATTGTCCACGTCAGGACGTAGTTCTCCATTGATCCCAACCCACAAACTTCTTTAGCACTGACGTGACAGCGACCTTGGGGCGGACTCTACTGGGGATATCTGGAAACCAAACCACCGGATACCTGTTCTGATAACTGGCGGTGGCCTCTGAAATTCTGATTCACGGAACCCCTGATGACAACTACCTCTGCCTGGGAATAAAGAGAAACTTATCCTGATAGCTCTGTGGGGAATACGGCCGAAACTGACATTATCATTGGATGTCCCATGTCGAGATCTTGAATGTTTGGTATTTCATTTGAGCAAGAGCTCTCTCTACCTGAATTACTAAAGTACAGGAACTGCTTTAGCAAAATAAATGCTGAAGATAATGCCAACTCCGCTGGGGATAGCCAGATGCTACAGAATTATTTCAGCAAAATAAATGCTGGAAAGGTGAGGTCAACCCTGCTGGGAAATTGGGAACTCAAACCAAACACCCTGTTGAGGTAACCCCCTGTTGGGGAATATAAATTTGCTGGGGAATAGCAGATGTGCACAGTAGGATCGGACTTTCTGTTGGAGAGTGAACTGATATTACACAGTACCCCTGACAAAATAAATGACAGGATCCACCCCCAACTCTGCTGGGGAGAGTCTTGATCTTCGAGTTCCACTGGGAGGAAGGAACACTTGCTGAAAAGAGATCTCCACTGGGGATGGGACGATTCTCTCGGGGGAAATCAACTGACTCCGCTGGGAGAGAGTGAATGACCCTGCGGGGAAAGATGAACCTGTCTGAATACAGCTCACCGATATTAATCTTCTGAGGCTAAACCAACTCTGCTTGAGATACAATGTCTGAATACAGCCTACAATCTTCGAATCGCCAATTCTGCTGAGATTAAATGACTTTGTTGGAGCATGTCCCTTGGATAAGCTACGACCAGCTGGAGAGTTCTATCCTTCTTCAGGAAGAACTTGCCTGACCTGCGTGAGGGCTGAGTCTTTAGTTATTGCAATCTTTTGATCATCTTCCTCGTACAGTTATGAAACCTGCAACAACACAAACAAAACAAGACAAGCCTATGCAACCAAATCAATTCAGGTTAGTGACGTTATTTTCAGTCAATTTGAAGCTTTAGCAACTGTTGGCAAGGTCCAGTGACGTTATACTCATGCTAGTTTCATCAAACTTAGGCGTTAATCATGCACAAAACAGTAAAGAACAGTGTCAAGTACTGAATAACGTATTTTATTGATTGGGCCCCTGAATGGGCGGAGTTTTGTACACGGGATGTAACTCCTGAAATGAGGCAGCCACACAAAGCAAATATACAAGTACACAAGTATGCGCAAGAAGCAGAAATATTGACAACTTAAATTTGTACACATGTCGGCAACGGGATGCAGATGAACACCACGGACTGATCCCCCCATGACTCGCCCGACTCTAATGTTTTCCCGGTATCCCCACTTCTGAAGCGATTGTATCAGATAACTGACTCCTCAAATGTATTCTCCCGCATTGATGCCCATTGCAATTATCAAATTCGGACCGCAGTCATTTGCTTTTCAAATCCCTAACTTTTGCGTGAACCGCCCTTTACGGGTTTTCAGTTCACCGGGATACCCCTTTTTGCCGAAGTCGCACAGTGTAGGTTTTCAACTTCGCGGGTGTACATTTTTCAATTTTATCCCTAATTTTTGCCCGAACCTTTCATTCTGTTTTTGGTTCGCCGGGATGCCCCATTTTTGCCTGGACTCTCTTTTTTCTGTCCAGCGGGTCTATTTTAAGCAAAGTATTTTTTAACTGCGTCCGAATTCACAGGCGACGTGAAGTCTTCACCGTCCATAGTTGACAACAACAACGCTCCTCCTGAAAATACTTTCATGACAACGTATGGCCCTTCGTAGTTGGGGGTCCACTTGCCCCTGTGATCTGCTTGCGGCGGGAGAATCCTTTTCAGCACAAGGTCGCCCGCCTGAAAGCTTCGCGGATGTATCTTCTTGTCGTACGCTTTCTTCATTCGGCTCTGGTACAAACGACCGTATGCTAGAGAAGCTAGCCTCTTCTCATCCATCAAACTCAGTTGATTCAACCTGTCCTTCACCCATTCTGCCTCGTCCAGTTGAACATCTCGCAATACCCTCAGAGAAGGGATCTCGACTTCTAATGGCAGCACCGCTTCCATTCCGTATACCAACGAGAACGGAGTTGCCCCGGTTGATGTGCGTACCATCGTACGATAACCGTGCAAAGCGAAAGGTAGCATCTCATGCCAATCCTTATAGGTCACCACCATTTTCTGAACGATTTTCTTGATATTCTTATTGGCCGCCTCTACAGCGCCATTCATCTTGGGTCGGTAAGGTGAGGAGTTGTGATGTTCGATCTTGAAATTCTGACAGAGCTCCTTCATCATTTTGTTGTTCAGGTTCGAACCGTTGTCCGTGATTATCCGCTCGGGAATCCCATATCGGCAAATGATATCTCTCTTGATGAATCTGGCCACCACTTGCTTCGTTACATTTGCGTAAGACGCCGCTTCCACCCACTTGGTGAAATAATCGATTGCTACTAAGATGAACCGATGCCCGTTAGAAGCCGTAGGCTCGATCTTTCCAATCATATCGATTCCCCACATCGAAAATGGCCAAGGTGATGACATCACATTTAGAGGACTCGGAGGCACATGGATCTTATCAGCATAGATTTGGCACTTGTGGCACTTCTTTGCGAACTTGAAACAATCAGTTTCCATAGTCAGCCAAAAATAACCTGCCCACAGCAGCTTTCTCGTCATAGCATGCCCACCAGCATGCGTACCAAAGGTACCTTCGTGTATTTCTTTCATGAGCATCTTTGCCTCTTTTTCGTCTACACAACGCAACAGCACCAAATCGTGGTTTCTTCTGTATAAGACGCCATCCGGGTTCAAATCGAAATTGCCTGCTAACCTCCTGAGAGTCTTCTGATCTTGACTGGATGCTCCAGCCGGATACTCTTTATTCTTCAAGAAATTAAGGATATCGAAATACCATGGTTTGCCATCAGATGCTTCATCAATAGCAAATACATAAGCTGGCCTGTCCAGCCGAGAGATAATGATTCGGGGAGCCTCATTCCAGAAGTTGACTTTGTACATGGAAGACAAAGTGGCCAGGGCGTCAGCCATTTGATTCTCTGCCCGCGGTACGTGATGCAATTCAACCTTGTCGAAGAAAGGCAACAATCTCCTTGCATAATTCATGTAATGTATCAAGTTGGGCTGACGCGTCTCCCATTCCCCTTTGATCTGATTCACCACCAGAGCTGAGTCTCCGTATACGTCTAAATTCTTGATTCGCAAATCAATGGCTTCTTCAAGCCCCATTATACAAGCTTCGTATTCGGCCTCATTGTTGGTAACAGCAAAGGTCAATCGGGCAGTAAACGGGATGTGCGACCCGTGTGGCGTAGTGATGATTGCCCCTATTCCACTACCGTAAGCATTCACAGCTCCGTCAAATATCATCTTCCATTTGGAACCCAACTCTGGTCCCTCGTCTGGCAGCGGCTCTTCACAATCTTTCATCTTTAAGTACATGATATCCTCGTCAGGAAAATCAAACCTCATCGGTTGGTACTCTTCAATAGGCTGCTCCGCCAGATACTCAGACAGCACACTCCCCTTTATAGCCTTTTGCGAGACGTATTGAATATCATATTCAGTCAAGACCATCTGCCAATGGGCAATTCTACCTGACAACGCCTGCTTTTCAAACACATATTTGATAGGATCCATCTTCGAGATGAGCATGGTTGTATGATTCAGCATGTATTGCCTCAAACGCTTGGCGGCCCAGGCTAGCGCGCAACAAGTTTTCTCCAGCATTGAATACCGAGATTCGCAGTCTATAAATTTCTTACTCAAGTAATAGATCGCATGCTCTTTTCTTCCTGTCTCGTCGTGCTGACCGAGAACACAACCCATGCTTCCCTCAAGAACCGTCAAATACATTATCAAGGGTCTACCTGCCACTGGGGGTATCAGAATGGGAGGCTCCTGCAAATACTGCTTTATTTTATCGAACGCCTTTTGACAATTTTCGTTCCACGTTACTGCTTGATCTTTCTTCAACAGCTTGAATAATGGTTCACACGTGGCCGTTAGATGAGATATGAACCGAGCAATGTAGTTCAACCTCCCTAAAAACCCGCGCACCTCTTTCTCTATTTTAGGCGTCGGCATTTCTTGAATCGCTTTTATTTTTGCAGGATCGACCTCTATTCCTCTTTCGCTCACGATAAACCCCAGCAGTTTACCCGATCTCACCCCGAAGGTGCACTTGTTAGGGTTCAGTCTCAACCTGAACTTCCTAATAACTTCAACAGATTCACCAGATGCTCTTCCTCCGTCTGGGATTTGGCAATCATATCGTCAACATAAACTTCGATCTCTTTATGCATCATGTCATGGAAAAGAGTCGTCATCGCACGCTGATATGTTGCCCCAGCATTTTTCAAACCGAAGGGCATCACTTTATAGCAAAATGTTCCCCAGGGCGTTATGAAAGTGGTCTTCTCCATATCCTCTGGCGCCATTTTAATCTGATTATAGCCCGAAAAGCCATCCATGAAGGAGAATACGGAATATTGAGCAGTATTATCAACTAATACGTCAATGTGAGGAAGCGGAAAATCGTCTTTTGGGCTTGCTTTATTCAAATCTCTATAATCCACGCACATTCGAACCTTGCCATCTTTCTTTGGCACTGGTACGATGTTGGTAACCCATGAGGGATACTTTGTCACAGCCAGGAACCCAGCGTCCCACTGTTTTTGGACTTCCTCTTTGATCTTCACTGCCATATCTGGTCGAGTTCTGCGAAGCTTTTGCTTGACTGGAGGGCAATCTTCTTTCAGTGGCAGGCGATGCACAACCATGTCTGTATCGAGCCCTGGCATATCTTCATACGACCAAGCGAATACATCACTATACTCTCGGAGCATTTCAACCAGTCTCCGCTTGATATCACTCTGCAGTGCGGCTCCGATACGAATATTCTTCTCAACCCCTTCCGACCCCAAGTTGATAATTTCGATGACCTCATCGTGAGGCCGAATGGCTCTTTCCTCTTGCTTCACCAACCAAGACAGTTCTTCAGGAACGTCGCTATCTTCGACAACCTCTTCTTCGGCCTGAAATACCGGGTGCTCAAAGTCGGGACGAGTCATAGGTGGTTCAAGGATGTCATCTGAACATGTTATCCTGCAAAAGGAATGGTTAAGTGCTTCAAAATGCGTATAAAGCGAACAACCACGTTGCCATTTTATTGAAAAATATAAAACAAGAAAGACAGGGATTACAGTATTTGCACATGAAAAACGCCGTTTATTTAATGATTGACACGCAATGTTCATAACAACACAGCCCTAAGCAAATCCTGATGCCCCGGGCAAGACACCAGCTTATTCAATAATTAATAAAGCAAAGCATTACTGTTTAAAAGTCACAGGAACAAGCTCCTGAATAGACCAGTTGCATAGTCCTTGTCCTGGCGTGCTTGGCTGAATCCAGGCATCCATATCGCAGTCGCTGTCTCCTTCGTCAGACTCCGAAGCAGCGTTGATGGTTTCATGGCACACTCCACCGGCAGAGATGGTGATTGGTCCTCTGAAACGGGATGCTCCCACAGAAGGAGTTGATGACGACGGTCGGTATCCCAGCCCGAACCGGTCCATCTTCACAGGAATATCCAGCACTTTGCCCCAGCCCTTTGCTTCCCCTGCTTCCACTAGAGCTTGAGCTTCTTTATACGATGAGACGGCTATCTCCGACGCTTTGCTCGGCCCGGGACCTTTGTTCTTGATGCACAACCCTTCAAATGCCTGGCAGGGTGTTTCGTGGATCTCTCCGTCGACTTCCACATATTTAAATGACAACAGATGGCTGACCAGGATGTCCTCTTCTCCGCACACGGTGACTACGCTGTCTCCGACCATATATTTTAACTTCTGATGCAGGGTGGACGTGACTGCCCCTGCCCCATGAATCCAGGGTCTTCCAAGCAAGCAGCTGTACGCAGGCTGTATATCCATGATATAAAACTCAGTTGCAAACACCTCCGGCCCCACCTTTAGAGGCAATGTGATCGATCCAAAGACTGTTCTCCGCGTGCCGTCAAACGCTCTGACTACCAAATCACTGGGCGTACACAAGATTCCTCTGACATCCAGCTTCATCATCGCCTTCTTGGGCAGCACATTCAAAGACGATCCGGTGTCAACCAATACGTGCGACATTACTGATCCTCTACACTCGACAGATACGTGCAGCGCCATATTATGATCTCTTCCTTTCGGGGTCAAGTCAAAATCAGTAAAGCCCAAGCTGTGGCCTGCATTCACATGTGCCAACACTCCTTCCAGCTGATTCACAGAGACGTCTTGGGGTACAAAAGAAGTATCCAGGACTTTCAGCAACGCATTTCTGTGGGCTTCCGAACACAACAGCAATGACAGGATAGATATTTTGGACGGTGTCTGCTGTAGATGCTCCACAATCTTATAATCACTTTTTCGAATCAAGCGCATGAACTCTTCTACGTCTTTCGACGCCGATTCTTTGTCACTTGCTTGTGCCGGGACATTCTCAACCGCTTTCCCTTTTCCTTTTGCTAATCTTTCAGCCACCACTTCAGGGGATATAAAGATCCTACCACTCCTTGTCATACCTCCCGACCCAACAACATTATCCACAGTCTCGGCTGGCTGTTTATTAACATCAATCTTTATCCTGTCACAATACACCTCCAACCCATATGACCATGGGACTGCTTTCGTATTCTCGTACGGGATCGGCCCGGCCTTAGTTATGGTGATCGGTGGGCGCTGAGCTGGTGCGGCGATAGTGATCGTCTTTCGAGGAACCGTTACAGTGGCCACATCATTCTGATCATATGTTACTGCCCCTGCGGGCTCTTCAGTCGCTGCTTGGTCGAACTGCAATGTGCCTTCATTAATCAAAGCCTGAATGCCTTTCTTCAAATCATCACACCCCCCAGCTAGGGTCCAACATTCTAAGCAATACTCGTTACATCCTGGGTAAACACCCCCTTGTAACAGTCGGCTCTTTATCTCGCTCAGCGGCGTCTTCAAGTCTTCGACATTCATAATCAGATTCAACCCTTCCTCAGTCAGAATGGCGTTGGCCCCATGATTTGGCATGGGCTTCTGCACTATATTCGGACCTGCCGTTCCGAAATTGATAGTCTTATTGTCCAAAAGATCCTGCACAACATGCTTAAAAGCATGGCAACCTTCTATATCGTGACCCGGAGCCCCAGAATGAAACTCACAGTGCCTGCTTGCATCTTAACCAAACGGGGGAGCTCCTGTTATCGGTGCCAGAGTTCTTTTCTCTACCAGGTTCAATCCCAACAATGTCTGCAACAAATCTGCATAGGTTGAGGGAGGCTTCTCAAACACTCTTCTCGGTTTACTACCCTGGAATCTTCGCTGAGCCTGCTGTGCCCCCTGCTGAGGCTGCTGCTGCTGTTGCATTGGCTGTTGCTGAACCGGTTGTTGTTGCTGGAGTGGTTGTTGTTGATACGGGATAGTAACACTCGCCACCTGCTGCGGCTGACGATATTGGTTTCGTCCCCTGCCTCGGCCTCGGCCTCGGCCTCCAAATACTGCGCTTGCCTCGCCCTGACGGCGCCCACCAAAAGCCTTCCTATTACTGTCAGATGCAGTCGATTCCTCGACCTGGAATTTTCCTTGCTTAATGTTACGTTCAATCTTTTCTCCCATCAGAATTAGGTCTGAAAAACTGGCCAGAGACGTGTGAAACAGCATATCATGAAACAGATCGGTGAAAGTGCCGACAAACATGTCATTCATTTCCTTATCTTCTACAGGAGGACGGACCCGGGCAGCCATATCGCGCCACCTTTGCGCGTACTCTTTAAAGCTCTCCCCCTTCTTCTGCGACAGCCCTGCCAATTGGACCCGATTGGGCGCCAAATCGCTATTATACTTGTAGTGAGCTACAAATGCCTCTGCCAATTGCTTCCACGTCTTGATATCAGTTGGCTCCAACCCCATGTACCACTCTAGGGAAGGACCTGACAGACTATCTTGAAAGAAGTGCATTAGCATTCTTTCATCAGTTGAGTATGCAGACATCTTTCTGTAATAAGCTCGTACATGCACTTTTGGACATGTGTCCCCTTTATACTTATCAAACGCAGGAGCTTTGAATTTGATTGGCACCCTCAAGCCAGGTACCAAGCCCATAGTTGCCATGTCCAAGCCCACAGCACTTTGGTTCAGGACCCCCCTCATCTGCTCTTCTAGCATTCTGATCTTCTGGGAGTCATCCATCGGCCCTTCGAAACCTCCTCCGGAGAAAGCGTCCTCCTGCTGATCTTCTTGCCACATACCGTTTCCAGCCCCATACCCATCATATCCATTATTACGTCCAGCTCTGATCTGATTCATCCCCGGACCTCGGCCTCTGTTGCCGTACCCTTGAACGCCTCCAGCAGGCCCAAAAGCCATAAACCCAGCGCCGTTTCCATTTCCAAAACCTCCATAGCCCTGATTGGTCGCGCCATAACCATCTTGCCCAAAGCCTTGAGCATTGAAACCATATTTCCCCGCATTATCGAATCCCTGATCATTGAATCCGAATCCAGCATTAACAAAACCGTTGCCTCCCGTATTATCTCCCAAATTGACATCACCCAGCCCAACGTTATGGATAGCAGTCTCGTTTCCAACTCCGACGTTACCATTCACAGCAGCGGTAGCGTTGTTGACATTAGCAGCAGGTGTATTGACTACAGGTGGAGCCACTGACGTGGGAGTGCCGTCTCCATGAACAGTATCGACCCGCACAGACTGATGATCTTCATTACCGTGACCAGCATTTCGAGCCAACAGAGGCTGGACCATGGCCTGCAAATTCTCCTGCCCTTTCGCAATAGCTTCCATGGTCTGCATAAAGAGAGCAAGCTTCTCGCGCACATCTTGCATTTCGTTCTGCATTTGATCCATGATTCTTCGACAGTTGGTGCGGGTAGAATAGCGGTGCGGGTGCTGATCTGCAATCCTGAAAAGTACCTTGATAAAGAGCAGGACATAAGACACTTACTCAAAGATTACCTGTAATGCAATATGAATATGAATGCAATGCAATGTGTCTGTGCGTTAGGGAAATTCATTCCTCCAGTTCTAGTGTGAAGGTGCCAGTGTGGTGACAGTGCTGACAATAGGAATATCGGAGCTGAATCATAGAAAGCCTCATATATTGCAGGGAAAATCAATAAGCCCAGAGTACAATATCACTGAGAGTACAAAGAAGGCATGACCTCAACCAACAATCCTGGTGATGGTCAGCACTATGCAAATAAAGCATACAAGTTACTATATGAAATGGTCAAATCCTCCCAAAAGTCTGGTACTCTTCTATCAACTTCTTGGTCTCTGGATGGCTTGGTCGATCAAGCAGCCCTTCAACAAGTTGGTTTCTCTTCTTAAGAACACGGCGCACGTCTTCAGCAGTTTCTTCCCATGTTGCTTCTCCGAAGCAATCTTCTAGCTTTCGCTTCTGAGACACTGCTTCATCTCTGCATTTGATTGCCTTGTTCAGTGCATGCTGGACACTATACCGGGTCATCACTTCTTCCTCACACTTCTTGATGCTAGACTTCAACTTCTCTTCGAGGTCGGAGATTTGCTGCTTCAGCTTATCTTCCCTCTTCTTATTGTTGGTGAGTGTAGCATTCCAAGTCTTGTTGCAAGAGGAGATTTCTCGATGTGCCGCGTCAAGCGCTTTCTTTTTGGCTTCCAGCATGTCATGGGAGCTTCTGAACTCTTGCCCCAGACGTTCACGCTTTTTCTTTTCCTCAGTCAACTCAGCCCCTAACCTGTTTAACAGCTCAATTTGTTGTTGGAAAGCATATACGGCCTTGTTTTTCTCACTGCGTACTTGAGCTAGCTCTTGGTCTAACCCTTCGTTGATCTTCAACAAGGCTTCCTTTTCCTTCACAACTTGCTCGTAGGCCTCCCTAGAAACAGTAGTTGGCTCTTCTGCCGGGGCGGGAGCAGTGACGGGTGCAGCTGGAAATGGCATTAATAACTGACTTGCTCTTTCCTGGATCCAAACCCTGTAAGGCTCATAAGCCTGGCAATCATTCTTACCTAACAGTGGTTTCCCTTTGCGATTAATACGTGTCCAGGCATGTTGCAACTTGGCTAATAACTCCCCTTTCACGTCACCTGTGAAGTACAGAGATTCCCGTACTTCTTCCTCCTGAGGTGGATTCTTCAGTGCATATCCGAACTGACGAATGAATAGAGAAGGGTTGTAATTGATACACCCTTTTCTTCCTATCAGCGGCACATTAGGGTACCCAGAACAGCTGAAGATGAGCTCAGATCCCAACAGGTCTCGATCAAACCACACAACGTCTTCGGAATATAGCCTCATCAGGCGCTCTGACCAACTGGCTGAGGTTGCGCTGTCTACAAATGGTCCCTTCATGGGGAGATGACTTTTGAACCACATATTTAATAAAGGAGCACAGCAGTAAACAACTTTTCCCCTTCGGTTTTCGTTCTTATAGTGCAATGAGTGGTAGAAATCTCCGATCAACGTTGGCACTGGGTTGCCTGCAGCAAACAGATAGAAAGCATCCAGATTTACGAAGTTGGGCAAGTTAGGAAACAGCACAATTCCATAAATGCATAAAGCCAAAATAGCATTGAAAACCACCCAACAACCGTTCTTGGCGTACTCTTGAGCCTTGCCAACCAGAAAATCCAGAGAGAAACCGGGAACCCCAAGCCAAGAAGTCACTAACAATTCAGCAGCGTTCATATGCAAGGCTTTGGCTAAGTCCTCCAACTTGGGCTCAGCAGCAGAGTGAATAAAGGGAACCTTGTTCTGCATGGGAAGCTCAGTAAACTCCACATACTCCTCAATGGTAGGCCCTAGAATGAAGTCAGCAAAAGTAAAGCATCTCAATGCAGGGTCATAGAACTGCATCAAGGTGTATAGCCTGTTCATCTCATCAGCAGTGGGCTTGCAGACTAATCTCAGTAATCTCCCGTGACTCATTCTGAAGCTTCTCCTAACCTCCTCATCGGCAAGAGATATCAGACCAAGCAAAGAAGTAAGATCAGGTGAAGGCAGCTTATACGCAACTGTCTTCCTCAAACTAGTCATAGTCAATACTCAGAAGTCTGGGCACTAGAATCGGAGGATATGCAAATGCACCTGCAGCACAGACACACGTTAATGGGATGCAATGATAATGGGTATGTAAACAATGCAACGCAAGTAACATGCAACAGGGACCATCTGCCGTAGCTGAATAGCCTGAACCATATCAAGAAGTCTCGGATAGACTCTATAGAAGTCCTCAAACCCTGGTCTCAGATAGACCTAAAACAAAGCTCCAACAATGGTCTCTGACAGACCTCATACCATAACTCCCACTGGTCTCTGGGAGACCTCAAATCACATCTCCAATTGGTCTCTGACAGACCTCAGAACACTCCAACTGGTCTCTGACAGACCTCAGAACACATCTCCAAATGGTCTCTGACAGACCTCCTAACTCTCCATAAATACCCAGGATCTTTGATCAAGAAATAACCGGTAGTCTGAAGGTCTAGTTACCTGCATAACCCCAAACCCTCTCACAGGTGGATGTCCTAGTAACTGACAAAGGTATGGCATCCTATGCGGTCGTCGGCGTCACAGACTTTCAGGGTTGATGATACGATTCCCAGAAGGAGTGGCATCATCAAATCCTGAAGAGGCCTCACTTAGCCAACTTCCAAATGATCGGTTCCCGGAGTCGACAATTCAGCTGACCAACAACCCCTTCGACCCAAAGGGTAGAAAAAGAAGCCAACCAGAAGAACCTCGTCCGAGTGTAGATTTCATGAGACACTAATGCAAGCAAAGCCGGCACGCGCCCACTACTTTCTACTCTAATTCTAGGTGCACTCAAGCCCGGGTCCGGCTTATCTCTCAATATCAGAACACCCGTCACACCCCAAAATACAGCAATAATAATCAATATATAATGCTGAAAATAAAGGTCAGAAATATAAATCCATACAAAATCCTCGACGGGAAAACAAGCGTTAGGATTGACTCTCTTAAGGGACGTTGGATCCCAAATGCATAAGAACTATCGCAATCCTTAGCAGCCAGGGGACGTTGGATCCCCAGCAGAGTCGCCAGCTGTCGCTACTGCGAAAATCGGCGCCGGCTGAACAGAAGAGTCGCCACCGTGCGTTATTTATCCCACGGGAGGGAAAGGAAACGCTCAGAGTAAACCTCACACAACACGGGAAAGGTATGGTCGTCGCAACCAAAACCTGGATTCGGGAGTCGGTTACGCAAGGGGAAGGTATTAGCACCCCTCACGTCCGTCGTACTCGACGGGATCCACGCTTGTTTTCGGGTATGGATTATTATTCTATCTAAACTATAGGTCAAGGGTTAAAAAGAAAATAAAATGAAAATAAAAATGACTCGGCAAAGTATCGCACTTTATGCCTACGTATTCCCGTCTGGAACGAGAAATCAGAGTCAACGTAGTTCGCCTACCTACGGGAAAGGAGGGGAAGGTTACTCGCTAGGATATCGCATCCTATGCCTACGTACTTCCACACAGCATGGAAGATCAGAGCAAACGTAGTTCGGGCCACGGAGGACACAGGCTTGTCTTGGTTGATTTTATTCCTTCTGAAAAAGGTTTTCTTGATTAACAGTCCCGGCGGACAAAAATGACGCTTTGATGAGTTCACATTCTTTTACGGAAGAAGTGTCTTTTATTGTGTTTGAAATCTTTATGTGTTTTTCTGTTTTTTTTTTAGAAAGAAAGAGACAGAACTCTAACCTACGGTTGCGAAGGGAAACAAACTAACCTAATGTTATCATGCATGGGTTAAGACCTAATGTCTATCATGCTCCTCTCTTGCGCAGAGAGAAACAGAGATCCTACGGGATAGGCAGAAACAGAAACAATAACAGATATAATAAAGCAGTAAAATGCATGGATGCAACAGTACAAGCGAGGCAAGGGAGTCCCACTCAACCTCGAACCTAGAAAACAATAGGCAAAAGTGAACAGACTTCACTTTCAACCCAACAGGGTAAACAGCAAACAATACAGTCCGGAAAACCAATCAATACATCAGCAATGAAATACAACAGCAAAAGAAACAGCATCAGCAGCTCTGAATCAACCTCTGGCTTCAAGTAATCTCCAATCATTTATGGGCTTCAACAAGCATCAATCTCCATCTTCATGATCTTCAGGTAAGGGCTTTGATCATCAGTCTTCTATCTGCAATGGCTTTTCTTCAAGTCTCAGGCTCCAGGATGAACATCAGCCAACCAGATGAAGTGAATGAATGTTAGACAGTTAATTACCTACCAAGGGTGGTTCATCAACTGTTAACATTAAACAGAAAGTTTTCTCTCAAAAGTTCTATCTTTCAAATACATTCACTGATCCTTCCAAAGGAAGGAGGTGGATATTTGAAAAAGACTTTGAATCATAGAGAAAGGATAGAGGCAAACAAAGCCATCTATGTTTGAGAAGCAAGCTTTCTAATCTAGAGCTCTGCCTAGCTCCTAAACCCTAGTCTCCTCAGCAGCTGCTAGCAAGAACCTCCTCTCCCACTCTGGCAATTGATCTTCAATCTCTGGATCTTCAATGGTCTTCATCTCCTCAAGTCTTCAGCTCCCCCAAGTCCCCAAACAATCCCAATACCCAGGCAAGCAAGCACTAATCCCCAGAGGGCACACCACACCAGTCAATCAGATACAACAGCATATTAATAGCAGTAGGGGAATCCTGACTTTTTCTAAGGGATCTAATAACTACCCATAGCCCCTATAGTCCCATAACTAAACTAGTCAAACCCTAAGCCCTAAGGGAAAAGAATCAAATCTCCTAAGTCATCACCTAAAAACCCTAGTTTGTTCATGTTATTCACACTTACACTAAGCATCTAAATTTAATTTCTAAAAATGGGAACTAAATTGAATCTACAAGTTTGATGTCTAACCTAAACCACCTAAAAAGAATGGATGAAAAATATTGAAGCAATTAATAGAACAAAAAATATCAAAATCATGTATGAAATGAAATTATGTAAAATGCTATTTATTTAGAAAACATGGGAAAAATATCAAATAAAAAATAAAATGCAATTTTTATTTTTTATAATTTTCTTGACATCCTAAAGAAAAATATGCAAAAAGAATGAATTAAAAATGATGATTTTCCTATTTATTATGAATTTTTAAAAATGAATGAAAAATGAAAAGAAAATAATAAAGAAAATATAAAGAAATAGTCAGAGGGGGTGAGAATAGCAGGATATCCAAGTTCAGCGCGTTGGGCTTACTAAATTGGGGGGTGCGAATAGCCGTCTGAGCCCAATCCCCCCCAATTAATAAAACGGTGCGTTTTATCTTTTGAATTTTCCCACCAGACTGAAGCTTTAATCGTGGCCGTTGGATGATCTCTCCAAGTCAAAGGTCCAACCTCAATCGTATGGCCACCAACCCTTCTTCAACCTTCAGCCATTTAGGGTTTCAGAAACCCTTCCCATGCACGATAATTCCATCTCCTCATGCTCTCTCCACACGCCATGAAAACACACGATGTAAAAAACAAAACTCCTCCATTTCTTTCCCTCTACAAGTCTGTGGTCCTAGCTTCCATTAAAAATCACGTAATCAGCCAATTCGAAGAAGGTAACAGATGGAAACCACCATTAGTGCCTGATATGAAACCTCTCCAATTCTTCACAAAACTCATCCTAAGCTAATCTACACTTCCTCATGATCATAACATGCTATTTTACTAACATTTTCGTGCCTTAATCCAAGAGTTAAGAGCCTCAACAGAATTAATACCTCATATTCAAACTTCATGAAACTTCTCTAAAATCACCACAACCAGTCATCTACCTATGCTTAACCGTTCTATGCTATCAAGACCCTAAGATTCTACCTAAATTAAGCAATTCGAACAGAATACCAACCTGGTGTAATTCCTTGATACAGGTGCTGAGATCCTCAAATCAACTGCTTGTGATGAAGGGAATGTGATCAGTAGGCTTGGTGATTCCTTCTGTATGCAACAAGTGTGGTTCTAAAGCCTTGAATTACTCAATTCCAAAGTTCATGCCTCTTGGATGATAATGGTGAATGGTTCAATTCCTTCCTCAATTTGACAAATGAAAGTATGGATTCTGATCCTTGTGAGATGATGATGATGACTCAATCAAGAATGTTGAAGATTGGTGAGAAATTGAGGGAGTTTTAGAAGCTTATGCAAGAATGGGAAATGAATGAAAATTGAGATTTTTGGACAAATGGGAGCACCAACCCTTGCATGAATCAGCTTGCATGAATATATAGGTTGCATTAGAACCTCCTAGAAACTTGGAGAAGTTTCCCTTACACTTTTCCCTTTCAATTTGGATTATGTTACTTTCAATTCAAGCAACCATGGATAACTCACAAATTATGACCTAAACTCAAAATTCCACTTTAGCCAATGTCTTTAAAATGCCTTTTCCATTCAAAATGACCTATAATTTTGCATCATTTGGCCAAGATATGAAAAATATCATTTTTTAAGTCATTTTCCTTCATTAAATTCAACCATTTTGAAACCTTGTGATATGAATCTTTCCAATCTCTCATGGTCACTTTTCTAGACTCAAAATGTCATTTGGAGCAAGTTTGATGTTGTAAGTTTTTCCATTTGAGGCCTCCTTGTATGAGTTTTGGACATAGGTTAAAATGACCTGTAATTCACAAATGACCAAAATACCCTTTGCTTGCCAAGACCATAAGTTGAGTTCCACACATCATATGAAGGCATACTATACCATTATAGAAAGCTAAGACAATGAGGAACAATTCTTATGTTGACCAGAAATTCATTTGAAATCTCCTTGAGGGGTAAAACTAGCTTGGAAGTCAAGTCACTTTCACAGACAAAATTTCAGATACCTCAAATGACCTGTAACTTGCAAGGACCATAACTTGAGTTCTATAAATCTCCTTGATGTCTTCCACCACTCAAATTAAAGGTCTTGAGATCCTCTACAAGTTCCATGTTGGCCAAGAAGCCATTTGAAGCTTGCATTTTGACTTATCTTGCTTGGAAATTTGACCTAAACTAGGGGATTTTACATAGAAACCCTAATTTAGAAACTCCTCTTCTCCTTGATTTCTCTTGATTTCTTCTTGGAATAACAACATATCCTTGTTCTCCATGTCAAATGATGAACCCCACATCCCTTCAATAGACCTGAATGCCCTTAAATCAATCAATTGACCTAGGGTTAACCTAGGGTTGACCCAGATGAAACCCTAGTTGACTGCCTTCAACTGCAATTCTTGTGATCACATCAACAACTTGCTTTCTTCTCCAAATGACTTTCTAAGTCCTCCAAGATGTCTAGATACTCCCCATGCTCAGCCCATAGCTCACAATTCTTTTGGTTGACCCACAGATACCCTCAGTTAGGAAATATACTCAATGCTTGATCTACTGACCTCTTCAACTTTCAACTTCTCTTCTGATGAAATAAATGAGATAAAATTAGGGTAATAGCCTCTTGATAGGCCTCTAGAGATGAGAATAATGCTTGATCCCCTGTTGAATGCCTTGTTATGCTTATGCTATGCAGATGGTTAGGCTATGTACATGACTCTATATGCAAATGCTAATGATATTGAAACATAAACCAAGTGAATTAAGGCTGGGCAAATTTTAGGGTGCAACAAGGAGGAATTATGATTTGGTGTTATTGAGATGCGTGGATGAGAAAGAAGTAGGCTTGCTTATGCAAGATGTCCACGAAGGAGCCTTTGATACACATGTCGGAGGGCATGCCATGTCTCGAAATCTGTTACGAGCAGGGTATTGTTGGCTGACGATGGAATCTGATTGTTTCAAATTTGCGAATAAATGCCAGATTTATGCAGACAAGATTCATGTGTCGCCGTGTCCTCTGAACGTCATGGCATCTCCTTGGCCCTTTTCCATGTGGGGCATTGATATGATTGGCAAGATCGAGCCCACCACATTCAATGGACATCGCTTCATTTTGGTAGCCATTGATTACTTTACCAAGTGGGTGGAAGAAGCTTCCTATGCTAATGTAACTTAGAAAGTGGTAGTCCGGTTTATCAAAAAGGACATCATCTATCATTACAGAGTGCCTGAGAGAATCATTATTGATAATGGTTCAAATTTTAATAACAAGATGATGAAGGAATTGTGCCAGAATTTCAAAATCGAGCATCACAACTCATCACCTTATCGTCCGAAGATGAACGGCACTGTTGAAGCAGCCAACAAGAACATCAAAAAGATAGTGCAAAAGATGGTTGTAACCTATAAAGATTGGCATGAGATGTTGCCATTCGCTTTGCATGGATATCGTACTACGGTACATGCCTCAACTGGGGCAACTCCTTTCTCGCTGGTGTATGGTATGGAAGTTGTCCTACCATTAGAGGTCGAGATTCCTTCTTTGAGAGTTCTGGTCGACGTCAAGCTCGATGAGGAAGAATGGGTAAAGAACAGACTGAATCAACTTAGCCTGATGGATGAGAAAAGGCTAGCGTTTGTAGCACCCCAAAATTTGCTTTCCATTTTAGCAGCATCTGGCTTTTGTTTCTTTGCATTTTCGCATTTCTACATTTGCATAGCATTCTTTCTTGAGACAAGGGATCAAGGTTTTCCCGTGGCTCAGTTTTCATCTCAGTGCATGAACCTGATCACGGCAAGCATCATAGGATTTGGCATTTATTTTGCCCAGCGGTTGGGCAACCGATTTTATTTTATTGTGTAGGGTATTTTTAGCTCAGAAAGCAGCATTCAGGCCATCGCAAGCATTTTCATGGTTATGATAGTCAAAAGCAAGTTTCAGAAGTTGAACAGAGCTCAAAACGGCAAGAAACGGGCAAACGGGCAGATTTCCCTCTAGAAGGCGCCAAAATTCAAATTTTGAAAGTGTTAATCGATTAAAACATATGGTTAATCGATTAACCAAGTCAAAATCAGGTTAAACCTAAAGTTTTGAAGGTGCTAACTAATTAACCTATATGGTTAATCGATTAACCAGTGCAGATTTTGCCTCTGCACGTGAATTTTCACACCATGCCACTTTGGGGTCCAATTTTGGTCATGTGCAAATCTGATTTTCACTTTGGGAAGGATCTAGAACCTATTTTAAATTTGGTTAATTTCATTTTCCCTCCAAATCCCCATTCCTCATTCCAATCCAAATTTTCCAAACTATATTCCAAACCTTTCATTTGGATCCAAGCCTAAGTGATATTTAAGTGATCCACTTCAAACCTCACACATCAAATCACTCATAATTCACTCTCATTTTCAGAATTGATCTCATTCTCTCTCAATTTTCCAATCTCCAAAACCTTCACCAAATCTCTTTTCCATTGAATTCTTTGATTCTTCCTTGGAATCAATGAATTCTTGAGCTCAAACCTCCATCCATCATCTTCATTGAATCGATTTCTTCATCCAACTTTCGTGCAAAATTGGATATGAACTTGGAAGTGATTTTGAAAGTGATTATTTGGCTTATTTTGGATTGATCTTGAAAGATCTTCATTGCTACTACAACAATTGGTGTGGATCTTGAAGTATTCCGGACTTCTAGCATTCGATATATTCAATTAGAGTTGAATCAACATTAACCGAAGCAAATCTCCGCTTCGGAGGTTGGATTCGAATCTGTTTTTAGCCTATTTGCATAATCATGTGAATTTTCATATTTGATTAGCTTTTAGTTAATTTGATCCGATTAATTGATAATTTGGTTGTGTTAATTTGTTTACATGTTGTTTGAATCATGACTTGCTGGTTGAATTTCGTGATTAAGTGATTATGCGATCATCCGGTTGATCGGATAAGTGCTTATTTGCTAAAAATGTTGTTCTGTTGCTGTTTTTTCTGCTGTTGGCACAGTGTTAATCGGTTAACACATATGGTTAACCGATTAACCATTTCAAATATTCAAATTTTTTCAAAGTTTTCAGAGTGTTAATGGATTAACGCCTGGTGTTAACCGATTAACATGTACAAATTTCCAGATTTTCAGCCATTTTTAAGTGGTTAATCGGTTAACGCATATGGTTAACCGATTAACATTGTGCTAGTGGGTCTGTTTTGCTGATTTTCTTGCTTGTTTGCTTACCGTTTCACATCGAATCATCGTAGTTCAATATGGTGCATTAGAAGTGAAATGTTTTGGGATATATGTCGCTATTTTGGTTATTTAATCGAGACTTCGTCGACTTGTATTCGTTTTCCACTTGGATGCACACTTGTGTGTTGTCGTTCAAAGTGATATTCATCTTTTGTGCTTGCATATTCATGTTTGCTTGCATTCTTGCATTGCATTTCCTCTTGTGTTTTGCATCTTTATTTCTTGCATTAATAAAGGTCGAGATGTGCTTGTGGTGGTGTTTACCCCACACTTTGTTCCTCCCTTTGCTTGTGTGTTGCATTCCATGTTTGCATCCCTATTTGCATCTTTTACTTGTGATTGAATTTATCTGGTGCTTTCTTGCGCTTTTTGTCATGATCCCCATAAGTTTCCTAGTCCCTCCGTTTAGGATGGGAGTAGGAGAGACATTAGATGTTCAATCCAAGCATGCTAACATTAGGGTAGAAGTTCCCCCCTTTCGATCCCAACCCTAGGACCACTTTGCATGACAACGTTAGGGCCGAGTTTCCCTTAGACCTTCTGTGCGTCTCTCTTCTTCTCATCTCAAAATCATTCTAACTCATCTAATAAATACGATGAATGTTGTGCACTACGAGCCTTAAGCTACTTGGGAAATGGTGGTTGGGGGGGCTTCCTCTCAATGGCCTAGAGTGTTTAGTGTACACCCTTTGGGTGATATGTGACGCATTCGCTCCTAGGTCATAGTCTTTAGTTCAACGTGAATCACAAACTGAATTAATTCACTTCACTAAAAAACTCAAAACAATTTCAAACTTCTTTTGTCCTTTAGGACCCTTAATAATGGAAAACCTTTTTTAAGAAAAGAGTGTTGTTAAGCTTCGGTTCTACCGCAAACAGGCTTTGTCCCTAACTGTTGGAACAGAGGTTAACCCTACTCGGTTAAAACACTTAACCAACCTGTGGTTTCGTGTCAGCCCAAAATACATTTGCTTTGATTTCTCATACCAGATGAGAATACGTAGGCACAAGACGGCGATGTCTTGGCCAGCAACCTTCCCCCCTTTTTTTCCGTAGTTAGCCGAACTACGTTGACTCTGACTTTCCCATTACACGAGGGAATACGTAGGGACAGAGCGGCGATGCTCTGCCGAGTCTCTTTTCTTTTCTTTTTGTCCTGTGAGCCTGTAGCTAGATAGTTTAAACACACCCTTAGATAGATAACAAGCGTGGATCCCGTCGAGTACGATGGACGTGAGGGGTGCTCATACCTTCCCCTTGCGTAACCGACTCCCGAATCCAGGACTTGGTTGTGATGACCTTGTCTTTTCCTTTTTCGTTAGGTTTTTCCGATCGTTTCCTTTCCCTCTCTTTGGGATAAATAACGAAAGGTGGCGACTCTTTTGTTTTTCGCCGGGTGTTTTTCGCAGTACAGACAATTGGCGACTCTGCTGGGGACTGCAATGGTTCCCTATGCGATTCAATCCTAGCGCTTGTTTGTTTATCTTCGGGTGTTGTATATATGTGCTTTATTTACTTTGGCATTTTACTTTCCGCATTGTATCAATATTGTTGTGCTGTGGGGAGGGAATGTTCCATTGAGTGATAAGATAGACCCAGGCTTGAGTACAAACCTAGCATTAGCAGTGGAGACTAGTGGGGGCATGTTTGCTTAGCAGATACAGTTCCCCATGAAATCCGCGCTCAGACGATATTCTCTTTATTATTTTCACTTCCGATCCTTAGGATCAGTCGGGATTTTGGATTTGAGAGTTGTCGACTCTGTGGATCGATCATTTGTGATTCAGCTAAGTGAGGCCGCTTCGGGGAATTATGATGCCAAACCAGAAATGGTGAATGTATCATCATTTATTGAAAGTCTGTAACGCTGATGAACGCATAGGATGTCAAACCTTATCAGTGAATAGGTCGATACCTGTGAGAGGGATTGGGTTGTGCAGGAAACCTTGACTTTCAGACTACCCGGGTTTCTTTGCAGTGTGAATTTGTATTCTTAGTAATAGAGGTTCCTATTATCAGAGTTATGTTATGTTTGTGCTAAAGCAGAGCGCTGGTTCTTCTCGATCTACAGCACGACAATCTTAATCCCCTGTTTGCATTTGCATGTGCATTTTCATCTGCATTTTCATTAACATGTATTTATGTTGCAGGTGTATATCGCTTCCCTGATTCTAGTGATCTTGTTCCTTATTTATGACATGGAACCCTTGAAGAGGACAGTGGCCTACAGGTTTCCAGCTCCAGATATCAGTCCTTTGTTGAGTTTGATTGCTATGGTCGATAAGAAGGTGATGGAAGACTTCAGGAAATCTTATGGGAGACTGTTGAGATGTGTATGTAAACCTTCCGCATATGAGATCAGTGGTATCTATACTCTTCTACAGTTTTATGACGCCCAGCTGAGGTGTTTTGTCTTCCCTGATTATGTTCTGGCTCCTACTCTGGAGGAGTATTCTGCATTGTTAAATGTGCCTATTTTGGATCAGATGTCGTTCTTCCATACTGACGTTGAGCCTAATCTGGCTAAGCTCACTGCTATTCTGCATCTGGATGCTTCAGAATTGGAGGGAAAGATGATCAAAAGGCTTGGGATGTTTGGTTTTCCTTTTCCTCTTCTGGTGGAGAAAGCTCAGCAGTGTGCCAAAGACGGGTGTTGGATCGTATTTAGCGCCATTCTAGCTCTCTGTATCTACGGTATTATATTATTCCCTAATCTTCCATATTTTATGGATACAGATGCTTTCTACTTATTAGCCTCAGGGAACCCAATACCTATACTGCTTGGTGACGTTTATCACTCGGTTCACTACAAGAATGAGAACAGAAGGGGGGGAAAATGTGTCATGTTGTGTTCCCTTGCTGTACAGGTGGTTTGCCAGTCATATGCCCAAGACAGGTCCTTTTGTTACTTCTGCAGGAACATCAAAGTGGTCTGAGTGTCTGATGGGTTTGTCAGCTGAGAACATCACTTGGTTTGATAGGGATATACTTGGTACATAAATCATCTATCACTGCAGCGGATTTCCTAACGTCCCTTTGGTCGGAAGGAAGGGGTGCATCAACTATAATCCGTCATTGTTGGTTAGGCAGTTTGGATATGCATTGAGAGATCCTCCCAAGGAAGAAGAGGTACAGGAATCTTTGTACCTCACCGGGTTGTTGGATAGTGATACCTTGGCCAAACTTGAGCACACTTGGAACAATATTCACAGGAAAGGAAAAGCATTGTTGGGGGAAAATTAATAGCCGCGCCTATGATCCCTACTTGAGTTGGATTCAGGATAGAGTAAAGAGGTTGATGATGCTGTTTCCTTCAGCTGCGCCTTTATATCCCCTCATGATCGAGGAGCCGACCACGGTAGATATTCAGAAGTACAATCAGTTGTGGGCTGAAAAAGAAGAGTTGCGGAAGGCTAATGAGAAGTTGGAAGAAGAGATTACTCATCTTCGGGGCGAAAAGAATGAAGCAACTTATTCTTTGAAGAGGCAGACTGAGCTGGTGAACAAATTGGGCATGGATTTGACCAAGCAAACTAGTTCTCGAGAGCATTTGGGTTTGGATCTCAAAGTTGTTGGTGATGTTCTCGCTTCCAAGAAGAAAGAATTAGACAAAGCTTATCTGGAGATTTCGAAGTTCAACGAGTAGTGGAATGCAACTCTCACCAACAACAAAGCACGTGAAGACGGGTTGAAGCAACATATCAACAAGCTGAAAGCTCAGATCAGAGCGAAAGATGAGAGGATTTCAGATGAAGCCTCGCTCAGACGATATAGTGATTGTAAGTTGCATGAAGCACTTGCAACCTTGGAGGATTTCAGAGCCAGGGATGATTCGAAGAGGTGTAAGCTTGAAGAAGTATTTGGTGAAGGTGCTTGGGAAGACTACACTGAGGATTTGCAGTGCACTATTAGCCAGCGAGAGTTACTTATCCAGGGGTTGCTCACTAGACCGGATCATCCTGAGATGCAGGGGTTGTTAGAGGAGTTTCGGGCTTGGCGTCGCACTTGATGTTTTTTTACTTCTTTGTAGCTTGTTGTTGCTATTGTATGGACCATCACCAGGCTTGTTGGTTGAGGTCATTCTGTTTGTACTCAATGTTATGCCTGTATGCTGCCTGTATATATGAGGTTTTTCTCTATGCTTGCGGGTCTCCATTGTCGACCTGTTATTCTCGGAACTAGAATCAGGGGGGCATTTCCTTGTTGCATATATACATGTTTTCATTTTGCATTTTCATTTGCATCGCAGGTGTTCTCAGTGGCTTCTGTTCCTAACTCTGCTTGTTTTTCTTTAGTTTAGGATTGAGGAAGTTGAGGAGTTCAGTCTCTATAGGTATCCAACTCGAGGGAATCAGCAAAAAGTGATGGATCAAGTTCAAGCCAAATTGCAGGAAGTCATGGCTCGCATGGCTCAATTCATGGAGTTGATGCAGGTTGTTGCTAGTGGGCAGGAACAGTTAAGAACTTTGGTCTAGCCGTTGGTAGCATGGGTTGATGAAGAGGGTGTTTTGCATGGAGGGGCTGGTGTTATTCCTCCACAGATCGGTGGATCTATCCCACAGGGTATCCCTACTGTTGTCGTACCTCTAGGCAGAGGAGCTGCAAATGACAATGGTAATGTTGCTGGTAATGGAAGCGTGTGCGCTGTGCACGGGGCTTCTGGCCCTCATTGGGAAGATAACCAGGATGATGTGTTTTCCATGAGAGATATGAAGGGTGGTTTACCAACCGAAACTGACCGAAGGTTTAAACTGATCGAGGAGAAGATGAAATCTTTTGAGAATCAGAACTCTTTGGGCCTTGATATGTCTGATTTTGATCTAGTTCCTAGGGTCAGAATTCCTCCCAAATTTAAGGTGCCCGATTTTGATAAATACAAAGGGGCGACTTGTCCAAGAGTGCATATTCGGGCGTATTTCAGGAAGATGTCTGCTTATTCCAATGATGAAAAGTTGCTGATGCATTTTTTCTAGGACAGTCTGGCAGGGGCGTCTTTGGAGTGGTATATGGGACTTGAGAGAATTCATATCCACAGCTGGAGAGAATTGGTTGAAGCTTTTGTGCGTCACTATCAATATAATAGTGATCTAGAACCCAACAGGGTACAATTACAGAGCTTGTCGCAGAAGAGTACTGAGAGCTTCAAGGAATACGCCCAGAGGTGGCGGGATTTAGCTGCAAGAGTACAACCCCCTATGGTTGAAAGGGAGTTGATCGACCTGTTCATGGCTTCACTACCTAGTGTGTACTTTGAGAAGTTAATAGGCTGCATGTCGGCAGGGTTTTCTGATTTGGTAATATCTTGTGAGAGAGTTGAAAGTGGAATCAAGTCTGGCAAGATTCCGAACGATGGGGGATCCTCTTCGGAAGGAACAAAGAAACCATATTTAGCGAACCCTAAGAGAAGGGAAGGGGATGCAAATGCTATCTCTCACAAGGGTAAATGTAGAGCTCAGTCCCGTCAGCATCAACAAGTTGCTACAGTAAATATCCCAACGGCAGCTCCGCAACAAGTCAACGCTCCGCGACCTTATGCTGCTAGACGCAGAATGCATGATTGATAGTTCGCGAATCCGCCGATGTCGTATTCTCAGTTGTTACAACATCTGCTGCAGTTAAAGTTGGTTCAGAAGAGGACTCTGGCTCCTCTCACTGGTACACCACCTCCTGGCTATGATGCGAATGCTCATTACGAGTTTCACTCTAGCGCCCCAGGCCATGATATTGACCATTGCAAAGCTTTCAAGCACAAAGTCCAAGATCTGTTTGATTCCAAAGATATCAACTTCACCAACGATGGGCCAAATGTGACTCAAAACCTGATGCTGAATCATGGGGCGGCAGGAGCCAATGCCATTATTGAGGGGGGGAAGTTAAATCTGGTAACTGATGTTGGGGATT
This sequence comes from Lathyrus sativus, assembly GCA_963859935.3. Lineage (NCBI taxonomy): Eukaryota > Viridiplantae > Streptophyta > Magnoliopsida > Fabales > Fabaceae > Lathyrus > Lathyrus sativus. The sequence continues at coordinate 518,765,176 of OZ012737.1, forward strand.
TGAAGACTCCGCTGGGGTTTGTGAAGGCTAGTTTGTTGAAGAAGGGGGTGTTTCCTGGTTGTTCTGCTGACTGCTCAGAATGTGAAATGCATCCAGAGGGTTGCGATCTTTTGAGAAAGGGTATTCAGAGAATGATGGATGAGGGTTGTTTGCAATTTGATAGAGTTGTGAAAGAAGATGCTGAGAATAAAGTGAGTAATGATGGAAGCGAAGTTGCTACGATATCCATTCCATACCGGACGATCAATATTTCAGCGCCTGCTAGGCCATCTCTGGTTATCATTACTATACCTGGACCTGTGCCATACGAAAGCACTAGAGCTATCCCATGGAATTATGGGGGAGAGGTGTTCTGTAATGGGCAAAAACAGGAGTGGACAGCGTCTACAGATGGAAGTTCGTCGGTTGAGAATATAGTTGGGGCCAGAGGTATCACTAGAAGTGGTGGAATTTTTTCACCGCCGGAGGTTAATACTGATAAGAATGACAAAGGTAAAAGAAAGGTCGCGACTGAAGAGAATGTCCAACCACAGATCAGTGTTGATGATCTTTCGAAGGATGCAGAGGAACTTATGAGACTCATTCGAAAAAGTAACTACAAGATTGTAGATTACTTAAATCAGACTCCTTCGAAGATTTCTATCCTGTCATTATTGTTGTGTTCAGAGGCACACCGCAATGCATTATTGAAGATCTTGAATGCAGCGTACGTACCCTTGGAGATTTCTGTTAACCATTTGGAAGGGGTAGTAGCTCATGTGAACACCGGTAATGGTTTCGGTTTTACTAATTTGGATCTGACTCCTGCTCGGAGGAACCATAACTGTGCTTTGCACATATCCTTGGAATGTAGGGGTTCTCTGATGCCGCATGTCCTGGTTAACACAGGATCATCTCTCAATGTGCTTCCAAAGAAGGCGTTAATGAAGTTGGATATTCAAGGTTTAATATGCACGCCAAGTGATTTAGTCGTGAGGGCTTTTGATGATCTAAGATATCAGTGTTCGGGGAGATCACGTTGCCTATTCAGATAGGACCAGAGATCTTTGATTCAACTTTCTACATTATCGATATCCAGCTAGCATACAGTTGTTTGCTTGGCCGACCCTGGATACACGCTGCAGGGGCAGTCACCTCCACGTTGCATCAAAAGTTGAAGTATATGGTAGAAGGGAGGATAGTCACGGTGTGTGGTGAAGAGGATATTATGGTTAGACATTTTTCATCCTTCAAGTACGTGGAAGTGGATAGGGAAATCCACGAAACACTTTGCCAGGCGTTCGAAACAGTTCAGATTCAGGGAAAGTCTCCTGTAGAAGCCAAGGGCCCAGAGGTTTCGATGTCATCGCTCAAGGAAGCTCGTGCTATCGTAAAATCCGGTTCATCGCAGAAGTGGGGCCAAGTTCTTAATGTTCCCGTCAAGCAGGACAAGTTTGGTGCGGGATACAAACCCTCAAGTTCTTCTTAGAGCATTCCGAAGTACAGGGGACCTGTGTAGTTCACCAGCAGTGGTGTGATATTTGACAGGATTAATGTCGTTGGAGATGATGAAGGTGACAGTGATTGCGATATAGATGCTTGGATTCGCCCACGTACTCCTGGCCAGAAGCTGTGCAACTAGACTACCGAAGAAGTCATTCATGTCACTACTGTAGAGTAATGTTCATTGTTTTGATTATGCTTAGTCTTACGTTCTGTTCAAGACATAGTGACCCATTTGTGGGGCCCACTTGTTATTTGCACTTTATCATTAAATAAAGGACGTTTTCGCATTCAAATATTGTGATCCCTGTTTGTCTTGTTTTTGTTTTGAATTTATATTAAACAGAAAAATGGCAATGTGTTTTGTTTGTTGCATCGCATAATAAACATAACATCTTCATGCAGGTCTTTTCTATCAAATGCCATCGATTCAGGTTCGGCTATGACTTCGTATGACTTTGATAATCCCATTTATCAAGCGGAAGAAGAGACTGACGAAGACTGTGAACTACCCGAAGAGTTAGCCAGACTTCTCAAGCAGGAGGAAAGGGTTATTGCACCTCATCAGGAGGATATTGAGATTATTAATCTGGGCACCGAGGATGATAAGAAAGAGGTTAAAGTAGGGGCTGCATTGGAAGACAGTGTCAAGAAAAGATTGGTTGAAATGCTCCGTGAGTATAAGGATATCTTCGCTTGGTCTTACCAAGACATGCCCGGACTGGATACATATATTGTGGTACACCGGTTACCTCTCAGGGAAGAATGTCCATCAGTCAAGCAGAAGTTGAGACGAACAAGGTATGACATGGCAGTCAAGATCAAAGAAGAGGTTCAGAAGCAGTTGAATGTTGGGTTTCTTGTTGTCACCAATTACCCTCTGTGGGTCGCTAATACTGTTCATGTGCCTAAGAAAGATGGAAAGGTCGGGATGTGCGTTGATTATCGAGATCTGAATAACGCGAGCCCGAAAGACGATTTCCCACTCCCCCATATCGATGTGTTGGTCGATAACACTGCTCAGTATTCTGTGTTTTCATTTATGGATGGCTTCTCTGGGTATAATCAAATCAAGATGGCCCTAGAAGACATGGAGAAAACTACTTTCATCACACCATGGGGGACTTTTTGCTACAAAGTAATCCCCTTTGGATTGAAAAATGCAGGGGCAACTTACCAGCGGGTGATGGTCACTTTGTTTCATGATATGATTCATCATGAGGTTGAAATCTATGTTGATGACATGATTGCAAAGTCACAGACGGAGGAAGGACATCTGGTCAATCTTCTGAAATTGTTTGAAAGGTTGAGGAAGTTCAAGCTAAGGCTGAATCCTAACAAATGCACCTTCGGGGTGAGATCTGGAAAGCTATTGGGTTTCATTGTCAGTGAAAAGGGTATTGAGGTAGATCCTGTCAAAATATGCCTGAACTATATTATGCCTGAGCCAAGAACAGAAAAATAGGCTTGTGGTTTGTCGCTACTGCGAAAATCGGCGCCGGCTGAACAGAAGAGTCGCCACCGTGCGTTATTTATCCCACGGGAGGGAAAGGGAACGCTCAGAGTAAACCTCGCACAACACGGGAAAGGTATGGTCGTCGCAACCAAAACCTGGATTCGGGAGTCGGTTACGCAAGGGGAAGGTATTAGCACCCCTCACGTCCGTCGTACTCGACGGGATCCACGCTTGTTTTCGGGTATGGATTGTTATTCTATCTACTCTACAGGTCAGGGGTTAAAAGGAAAGAAAATGAAAACAAAAATGACTCGGCAAAGTATCGCACTTTATGCCTACGTATTCCCGTCTGGAACGAGAAATCAGAGTCAACGTAGTTCGCCTACCTACGGGAAAGGAGGGGAAGGTTGCTCGCTAGGATATCGCATCCTATGCCTACGTACTTCCACACAGCATGGAAGATCAGAGCAAACGTAGTTCGGGCCACGTACGACACAAGTCTGTCTTTGATTGATTTTATTCCTTCTGAAAAAGGTTTTCTGATTGGCGGTCCAAGCGGACGAAAATGACGTCTTGATGAGTTCACATTCTTTTACGGAAGAAGTGTCTTTTATTGTGTTTGAAATCTATATGTGTTTTTCTGTTTGTTTTGAGAAAGAAAGAGACAGAACTCTAACCTACGGTTGCGAAGGGAATCAAACTAACCTAATGTTATCATGCATGGGTTAAGACCTAGTGTCTATCATGCTCCTCTCTTGCACAGAGAGAAACAGAGATCCTACGGGATAGGCAGAAACAGGAACAATATCAGATATAATAAAGCGGTAAAATGCATGGATGCAACAGTACAAGCGAGGCAAGGGAGTCCCACTCAACCTCGAACCTAGAAAACAATAGGCAAAAGTGAACAGGCTTCACTTTCAACCCAGCAGGGTAAACAGCAAACAATACAGTTCAGAAAACCAATCAATACATCAACAAATGAAATACAGCAAAAATAAACAGCATCAGCAGCTCAGCATCTGGCTTTAAGCAATCTCCAATCAGCTACAGGCTTCAACAAGCATCAATCTCCATCTTCATGGCCTTCAGACAAGGGCTTTGATCATCAGTCTTCCATCTGCAATGGCTTTTCTTCAAGCTCAAACCTCCAGGATGAGGGATCAGTCACAAGAGTGAATTGGGTGTTAAGCAATCAGCTGACTACCAAAGGTGGTGAACAGACTGCTTCTAACACAAAGAGACATTTTCTCTCAAGAGTTCTATCTCATAGACACTATCACCAAGCCTTCCAAAGGAAGGGGGTGAGTGTCTTAGAGAGACTCTGAATCACAGAGAAGAATGGATGCAGACAAGGCAATCCATGTTTGAGAAACAATCATTCTAATCTAGAGCTCTGCCTAGCTCCTAAACCCTAGTCTCCTCAGCATCTGCTAGCAAGAAACTCTCCCCCAACTCTGACAGTTGATCTCCAATCTTTGAATCTCCAATGGCTTCATCTTCACAGATCTTCAGCTTCCCCAAGGCCCCAGACAAACCCAATACCCAATCAAACAATCAACAATCCCCAGAGGGCACACCACACCAGACAGCAGATATACAGACAGTAATAATAGCAGTAGGGGAATCCTAACTGTTCTCTAAGGGATCTAATAACTACCCATAGCCCCTATAGTCCCATAACTAATCTATTCAAACCCTAAGTCCTAAGGGAAATGAAATCAAACTCCTAAGTTGTCACCTAAAACCCTAGTTTTGTTCATGATATTCAAGCATTTATTAATCATCCAAAATTAACCTCTAAAAATGGGAACTAAAATATTTCTACAAGCTTAACATCTCATCTAAACAATATAAAAAGAATGACCAAAAAATATCAAAGCATGTGAGAGAACAAAAATCATAAAAATGATGCATGAAATGAATTATTTAATGTGACATTTATTTAGAAAATGTGAAAAAAATATGAAATAAAACTAAAAATGAAATTTTATTCTCCTATAATATTCTAGACATTTTAATGAAAATATGGTAAAAAGAATGGATGAAAATGCATTTTTTATGAATTAGTTATGATTTTATGAAAATTGGTAAAATATTAATGGAATTAAGAAAAATAAAATTGAATTAAATGAGAAAGAGGGGGTATGAAGAGTAACTACGCGCAGTTGAATCCAGGATGGGCCTTCACAATGGGGGTGCAGATAGCGCCTTTTACTAAGGCCCAGAAAACACTCAGACTCCAAAGAAATAATACAACGCGCTGGGGGTAAGAATAGTAGCAGAAACACGTTAGAAACTAGGAATTGGGCTCACACGGGGGTGGGATTAGCACGTCCATTCAGGCCCGCCCGTTTCAATTAATGAAACGGTGCGTTTTGGCCAAGGTTCAATTCCCTCCAAACGCTCAGATTAAATGCTGGCCATTGGATCGCGCCAAAAGTCAAGAGTCTAAACCACAATGAACGGCTATGATTATCTCTTCTTCCTCCATTCAACCTGAACCTAGGGTTTCTGCCATGCGAGCTCATGCACGAACTACATTCCACCTCTCTGTTCTCCATCTCCAAGCCACGAATCAACATGCCATAAACATGAAATTTACTCAGGACCTCCCCCTCTACAATCCTAGGGCATCAGTTTTCTTTGAAATTCATCACAACAACAAATCCGATTGAGTCAACATCTGGCCTTCATGAAATCACACTGATATGCATCAACACGATTCTTCCCCAAACTTAGCCTAAACTGAACTACAACTAATGGAGATTAATTTGATCAATCAAGCTACAATTATAACGCATTAATCCAAGAGATTCGAACACTAACAGTTTGTGGCACCTGTCACTAACCATCACCAATCCTTTCCAAAATCATCTAACTTAATCTCCTAACCACCTAGATCAAGTCTACACTAACAAAATCATGCCTAACTAACTGGATCAAGCAGTTTGAATGAAAACTTACCTTGTGCGAAATCTTGCAAACAGCTATGGAGATTGATGATTTGAGGCTTCTAAGATTTGGATCTTGATTCACCAATTCAGTACTCGATTCTGTATGCACAATTTTGGAGGTTCCTTGCTTGAATCATGCAATTCACTTGAACTTGTGATTTTGATGTTGATGAAAGAAGCACTCGAAAATGGATGAGAACTACCAAAACCTTGCTTCAATTATGATCTAAGATGATGATGGAGTAAAATTGAATTGATCTTGATGAAGATTGATGAAGAATTTGAGAGATTTGGAATGAAACTTTTATGAAAAAAGTATGAGAAATTTGTGAAATTTTTGGTGCAAATGAGGCCAACCCTTGCCAAATTCATCTTTCATGAATATATAGACCCCAATGGTACATTCTAGATCCATCTTGCACATTCCCTTGTTTTCAAACTTTGGCTCATTTTGATTATGTTTCTTAAAAGGTAAGCAACCATGGATAACTTCATTTTTTCCTTCTAAACTCAAAAAAGTGCTTGAACCATTATTCTTAGAATTGTTTTTCCATTCAAAATCATATATTGGAAGTCTCCATTTGGACTTGTAAATCTCCCAAACCATTTTTCACTTTGAAATTATTCACTTTATAAGCCTTTTTAGTTCATATTTTGACCAATCATGTAACCCCATGCTATGAGCTTCTCCAATAACTTGTGACCTTCTTTCTAGACTTAAAATCCCATTTGGAGCAAGTTTGATGTTGTAAGTTTTTCCATTTGAGGCCTCCTTGTATGAGTTTTGGGTATAGGTTAAAATGACCTGTAATTCACAAATGCCCAAAATACCCTTTGCTTGCCAAGACCATAAGTTGAGTTCTACACATCATATGAAGGCATACCATACCATTATAGAAAGCTAAGACAATGAGGAACAATTCTTATGTTGACCAAGAATTCATTTGAAATCTCCTTGAGGGGCAAAAATTGCTTGGAAGTCAAGTCACTTTCACAGACAAAAATTCAGACACCCCAGATGACCTGTAACTTGCAAGGACCATAACTTGAGTTCTATAAATCTCCTTGAGGTCTTCCACCACTCAAATTAAAGGTCTTGAGATCCTCTACAAGTTTCATGTTGGCCAAGAATCCATTTGAAGCTAGCATTTTGACTTATCTTGCTTGGAAATTTGACCTAAACTAGGGGATTTTACAGAGAAACCCTAATTTAGTAACTCCTCTTCTCCTTGATTTCTCTTGAATTCTCCTTGTCATATCTCCATATCCTTCTTCATATGTCAAATGTTGATCCCCACATCTCTCCAATAGACTTGAATGCCCTTTTAAGTCAGTCAATTGCCCTAGGGTTGACCTAGGGTTGACCCAGATGAAACCCTAGTTGACTGTCTTCAGTTATAACTACTGTGATCACCTCAACAACTTATTTTCTCCTCCAAATGACCTTTTAAGTCTCTCATAATGTCTAGATGCTCTCCATACCTTCACTTCACAGCTCACAACCCTCTTGTTGATCCTCAGATACCCTCAGCTAGGAGATGGACTCAAGGCTTGATCTGCTGAACTCTTTGCTTTCAAATTCTTTCCTGATGACTTGAATGAGGTTGAATTGGGATAATAACCTCTTGATAGGCCTCTAGAGATGAGAATAATGATTGGTCCCCTGTTGAATGACTTGCTATGCTTATGCTATGCAGATGGTTAGTCTATGTACATGACCCTATATGCAAATGCTAATGGTGATGAAACATAAACCAATTGAATAAGGTTGGGCAAATTTTAGGGTGCAACAGCTGCCCCTATTCAAGCGACTTGGACCCGATTGGATGAAGAGCCCGGAGCCTTCAGATATTCGCGGTACGAGACGGTTGAATACTAGTGAAACCAGAAATTTGCCAACCGCAGAAATAAACTGCGCTCCTGCTTGCGGAATGACATTCGTCAGCTGAATCTGACTGTTAGAGTAACCCACTGATCTCGCGCGACCGTGCTGGGGATTGTCTTCATCGTTCTGAAGAGGATTCTGTCATAACAGATTGCTTGCTTGTCCATGCTAGGACTCTGTCTGTCATCAATACGAAGAACTCTCAACTAGAACCTGTCCACGTTAGGACTCCACTTGCTGTCAACCCAGAAAAATCTCGGCAACTCCGCTGGGGATACTTCGTCTGCATTTCCGTAAATTGAATCGCCCACGTTAGGAAAAACTCTTCCACGTCAGGAGTAACACCTGTCCACGATAGGAATCACATCGTCCACGTTAGGAGTAACGCTTTTATCTTTCCACGTTAGGAAGCAATCTTCTTTCCACATAAGGAGAACTGCATCAATCTGTCCACGTAAGGACTCCAATACCACTTGACGTGTCCGCGTCAGGACTCCGATCTTTCCACGTAAGGAATTCCACTTTTCTTCCACGTAAGGAATGCTCTTGATATGTCCACGTCAGGACTCTGATCTTTCCACGTAAGGAATACCAACTTTGATCTGTCCACGTCAGGACTAAACTTTTCCACGTCAGGAATGCCATCTTGATCTGTCCACGTAAGGACTCTCTTCTTTCCACGTTAGGAATACTGTTATTTCCACGTAAGGAAACTATCTTTTGATACGTCCGCGTAAGGACTACCTCGTCCACGTTAGGACCCCTTTCTCCTTATTAGGGATAATAGTTTCTCTGATTCGTCCACGTCAGGACACTGATCTCGTCTTGATTCGTCCACGTTAGGACTCAGGCGTCTTCGACTCGCTGAGGAAATAAGGCTTGTCCACGTGAGGACTCATACCCTCGACCCACTGGGGAAATAACTTGTCCACGTAAGGACTCACGCGTCTTCGACTTGCTGGGGAAATATCCGCGTCAGGACTTACACTTTGCCAACAACACGAAGAAGGATAAATTTGTCCACGTCAGGACTCTCGTATCTTGTCATCCCAAAGAACTACAAACTTGTCCACGTCAGGACGCACATTTCACTATTACGAATAAAGATATCTGTTGGAAACAAATGATCCACGTCAGGACACCACCACGAAGAGTAACCAATCTTGTCCACGTAAGGATTTCGCATCCGATCAGTACCGAGTAATCAAATCTGTCCACGTTAGGACTAGCACATATCGTCAACCTGAGGAAATGTCCACGTCAGGACTCCACCTTCCAACAATTCTGAGAAATCGAACCTGTCCACGTTAGGAATAGCACCTCCCCTCAGCCCAGGGAAATAGACCTGTCCACGTTAGGACGCCCACTTCTGAAGAAATCCCATCAATCTAGGAATAAACTGTCCGCGCTAGGACTTGGTTCTTCAATGATCCTCACCCACAAACTTCTTAGCACTGACGTGACAGCGACTTCGAGATGAGCTCTACTGGGGATGTCTGAAAACCAACTATCGGACACCTGCTTCGAAATTCTGATTCATGCGATCCGTTGATGACAAACAAACTCTGCTTGGGGATAAGAAGACACTTATCCTGGCCACTCTGGCTGGGGAAAATAAGAGACATTTGCACAAATGACTCTGCTGGAGACAAAGAGAGTTTTATCATGATAACTCTGTGGGGGAATACCGCCGAAACTGACATTATTATTGAATATCTCCTGCCGAGATCTTGACTGTTTGGTAATTTATTTGAGCAAGAGCTCTCTCCACCTGAACTGCTAGAATACAAAAACTGCTTCAGCAAAATAAATGCTGGAAGGATAATGCCGACTCGCCGGGGATAGCCTGATGCTACAAAATTATTCCGGCAAAATAAATGCTGGAAGAGTGAAGTCGACCCTGCTGGGAAGTTGGGAACTCAAACCACACGTCTTGTTGAAGTAACCCCCTGCTGGGGAATATGACTTTGCTGGAGAATAACAGATGTGCACGGCACGATCGGACTTTCTGCTGGAACGTGAACCGATATCACCAGTATCTCTGACAAAATAAATGACAGGAACCGCCATCAACTCTGCTGGGGAGAGTCTTGATCTTCGAATTCCACTGGAAGGAAAGAACATTTACTGAAAAGAGAACTCCGCTGGAGAGAGGATAATTCTCTAAGGGAACATTAACTGACTCCGCTGGGGAAGAATGCATGACCCTGCGGGGGAGATGAACCTGTCTGAATACAGCCTTACGATCGCGGAATCACCCAACTCTGCTGAGGACGAGTAACTTCTCTGGAGCACGTCCTTTGGATAAGCTATGGCTAGCTGGGAATTCTATCCTTCTTCAGGAAGAACATGCCTGACCTGCGTGGGGATCAAACCTTTCACTATTGCAATCTTTTGATCACCTTCCTCGTACAGTTATGAAACCTGCAACAACACAAACAAAGCACGACAAGCCTATGCAATCCAAATCGATTCAGGTTAGTGACGTTACACTCAGTTAATTCAAAGCTTTAACAATTGTTGGCAAGGGCCAGTAATGTTATACTCATGCTAGCTTCAATAAACTTAGGCGTTTTATCATGCGCAAAACAGTAAAGAACAGGCATCAAGTACTGAATAACACATTTTCATTGATTGGGCCCCTGAATGGGCGGAGTTTTTGTACACGGGATGTAACTCCTGAAAAGAGGAAGCTACACAAAGCAAATATACAAGTATGCAAGTATTCACAAGAAGCATAAATATTGACAAATTAAATTTTGTACACATGTCGGCAACTGGATGCAGATGAACACCACGAACTGATCCTCCCATGACTCGTCCGACTCTTATACTTTCCCGGTATCCCTACTTCTGAAGAGGTTGTATCCGATAACTGACTCCTCAAACATATTCTCCCGCACTGATGCTCATTGAATACCAAATTCGGACCGCAGTCATTTGCTTTTCTCATCCCTAACTTTTGCGTGAACCGCCCTTTACGGGTTTTCAGTTCACCGGGATACCCTTTTTTGCCGAAGCCGCCCAGTGTAGGTTTTCAACTTCGCGGGTGTACATTTTTTCAATTTTATCCCTAACTTTTGCCCGAACCTTTCATTCTGTTTTTGGTTCGCCAGGATGCCCCATTTTTGCCTGGACTCTCTTTTTTCTGTCCAGCGGGTCTGTTTTAAGCAAAGTATTTTTTAACCGCGTCCGAATTCACAGGTGATGCAAAGTCTTCCCCGTCCATGGTGGACAACAATAAAGCTCCTCCTGAAAAGACCTTACTGACAACGTATGGCCCTTCGTAGTTGGGGGTCCACTTGCCCCTGTGATCTGCTTGCGGCGGGAGAATCCTTTTCAGCACAAGGTCGCCCGTCTGAAAGCTTCGCGGAAGTATTTTCTTGTCGTACGCTTTCTTCATTCGTCTTTGATACAAACGACCGTATGCCAGAGAAGCTAGCCTCTTCTCATCCATCAAACTCAGTTGGTTCAATCTGTTCGTTACCCATTCTGCCTCGTCCAGCTGAACGTCTCGCAATACCCTCAGAGAAGGGATCTCAACTTCCAATGGTAATACCGCTTCCATTCCGTATACCAACGAGAACGGAGTTGCCCCAGTTGATGTGCGTACCGTCGTACGATAACCGTGCAAAGCGAAAGGTAGCATTTCATGCCAATCTTTATAAGTCACCACCATTTTCTGGACGATTTTCTTGATATTCTTATTGGCCGCTTCGACAGCGCCATTCATCTTGGGTCGGTAAGGGGAGGAGTTGTGATGTTCGATCTTGAAATTCTGACAGAGCTCCTTCATCATTTTGTTGTTCAGATTAGAACCATTATCCGTGATTATCCGCTCGGGAATCCCATATCGGCAAATGATATCTCTCTTGATGAATCTAGCCACCACTTGCTTCGTTACATTTGCGTAAGACGCCGCTTCCACCCACTTGGTGAAATAATCGATTGCTACGAGGATGAACCGATGCCCGTTAGAAGCCGTCGGCTCAATCTTTCCAATCATATCGATTCCCCACATCGAGAATGGCCATGGAGATGACATCACATTCAGAGGACTCGGAGGCACATGTATTTTGTCAGCATAAATTTGGCACTTGTGGCACTTCCTCGCGAACTTGAAACAATCAGTTTCCATCGTCAGCCAAAAGTAACCTGCCCTCAGCAGTTTTCTCGTCATAGCATGCCCACCAGCATGCGTACCGAAGGCACCTTCGTGAATTTCCTCCATAAGAAGCTTTGCCTCTTTCTCGTCTACACAACGCAACAACACCAAGTCGTGGTTTCTTCTGTATAAGACGCCATCCGGGTTCAAATAGAAATTACCCGCTAATCTCCTGAGAGTCTTCTGATCTTGACTGGATGCCCCAGCCGGATACTCTTTATTCTTCAGGAAATTAAGGATATCAAAATACCACGGTTTGCCATCAGACGCTTCATCAATAGCAAATACATAAGCTGGCCTGTCCAACCGAGAGATAGTGATCTGGGGAGCTTCGTTCCAGAAGTTGACCTTGTACATGGACGACAAGGTGGCAAGGGCGTCAGCCATTTGATTTTCTGCCCGCGGCACGTGATGCAATTCAACTTTGTCGAAGAAAGGCAACAATCTCCTTGCATAATTCATATAATGTATCAAGTTGGGCTGCCGTGTCTCCCATTCCCCTTTGATCTGATTCACTACCAGAGCTGAGTCTCCGTATACGTCTAAATGTTTGATTCGCAAATCAATGGCTTCTTCAAGCCCCATTATACAAGCTTCGTATTCGGCCTCATTGTTGGTAACAGCAAAGGTCAATCGGGCAGTAAACGGGATGTGCGACCCGTGCGGCGTAGTGATAATTGCCCCTATTCCGCTACCGTAAGCATTCACAGCTCCATCAAATATCATCTGCCATTTGGACCCCGGCTCTGGTCCTTCGTCTGGTAACGGCTCTTCGCAATCCTTCATCTTGAGATACATGATATCCTCGTCAGGAAAGTCAAATCTCATCGATTGATACTCTTCAATAGGCTGCTCCGCCAGATACTCAGACAACACACTCCCCTTTATTGCCTTTTGCGAGACGTATTGAATATCGTATTCAGTCAAGATCATCTGCCAACGGGCAATCCTACCTGACAACGCCTGCTTTTCGAATATATATTTGATCGGATCCATCTTCGAGATGAGCATGGTTGTATGATTCAGCATGTACTGCCTCAGACGCTTGGCGGCCCAGGCTAGCGCGCAACAAGTTTTCTCCAGCATTGAGTATCGAGATTCACAGTCTGTAAATTTCTTACTCAGATAGTAGATCGCATGCTCTTTTCTCCCCGTCTCGTCGTGTTGACCGAGAACGCAACCCATGCTTCCCTCAAGAACCGTCAAATACATTATCAAGGGTCTCCCTGCCACCGGGGGTATCAAAATAGGAGGCTCCTGCAGATACTTCTTTATTTTGTCGAACGCCTTTTGACAATTATCGTTCCACGTTACAGCTTGATCTTTCTTTAGCAACTTGAATAATGGTTCACACGTGGCCGTTAGGTGAGATATGAACCGGGCAATGTAGTTCAATCTCCCTAAAAACCCGCGCACCTCTTTCTCTGTTTTAGGCGTCGGCATTTCTTGAATCGCTTTTATTTTAGCAGGATCGACCTCTATTCCTCTTTCGCTTACGATAAACCCCAGCAGTTTACCCGATCTCACCCCGAAGGTGCATTTGTTAGGGTTCAGCCTCAGCCTGAACTTCCTAAGCCTTTTAAACAACTTCAACAGATTCACCAGATGCTCTTCCTCCGTCTGGGATTTGGCAATCATATCGTCAACATAAACTTCAATCTCTTTATGCATCATGTCATGAAAGAGAGTTGTCATCGCACGCTGATACGTTGCCCCAGCATTTTTCAAACCAAAGGGCATCACTTTATAGCAAAATGTTCCCCAAGGCGTTATGAAAGTAGTCTTCTCCATATCCTCTGGCGCCATTTTAATTTGATTGTAGCCTGAAAAGCCATCCATGAAGGAGAATACAGAATATTGAGCAGTATTGTCCACTAATACATCAATATGAGGAAGTGGAAAATCGTCTTTTGGGCTTGCTTTATTCAAATCTCTATAATCCACGCACATTCGAACCTTGCCATCTTTCTTTGGCACTGGCACGATGTTAGCAACCCATGAGGGATACTTCGTCACAGCCAGGAACCCAGCGTCCCACTGTTTCTGAACCTCCTCTTTGATCTTCATTGCCATATCTGGGCGAGTTCTGCGAAGTTTTTGTTTGACAGGCGGGCAGTCTTCTTTCAGTGGCAGACGATGCACAACCATATCTGTATCGAGCCCTGGCATATCTTGATACGACCAAGCGAATACATCATTATACTCTCGGAGCATTTCAACCAGTTTTCGCTTGATATCACTCTGCAGTGCGGCTCCGATACGAATATTTTTCTCAACCCCTTCCGACCCCAAATTGATAATTTCGATAACCTCGTCGTGAGGCAGAATGGCTCTTTCCTCTTGCTTCACCAACCAAGACAGTTCTTCAGGAACGTCGCTATCTTCGACAACCTCTTCTTCGGTCTGGAATACCGGGTGCTCGAAGTCGGGACGAGTCATAGGTGGTTCAAGGATGTCATCTGAAAATGTTATCCTGCAAAAGAAAGGGTTAAGTGCTTCAAAATGCGTATAAAGCGGATAACCACGTTGCCATTTTATTGAAAAATACAAAACAAGAAAGACAGGGATTACAGTATTTACACATGAAAAAAACGCCATTTATTTAATGATTAACGAAGCAATGTTTATAACAACACAGCCCTAAGCAAATCCCGATGCCCCGGGCAAGACATCAGATTATTCAACAATTAATAAAGCAAAGCATTACTGTTTAAAAGTCACAGGAACAAGCTCCTGAATAGACCAGTTGCACAGTCCTTGTCCTGGCGTGCTTGGCTGAATCCAGGCATCCATATCACAGTCGCTGTCCCCTTCATCAGACTCCGAAGCAGCATTGACAGATTCATGGCATACTCCACTGGCAGAGATGGTGATTGACTTTCTGAAGTGAGGGGCCCCCACAGAAGGAGTTGATGACGACGGTCGGTACCCCAGTCCGAACCGGTCCATTTTTACAGGAATGTCCAATACTTTGCCCCAGCCCGTGGCTTCTCCTGCCTTCACTAGCGCTTGGGCTTCTTTATACGATGAGACAGCTATCTCCGGCACTTTGCTTGGCCCGGGACTCTTGTCCTTAATGCGCAAACCTTCGAATGCCTGGCATGGCGTCTCGTGGATCTCCCCGTCGACTTCCACATATTTGAACGAAGAAAGATGGCTGACCAGGATGTCTTCTTCTCCGCACACGGTGACTACACTGTCTCCGACCATATACTTTAACTTTTGATGCAGGGTAGACGTGACTGCCCCTGCCCCGTGAATCCAAGGTCTTCCCAGCAAGCAGCTGTACGCAGGCTGTATATCCATGATATAAAACTCCGTTGCAAACACTTCCGGCCCCACTTGCAGAGGCAATGTAATCGATCCGAAGACTGTTCTCCGCGTGCCGTCAAACGCTCTGACTACCAAATCACTTGGTGTGCACAAAATTCCTCGAACATCCAGCTTCATCATAGCCTTCTTAGGCAGCACATTCAAAGACGACCCGGTGTCAACCAATACGTGCGACATTGTCGACCCTCTGCACTCAACAGATACATGTAATGCCATATTATGATCCCTTCCTTTCGGAGTCAAGTCAAAATCAGTAAAGCCCAGACTGTGGCCCGCATTTACATGTGCCAATACCCCTTCTAGCTGGTTCACGGAGACATCCTGTGGTACAAAAGAAGTGTCCAGGACTTTCAGCAAAGCATTTCGGTGAGCCTCTGAACACAACAGCAATGACAGAATAGATATTTTGGACGGCGTTTGCTGCAGATGCTCCACGATTTTATAATCGCTCTTCCGAATTAAGCGCATGAATTCTTCGACATCCTTAGATGCTGCTTCTTTTTCATTTGCTTGAACCGGAACATTTTCCACCGCTTTCCCCTTTCCTTTCGCTAGCCTTTCGGCTTCCACTTCAGGAGATATAAAGATCCTGCCGCTCCTCGTCATGCCTCCTGAGCCCACAACATTATCCACAATCTCCGCTGACTGCTTGCTAACATCGATTTTAATCCCGTCACAATACACCTCTAGCCCATATGACCATGGGACCGCTTTCGTGCTCTCATACGGGATTGGCCCGGCTTTAGTTATAGTAATCGGTGGTCGCTGAACTGGTGCTGAAATGGTGATCGTCTTCCTAGGAATTGTCACTGTGGCAACATCACTCCGATTATCCACTACTGCCCCTGCCGGCTCATCAGTTGCTGTCCTATCAAACTGCAATACACCTTCATCAATTAAGGCCTGAATGCCTTTCTTCAGATCCTCACACCCCCCAGCCAGGGCCCAACAATCTAAACAGTACTCATTACAACCCGGGTAAACACCTCCTTGCAACAGTCGGCTCTTTATTTCGCTCAGCGGCGTCTTTAAATCATTAACATTCATAATCAGATTCAGACCTTCCTCAGTCAGCACGGCGTTCGCCCCATGATTAGGCATGGGTTTCTGGACTATATTCGCACCGGTCGTTCCGAAGTTGATAGACTTGTTGTCCAAGAGATCCTGCACAACGTGCTTAAAAGCGTGACAACCTTCTATATCATGGCCCGGGGCCCCAGAATGAAACTCGCAGCGCCTATTTGCATCATAGCCGAACGGGGGAGTTCCCGTTATCGGTGCCAAGGTTCTTTTCTCTACCAGATTCAATCCCAACAATGTCTGCAATAAATCAGCATAGTTAGAGGGAGGCTTCTCGAACACCCTTCTCGGCTTACCACCCTGGAATTTTCTCTGAGCTTGCTGTGCCCCCTGCTGAGGCTGCTGCTGCTGTGGCATTGGTTGCTGCTGAACCTGTTGTTGTTGCTGAATTGGTTGTTGTTGATACGGGATGGTGACACTCGACACTTGCTGCGGCTGACGATATTGATTTCTTCCCCTGCCTCGGCCTCGGCCTCGGCCTCCAAATACCGCGCTAGCTTCGCCCTGACGGCGCCCACCATAAGCTTTCCTATTACTGCCAGATGCAGCTGATTCATCGACTTGGAACTTTCCTTGCTTAATGTTCCGCTCAATCTTTTCACCCATCAGAATCAGGTCTGAAAAACTAGCCAGAGACGTATGAAACAACATATCATGAAACAGCCCGGTGAATGTGCCAACAAACATGTCGTTCATTTCTTTATCTTCCACAGGAGGACGAACCCTGGCAGCCATATCGCGCCACCTTTGCGCGTACTCTTTAAAACTCTCCCCCTTCTTCTGCGAAAGCCCGGCCAACTGGACCCGATTGGGTGCCAGATCACTGTTATATTTATAATGGGCTACGAACGCCTCTGCTAATTGCTTCCAAGTCTTGATATCAGTGGGCTCCAACCCCATGTACCACTCTAAGGAAGGACCCGATAGACTATCCTGAAAGAAATGCATGAGCATTCTTTCGTCAGTGGAGTATGCAGACATCTTTCTGTAATAAGCTCGTACATGCACTTTCGGGCATGTATCTCCTTTGTACTTATCGAACGCAGGCGCTTTGAACTTGATCGGCACCCTCAAGCCAGGTACCAAGCCCATAGTTGCCATGTCCAATCCCACAGCACTCTGGTTTAAGACTCCCTTCATTTGCTCTTCCAGCATTCTAATCTTTTGAGAATCATCCATCGGCCCTTCAAAACCCCCTCCAGAGAAGGCGTCTTCCTGCTGATCCTCTTGCCACATACCGTTTCCAGCCCCGTATCCATCATACGCATTATTACGTCCAGCTCTGACCTGATTCATCCCCGGAACTCGGCCTCTGTTGCCGTACCCTTGAACACCTCCAGCAGGACCACCAGCCATAAAACCAGCACCGTTTCCGTTTCCAAAACCTCCGTAGCCCTGATTGACCATACCATAACCATCTTGCCCAAAGCCTTGAGCATTAAAGCCATACTTGCCAGTGTTGTCGAATCCCTGATCGTTGAATCCGAACCCAGCGTTGACAAAGCCATTGCCTCCGAGATTATCTCCCACATTGACATCACCCGGCCCAGCGTTATGGACAACAGTTTCATTTCCAACTCCGACGTTACCATTCACAGCAGCGGTAGCGTTGTTGACGTTAGCAGCAGTCACATTGACGACAGGCGGAGCCACTGGCGTTGGAGTGCCATCTCCATGAGCAGTGTCAACCCGGACAGACTGATGATCTTCGTTACCATGACCAGCGTTGCGAGCCAACAGAGGCTGGACCATGGCCTGCAAATTCTCTTGCCCTTTTGCTATAGCCTCCATGGTCTGCATGAAGAGGGCGAGCTTCTCGCGTACATCCTGCATCTCGTTCTGAATCTGGTCCATGACTTTCCGACAGTTGGATCGTGTAGAATAGCGGTGCGGATGTTGATCTGGAATCCTGTTAAGTACCTGATACAGAGCAAGAGATAAGACACCATTCATAGATTACCTGTTATGCAATATGAGTATGAATGCAATGCAATGTGTCTGTGCATTAGGGAAGTTCATTCCCCCAGTTCTAGTGCGAAGGTGCCGGTGCAGTGACAGTGCTGACAATAAGAATATCGGAGCTGAATCATAGAAAGCCTCGTATATAGCAGAGAGAATCAATAAGCCCAGGGTACAATATCTCTGAGAGTACAAAGATGGCATGACCTCAACCAACAATCCTGGTGATGGTCAGCACTATGCAAATAAAGCATACAAATAATGGAATGATTAGATCCTCCCAAAAGTCTGGTACTCCTCTATCAGCTTCTTGGTCTCCGGATGGCTTGGTCGATCAAGCAGCCCTTCAACAAGCTGGTTTCTCTTCTTAAGGACACGGCGTACGTCTTCAGCAGTTTCTTCCCATGTTGCTTCTCCGAAGCAATCTTCTAACTTTCGCTTCTGGGACACTGCTTCATCTCTAGATTTGATTGCCTTGTTCAGTGCATGCTGGACACTATACCGGTTCATCACTTCTTCCTCACACTTCTTGATGCTAGACTTCAACTTCTCTTCGAGGTCGGAAATTTGCTGCTTCAGCTTATCTTCCCTCTTCTTGTTATTGGTGAGTGTGGCATTCCAAGTCTTATTGCAAGAAGATATCTCTCGGTGTGCTGCGTCGAGCGCCTTCTTTTTGGCTTCCAGCATGTCATGGGAGCTTCTGAACTCTTGCCCCAGACGTTCGCGCTTCTTCTTTTCCTCGGTCAACTCAGCTCCTAACCTGTTTACTAGCTCAATCTGTTGCTGGAAAGCATATACGGCCTTGTTTTTCTCGCTGCGCGCCTGGGCTAACTCTTGCTCTAACCCTTCGTTAATCTTCATCAGGGCTTCTTTCTCCTTCACAACCTGTTCATATGCTTCTCTAGAAACAGTAGTCGGCTCTTCTACCGGAATAGGATCAAGAGTTGGTGCATCTGGAAACGGCATCTTCAACTGACTAGCCCTCTCTTGAATCCAAGCTCTATAAGGTGCATAGGCCTGACAGTCATTCTTTCCTAACAACGGCTTCCCTTTGCGGTTAATACGCGTCCAAGCATGTCGCAACTTGGCTAATAATTTCCCCTTCAAATCTCCAGTGAAGTACAGAGATTCCTGTACTTCCTCCTCTTGAGGTGGATTCTTCAGCGCATATCCGAACTGGCGAATGAATAGAGAAGGGTTGTAATTGATACACCCTTTTCTTCCTATCAATGGCACATTAGGGTAACCAGAACAACTGAAGATGAGCTCCGATCCCAACAGGTCCCTATCAAACCACTCCATATCTTCCGACGATAACCTCATCAAACGCTCCGGCCAACCAACTGGACCTGTAGTCTCTGCAGCAGATCTTCTCTTAGGAAGGTGACTCTCAAACCACATACTCAATAAGGGTACACACAGATGAACATTCTTCCCTCTTCCCTTCTCATTCTTGTAATGCAGTGAATGGTAGAGATCTCCGAGTAAAGTAGGCACAGGATTACCAGCGGCAAACAAGTAGAAAGCATCGAAGTCCACAAAATCCGGTATGTTGGGGAATAAAACTATGCCATAAATGCACAAGGCCAACACAGCATTGAAAGCAACCCAGCACCCATTCTTGGCGTACTCTTGGGCTTTACCAACTAAGAACTGAAATGAGAAGCCTGGAACTCCACGGGAAACAGTAGTCACAAGTTCAGAAGCATCAACATGCAAGGCTTTTGCCAATTCCTCCGGCTTGGGTTTGGCATCATAATGAATGAATGGAACCTGGTTCTGCACAGGCAGCTCAACATACTCAGCGTATTCCTCCAAGGTTGGTCCCATAATGAAGTCAGAGAACGTGAAGCACCTCAAAGCAGGGTCATAGAATTGCATCAAAGCATACAGCCCATCTAACTCTACCTCTGTAGGTTTGCACACCAATCTCAATAATCTACCATAGCTCATCCGGAAACTCCTACGAACACCCTCATCAGCAAGAGAGATCAACCCCAGTAAAGGAACAATATCAGGCGTAGGCAATTTGTAAGCAACCGTTCTCCTTAAGCTAGTCATGATCAAACACTCAGAAGTCTGGGCACTAGAACTAGGGAAATGCAAATGCACCTGCAGCACAGACATACGTTAGTGAAATGCAAATGATAATGGATATGCAAGGATGCAATGCAAGTAACATTCAACAGGGACCAAAGCTGCAGCTGAATAGCCTAAACCCAATCAAGAAAGGTCCCAGATAGACCATCCAGAAGTCACCAAACCCTGGTCTCAGATAGACCTAAAATAAAACTCCAACACTGGTCTCTGACAGACCTCAAACCATAACTCCAACTGGTCTCTGATAGACCTCAAATCACCTCCATAATTGGTCTCTGACAGACCTCATGACTCTCCAACTGGTCTTTGACAGACCTCAGAACACATCTCCAAATGGTCTCTGACAGACCTCATAACTCTCCATAAATAACCAGGATCTCTGATCAAGAAATAACCGGTAGTCTGGAGGTCTAATTACCTGCATAACCCTGAATCCCCTCACAGGTGGGTGGCCCTATAACTGGCACAAGGTACGGCATCCTATGCGGTCGTCGGCGTCACAGACTTTCAGGGTTGATGATACGATTCCCAGAAGGAGTGGCATCATCGATTCCTGAAGAGGCCTCACTCAGCCAACTTCCAAATGATCGGTCCCCAGAGTCGACAATCCAACTAACCAGCAACCCACGCCAACCAAAGGAAGGGGCAGGAGGCCAACCAGAGGAACCTCGTCTGAGTGTAGATTTCATGGGACACCAAAGCAAGCAAAGCAAGCGGGCGCCCACTAATTTCTACTCTAATTCTAGGTACACTCAAGCCCAGGTCCGGCTTATCTCTCAATATCAGAACACCCGTCACACCCCAATACAGCAATAATAAACAATATATATAAAGCTGAAAATACAAGGTTAGAAATATACAATAACTCCATACAAAATCCTCGACGGGAAAACAAGCGTTAGGATTGACTCTCTTAAGGGACGTTGGATCCCAAATGCATAAGAACCATCGCAGTCCTTAGCAGCCAGGGGACGTTGGATCCCCAGCAGAGTCGCCAGCTGTCGCTACTGCGAAAATCGGCGCCGGCTGAACAGAAGAGTCGCCACCGTGCGTTATTTATCCCACGGGAGGGAAAGGGAACGCTCAGAGTAAACCTCGCACAACACGGGAAAGGTATGGTCGTCGCAACCAAAACCTGGATTCGGGAGTCGGTTACGCAAGGGGAAGGTATTAGCACCCCTCACGTCCGTCGTACTCGACGGGATCCACGCTTGTTTTCGGGTATGGATTGTTATTCTATCTACTCTACAGGTCAGGGGTTAAAAGGAAAGAAAATGAAAACAAAAATGACTCGGCAAAGTATCGCACTTTATGCCTACGTATTCCCGTCTGGAACGAGAAATCAGAGTCAACGTAGTTCGCCTACCTACGGGAAAGGAGGGGAAGGTTGCTCGCTAGGATATCGCATCCTATGCCTACGTACTTCCACACAGCATGGAAGATCAGAGCAAACGTAGTTCGGGCCACGTACGACACAAGTCTGTCTTTGATTGATTTTATTCCTTCTGAAAAAGGTTTTCTGATTGGCGGTCCAAGCGGACGAAAATGACGTCTTGATGAGTTCACATTCTTTTACGGAAGAAGTGTCTTTTATTGTGTTTGAAATCTATATGTGTTTTTCTGTTTGTTTTGAGAAAGAAAGAGACAGAACTCTAACCTACGGTTGCGAAGGGAATCAAACTAACCTAATGTTATCATGCATGGGTTAAGACCTAGTGTCTATCATGCTCCTCTCTTGCACAGAGAGAAACAGAGATCCTACGGGATAGGCAGAAACAGGAACAATATCAGATATAATAAAGCGGTAAAATGCATGGATGCAACAGTACAAGCGAGGCAAGGGAGTCCCACTCAACCTCGAACCTAGAAAACAATAGGCAAAAGTGAACAGGCTTCACTTTCAACCCAGCAGGGTAAACAGCAAACAATACAGTTCAGAAAACCAATCAATACATCAACAAATGAAATACAGCAAAAATAAACAGCATCAGCAGCTCAGCATCTGGCTTTAAGCAATCTCCAATCAGCTACAGGCTTCAACAAGCATCAATCTCCATCTTCATGGCCTTCAGACAAGGGCTTTGATCATCAGTCTTCCATCTGCAATGGCTTTTCTTCAAGCTCAAACCTCCAGGATGAGGGATCAGTCACAAGAGTGAATTGGGTGTTAAGCAATCAGCTGACTACCAAAGGTGGTGAACAGACTGCTTCTAACACAAAGAGACATTTTCTCTCAAGAGTTCTATCTCATAGACACTATCACCAAGCCTTCCAAAGGAAGGGGGTGAGTGTCTTAGAGAGACTCTGAATCACAGAGAAGAATGGATGCAGACAAGGCAATCCATGTTTGAGAAACAATCATTCTAATCTAGAGCTCTGCCTAGCTCCTAAACCCTAGTCTCCTCAGCATCTGCTAGCAAGAAACTCTCCCCCAACTCTGACAGTTGATCTCCAATCTTTGAATCTCCAATGGCTTCATCTTCACAGATCTTCAGCTTCCCCAAGGCCCCAGACAAACCCAATACCCAATCAAACAATCAACAATCCCCAGAGGGCACACCACACCAGACAGCAGATATACAGACAGTAATAATAGCAGTAGGGGAATCCTAATTGTTCTCTAAGGGATCTAATAACTACCCATAGCCCCTATAGTCCCATAACTAATCTATTCAAACCCTAAGTCCTAAGGGAAATGAAATCAAACTCCTAAGTTGTCACCTAAAACCCTAGTTTTGTTCATGATATTCAAGCATTTATTAATCATCCAAAATTAACCTCTAAAAATGGGAACTAAAATATTTCTACAAGCTTAACATCTCATCTAAACAATATAAAAAGAATGACCAAAAAATATCAAAGCATGTGAGAGAACAAAAATCATAAAAATGATGCATGAAATGAATTATTTAATGTGACATTTATTTAGAAAATGTGAAAAAAATATGAAATAAAACTAAAAATGAAATTTTATTCTCCTATAATATTCTAGACATTTTAATGAAAATATGGTAAAAAGAATGGATGAAAATGCATTTTTTATGAATTAGTTATGATTTTATGAAAATTGGTAAAATATTAATGGAATTAAGAAAAATAAAATTGAATTAAATGAGAAAGAGGGGGTATGAAGAGTAACTACGCGCAGTTGAATCCAGGATGGGCCTTCACAATGGGGGTGCAGATAGCGCCTTTTACTAAGGCCCAGAAAACACTCAGACTCCAAAGAAATAATACAACGCGCTGGGGGTAAGAATAGTAGCAGAAACACGTTAGAAACTAGGAATTGGGCTCACACGGGGGTGGGATTAGCACGTCCATTCAGGCCCGCCCGTTTCAATTAATGAAACGGTGCGTTTTGGCCAAGGTTCAATTCCCTCCAAACGCTCAGATTAAATGCTGGCCATTGGATCGCGCCAAAAGTCAAGAGTCTAAACCACAATGAACGGCTATGATTATCTCTTCTTCCTCCATTCAACCTGAACCTAGGGTTTCTGCCATGCGAGCTCATGCACGAACTACATTCCACCTCTCTGTTCTCCATCTCCAAGCCACGAATCAACATGCCATAAACATGAAATTTACTCAGGACCTCCCCCTCTACAATCCTAGGGCATCAGTTTTCTTTGAAATTCATCACAACAACAAATCCGATTGAGTCAACATCTGGCCTTCATGAAATCACACTGATATGCATCAACACGATTCTTCCCCAAACTTAGCCTAAACTGAACTACAACTAATGGAGATTAATTTGATCAATCAAGCTACAATTATAACGCATTAATCCAAGAGATTCGAACACTAACAGTTTGTGGCACCTGTCACTAACCATCACCAATCCTTTCCAAAATCATCTAACTTAATCTCCTAACCACCTAGATCAAGTCTACACTAACAAAATCATGCCTAACTAACTGGATCAAGCAGTTTGAATGAAAACTTACCTTGTGCGAAATCTTGCAAACAGCTATGGAGATTGATGATTTGAGGCTTCTAAGATTTGGATCTTGATTCACCAATTCAGTACTCAATTCTGTATGCACAATTTTGGAGGTTCCTTGCTTGAATCATGCAATTCACTTGAACTTGTGATTTTGATGTTGATGAAAGAAGCACTCGAAAATGGATGAGAACTACCAAAACCTTGCTTCAATTATGATCTAAGATGATGATGGAGTAAAATTGAATTGATCTTGATGAAGATTGATGAAGAATTTGAGAGATTTGGAATGAAACTTTTATGAAAAAAGTATGAGAAATTTGTGAAATTTTTGGTGCAAATGAGGCCAACCCTTGCCAAATTCATCTTTCATGAATATATAGACCCCAATGGTACATTCTAGATCCATCTTGCACATTCCCTTGTTTTCAAACTTTGGCTCATTTTGATTATGTTTCTTAAAAGGTAAGCAACCATGGATAACTTCATTTTTTCCTTCTAAACTCAAAAAAGTGCTTGAACCATTATTCTTAGAATTGTTTTTCCATTCAAAATCATATATTGGAAGTCTCCATTTGGACTTGTAAATCTCCCAAACCATTTTTCACTTTGAAATTATTCACTTTATAAGCCTTTTTAGTTCATATTTTGACCAATCATGTAACCCCATGCTATGAGCTTCTCCAATAACTTGTGACCTTCTTTCTAGACTTAAAATCCCATTTGGAGCAAGTTTGATGTTGTAAGTTTTTCCATTTGAGGCCTCCTTGTATGAGTTTTGGGTATAGGTTAAAATGACCTGTAATTCACAAATGCCCAAAATACCCTTTGCTTGCCAAGACCATAAGTTGAGTTCTACACATCATATGAAGGCATACCATACCATTATAGAAAGCTAAGACAATGAGGAACAATTCTTATGTTGACCAAGAATTCATTTGAAATCTCCTTGAGGGGCAAAAATTGCTTGGAAGTCAAGTCACTTTCACAGACAAAAATTCAGACACCCCAGATGACCTGTAACTTGCAAGGACCATAACTTGAGTTCTATAAATCTCCTTGAGGTCTTCCACCACTCAAATTAAAGGTCTTGAGATCCTATACAAGTTTCATGTTGGCCAAGAAGCCATTTGAAGCTAGCATTTTGACTTATCTTGCTTGGAAATTTGACCTAAACTAGGGGATTTTACAGAGAAACCCTAATTTAGTAACTCCTCTTCTCCTTGATTTCTCTTGAATTCTCCTTGTCATATCTCCATATCCTTCTTCATATGTCAAATGTTGATCCCCACATCTCTCCAATAGACTTGAATGCCCTTTTAAGTCAGTCAATTGCCCTAGGGTTGACCTAGGGTTGACCCAGATGAAACCCTAGTTGACTGTCTTCAGTTATAACTACTGTGATCACCTCAACAACTTATTTTCTCCTCCAAATGACCTTTTAAGTCTCTAATAATGTCTAGATGCTCTCCATACCTTCACTTCACAGCTCACAACCCTCTTGTTGATCCTCAGATACCCTCAGCTAGGAGATGGACTCAAGGCTTGATCTGCTGAACTCTTTGCTTTCAAATTCTTTCCTGATGACTTGAATGAGGTTGAATTGGGATAATAACCTCTTGATAGGCCTCTAGAGATGAGAATAATGATTGGTCCCCTGTTGAATGACTTGCTATGCTTATGCTATGCAGATGGTTAGTCTATGTACATGACCCTATATGCAAATGCTAATGGTGATGAAACATAAACCAATTGAATAAGGTTGGGCAAATTTTAGGGTGCAACATGGTTTTCTGGGGAGATTGAACTATATTGCAAGGTTTATATCTTATCTTACAGCCACTTGTGAATTAATATTCAAATTGCTAAGAAAAGATCAAACGGTCAGGTGGAATGAAAATTTCCAGAAGGCGTTCGAAAGAATAAAAGAATATCTACAGGAACCTCCAATACTCATGCCTCCAGTTGCAAGGAGACCACTGATCATGTATCTCACGGTTCTTGAGAATTCAATGGGATGTGTGCTCGGTCAACAGGACGATTCGGGTAGAAAAGAGCATGACATCTACTACCTGAGTAAGAAGTTCACTGATTGTGAGTCAAGATACTCGATGCTGGAAAAAATATGTTGTGAACTCGCTTGGGCCGCTAAGCGTTTGAGACAGTACATGTTAAACCACACAACCCTGTTGATTTCGAAGATGGATCCTATCAAGTACGTCTTTGAAAAGAAAGCACTCTCCAGAAGGATTTCCCGATGGCAAATGGTTTTAACGGAGTATGATATTCAGTACGTTTCCCAGAAAGCCATTAAGGGAAGCATTCTGTCAGAATATCTCGCGGAACAGCCGATTGAGGATTATCAGCCGATGAAGTTTGAGTTTCTAGATGAAGATGTCATGTTTTTGAAGATAAAAGACTGTGATGAGCCTTTACCTGACGAGGTTCCTGAGATTGGATCTCAGTGGAAACTGGTTTTCGACGGAGCAGTTAATTCATATGGTAATGGGATCGAGGCTATCATTACTACTCCTCACGGTTCTCATATACCGTTCACTGCCCGATTGACTTTCTTCTGCATCAATAATAAAGTCGAGTACGAAGCGTGCATATTGATTTTAGAAGAGGCCGTTAATATGAGGATCAAGAATATAGATGTATACGGTGACTCAGCATTATTCATTAACCAAATCAAAGGAGAGTGGGAAATTCGTCAGGCCAACCTGGTGCCTTACAGGGATTATGCAAGGAGACTGTTGTCGTTCTTTGATAGAGTCGAGTTCCATCATGTGCCGAGAGTCGAGAATTAGATGGTAGATGCCTTGGCCACGCTATCTTCGATGTACAAAGTGAACTTCTGAAATGGAACTCCAGCCATCACCATTATGCGTCTTGATAGACCTGCTTTTGTGTTTGCAATTGAGAAAGCATCGGATGGAAAGCCTTGGTATTTTGATATCAAGCATTTTCTCAAGACTCACAAGTACCCATCTGGGGCATCCAGCAAAGATAAGAGGACATTGAGGAGGTTAGCCGGTAACTTTTATCTGAACAAAGATGATGTGCTCTACAGGAGAAATTTCGACATGGTCTTGTTGTGCTGTGTTGATGAACTTGAAGCAAACCTGTTGATGGAGGAAGTCCACGAGGGTTCTTTCGGTACTCATGCCAATGGACATGCAATGGCTAGAAAATTGTTAATATTTGGGTATTATTGGACGACTATGGAATCTGATTGCTTCAAATACGCCAGAAAATGTCATAAATGCAAGATTTATGCGGATAAAGTGTGTGTGCCACCGGCTCCTCTGAATGTGTTAACGTCTCCTTGGCCTTTTGCTATGTGGGGAATCGATGTTATCGGAATGATAGAGCTGACTGCTTCTAATAGACATCGCTTTATTCTGGTTATGATTGGTTACTTTACGAAGTGGGTAAAAGCAGCATCTTACACTAATGTCACGAAACAGGTGGTCGCCCGATTCATAAAGAAGGAGCCTTATTGCTATCTTTACACTAGTGTTTTCTCTGGAGGAGCCTTATTGCTATCTACCATGGATGGTGAAGATTTTTTGTCCCATGTGAACGCAGACGTGGTTAAAAAGTATTTTGCTTAAAGAGACCCGCTGGACAGAAAAAGAAAAGTCCAGGAAAAAATGGGGCATCCCGGCGAACCATGAAAAAAAGAAGGTTCGGGCAAAAATTAGGGAAAAGAAAAAGGAAAGATGTAAACCCGCAAAGTTGAAAACCTGAAAAGGCGACTTTGGCAAAAATGGGTATCCCGGTGGATTGAAAACTCGAAAGGGCGATCCAGGAAAAAGTTAGGGATTTGAAAGCAAACAACTGCGGCCTGCGTTCGATTTGTGAGCTTAAGAGAAGTTATCCCGAAGGAGATGAATCAGTCCAGTCAGTCTTTTCAGAAGGCAAAATACGGGGCATATCAGAGACATACAGGTCATAGCCAAATCGGCGCATGGTGGTTGTCTGTTTCCATGTTACCGACATTTATATATATTCTTTTGCTTTTACGCAATTTACTCTTTTCAGGAATTGCATCCGAATTGTAATTTTCCTATTTACAGACCTTTTATCAATAAAAGTATTCACTTCAGTCAAAGAGCTTTCCTCTTCTTGTTTTACTTTACTGTTTATTTGCAAAAACGTCTGATATTTTGATAAACATTGCAGGAGAAAACAGGAGGCTTGACAGAGCGTAACGAAAGCAAATGACTTTGCTCGCGTGGTAAGTGTCATGAATGGTAACTGAGGTAACCATTTCGCATGTATGATTTCTTTTGTCTTATTGCATGACGGAAGCACTCCCCAGTAGAAGTGTTCCTCAACAGCATTGAAATTATAATGTAGACTCATTTCTCCCTTAGCAGAGATTTTGTCGTACCCACAGAGTTTCACTATCAGGTCAGGTGTCGCCGGCGGAGGTGTGTAGTGATTCTCCAACAGAGGCAGCGTCTCCGACGCCCTCTCCCCAATGGAGTTGACTTTCTGGTGTTCACCGGTAGTATCGGTATTCGGGATTTCTCCCCAAGCAGAGTTCAGTGCCGATTCCCTCGACGTGACAGATGTTTAGGCAAAGCATGATTTATTTCTCGGTAGAGTGGAGCCCTCGGTAGAAGTATCTGATATCCTCCAGCATAGTGGGATTTCTTTCCAAGCAGAGTGGAGTTATTTCCCAACAATTTAATTTCCTTCCCGGTAAGGTCATATTTTGAACGGTTCTCCCCAGTTTAGTGTGGATTCTAGAGTGTTGGAAGGTTGTTATGGGTGTTTACCCAGCCTATTCATTTTGATCCCCATAAAAGTTGTTTCCTGGGAAGCCGTCTAGGGCATTTTCTTCAGCAGAGGTTGATTCCCAGCAACAGAGCATTGTTGTTCTCTTTAGAACAGTTGTATCCAAAAAGGTGCCTTACAAGGAGTTTATCCAGGGCTTTTGGGTCCCTAGTATGAGTCCGATCATACGCGGCACGCCTTATGTTTCTCCCCAACGGAATTAGTCGTTTCTCTCTAGCATTTATTTTGCTGGGGTGGCTCCTTTGCATTTTCATTTTTGCATAGCATCCTCCCAAATGTGTAGCATTTCCATTTCCTATGGAGCATTACGCTATTTTCAAACATATGCATCTGAAGTATAAGCCAGGATTGGTATCTTTAAGACCAGATATCTTCGCAGCAGAGACTGTTTGATTCAAGGGGATTTCGTGTTATCCGCGTCAGGTTTTGATCTTTGGGTTGGTTATTTTATTGATTTCTTCCCAGCTGAGTTGTTTGGTTAAATGTCTTTGCTCTCCTCACGTAAGTCACTTTCGAGTGTTGTCTTCCCTAGTCGAGCCTGTTGTTCTTTTCCCCAACAGAGTGGTTTGGTGAATTGATGTTCCTTGGCAGAGTCGGTTGTTGGGACCTCTCTTTGCAAGTCGTGAGTCAGTTGATTATGTTGCCAACCTGTTTAGAGTGCGTTATCCCAACTTTTGGTTGGTACTCTCCGGTGCAGTCCACATTAGTGTGCTTGGTTCTTCAACTTTTGGTTGGTAATGTCGGGGATATGTTGTTCTAACTTTTGGTTAGTAATCTTTGGTTTCCTCTGTAGAGTTATTCCTACCCTTGGTTTGTAATCTTTATTTCAACTTTTGGTTGGTGACCCAGTGGCGTTTGTTATTCCAACTTTTGGTGGTTAATCCTTATCTTCCTCAGCAAATTCGGGGATTCCAACTCTTGGTTGGTGCTCCCCAGCGTAGTTCAAATTTTTGTGTTTAGTGTTCCAACTTTTGGTTGGCCTAGAAGGTAATCTCAACTTTTGGTTGGTATTCTCTGGTTTCCCCTTGCAAAGTCTTTGTTCCAACTCTTGGTTGGCAATCTTTGTTATTCTAACTCTTGGTTAGTAGCTTTTTGTTCCAACTCTTAGTTGGTAATTCTGGATGATCATCCCGACTTTTGGTTGGTAGTCTTCTGTGGTGGAGTCGGCTTTGTTTAGCGTCTCCGGCGATCCTAACTCTTAGTTAGTAACTCTTGTTCCGACTCTTGTTCGATGAAGATTTCCCCGGTAATCCTAACTCTTGGTTAGTAGCTTTGGTTTCCGACTTTTGGTCGATGAGGATTTCCCCAGCAATCCTAACTCTTGGTTAGTAACTTTGTTTCCCAACTTTTGGTTGGATGTTATCCCCTACAGTTGTTATTCCAACTCTTGGTTGGTGGTCTGTTGCCTGACGGGTTGTTGTTCCAACTTTAAGTTGGTAGTCCTCCTCCATTTCTCAGCGGAGTCGTTATCCCAACTTTTGGTTTGTGAGGTTTGGTTGATGTTTTACAACTTTTGGTTGGTAGTCTTTGATTCCCCGGTAGGGTCGTAATATCTGGTTTGGTCATCTTATCGGCGTTGTTCCAACTCTTGGTTGGTAACCTTTGTTATCTAGTTGTTGATTCCGACTTTTGGTCAATGTACCTCCCTAGCGAAGTCGTCTCGCCATTCAAACTTCGGTTAGCGTTGTGGTGATTCCAACTCTTGGTTGGTAGTATTTGGTTTTTATCCCCAAAGAGTAACCTTTATCCCATCTTTTGGATGGTATCCTTTGATTGTTATCTGTTGGTAGATGATTGTTATCTGTCATTCAAAGTTATATTCATCTTTTGTGCTTGCATATTCATGTTTGCTTACATTCTTGCATTGCATTTTCTCTTGTGTTTTACATCTTTATTTCTTGCATTAATAAAGTTTGAGATGTGCTTGTGGTGGTGTTTACCCCACACTTTGTTCCTCCCTTTGCTTGTTTGTTGCATTCCATGTTTACATCCCTATTTGCATCTCTTACTTGTGATTGAATTTATCTGGTGTTTTCTTGCGCTTTTTGCCATGATCCCCATAAGGTTCCTAGTCCCTCCGTTTAGGATGGGAGTAGGAGAGACATTAGGTGTTCAATCCAAGCATGCTAACATTAGAGTAGATTTTCCCCCTTTAGATCCCAGCCCTAGGACCACTTTGCATGTCAACGTTAGGGTCGAGTTTCCCTTAGACCTTTCGTGCGTCTCTCTTCTTCTCATCTTAAAATCATTTTAACTCATCTAATAAATACAATGAACGTTGTGCGCTACAAGCCTTAAGCTACTTGGGAAATGGTGGTTGGGGGGCTTCCTCTCAATGGCCTAGAGTGTTTAGTGTACACCCTTTGGGTGATATGCGACGCATTCGCTCCTAGGTCATAGTCTTTAGTCTAACATGAATCACAAACCGAATTAATTCACTTCACTAAAAAACTAAAAACAACTTCAAACTTCTTTTGTCCTTTGGGACCCTTAATAATGGAAAACCTTTTTTCAGAAAAGAGTGTTCTTAAGCTTCGGTTCTACCGCAAACAGGCTTTGTCCCTAACTGCTGGAACGAAGGTTTAACCCTACTCGGTTAAAACACTTAATCAACCTGTGGTTTCGTGTCAGCCCGAACTACGTTTGCTCTAATTTCTCATGCCAAATGAGAATACATAGGCACAATACGACGATGTCTTAGCGAGCAACCTTCCCCCCTTTTTTTTTCGTAGTTAGCCGAACTACGTTGACTCTAACTTTCCCATTGCACGAGGGAATACGTAGGCACAGAGCGGCGATGCTCTGCCGAGTCTCTTTTCTTTTCTTTTTGTCCTGTGAGCCTGTAGCTAGATAGTTTAAACACACCCTTAGATATACAACAAGCGTGGATCCCGTCGAGTACGACAAACTTGATGGGTGCTCATACCTTCCCCTTGTGTAACCGACTCTCGAATCCAGGACTTGGTTGCGATGGCATTGTCTTTTCCTTTTTCGTTAGGTTTTTCCGATTGTTTCCTTTCCGTCTCTTTAGGATAAATAATGAAAGGTGGAGACTCTTCTGTTTTCCGCTGGGTGTTTTTCGCAGTAGAGACAGCGTCTATTGTATATGGTCGATTGTATCAAAGCTGGATGAAGAAAGCTTTCGACAAGAAGGTGCACCCTCGAAGCTTTCAGACGGGCGATCTTGTGCTGAAAAAGATTCTCCCTCCACAAACAGATCACAGGGGCAAATGGACTCCTAACTATAAAGGTCCATACATCGTGCGAAAGGTCTTCTCCGGAGGAGCCTTGCTGTTATCCACCATGGTTGGTGAGGATTTTACATCCCTTGTGAACGCAGACGTAGTTAAAAAATACTTTGCTTAAAGAGACCCGCTGGAATAGAAAAAGAATATCCAGGTAAAATGGGGCATCCTGGAGAACCATAAAAAGAATGGGTTCGGGAAAAATTCGGGATATAAAAGAAAAAGATGTAAACCCGCAAAGTTGAAAACCTGAAAGGGAGACTTTGGCAAAAATGGGTATCCCGGTGAATTGAAAACCCGAAAGGGAGGTTCACACAAAAGTTAGGGATTTGAAAAGCATATGACTGCGGTCTGCGTGTGATCTTCAGAGCTTAGTGGATTGAGGGAGGACCTGAGGGCCGTTTATCTGAATCAATCTCTTCTGAGGACGAAGCGCCGGTGAAGCTTCGGAGTCATGCGAGTCATAGATGGATCAACTTATGGTGTTTGTATGTGCCACATTGCCGACATTCTGTATATTTCTGTGTATTTTTGTATATTTTTGCGCAGCTTCCTCTTTTCAGGGGTTGCATCTGTTGTAAAATCTTGCCTATTTACAGGCCTATCTGTCAATAAAACACATATTATTCAGTAATTGTTTATTTTGCTTTAGCCTTATTATTTTGCTTGCAAAAAAAACGCCCGATGTTTTTGATAAACTGTGAATACATAAACTTGCAGGCTTGGCCAACAATCGTTAAAACTTTGAGTTATTTGAACAATGTCACCGATGATGACTGAGATAGGTCCTTTGTTAGGATATCTTGTCTGTTTGTTCATTTTTTGCAGGGTCGTTACCCTTGGGGCAATTCGTCAGAGGTGTATCTCCGGTACGATCACCATTTCCCCCAGCTATTGAAGTTTGGATGTCTCTATCCCCGGTAGAGTTGTATGCAGGTAGGTCGAGCAGTTAAGTGTGTACGCTTATCCCCAGCAGTTGGTTGGTACACATCTAGCTCTTCGCAGTTCGAGACCGAAGTCTCCAGAAGAGTAAGGTTATCCCCAGAGGGTCGAGATTGATATTCACAGTAGATTAAGGGCATATGCTTGTTCCCAGCAGTTGGTTAGTACCCATTTAATCCCCACAGGTCGCAGGTATACATTTACTCCTCAGCGAGTCGAGACTGGATTTCTTTCCACCGTGCAGGTGTGGAACTCTTCCCAACAGCGGGGTAATGTTAGGTGTTGTCTCCCCCACAGAGTTTGGACGTATTTTGTATCCCCTTGGAGTTCGATTTGTTGACCCATCCCCAAGCAGAGGTTGATTTTGTTTCCCTCCTTGGGTGATCCCCAGTAAAGTTGGCTTTTCTCCCTTGCAGGTTCGTAGAGTTGTCTCTATCCTCAGCAAAGTCAGCATTAAGTAGTTTTATTTCCACGCAGAGGTAGACCATTTCCCAGCGAAGTCGGTAAGGTTGTGATTCCCTAGCAGAGTGGATCTATAGCAGAGATAGATTGTTCCTAGGGTGAGTAATTCCCGGCAGGTTGAATTTTGACTTTTTCCCAGTAAGTCATCACTTGCAGGTGAGCATTTATGAGCCATTCCGGGCTATCTTCTTCAGTAGGACATGTTGTGAATCTCGATGGTTGATTCCGGATCCCCCGCGGAGTTGTTGATTCCCCAGTAGGGTGGATTTGTTTTCAAGGTTTGATTGTCTATCCGGCAGAGCCGTCTTTTCCCCAGAAGAGTTGTAGTCTAGAAGGTCGTTCAGGGCATTTTCCTCAGCAGGTTTTGATGTGAATCCCCAGCTGAGTTTGAACTTCTTATTCTTGTAAGAACTTTGTTCCCCAGCCATCCAGGTTTGTTTCCTAGTTTAATTCCAGTTGCGATTGGCATGTGATAACCGTTTCCCAGCAGGGTGGATTTTGGTTTTCTCTTCAGCATTTATTTTTATGATTTGGTTCCGTTGCATTTTGCATTTTGTGCATAACATCCTCCAAACGCGTAGCATTTTCATTTAGTATGGAGCATTACGCTATGTTCAAACATGTGCATGTGAAACATAAGCCAGGTGGTTACCTCTTTGTTTGCAGATGTATTTCCAATAGATGGTTGAGTTACTTTGCCCGTATGGTGTCCAGACCCGGCAAGTTTTGACTGATATCTTGTTGCCCGAGTGGTATCCAAGCCATGGCAATTTCCGTTAGCCCGCGTGGTATCCGGACCCCGGCTTAGGTCTTTTCCAGCGGCATCGCCGAACTTTTGGTGTTGTCTTAAGCTCATGTGGTATCCAGACCTTGATGAGTATGTCGGTGGTTTACTTTGATCGTGTGGTATCAAGACCCCGACAAAGGTTATTTTTCTGCCCAAATGGTATCTTGACCATGGCGATGTCATATTTGTTTTGTCTGTTGAGTATCCAGACTCCGGTTAATCTCGTTGAGTATCCAGACTCTGGTCAATCTCGTTGAGTATCCAGACTCTGGTTATTACGTTGAGCGTTCAAGCTCCGGCAAATTTCTAATTCATGATGGATCTTCTTGAGTCCGTTGAGTATTCAGACTCCGGTCAATCTCGTTGAGTATCCAGACTCTGAAAAATTCTGATGGGACTCTTTTGTTTGTTGAGCATCCAGGCTCCGGCTTATTACGTTGAGTATTCAAGCTCCGACCAATTCCGTTGAGTATCCAGACTCCGGTCAGTTACGTTGAGTTTTCAGACTCCGGCCATTTGAAAGGTTATCTTTTGCCCGTATGGTATCTAGACCATGGCAAGTTGTGATTGATGTAGATGCTCGTATGGTGTTCAGACCTTGATGACTAGTGATTTCTTATAGCCCGCGTGGTATCCAGACCCCGACTTATGTTATTCCTCAGCGGTGTTGCCAAACTTCAACTGTTCATGTTAATATGAACTCATGAGTATATTTATGGTGTATTCCTTTGTCCATTAAGCGTTCAGGCTCCGGTCATTTTCGTTGAGCGTTCAGGCTCCAGTTATTCCATTGAGCGTTCAGGCTCCAGTTATTACGTTGAGCATTCAGACTCCGGCTTATTTCGTTGAGTATCCAGACTCTGGTTATTACGTCGAGTGTTCAGACTCCGGAAAATTTCATTGACTCATTTTGTTCGTTAAATATCCAGATTCCGACAATTTGAAATATCATTCTTAAGTCCGTATGGTATCCAGACCATGGCGCAAATTTTTTATGGATGAGTTCATCTTATTAGATGTTATCCAATAGATTTACTTGGTTAAGTTCCTCTTCTTTCCCCAGTGGGATCGCCAACAGAGTTACTTGGTTAAGTTTCTCTTCGTTCCTCAGTTGAGTTACTTGGTTAAGTTTCTTCGCGCATCCAAAGCAGAGTTATTTGGTTAAATTTCTCTATTTCTCTCTTCCAGAGTTGTTTGGTTAAGTTTCTCTTCCCCAACGGAGTATTCTCAAGATGTTTATCAGATTCAGTTATCTCTGGAGATTTTCATCCCCCAATCAGAGTTTGTAGTTTATTTCTGCGGTTGGAAAATTTTTGGGTTCTTTGGTATTCAATCGTCTTTTACCTTGATTGTTTGAAAGGCGTTCGCTTTTCACTCAGTCGGGTCCAAGTCGCTTGAATAGGGGCAGTTGTTGTACCCCAAAATTTGCCCAACATTTTCTTTACTTGTTTTATGTTTCATTGCATCTTCTAGCATCTGCATTTGCATATCATTGTTCATTTGCAGGGGATTAAGGGAGGTGTGCATAGCAAGAGGAGGTTACCAAAGGTCTAAGCCTAAGCAAGAGGTTTTATTCAAGTGTCTAAGTGCTTATCATCATCAGGAGAAGGTCAAAGCTCTTTGAGAAAGAAGATGGATATGTGTGGTTTAGCTCCTAGCTTGGAGGCCAAGTGAAGATCATCAGAAGGTCAAAAGTTCATGGATATGGATATGAGATATGGTGAAGCTCATTGAGTTCTTTGAGAGCCATTGTGGAGCTTATTTAAATTGTTATATCATGTGCAAGAGGTTGCAGTCAAAGGATTGTACACCTAGGGTTTCATCTGCCTAGTGCAAGATCCACTGTGGATTTGAAGGAGATTAAGACATGGTTTTAAGTCATTGCGATCATGGATAGTCATGTTGAGACATCTAAGATGTTATTTCAAGATCGATTCAAGAAGAATCAAGAGTGTGAGAAGTTAATAAATTAGGGTTTTAGAGGTTTGTTAGTGTAAAATCCCCTATTTAGTGCCCAACTTCAAGACCACATATCTCAAGATAAAGGTGTAATCTCACTTTTATATAAACATGAGACTTGTATAGCATGTTCTTATATTTATTTTGAGTTCTAAAACTCATCCATTGGGTTTCTAGAACTCAATTTATGATGCTGACAAGTTATGGGTCCTCAGATGAATGTATTTTCAGTCAACAAAAGTCAACCAACTTCTAAGGCACTTTTAACCTAGAATCATGTTTCTCCTCAACTTTTGATTAACATGAAATTTGTTCCTCATGATCTTAGATTTCCAAAAAGTCCTATAAGTCCTTCATCTCATTTGTAGAACTCAAGTTATGAAGCTTTCAAGGCAGGGGTATTTTGGGAAAGTGAGATTATAGGTCATTTTTTATTATAGGTCCATTTCATGATCTAGTGCACTTCAAATGGAACTTTCTCCAACATGAAACTTGCTTCAAATGATTTCAATTTCATCATGGGACATCAAATTGTTATGAATTATGGTTGGATGAAGAGATTGGTGGAGAAATTCAATGGAAAAAGGACTTTAAAGTCATGATTTGAATTGAATTGATTTTAATTCCTTTTCATGCCATGTTTGTGCATATTTTGATTCACAACATCACAACAAGGAGAATGCACCAAGAAAATTTGACTCATGATGTGCAAAATATGTGCAATTTCATGTTACTTCAAGTGTAAGTTTCACATTCAATATCCACCCTTGGATCAATTCAAGGCTTAATTTTGATCCACATGATCAATTGGAAGTCTCAGCTGTTAATTCAAATCAAAGCCAAGCACAATTAGAGCCATTTTCACGTGGACATGAGCTTCAATTTCCAAATTGGGCATTTCAAGATTACTCCATAACAGGCCAAATTGGGCCTCCAAATGATTTTTGATCCATAATATAAAAGCTTCTGATGAAGATTGAAGCTTCATTCGTGCATTTTGGTGGAGAAAACGCATAGTTACAGTTGGAGAATTCAAGAGAAAAGTGAAAAGTGGAAATCCAGATTGAGGCCAATTCAAAGAAAATCAAAGTGATCAACACCTTCCTTGAAGTTCATTAAGTGTTTTTGCATCATTTGGATCAAGGTTGAGCATAATTGAAGCCCCAACGGAGAGGCTCCGTTAGGTAATTTCCTTTTCAAGATTTCTCACTCAATACGCATTTATTTCACTCCATTCTTGTTGCATACTGAAGTCCTACATGTGTAGGCAAATTCTGGATAGTTTAGGGATGTGTTTGCTGCATTTTCAATTTGATGGTTGATTCTTTGATGCTTCGAATATCTTAATCCTTGCATGATAAATGAAAACTAAACCTAGATTCTTGATCTACATAACGTGGCGATCAATTTGATGTATGATTTTGTCTAATTTGATGAAGTTTTGGATCATCAACTCCGGTGGTGTGACCGGAGAAGATGACCAGAGCACAGTGCTCCGGCGTCTAGTTTTGTTTACCGTTGAGGCTGAGTCAGCTTGCCATATGTGCAGTTGAATGTTTGACCTGAGCTTGATAAACGGTTTAGATCGTTTTGACCAGTACGCATGTATTTTTGACTTGCCAGCGCATTAGTGAAACGATGTGTTTCACTCTGGTTTGGTCTTGGGCTCAGATACACTATCCACACACCCCTTTCAGCCCGGTCCACTGATTTTGCCTTGTGTTATTGTTATTCACACCTTTTTCTTATATTCCTTTATTTTCTTTTTATCTTTTTATTCTGTTTTGATTTTAATTCATTTAAAATACCTCATATGGTTAAAACATTCCACAAAAATACTTTTAGAACATTTTGAGATGTCATTTGATTTTAGGAAATTTTTATTTTATTTTTTTTGATTATTTTTCAATTAAAAAGGAATTAATTGTTTGAAGGTGTTTTAATTGGATTATTTCTTGCTTCTTGCTTGTTTTTGTCTTGCTCTTGATCAATCCTTTTGATCCAATGAATGAAAATCATTCCTCATTTCAATAATGAGTTGAATGATTTTTAAGGACCATTTTTCCCCTGGTTTGATCATTTTTGGTTTGACTTTTAAGTCACTTTGTTTGACCCTCGATTATTCCATTTCAAAGTGGTAAACCTTAGGGATTTGTTTCTTTTGGTGGTGCTTTGATGGAACATTGCCCTTGTGCTTTTGGCCTCTGGTTTCCAACATTTTAATGTTCATTTGAGATTTTATTTGGCTTATTTTGAACCTTTTTCCTATTTTTGAGGTGACCTGCAAGTTAAGTTACTTCTAAGGGAGGTTCATACAAGTGCTTGACCTAGTTTGCTTTGGAAATGACACTTGTGGATCCATTGAGCTCTTAATTCTTATTGATTCATGCTTCTAACATGTTGAGGTATTTGAATTCTCATTTTTAGATCATAAACTTGTTCATTTCTTGTTGAGATTTTCACTTCTTTTTAGGCTTTCCACTTGAAGTTCAAGTGTTGAATGTGCTTAAGACTTAGGTCTTTCTCCTTGCCTATGCTTGCATTCTCTTGTGCGCTTTTCCTTCTTTGGTTTGTGCACCTTTCTCCTTTGGAGGTACTTGAAGCATATCATGAATGGTGATTCTTTGAGGACTCTTTTGATGTATTCTTGCATGATGCTTGAGATAGCTTATGGTTGAGTTGCCCATTTGAGTTCCTTGATGTCCTCACATTGCCTCCCATTCTCTTATTTGATCCTGGTTTCTTCCCTTTCTTTTTGCTTTTCCTTAGGGCTTGTGGTTGATGACAAATGGTTATAGGATTCATTTTCTCTCATTTCATCCCATTTTTGTGCACTTGTTTGATCTCTTATGTGTGCATTCTTTATTCTCTCTTCTTTGCATTTCTCATATGCATGCTTGAGGTTGAGATGTGCTTGTGGAGGCTACTTCCCCACACTTTGTTCCTCCCTCACTTTCATTCTAATTGTGCATTACATGTTTGCATACTTGTATCTTTCTTATTTCATGCTTCCTTCTTCTTCTTCTTTCTTCTTTGCCATGTTCCCTTAGGATCTCTAATCTCTTGAGATTATGATAGACCTTAGGCTTGAACCCATGCATGATAACATTAGGTAGCATTCCCTTTTATCCCAATCATAGGTGCACTTTGTATGAGAACATTAGGTTGAGTCTTAGTCACCCTTTAGAGTGTGTCTCTCTCTTCTCATTTTCAAACTTTCTCAAAAAACATCTAATAAAGGTTAAGGATTGTTGTACGTTACGAGCCTTAAGTACTTGGGAAATGGTGATTGGAGGGCCTCCTCTCAATCATCTAGAGTGTTTAGCGTATGTTCTTTGGACGATATGTGACGCGTTCGCTCCTAGGTCATAGTCTTTAGTGCAACATGAATTACAAACAATAATCAACGCACTTCTTCTCTAAAAAACACAAAAACAAACATCAAATATTTTTATCCTTCGGGATTAATTGGAAATCATTTTCATAAGGAGAGTTTTGTTAACTCTTGGTTCTACCGCAAACAGGTAACACCTAAGTCTCCAATGGTCGAGCCGCATACACCTAACTGCTAGAACTAAGTTTAACCCTACTCGGGTAAAACACTTGAACCAATCAGTGGTCTTGTTAGCCCGAACTACGTTTGCTCTGATTTCTCGTACCAGACGAGAATACATAGGCACAAGACGGCGATGTCTTGGCGAGCAACCTTTCCCCACCTTTCACCCGTAGTTAGCCGAACTACGTTGACTCTGACTTTCCCATTGCACGAGGGAGTACGTAGGCATAGAGCGGTGATGCTCTATCGAGTCTCTTTTCTTTTCTTTTGTCCCTGAGTCGTAGTTTAGATAGTAAACACCCTTTTAGATAGACAACAAAGCATGGATCTCGTCGAGTACGACGGACGTGAGGGGTGTTAATACCTTCCCCTTGCGTAACCGACTCCCGAACCCGAGATATGGTTGCGACAACCTGTCTTCTCCCTTTTTCATAGGTTTTCTCTGATCATTTCCTTTCCCTCTTTTGGGATAAATAACGAACGATGGCGACTCTTCTGTCATTGCCGGCCCCTCTTCGCAGCGATGCGACAGAGAGCTTTAAAGCTCATCTTTTCTCAATGTCGCAAGGTCCTTCAATTCTTCGATAGCCACTACAACATTGTCAAATCTTGACGTTAAAGAACACAAAATCTTCAACACAACATTTTGCTCTACATTCGTTTCTCCACAAGACTTAATTTGATTCACCAACTGGGTAATACGCGTCACATAATCGTTTATCGTTTCCTTCTCTTCCATTTGTGTTAGCTCGAATTTCCTCTTGTGAATTTGTAACCTCGCCACTGATAGACCTAAATTATACTATGTATTTGAATCGAATTGCACGTGTTCCTTATGATTTTATTACTGTTTTCTTGTGTTATGCTTCTGTTTTGTTTCATTTTCAGGATTTTGTATTTCCAGAGCTCCTCGAGAAGAAATGAAGAAAAACGAGCAAGAAAGACCAGCTTTTTAGGAATTGTACACATGGCACTCACCATGGTGGGCGCCATAGGGGATTCCAAAACATGGATAAGAGACCAACTGCTGACAACTGTCGCGACTCCCACTTCTTCCTCCTCTAGTTCACATGGCGAGCGCCATGAGGGTATGGCGGGCGCCACCCCTGTATTTTGTTTTCCCTCCCAAAAGAAGTTGGGGGCATTCTAGTCTTTCCTTGTACTTTCCTAGCCTATAAATAGACGAGTTATGCCTTATTTCTAAGCATCCAAGCTTAGTTACAGAACTCAAGCCATATACTGTCATTTTTTGTAAAGTGATAAACTTCTCACATCGAGAATTTATCGCACTTTCTGATCGAGTCTGTAATCGGGTTTGGAGCACTTTGGTAGAAGTTAATCCTGCCGCCATTTTCTTTCCAGTCTTTTTGTACCAGATTTAAAACCTCCCGTTTGGAGCAGGTTTCTATTTATTTTGCGCATTTATTTACTTGCACTTTATTTATCGCACTATTTATTTCTCGCCCTTTATTTCCCGCACTATTTATTTCTCGCATTTATTTACTCGCACTTTATTTATCGCATTATTTATCTGCACTTTATTTATCATGTCTATTTACATTTCCATGTCCGGCTAAATCTTAAAGGTTAGGATGTGAGGATCATAGTTAAAGTGGTATTCCATACAGCTGTTAATAGAATTACTTAGGAATTATTCTGACTTTTAACACAAATTATCTGCACTTAAAATCTGTTGGGTAAGATCGAAAGTCATCCAACCTTTAGTTAAGTTTGGTTAGTCTTAACTGTTCAAAGGAAGAGAAAGCGCTTAGTCCAGTTAAGCAGGAGTCTTTAATACTTTAGAAAAACGATTTTAAAACTATTTTCGGACACGTTTATGGGTTTAAAGTCCAGTTCGCATGAACCTCTTTTTGTTAAGATTTCCAGGTCAAAATACTTTTCAACTAAGTTAAGAAACTATATTTCTTAAAAATAGGTTTATTACTTTAACACAATGCACGCCTTTTTATAAGTGACAATAAGAGGGATCAATTAGGGGATAAACTCGGTTCTGAATATGCGAAAGCAACAGTTCCTGTTAAATTAGTTCTTTTCACAAGTAGAAAACATTACCCTACAAGAAGTTCTATTTACACGCACTTGGAATACTACCCATCTATGTGAATTACATCTAATCCTGTTGTTTTAATATTAAATTTATTCTCGCACTTTACTTTTACTTTACACGCACGAACTCCCGATTGATTTGCCTTAGATAAACATCGTAACAATAGTAATCGACAAATTGACGTTTGGTCTCTGTGGGATCGATAATCTTTTGTATTACTCTGACGTTATTCGTATACTTGCGAAAATTTAGCATCAACCACCTTCGTGATAAGAACCCCAACATAAGTTGTCTCCAATATCTCTCAAGCTTACTTTGTCGACTCGTAATCGTCAACCTTTTCGAAGTTTTCACTATCAACACAAGAATGAATCAAGAAGAGTGCCTTGTAATTTGTCTTCTTCTCTTCCTTGAATTCAACCTTTTGTGCCTCTGTAGCTTCTGCCCCGAGTGGTGTGACTCCATTATTAATCACTTTAAGAACCTCTTGATATCCAAACAACACTTTCATTTGCTTTGACCACTTGTTATAATTCTTCGAATCAAGAATCAGAAGGTTGATAGGAATTCTATCGTTGAAACGGAACTCATTTTCGCAGCGGAATTGGATCAAAACCAAAATCAATCAATGTGAATTAATGGAGAGTTGGAGTAATTTGGAGAAGGTGAAGTTAAGAATTGAGAGAGAAAAATAGAGAGGGAGAGAGAGAGAGAGAGAGAGAGAGAAGAGAGAGAGAGAGAGAGAGAGAGAGAGAGAGAGAGAGAGAGAGAGAGAGAGAGAGAGAGAGAGAGAGAGAGAGAGAGGAGAGAGAGAGAGAAGAGAGAGAGAGAGAGAGAGAGAGAGAGAGAGAGAGAGGAGAGAGAGGGGAAGAGGGGAGAGAGAGAGAGAGAGAGAGAGAGAGAGAGAGAGAGAGAGAGAGAGAGAGAAGAGAGAGAGAGAGAGAGAGAGAGAGAGAGAGAGAGAGAGAGAGAGAGAGAGAGAGAGAGAGAGAGAGAGAGAGAGAGAGAGAGAGAAGAGAGAGAGAGAGAGAGAGAGAGAGAGAAGAGAGAGAGAGAGAAAGAGAGAGAGAGAGAGAGAGAGAGAGAGAGAGAGAGAGAGAGAGAGTAATTAAGGATGAGAATGAAAATTGGCATTAATAATAATTGGGAGCACTAAAGACCTTTTATACATCAGTTACAAATCAAATGGGAAAAGCAAAACAACTTAAAATAAGTTGAAAACTGAAAATGTTACAGTGGTAACCAGTTACCATAATCTGGATAACTGGTTATACCCAGTTGAACGCCCCCACTGCCACTGATTAACGACCATGTAACTTGTTACCATAAATAGGGTAACCGGTTACACCAACAGAAATGCAGGAAAAACATATTTTTCAACAATAGAAACTAAGGTCGTTAGGTGAAAAAAGGTAGAAGGAATGGACATAAAGTGATTTTCCGCGCTGAAGTTGAAATGATTGATTTGACAGAGAGTCTGTTTTGAACTTGGAAAACTGGTGTTCAATTGTAACAGGAGAAGGAAGAGGCATGTAGTGTGTTAAGAAATTACAAAAGCTTGTTCATTTGCAATCAATTGCAAAATTAGTTGGATAAAGGCAGAAATGGACAAATAATACTCATGTTTTGTAAACGTGGCAATTAATAAGGCAAGGATAGATTGGACTTTTTCAGAAGATTCAATCTTTTTATATTATAGATGAACAAAAGATATTAAACCTTCAAAACAACCCAGGATAAAAGTAACTTAGGTGG
This sequence comes from Lathyrus sativus, assembly GCA_963859935.3. Classification (NCBI taxonomy): domain Eukaryota; kingdom Viridiplantae; phylum Streptophyta; class Magnoliopsida; order Fabales; family Fabaceae; genus Lathyrus; species Lathyrus sativus. The sequence continues at coordinate 518,809,119 of OZ012737.1, forward strand.
GAATTATGCAACTAGCCTCATACAGAGGAAAACGGAAGAGAGAAAGAAACAATAGAAATGGTCATAACTAGAGCTTAAGAACTAGCTTTGTAAAAGAATAAAAAGGAGGGTCATGATACAAAAGTCAGCATGAATATGAAGCTGCAGACTTACAATCAAAACTAAAACCTAGGATATAGGGAAATTCCATGTATATTATAGTCCAACTTAATTTAGAAATGAGACTTCTAAAATAGAACCTTTTTTGTTTAAGAAAAAGGATAGATCGTACTTTTAGTAGCAACTGTTTTTCTAATGTCTACAAAATATAAGATACACCAGATTTATATCAGATTCTTTGTGAAAGTTGGGGATATTAGCTATAAATATGACCAAGATTATAAAAATTATTCAATCCTCACCTTATAATCAATTATAAAATCTAATATGGTATTAAACTCTATTGTAACCTGTATATGTTGTGAATAGGATGCCTTAAAACATAACATAAATGGTTTCTTTATAAATAAGAAATACACAAAGGTTAGGGTTAACAAAGAAAACAAGGGAAAACAACAAGTAGAAACAACAAGGATTGGTTATAAATCGTTATTCTTTCCTTTCTCTTTTGGAACAAGATTACAAGTATACAAGAATAACAAATAACCTTTCTCACTTAAATTAGGATTTTATCTTCCTATGTTTCCTTTATTCAAGTTAAGATACTAGCATGCTATTTATAAGAAAACTAACACACTAACCTAATGGGTCTTTTAACAATTACCCATTACAAGCTAACTTTGGGTTTAAGATAACTTAAACAATTAGGCTAACAAGCAAGGACCAATTCAACATGCTAACAAAACCTAGCAATATTGACTAATGCATGTTATTACAAACTTCGACTACAACACACATTACTCTAACAACAGCACGCAAACAGACTTCGACCTCATGCTTAATTTCATACTAGAGTTCGATCCAATATCTCACAAATCTCCACCTTGGATCTAACTCTATAACATCAAGAAACTAGATTTTTTCATGTAGCTTTATCAACTGCATACAGTGGAAAAACTTGCAACTGGGTGACGTCTTGGTGATCATATCAGCAGCATTATGATCTGTCAAAACCTTCAGCACTTGGACTTCTCCACGCTCGATTACCCCCTCTGACGAAATACAGCCTCACATCAATATGCTTGGTTCGCTCATGATAGGCTGAATTCTTCGACAGGTGTATTGCACTTTGACTATCACATTTAACACTGATAACTCGACCTTGAAGTTTCAGCTCGTTTGCAAAACCTTCAAGCCACAATGCTTCATTTACAGCTTCATTTAGGGCGATATATTCCGCTTCAGTGGTAGATAAGACAACGACCTTCTAAAAGTGTTGCTTTCCAACTCATATTTGTCCCAAACATAGTGAACACATATCCAGAATAGATTTTCTGGAATCCATACAACCTGCATAATCAGAGTCAACATATCCTTCGGTTGTTGCTTTACTGTCTTCACCCAAGGATCTACCATAAATTAGGACTCTATTCAGAGACCCATTTATGTACCTTAGAATCCACTTCAATGCTTCCTAGTGAGCCTTTCCAGGATTCGCCATGTACCTGCTTACAAGACTTACTACATATGTTATGTCGGGTCTAGTACAGACCATAGCATACATCAAAGAATCAACTATATTAGCATATGGAATGATATTCATATAAGCTCTTTCGACATCAGTACTGGGAACTGATCTATACTCAGCTTGAATTAAGGGTTTGTCGGAGTCACCACAGACTTTGAATTCGACATACCATACTTTTCGAGAATCTTTTGTAGGTATGCCTCTTGAGATAAGCATAATTTCGACTGTTTTCTATCTCTTCAGATGTCAATCCCAAGAATCCTAGACACAACTCCCAGAGGTCCTTCATGTCAAACTCCTTATTGAGTTCAGATTTCACCCTCATTACATCTTCGACATTGTTTCTTACTATTAGAATATCATCCACATAAAGCAACAAAATAAAAAATGAATTACCAGGTCGAAATCTGAAGTAAACACAGTGGTCGAACTGACTTCTAATGAAACTTATGCGTGCCATGAACTTGTCGAATCTCCTATTCCACTGTCGAGGAGATTGTTTCAGTCCATATAAAGATCTATTCAGTTTGCACACATAGTATTCCTTCCCTTTTTTCGACATACCCTTCAGGTTGCCTCATAAGGATTGTTTCATCTAGATCACCATACAAGAACGCAGTCTTCACATCCATCTGTTCCAGTTCAAGGTTGAACTGTGCCACTGTGGCAAGCAACATTTGAATGGCATATGTGCTTCACAATAGGAGATAACACATCATTTGAAGTCGACACCTTCTTTCTGGGTGAACCCCCTAGCGACTAATCTTGCCTTGTATCTCTTCGATGCCACTTCTTCAATCCCTTTCTTAACTTTGAAAATTAATTTACAGCTGACTAACCTAGCTTTAGCAGGTTTCTTAATCAGTTCTCAGGTGTTGTTATCATGAAGAGATTTCATCTCATCATCCATGGCCTTCAGTTATTCAGTCTTCTTTCGACTCCTCATAACTTCCTTATAGTCACTAGGTTCTTCGTCTAGAACCTCACTTGCAGAGATTAAGGCATAAGCTATAAGATCTGCATACCCAAGTCTCTGAGGTGGCTTAATGAATCTCCTCGACCTGTCTCTTGCTAGCAGGTAGTCATTATCAATCTCCTAATCTTTGACAGCATCTTCTGCATCTTCTTCGACTTCATTTGGGATACGCAATTCAGCGTCAACATGTTCCACCTCAACAAGAATCTCTCCTTGTTCCAGCTCTTCGTTAGCATCATCAATTTTCTTAAAAGTCATCTCTGCTTCATTGAAACTACATCTCGACTGGTGATACACCTCCTGTGACCTGGCTCTAGGCACTATAGCCTATAAGCTTTGACTCCTTCAGGGTATCCCATGAACATGCATTTCAGAGCTCTAGGTTCGACCTTGTCTTGCCTAATATGAGCATAGGCCACGCAGCTAAATACTCTCAGTCTGTCGAGACTAGGTGGATGTCTCGACCAAACTTCTTCAAGTGTCTTCATTCCCAAGGCAGTCGAAGGACATCTATTTATCAGGTAGGCTGCTTTCGAAATAGCTTCTGCCTAAAACACCTTCTTCAATTCAGCACTAACCAACATGGATCTAACCCTTTCAAGGATTGTTCGGTTGAATCTCTCAGCTAAGCCATTTTGTTGAGGAGTACCTGCTACAGTCTTATGCCTTGCAATCACAGACTCAACACAGTAACTATCGAACGCTTCGTTGCAGGTCATTGTCGGTTCTCAACTTCTTAACCTTTCTGCCAGTTTGAGTTTCGACCAGAACCTTCCAACTTTTGAAATTCTCGAAAGTTTCATTCTTCTTCTTATGGATGAATACTCCTAGCTTTCTGGAATAGTCATCAATGACGAATAGAAAATACATTGCGCCTGAGTGTGAAGGATTCCTTGCTGACCCCCAAAGATCAGCATGAATGTAATCCAGGGAACCATGTATTCTTCGCTTGCCTTTGTTAAACTTCACCCTACAGGATTTATCAAATACACAAGATTCACAAAACTCCAACTTTTCAACTTTGTCACCTCCTAGTAGGTTCTGTTTCCCCAATTCGACCAGGCCTCTTTCACTGACATGGCGCAATCTCATGTGCCATAATTCTGTCTTCGACACAGATTTTATGGATGCAACATTTGTCGAACCACTTACAACCTCAACCTCAAGGATATACAAGCCTTGTTTCTTCACTTCACGCCTCTCAAGACTTCCTTTAACCCCTTCATGACCCTTAGGATACTTTTCTCTCCTTGAAAAACATATCCCTTCCTATCGAATTCACCAAGAGAAATCAAATTTCTCTTCAAATCAGGTACATACCTGACTTCCGTCAATAACCTTATTGACTCATCATGGAGCTTGAATCTCACAAATCCAATAGCTGCAATGTTGCAAGATTTGTTGTTTCCTAGCAGCACCGATCCACCATCTTGATCACATAGCTCCTCGAACAATTCTCTGTTTTGAGTCATGTGTCAAGTGCAACCTGAATCCATAATCCACTTTTTTCTTGAGTCGCCACTTGAAACCACAAGAACATCAGATGAGTCGAAGTCATCTTAAACAATGGTTGTGTTGCCATTATCCTTACCTCCATGATCTTTCAGGAGTTCATGGCACACCTTTCTTGTGTGACCCTCCTTCTTACAGTGATAACATCGAATATCAGATGTTTCGCCACTATAAGACTTCTGTTGACTTTTACCTTTCTTCTTGTCGAACTTACCATCCTTTCGTGAGAATTTCCCTTAACGGTCAAACCTTCGCCCACCGTCAAAGGTTTATGCTTCTTTCGTTCGTTTAAGTCCTTAGAATACAAGGTTGATTGAACTTCTTCAAAGCTCGGGGACTCCCTTCCATACAATAGAGTTTCTTTGAAGTGAGCATGTGTTCTGGGCAAAGCACACAACAATAATAGTGTTTGATCTTCATCATCAATCTTCACATCAATATTTTCAAGATCAAAAATCAGCTTGTTGAACATATTCAACTGCTCAGCCAACATTTTGTCTTCACTCATCTTGAATGAATACAAAGTTTGCTTCAGGTAGAGTCGATTCACCAGAGATTTGGTCATGTACAAACTTGCAAGTTTCACCCATAACCCCGATGTTGTGGTCTCCTTTGATACCTATCGAAGAACCTTATCATCAAGGCTCAACAATATTGCATTGTGGGCTTTCTCAATCATGGTCGTCTTTTCTTTTGCTGTTAACGCAGCGTCCATGGTTGCCTCTCCTTTCAATGCTTCCAAACAACCCTGCTAAACCAGTAGGGCTTTCATCTTCAAGCGCCACAGACCGAAGTCATTCACTCCGGTGAACTTTTCAATCTCATACTTTGTTAAAGGCATTTTCTCCACGCTCACCGCACCAATTTGTTGTGAATAGGATGTCTTGAAACAAAATATAAACGGTTTCTTTATAAACAAGAAACATACAAGGATTAAGGTTAACAAAGAAAACAAAGAAAAACAACAAAGATTGGTTATAAACTGTTATTCTTTCCTTTTTCTTTTGGAACAAAATTACAAGTATACAAGAATAACAAATAACATCTCTCACTTAAATTAGAATTTTATGTTCCTATGTTTTATTCAAGTTGAGAGAGTAACGTGTTATTTATAAGAAAACTAACACACTAATCTAATAAATTTTTTAACAATTACCCATTACAAATTAACTTAAAGTACAAGCTAACTTAAACAATTGGGCTTACAAGCAAGACTCAATTCAACATGCTAACAAACTTAGCAATATTGACTAATGCATATTAGAACAAATCTTGACTACAACATACATTACTCTGACAGCAACATGCGAACAGACTTCAACCTCATGTTTAATTCTATACTAGAGTTCTATTCAATATCTCACAGTATAAGCTTCAATTTAGACGCCCAAAATCGAGTTCGGCAAATTTTGAGCGTCTAAATTGAAGTTTATACGGTGAGATATTGAATCAAGTGAATACTAACCATTTAATATCCCTAAAGATTGAGTTATATGTAAAATCAACATTAATTAGCATAAAGTCACAACAGGTCATACGTTTAAAAATTGGTAATCTAGAAACCATGGAATATTTTCTACAACTCACTACATGTTTTGACCAAGGATTATCTCACAGAGAATACATTATTCAAATCTTCATGCTGGCACGGTGATCGTCAGATACAGTCTCTTCAGAAGATGTGTCGCTATCAATAACAATCAAGTCATCTTGTTTTCTTGCATGATGTTCCAGAGACTTGTTCATTTTCAGCATCCCGTATTTTCTACATGAGTAGGTTGACGAGTGAGAAGCATTTGATATGTGTACATCATTTGTCTTCAAAGCACTCGATTGACTTTGAGGCAGAAAGCATGACTTACTACCACTAGCATCAAAGCAATGATCTGCAGACGGATTTGGCTCTCTGGACATTGGAGGAGTATTGATTGCTTCTCTAAGCCAGCGTGGCAAATTATTCTTTGCATTTGAACAATTAAATGGGTAATCATCTGAATAAGAAGTTTCCTTGGAAATACTCAAGCTTCCTGGAGAATTGAAAAATCCCAATTCATACTTATCTATGTTGCTGTTGTAAGAAGTTTTTCTGGAATGAATCATTGTCGCAGGACCGCATGCAGCAGGGTTACTTAGAAATGAATATGCAAGAGATTTCTTCAAGTGGTTGCTTTCCTTATAAGAAAATACATCTTCTCTTGATAGATTAGTCTCCTCTATTGGATTTTGTCTCCAAGGACCTGATTTGGGATCTACGAAGTAAAAGTTTCCTTGCAATGCTGCTTCTGCCGCCGCCCTCTCTGCATTTGGATGCATGAAGTTTGGAACACTAATGTCTTTCAGAAGTTTTGATTGTTCCTCCTCCCACCTCTCGGCAAGGTCCCATGGTTTCCTAAATGGTGAAAACCGCAATCTTGGATCCCTAAGCATAGCATCCCAATTGCCCCTACCGTGCCTTCTCACACCAATCCAGAGAAAATCCAATTCTCTTCAGACCACATTGTAGGGTGTAGCTTGAGATTTTCTTGAAAATTGCCTCTTTCATTTAAAGCTCTTGTTTTGCTTACGATGTTGTCAAGCACTGCCTTGTGCCTGAGAAGCAATGGTTTCCGGTTTGTTGAAGAGTGACATAATCCATCTTGGACAATATCTCTAGTTCCAGCGGTTAAATTAAAAAGAGGCAATGTAGGCAAACAGTTAGAGGAATCACAACCTCCAGTTTCAAGCTCTGTGGGTAGAGACAAACCCAAAGAAAGAGAAACGATTGGCATGTGCTTTAGTTGATTAGTTTTAGTTTGTTGAACATTTGTTCTTTCATCCAACATCATGCAACCACCTGATTGAGATTGAGTAATACTTGAACAGACGTCATCAATAGTCTTTCCATCTGAAATCAGCTGGTTATTAAACAGAGACAGAGAACAGCATATCAATAATGGGAAACAAATCCAATTTAGTAAGTCTTGGTAAACATATTTTCAACTAGAGAAAAATGTATTATCAAGTTGATTTTTCTAAAATATGGAAACTACCATCATTCAAGTCAGATGTAAAAGCGTCATTTTGTACCTTTGTATTGCTAGAGCTTAAAAATTCCAGCTGAGTTACTTGATTTTCGACAATGGCAGATCTACTGCTTGTAGAGTCAGATTTGTCTACAAGAGTTTTCGTCCCCAAGTGAAGGGAATCCTTGTCAGCACCAAGGTTCAATTCAACAGTGTGCTCTTCTGTAACACATGAAAATGTTATAAGAACTATTTGAAGAATGCAAAAATGAGTGTAAAAGCTTTCAAGAAAAATATTTATCGACATCCACAACTTCATAACACATCAGATTTATCGTTTACACGTCAAAGTTTAAATGACCAATAATACCTGCAAAGTTATCATTCACAACTTCATAACAACACATCGGATTTATCATTTGCACGCCAAAGTTTAAATGACAAATAATACCTGCAAAGTTAGGGGGCAGGTCACTACTCTGAGGTTGGTGCCCTCCACTTTTCTTCAGGTCATTGAACATAACATTTTGAATAGCTTCTTTCACAGAGGGTTGGAACTCCTCTAGTTCTCGGTCAGCAGTTGCAGAACCAGGACAGAGATCTCTGGAATCAAGAATGATAGAGATTCCTTGGCAATCCTTATCAAGATGTTGGACTTCCTTGTGCACCAGAGAACTCTGGCTTGGAACTTCTGTTCCAGCCATGTGAGAGTTGGTTTTCGCTGTGTCTTCTCCATGATGCAGGTGCTCTCCCACGTGTGCCATACTATTGAGGACGAATACATTCAAATGCGACTATTATCACTTACCAACTACTTTGATTTTTTATAGATTTATAATATGTACAAAACTTAATTTATTGAGTTTGATGAAAATATACCGGGTTTCAGAAACAACTCCACTAGTACATGGAGCGTCGGCATTTCTCACCTGTCATAAAACAAAAAACTATTGTGATTCATATGAGGTCTATGATCAATTAATTGTTAATGGACAAGTAAATTAGAACTTTGTCATAGATTCACTCTCTTCTTGACTTTGAATCTGATCATGTTTCATGATCGAGATTAGCAGTAGCCCTGCGTAAGTACTTCAATCTATTTTATACACAAACAACCTTACATAAATAAAAAATCCAAAGATAATTTTACAACAAAAGTCAACACTTTTTTTCATGAGGTTCTCTACAGCCAAACTCCGTGTTCCAAAATTTACACTTGCTTGAGCATTGGTAAATAAAGGAGCTGAAACCCTAATTTAGAGTGGAGAATATATTTTGTACCCAACATAAGAGGAAATAATTTAAATCATGTCTTGACGCATTTATTACCAGCCGACACATCTCTAAACCAGCAATGAGGAAAAAGATTTAAATGTTCTCAAGATAAAAAAAAATTAAAACTTGTCATAGAATCCATCTTAAACATATCGCATATCATAATATATGGATCAATGAGAATTTTGAGTAACAAACCATATGGTTTAAAAAAATCACCAGGAAGCCATACCTTTTCTCGAGTCTGATGAAGCTCCCCTCTTTCAGAAAGCTCTGCCGATAGATTAAGGTCTGTTGGAAAAATCCTAGAACAGCTTCTAGAAGATGTATCATCTTGTGTCTGAGTTTGATTAAGGTCAGGTACACTGTTTACAGGACACTCGTCACAAGATGATCCGTTGCTGGAAGAGGGATTAGCATTTGCAAGCATGCTCCACTTGGCTAGAACTGGAATGTTTTCCTTCTCGTGCAATGAATTGCTTTTCTTATCAATTCCATTCATACACTTTTTTCTTTTGTAACATTGATAGGTTATTAATGGTCTGGTCAAGTTGGTCTTTGTTACCTTACATTCAGATTGGTTCCCAAAATTATCTTTGGAGGGTGACTCAGTAAATCTATCTGTTGACTTATTCAAAACAAGAGATTCATCGCCACATGCCGCACTGATTTCTCTTGTAATTGATGCTTCTGAGTTGATTACATTGAAATCATTCCTAGCATTCAATTCAGCTGAGGGTGGAATATTGTTTTTATTAGAACCATTGTCGCATTCAATGCCAGAGTTTTCACCTCCAGAAGAATTTTTCTGCGTGTTGCAATCATTCTGTAAAGGCTTCTTTATTAGGGGTAATTCATCAACATCCTCCTTCGAGTTATCGTCGCATGGATGTCTCGTTGAAGATGATTCCTTCATAGTAACTACCCTCTCTGTTTCATCATGATTTCCAAGCTGCCCTGAAGATGATTCCTTCATAGTAACTACCCTCTCTATTTCATCATGATTTCCAAGCTGCCCTGCTTCCAGGTCACCTGACTTTTGAACCGGAAGTGTTGATGACTCTTCCTGCTGTTTGATGCTTTCAAAGCATGACTTTTTTCCATCACTAGTATCCTATTAAATTAACGAACAGACAAATGAGTAAACACTTCATAATATTATATTCACAAGAGCTTTTTATGTAACAAGCAATTAATCCAATCTAGAAAATAGAAAGAAAAAAAAACCTACTTTATAATAATAGTCGAAGCTTCGAAAGTCATAGGAGTAATATACCTGTCACTTCTAATATACATCAATGAACCTACATAGAGTATTTTGTAAAAACAATTATGTGGTGGACATAAGTTGCATTAGAATCTCACCATTGACTTTTCTTCATGTTTTTCTGATGTCTTCTCATCAGTTAGCTTGTTGTGTTTAACTCGTTTAGCTAAAGAACAATCATGGGAATCTTCACAAACTGAATTTTGGCATCGATTTCTATGGATGAAACTGCCACTTTGAGATTTCCGTTTTCTTTTGTAGGTTTGAAGTACCTTGTTGCCAAACATTTATACTTACCTAGAAAAAAAAAACTCCTTCACTATTTGACGCTACACTTCAAACAATATTGAAAGATTAAAAAAGGAATGCTGAGCCAAACAAAAATAAGTCACAAAGTGCATCAGCTTCAATTACCCTGGGCCTGTGGATAAAAACACCAGAAAACTCGACATTAAGAGTAATAGAAGAAAAAATGGTTCATAAGATTTTAGAATTCTGATAGCATACATATTTAGTCAAAAAAAGCCAATTTGATATCCTTTCTTGTATTGCTTTCCTACTTAACTTGTAAGTTAGTTCAAAAATTTGTAAAAATTGTAAATGGCATCATCAAAGAACAAGTGCAAGAAGAAGAATAAACAAATTTCACAACACGCATTAGAAATATCGATATCTAAATCTCCACTTGAACTTTACATGAGCATATTGTGATGGTATTAAAATCTTAAAACAGTTTCAGTAACAGCAGATTTTCTTCCTAAAACATATACATCAGCAAATATGGAATGACTAGCTAGGCATTCAATTGAACATCATTGCTACCAAAACAAAAAGCTACATTCAATCTAGTAATATCTAATTTCAAGTCTCTGAATAAGGTACAACATCCACAAACTCTATAAATCAGTGATTTTCTCAGATCTTTTTCCTTTTGCAGCCACAATTGAACCATTAAGGGAACACATGAGATTCTTTAACATACAATTCCATATAGAGGCGGAAATTCCTAACCGGAAAAACTTCTAAGCTGCAATTTCATGACCATATTAACCCTAAATCCTAAGCAATACAAACTATACAAACCTAACCAGCATCAATTCATCTCAAAGCACAAGCAAGAAAATGCTTCATTTGAAACAGCAATGGTTGTGAGAGGAAAAAAATGGATTAAAAAAAAACAAGCATAACAAGAAAAACAAAAAAAGAAACAAACTTTACTCATAAATTGAAGCAAGAAACATCTCAGACACAAACCCCAAAATTTGTTTTTACTTTAAACAAAAGAATAAAAAAAGTATCTTCCTTGCAAATAAACCTAACTATACAATGGGTCCATTTGAACAAAAGAATCATTAGTTTTCATTCACAGTTCAAGCATTTTCTACATCACCTAACAAATTTACAAACTTCAAGCTCATGCAGTTAACAAAACAAAAACGAAAACAGTGAAAGCCAAAAAAATTAAATTAAAAGAGTGATAAAAAAAATAAAAATAAAAAGGAGAAAGAACTTACAGAAAATGAAAGAAGAAACACACCCAAGATGAAAGTTCTTGTCTAATGAGGAGCAAGAAACGTTGTTGTGCAGTGTATTTAGATGTTGTTTTCTACTTTTCTTCTTTGCAAAATGCACTGAATAGGAATAGGAATAAGAACAAGGCAAGAAGAACAGGTGCTACACTCAGTGACAGAAACGTTTCTTTTTGGTTGCGTTTTCAGTCTAATAATAATGTACACGTCACTGCCTCGTGTTGTACTGTAGGCCCATCAAGGCTTAAGCCCATTTCAACAACCATATAGACCCACATGGCTTATCTTTGAGTTTATATGGGCCGTGTCTTGAAACCCATATTAAATTCGGGAATTTCTTAATGCATATTTTTGTATTATTATGGCATTATGTAAAAATATAAAAGTACTATTAAAAATTTGGAGTGTATCTCCGGACGCACCCTAAGTTAATAGAAATCTGATTTAATGTGAAAAAAATTACAAAGATGCATCTTCGTAAACACTACAGAGATGCATCTTCAAAATCACAAAATTAAATTGTCTCAAAATCACATCATTCCCCACTTGCTAAAAAATAAATTTTTCTCTAAAACTCTCTCAACATCATATTGTCTCAAAATCAATCAAGCAACATCAAAGTTTTTTCAATCAACATCAACTACATCAAAGAGTTCATTCAACTACATCAACTTCAAAGATTCCTCACTTCTTATAAGTTTTTTTTTAATATAAACTTTTTTGAATTTTTGTATAAATTTGTAGAAATTGATGACTAGGTTTTAAAATACATAGTTTATGCATGTTTGATAGTTGATGCATTAAGATAAATATGTTTCATATTTTAAAGTAATGATCAATGCAATATTTTTGGGGTCTTGGTGGTTTGCATTAGCGCCATTAACGAAAATGAAAGTTATAGGAAAATCCGGAGATGCATCTACGTATTTTATCAGTCTATATTTTTTGCTTTTCTGACTTGTAGGGTTGAGTGCAATAATTATGTGACACTTGTCTAGTTTACTTACAACCATTTTAGCTGATATAGACGACAAATTGAGGCACGACAGAATTGCATAATATGCATCTCTCCAGAGGGAAAAGTGTCGGGTTTCGCATGCTCCTGTTCCCTATAGCCCGGTTGATGCATAGGCGTCAAATTCTAGAGCTCATATATCTCCATGTTCTTCTTCTCGTACGAGACGGATGTCACCTAGGAACGCGTCACTGCCTCCATCTTCCTGTAGGCGATAGATTTCACCTACTCGAGCAGCAAAGGTACCCGAGTCACCGGAGATACCTCAGTCACTAGAGGCACTAGTGCCCCCTAGGCACCGGATGAACCTTAGGATAATAAGGCAGTAGAGGTATTTGAAAAAGGCTCATTCGAGTTGTCATTACTTCCTCTTTAATCGGACCATACTGCTAGACATATCTGGAACGAAGAGGTAAAATTAATCGAATTTATTCTTTTTAAATTACTTTTATTATTATATTGCAAGTTCTTGATAATGATTTATTTTTTTACAAGACCATGATCCGCTGAAATTCATTAACCATGTACGAAATACTATTGGCTTGCGTCAACCTACTGACGAATGATTTTAGACTGCTTTATAGCTATTTGGGATGAAGGACTTATCCAAGACCAGTTATGTTACGGTGAACCACGAGATGCTTAATGCATTTGTAGAGAGATGACATACTGAGACTGTGAGCGGAATACTACTAGCTTGCGTCAACCTACTGACAAGTGGTTTCAGGCTGTTTTTTAGCTATCAGGGATGAAGGACTTATGCAAGACCTAATATGTTACAGTGAACCACGAGATGCTTAATGCATTCGTATAGAGATGACATACTGAGACCTCATCATTTTATCTACCACTTGTGAGATGTCGATCACACTCGACGATGTGTTGTGTCTGCTACATCTTCCAATTAGGGTAAACCTTTTAGATCATGAGAGGATTCGCAAAGATGAGGCACTTCAATTAATGGTAAACTATCTAGGAGTTGGCCCAAGCGTTGCCTTGATAGAGTTTGAAGCCATCAGAGGGGCTCATGCTAAATTTTGATTCTTGAAGAAGGTATACACAAGTGAGGTGATTAGAGTAGTGTAGGATGCTGGTGATAAGGAACATGTGGGGCGGCATAAAGCGTATGCTATGAGAGCATACCTGTTATATTTTGTTAGCACTGTCATTTTTATGAGCAAGAGTGTCATTTATGTGGATGTCCTCTACCTACGAAACTTCGAGGACTTTGAGTGGATCCATGAGTACAACCGAGGGGCTGCTTGTTTGGTCTACTTGTACCCTAAGTTATCCGAGGGATGTAGGTGAAAGATGAAGCAGGTGACAGGAAACATCACACTTTGTACGGTAATATTTATTGGTCTTTTAGTGTTTGTGTGTCATTTTCATTACATTTTTGCAACGCTCTTACTAATAATTTGTGTGTTCCAACACTTTTTAGGCTTGGATCCTCTAGCATTTCTCATGCATCTCTAGTTGGTCGTATGTACCGACCTATATTGAGGATATTGTGTATGCTACTGCATTTGCCCCGCTCAGATGGAACCAGGTGACAAAGTCGTTTCGAGTGTTTCTTGACCGCTTGGTAGCAGAGGATATGCACTTTAAAACCTATGTCGATCATCATAAGACGCGACCATTTGACCACATAGTCTTATACTTGGGATGGTTGGCTTGTAGTTTACGTATGGAATTTCCTCATCTGCCTGAGCGCGCCATGCGGCAGTTTGAGTAAACTCAGACTATTATCAGACACAATGTTATCTCTGCTACTTCCGTTATGACACATATAGATATGGATGTCATGTTTGATGGTTATATTAGTTATCTGGCACCGGAGGAAGCACAAAGTACCATAGCTCAGAGCGACTTAAGCTATGTAGATGGGTACATCAGGTGCTTCTTCAAGGTGTCACATCCATAAATGGTGCAAGCTTCTCCATAAAATTCACCGAGACCAACTCATTAGGATATACTAAAGGAGGAGCATACTAGGTTAGATCATACTTATGATGTGTTGCCTACACTAAGTTATATATATATATATATATATATATATATATATATATATATATATATATATATATATATATATATATATATATATATATATATATATATATATATATATATATATATATATATATATATATATATATATATATATATATATATATATATATATATATATATATATATATATATATATATATATATATATATATATATATATATATATATATATATATATATATATATATATATATATATATATATATATATATATATATTAAAACTTTATAATTGTTCACATGTTTATTCATGTATATATAAATAAATAGTTTTTATAGATATCTCAAATTTTATATTTATTGTTTGTTAAATTGTCCACCAACTTTCTCTCCCACAAAAATTTTTTACTTAAATTTTGGTCTTTGGTAACGAACTATGACGTGACAATGTCATTTGTGTAAATTTAATGACATGGTGAATGATGTAAGATATAGATAACACATGTATTTGGATGAATTGAATTTTGAAATATAAAATTAAAAATTGTATATGAATTAAATGGGAGAAATTTTGATAAACTGAAAAATAAAAATAAAAAGCTCTAAAATGTACATTTGAGCTCAATTTAAGGTGTAGAAGTGTGTTTAGTAGGGTTGTTGGATTGTGTCCAATGCCATTTTAGCTCTTTGCATATATGGTACCATACTATTTCCTGACTTGCCAGACTTCGTGGATGTAGACGCATGCCACATTCTCGCCTCAGGGAATCCAGTACCCACTCTTCTTGGAGACGTTTACCACTTTATCCATTATAAGAACGAAAACCGGAAAGGGAAGATTGTGTCTTGTTGTGTTCCCTTTCTATACAAATGGTTTGCCAACCACATGCCTAAAGCAGGTCCCTTTGTCTCTTCTGGGGGCACTTTAGATTGGTCTGAGCGTCTAATGTGTTTAACTGCATAGAATATCACTTGGTTCAACAGAAATATGTTGGGTACAGAGCTCGTCTACAGTTGCAGTGGTTTTCCCAATATTCCTCTGATCGGAAGAAAATGGTGTATCATTACAACCCGTCATTGTTGATCAGGCAGTTCGGTTATGCATTGAAGGAGTCCCCCAAAGAAGACGAGATACAGGAATCTCTGTATCTCACCGGGCTGTTGGATGGTGATGCATTGGTTAAGCTTGAGCATGCTTGGAAAAATCTTCGCAGGAAAGGTAAAGCAATGTTGGGGAAGAGCAACAACAAAGCCTTTGAACCATCCCTGGTTTGGATCTGTGAGCGAGCCACAAAGTTTCTAATGCCTTATCATGCTGCTAGACTATTATATCCTCCTGTGGTTGTGAAGTCCACTACGGTTAATATTCAGAAATACAACCAGGTGCTGCAAGAAAAGGAAGAGTTGAGGAAAGCCAACGAAGAGCTAGAGAAAGAAATTGCTCAACTCCGAAGCGAGAAGAGTGAAGTTGTGTACTCCTGCATGAAGCAGACTGAGTTGATAAACCATTTAGGTACCAACTTAACCAAAGAGACCGATGCTCGAGAGCGGCTGGGGTTAGACTTCAAGGCTGTTAATAGTGTCCTCACCACCAAGAAGCCAGAATTGGACATGGCATATCTGAAGATCTCTAAATTCGAGGCATTGTGGAACACTACTTTGACAAATCACAAAGAGCGAGAAGAGAAGTTAAAGCAGCAGATCGCCAAACTGGCGATTCAGCTCGAGGCAAAGAACAAGAAGATTGAAGCTGAAGCATCTCTCAGGCGTAACGCTGAGTGCAAGTTGAAAGAAGCTATGGCAAACCTGAAGGAGTGCAAACTGAGGGATGATTCCAAGAGACGCAAATTGGAAGATTGCTTCGGAGAGGGAGCCTGGGAAGACTTTGTTGAAGATATCCAAAGCATCATCAGACAGAGAGAGTTGCTTATTCGAGGATTACTCACCAGGCCTGATCACCCCGAGACAAAGGAACTATTGGAGGATTTTCGTGCTCGCTGCCGCACTTGATTTAATTTGTATTCTTTGTAGCTTTCATTCACTGCTATATTGTTGACCATCACCAGGCTTGTTGGCTAGGGTCAATCTATTACCGTTGATTCAGTTGTACTCAGTCACTCCTGTATGCTGCCTATGTGGGCTCTTTATATATCAGATGTTGATTTGTCTTCGTAATTGGCTCCTTATTTGTCTTGCTGTTATTCTGGAACTAGAATCGGGGGGAATCTCTCCTAAAGCACAGACACATGTTTGCATTTGCATATCATCTTGCATAGCAGGTACCTTGGACGTGTTTATCTGACCCCTGTGTTTTCTTTCGAAGGTGTGTTTCAGGATTGACTGCAGACCAATTCACCACTACTCCACCCGAGCCAATCAACTCAGAGCTATGGAACAAGTTCAGGCTGAAATGCAAGAGTTTATGGAAAGGATGTCCCAGTTCATGGACATCATGCAGGTGGTTGCCAGTGGACAAGAGCAGCTCAGAACCCTCGTGCAGCCCTTGATTGCACGCGTTGACACCAATGGGGTTTTGCACGGAGGTGAAACTACCAACCTTCCTCATGTGGAGACTCCCCGGGCTGACAATTCTTGACCGACTGTGATCATTCCCAACGCTGGAGGCAATGGGAACGCTGGATTAGGTACTGGCCATGCTGAGGTTGGTAATGGCACCATTGGGGCTGCTAATGGTAATATTGGCGCTAATGGTAACAACGCTGGAGGTAATGCTGGTAACACTGGAAATGGAAACTTCCATGGACCCGAAGCTGTGGGAATAGTCCATGGAAATGTTCATCAACCCTGGAACGAGGATCATCAAGCTGACGTATTCTCAATAAGAGGTGATGAGGCTGAGCTACCTTTCGAGGCTCACCAGAGATTCAAAGCACTTGAGGATAAGATGAAAAGCCTTGAGAATCTGAATTCTATGGGGCTCGACATGGCCAACTTGGGGCTGATCCATGACCTCAAGATACCACCGAAATTCAAAGTGCCCGACTTTGATAAATACAAGGGCACCACCTATCCTCGTGTCCACTTGAGATCTTATTACAGGAAGATTTTGGCGTACTCCGACGACGAGAAGCTGCTGATGCACTTCTTTCAAGATAGTCTGTCAGGACCTTCACTTGAATGGTACATGGGCTTGGAGCCTGTGAGTGTACGAAGCTGGAAGGATCTTGCAGAAGCGTTCGTTAGACATTACCAATACAATAGTGACATGGCGCCCAACCGGGTCCAGCTACAAAGTCTGTCACAAAAGAATGGGGAATGCTTCAAAGAATACGCTCAGCGCTGGCATGAATTGGCAGCTAGGGTACAACCGTCGATGGTTGAACATGAACTGGTAGATATGTTTGTGGCTACCTTGTCGGGTGTTTATTATGAAAAGCTAATCAACAACATGTCAGGGAGCTTCTCTGACCTAATCATCACTGGTGAGCGAGTTGAGAACGGGATTAAGTTGGGTAAAATCCAGACCGGTGAAGGTTCCTCAGCTGGAGGAAAGAAATTGTTTGGGGGAAATAAGAGAGAGGGTGAAGCCAACTCTGTATTTGGTTCCCGAGGAAACAAAAAGCCAGCATAGAACCGTCAGCAACAGAGGGTCGCAAGTATTACTATTCTCGTCACGCCACAACAACAGCAACCGCAGCAGCCAAATCAGAACCAAGGCCAGAACTACGCCCAGCGCCGATATAAGGGCCCGATAGCGAACCGAGTGTTCAAAATGCCACCCATGCTGTATTCACAGCTGCTTCAGGCCTTGTTGCAGTTACAGTTGGTTCACAAGAGGACGATGGCTCCATTAACCGGACCACCTCCTCCTGGATACGATGCAAATGCTTACTGTGAATTTCATTCGGGTGCCTCGGGGCACAACATCGATGGATGTAAAGCGTTCAAGCATAAGGTCCAGGACCTGTTGGATAGTAAAGCGATCAATTTCTCCGATGAGATTCCCAATGTTATGCAAAATCCAATGCCTAACCACGGGGGTGCAGGGGTTAGTGCAATTATTGAAGACGAAGATCTGAAGTTAGTGATGAATGTCGACAATCTGAAAACACCACATAGTTTCGTCAATGCTAAGTTACTGAAGAAGGGTGTATTCCCGGGCTGCGGGGAGTTCTGTATTAAGTGTGCAAGTCGTATGGATGGATGTGATCAGTTGAAGGACGGTATTCAAAGTCTGATTGACGAAGGGGTCCTACAATTTGATTGGAAGATTGAGAGCAAGTCCGGAGAAGTGCTGACCAAGCAGAACGATGAAATTGCTACAATCACCATTCCATATAAGACCGTCACTATTTCTGCTTCGAGGCCACCCAAAGTAACTATAACGAAGGCTGGCCTTATACCTTTTGAAAGTACCAAGGTTGTCCCCTGGAATTATGGGGCAGAAGTCTACTGCAATAGGAAGAAGCTGGACTTGAAAAGCCCACCTGTAGAGTCTGTGGACAACCTGGTTGGATCAGGAGGGATTACTCGCAGCGGAAGAGTATTCTCGCCACCTGAAGTTGTTGTTGACAAAACAGATAAGAGAAAGGGTAAAGCAGTCGTTGAAGACACCCCTCGAGAGGTAGAGAATGACTTGTTGGTGAAAGACGCTGAAGAGTTCATGAGATTAATCAAGAAGAGCGACTATAAGATAGTTGACCACTGTTGCACCCTAATTTTTTGACCATAAGATCCCATTTCTTTTTGCGTCTTTTTCTTTTTTTATTCATCATTATTATTATTGTTATTTGACTTTAATTTAATATTTATGTTTTTTGCGACTAACCAGCTTACGCAGATACATTTGATATAAGACGAATAGTACTCTTAACAGTTAAATGTTTCAAGGTTGGAATCACGTTTGGAGGCAGTGCTGCTTATTTCAATACTCAAATCATATAAGCTGTACTGTTTGTGTTGAAGGAAACAACTAGAATTTGCAAGACCACCAGGCCATTGATATTCTTCTCGCTGAGATTGATATATGAGTTTTTTGCCTTTAAAAATTGCAAGGAAAAGAGTCAAACTTGCTCTTTGTGAAAAATGGCACATCATGACCAGTCAATAGATAAATCATATCTATAACAGTCAAAAGACAAAAAGGGAGCTCTCTACGTATTTCCCTGAATAACAAACTCACATGAATATGAAAAGAATATGAAGGATGAAAGTAAGTTCAAACTAAACAAAGAAAAAGGAATGAAAAGGATTTTGTTTTGGAGGAGAATTCACATAATAAATTTAAGTGATTGGCACAAAAGTGGCATTGACAAAAATTCACAAGCAACGTTATTGATATCCAGAACTCGCAAATTGGACGCCCCAAATATTTGAATGTGTTTTGCTTCAGTTGTGAAATACTTCTACTGGTGTTGATGGAGGACAATACTTCGTTGCCACAAACTTGAACTTATGTTGACTGCATTTCCCTCTGGTAGCAGTAACGGAAGGTGAATTATGATAGCCATTTCAGTACAGCAAATGCAGTCCCTCAATATATTCCCATAATTCTGATTCTTGATAGCCCGAGTAATGCCTTAGCATGGAATTCCAAGGTTTCTTGATAAGAAGTAGTACATATTTAGCCAAGAAAACGGCTGATACAACTATTAGTGACGGAGTGTACTTAAGCATATCATGACCTGTACAAGAGATAACTCAAATAAATCCTAATTGCCTCCTGCGCCCGTTTACTTTTTTGCCGATGTTGGTCAGGGATTCTACTCCAAGTGGTTGCGGATGTAGCGGCAACTGATTGAAGTAAGAAAGAGGGTCAGTGCAAAGAAGTTTGGAAAGGATTGAAAGGAACTTTAAGAAATTGGCTTTTACCTATTATGTTATATGGAGCTGTTAGGACCGCAAACTACGAGGGCCTCGTTCTTCAAACATTTCGAAGGCATTGTCCCCCTGCATTGGTTCCGTCTTCAACGTTAAAGTCTGTGGTGAACCCTCTGTTACAGTCTTTCAACTTAGAGCTCCAACCAGCAGTGATAAAATTGCAGCTGAAAACAAACTGGAATCCCCGTAGAAATGAAGCGCCAGATGGAAGATGATGTCAATAACTTGAGAGGGAACCTCTTTATTATAAGGAAACATTCAGCACATTCAAAAGACAGTGAGATCTCGATCTGATAACGGCGAGAGAGAGAGAGAGAGAGCTAGAGAGCAATGTCCACATGAGCATCAACACAATCTAGGCTTCGACAATTCCTTCTTCTACCTGACCAGCTACGAAACCATTACAAGCAAAACACTCACACCAAAGGATCCGTATTGATAATCCATATCACCGCTTCAGTTGCTACCACAGGCCCTGCGAAATCCATGAGTTTCACGCGGGAGATGTTCACCAGAGTTCCCTCCAACGACACCCTCAGAAGTTCCTGCGAAAATAACCAAAGTCAGCAGCTTACGTTGAAATCAAGGACCTGCAAAGCACCAAAATAGAGTTAAGGACCGCAACCGGTATTTCGAACGCCATTGCTAGAAACAAAACGCATACAGAGGACCCTGCAAAGAAAGAATGAGAAATTCATCAACAAACCAGACCAAACACTCTTGAGTGTTTTCCATCACAAAATTCAAGCAACTATGTGGCGATTTTGAACACATTACCAGCACAGTCACCAGATGAGGAGTATTGGAGAAAAGATAGAACCATCTTGGGGTGAGAATCCAATCATTCGAGCACCCTTACTCCAATCCCCCAACACCTTCACCGAAGCACAAGCAATCAAACATTCAGACACATATCAGTTTGAACCAAAGGAATAGAGATTGAGTTTGGAAAGAACATACCCTGCATCACCAGTTTCATAATCCATAAGGTTCTCCAACAGACACAACAAACCCGAGTCTCTCCCCTCTGGGCCTCTAATCTGTTTTCTGGACCAACTCAACCGTTATCCATACCTGCCAAATCACAAATCTCAAATTAGCAAATCCGGAGGAATATACCTGTGTGAGAAGAAAAGATTCAAAGAATATTCAATCTAAATCCAAGACATTGAATATGGACAAACCATGACATTAACACGATTAATTCAGGATATCACAAGTTGGAATTTTTCATTAACAGATTATTATTGCAATCAGACGAAAAGGGAAAGATTTCAAATTCTCTTCAAACTAAAATGGAAGGTTCTAACACAACAATCATGGCATTTAATCAGAATTTAAACATAGAGAATTCCCTTGAAGCCTATAAAAGGGAGTGATTGGAGCCGAAGAGAAGGGGGAGGCCATTCGTAATCACAAAATAGACCTAAATTTCGAAAACCTAAACAATTGAGGAACAAAACTTATCTCTCTGACCGTTGAAGCCATCACAAGCCGCCGCAGATCCAAACTCACGAAGCACCCATCTTCGTCATCCCCTGCGCCGCCGTCACTAACCTTTGGTAAAGCTTCACTTTTCGTAATAATCATTGATCCTATTGATCGTTTTTCTATATTTCAGGTTTAAAAGGAATCGAAGCCACGGAAGGATGATGGGTCAACGAGGGAGACGATCAGAGAGGAGTGGACCGAGAGATTTGGGATACGAAGGGGCTAGGGTTCATGTTGTTCCCAATTTTGCAATCGTGTTTTGGTATTTCACACGTGCACTCACTAACACCACGTTCACACACACTACCGTAATCATCCCCTTAACCCTCTTATTTAATCCGATTTTAAGTATTGTTGATTAATCCATGCTAATAAACCCTGTTAATTAACCGTTAATTGAGTTTTTTTATAATAAACTAATAAACTGTTTTAATTAACCAACTTTTATTTAACTAATCATTTTATAATATTATTAATCAATAATTCTTTTGGTCTTATCCATTGGAACTTTTTTTATTAATATTAAAACAATTATTTATCAGTTAACCCAATAAAAATGATTATTAACTTTAATAATTTAGTTTGTTTTTTTTATATATCTTATACCTTTTTTTATTAATAATTAATAAATTTTAAATAATGTGGCCTTTTTCTTAAAATATTAATAACCCTTTTAATTATCGTGCTAATTATTATTTAATCTTTAAAATAATATCTTATTAACTTTTGTTTACCCGTCAAACTTTTATATAGTTTATATTTTATTAAAACTTTTAAGTATAAGAAATAAGCAACTTTTTATAATCAACTTCTCACATTAGAGCAAATTATTTTACTTAATAAATTAATCGTCGTAGCGTCTTATTAGGCTTTAGACTTTAATTTTAAATCTCATCTAAAATCAAACCAACATTTTCTTATAATTCAAACCAAAATCAATTTAACCAATTAAAATCAACTCACAGCGTAAAATACAACCAAATCGTGCACACTCACATTCACGACACATTCACTCTCACACACTCCAGCGCTTTCATGCGTATGTGTATGTTTACTTATTTGCTCTTTATTGTTCCCGCAATTTATCTTACAGTAATTTACGTTACCGTCATTTACATTTTCCGCATTGCATTCCGTCCAAAGGAAGAACCTGCGCATAATCTCAACAACCGTGCGTATGCATCATTTGCATCATTTCCCCATGATCCTTGATCTCATTCAAGTCGATCCTTAAGATAGATCCTACCCCATAGGAGGACCTTTGTCTTTACTTTACAACTTAGAACAAACATTCCACATCAACAAAACAACTCAATACAAAACATTCAAACACAATAGAGAAATAGATGTTAATCATCTTAAGCGAGATAGAATCTCCACCCCACATCAATACAATCAATACCGTAGGAACTTTGCCTTAAGAGAGATAGAGGCGTACCTCGTCGATCCCTATCCGAGTACTTGAGCCCTTCTCTTAAGATGATGCAAAAACTATTTTCCTATAATTTGTGGCGGTTAAATCTCCCTTAAAATGATAACACATCTCTTCTCCTAAGATCAACCAATCAACTACCCTAAACTCGTAGGAACTTTGACCACAGTCAAAGAACTCCTCAAACCCTTTAGGGGAACTACAGTTACTCTGATTCTACTCCCGTAAGAATATGTAGGCATAAGACGTGACATATTATCGAGTATACTTAAAAATAAACCACTAGGGTCTTTAAACCTTTAAGCAGATAAACACATAGCAATAAACAAACATAAAACAAGAGGTTCCTGTAGAGTACTACAGAAATTAGGATGCTAGTACCTTCCCTAAGTTTAACCAACCCCCGAACCTAAACTCTCTAAAGCTTGCATTTGTATTGCATTGTGGGAATTTTGATCTTTATCCCTTCCTTTGGAAAAATCAAAGTTCGGTTGCAAAATGAATTAAAGATTCAAACTAATCAATAGTTTGGTATCCGATTTTCACCACGACCGAAATGGCGACTTCACTGGGGACTCCTCAGTGGGTTTCCCTATCTTATTTCTACTTGCTCATTGCTTTATATCTGTTATTTGTATAATTGTTTACTTGTTTGTTTATCGCCTTTGGGTTGATACTCTTGAGTGGTGAGACAAAGTCCTACACCCGGACTTGAATGAACTTAAGATAGGATATTGATATATTCAAAGAGGCTTATAGGGGGTGGAATCCCGACCAAGCTGACTTGAAAATCACGCTCAATTGAGGCCCTCTCGAAAGTTGTATTGTTGAACGAGTTCTTAATCGTGAAAACATGCACTATATTCGATGTTGGAGCCTATGATATTGAGGACCATAGTTACCTTAACCCCACTTTGACCTTTATTAGGATGTAGTGCGGGGCTATGAGGGGGTACCTCCGAAATAGTGCTACGCGATGCTACACTCAAAAGAAGTTCTCTTGAGAATATTATTAACCCCCGAGTACTTGGGAAGTTGATAATATCCGAAAGATGGGCTAATGACTTTGGGGACCTTATTAGAACCTTGTTCTGCAGGTATAATACACCTTTAGTCTGCATCCTTTGGGAATGGGTATACCTTTGCTCCATGCTCGTTGCAAACCTAGGGTCCCCTTTGTTTGTTTACCCTTATGTTTCTATGTGCTTACTTGTGTTTGTTGCATTCATAAAGCATCATACCGCATTGGACTTCATGGGATTTACTTTTGTTTATGAACATTGTAGGGCACTATGAATCCCAATAGAAGGCACACTTTGAAATACACTTTTAAAAGTCCCAAGTTGGATGACCTAAAGAAGTTGGTAACTCTGATTGAAGACCAAGGGAAGTTCAAAAGCAAGTATGGGAAGCTGATATCCTTATTGAGCCGCCAAGTAGACGAAGGACTTCTTTCCACTTTATTGAAGTTTTACGATCCGCTATATCACTGTTTTACGTTTTCAGACTTCCAGCTACTGCCTACATTAGAAGAATACTCCTTTTTGGTTGGTCTACCTATCTTAGAAGAGTCTCCTTTCCATTTCTTGGAGAAAGACCCCGATGAAAGAGATATTGCTAAGGCCCTTTATCTAAAGGTATCCGACGTCAAGGGAAATTTGATTAGTAAAGGTGGTATTTTTGGTTTGACTACGAAATTCTTAATCAGTAAAGCTATGTTTTATGTCGATTATACGAACAAGACTTCATTCGAGGCAATCTTTGCCTTACTTATTTATGGAGTGTTTTTGTTCCCAAGCTTTGAAGGGTTCGTCGACCTCAACGCAATTAAGATCTTTTTGAAGAACAATCCAGTACCAACTCTATTGGGTAATGCTTATCATTCTGTGCATCTCCGAAACTTCTATGGTGGAGGAATGATCACCTGTTGTGTGCCCTTACTCTACAAGTGGTTTATTTCGCACTTGCCGAGGTCTACTTCTTTTTTTGAATCTCGATAGAGGGCTTTGGTCTCCAAGAGTTATGGCGTTGACCCACTCAGACATCATTTGGTACAACCGAGCGTATGATGGAACTTTAATTATTGATGGTTGTGGCGACTTTGCTAATGTGTCGTTACTCAGTTTTAATGGAGGGATCAGTTACAATCCAGTCTTAACTCGTCGACAGTTGGGATTTTCGTTGAAAGAACCGCCTAAGAGCGTTCAAGTGAAGAGCATTTTCTTTAGGGATGACAAAGAACTCCAAGACAAGATTTTAGTTGCATGGGACTATTTGCACAAGAAAGGGAAAGAAAGCCTTGGGAAACTTAATTGTATATCCTTAGAACCCTACCTTCGTTGGGTCAGAGAGAGGGCAGTCAAGCTGAAAATGCCCTATTCTCGTCAAGATCCTATATCTCCAAAGAGGGAGCCCACTTATGTCTTTATGTCTGAAGCTGAGAAGTTAGAGGTTGCCTTGAGGAAGTCGCAACATGAGTTAGAATCATGGAAGAACAAGTACCAAGTAGCGGTTGCAGAAAACGATGAATGTCAGAAGCAGAAGGCTGAACTTCAAAAAGAGAAAGATGAACTTCAGAGGCAGCTACAGTTGAAGGATGAAGAGTTGCTTCCTTGCAAGAAGAGGAAAACCATGGAGGATTTATTCTTCTCCGACCCGCAATGTACTATTTGGAAGCTGATTGTGGACAACCTTATCCGTGAGAAGACCTAATTGGAAGAAGAACTCAAGCAGCGGAATTCAAAACTTCTTTAGGGCTTTCATTAGCTTTTATTTAGCTATTTATTTGAGACTTTTTAAAAGCAATTATTTGTATTCCATTTCAAAATTAATAAAAACGTTTTCTTTTACCACAATGTTTATAAATAGTTGGGATCCCATGAAGTCTTACTCATCTTGAATTGCATTCTTTCTTTATTCATTTCAAGAAACTCAATTTTATTTCTCAGGTATTGTAACCATGGATTTCAAAAGAGAAGCATTGGTGTACACTTTCCAGAGTCTTAACATTGAAAGCTTGAGAGGACTAGCAGATCTCATTGAGAACCGTCACGCTTTCGCCACAGAATATAGAGAAGTCTTCCGTTTTCTCGAACTCAAGATGAAAGGGGGGCTGTTGGAGACCCTTATTCAGTTTTATGATCTGTTGTACAATTGTTTCATTTTTCTGGATTACCAGTTGATGCCGACTCTGGAAGAGTATTCTGATTTCTTGAGGATGCTTGTGACAGCCCGACCTATATTCACCGGCCAGGAAGAGATACCCAGTTATCAAGAAATTGCCAACGCTACTCATCTCAGCTTAGCAGATGTTCAAGCACACTTAACCACCAAGGAAGGAGTCCTTGGATTCCCAGCTGACTTCTTGATTGAAAAAGTCTGTTACCATGCTGATAGAAAAGAAGTCCTTATCTTGGAAGCAACCTTTGCTTTATTGGTCTATGGGATCTTTTGGTTCCCTAAGGTTGATGATTTCGTCGATATGGATGCGATTAAACTGTTGATCCTCAAAAACCCAGTCCCCACCTTGCTAGCTGACACATATTATGCAATCCACTCGAAGAATGCCGAAGGGGGAGGACATATCGTTTGTATACCGCTCTGTTATATTCATGGTTCATTGCTCGCCTGACTCGGCATCTGTCTATTTGGGAAGAGGAAGAGTCGCCCCGTTGGTCCGAGATAGTTATGGCCCTTACTCACTCTGACATTGTGTGGTACGACCCTACCTATGGAGGTATATGTATGATCCCTAGCATCAGAGGATTCACTAACATACTGCTTATTGGGAGAGAATGATGCATAAGTTACAACCCTGCTCTGGCTCGCCTCCAATTTGGGCATCCTATGATCGAAGTACCCGACCAAACTCTGTTAGAAGGGATCTTTCTCAAGGAAGGAGAAGATCCAGACCTGAAGACCGTCATAATTTATGCATGTAGATACATTAATAAGGAGGGAGTGGCCGCCTTAGGATACCCCAATTGTGTTGTCTCTGAAGAATATCTACATTGGGTGCGAGAAAGAGCTCTTGACCTCAAAATGCCATTCCCTTTTCATGAACCAATGGTATTGGCTTTTCATGATCCTGATTGGTTCGATGTGAGCGAAGTAGATCAGTTGAGGGCTGCCTTGGATGAGGCTTGGAAACTGAAAGCCGCTTGGAGAAACAAGTTTTTCACACTCAAGGTAGAGAAAGAGAAGTCCCAAAAGCTGACAGAAGTAGAACTTGCAAGGAAAAGGAAGGCGCGAGAGGATTTATTTTCCTCTCACACCTCTTTAAGAGCTGTCACCAATGATGATCTTCCCCCAGCTGATATGGCTTGGAAGGAATGTGTTGATCGACTCATCAGTGAGAAGGTCGAGTTACAAGAACACGTCAATCAGTTAGAAGAAGAGCTTCGCGCACAGAAAGAGTGTAAGGGGTAGATCTCCGAGTTTCTCTTTTGCTTTTGGTTCAATGTAATAAACTCTTAAAAGAGTACTCTGCTTTATAATGCTTCGAATATCAAATAAAATAAGTTTTTCTCCAACGTTACAATATCAGAGAAAATTTGAGTTTCTTGAAGTTTCATACTCATTTGCATCTTGCATAAGCATAGCATTGTTTGTATTCCAGGGTCTAACTCTTGCTTCATCTCCGCAGACAAGCTGACTCACCGATACAACACTCGAGCTAGTCAACGCCAGAAGATGGATCAACTCGAACAAGAGAACAGAGTGCTCCGTGATGAAGTTGCAGTTCTGAAGGAAAGTTTAGAGAGGTTGAATGGTCTAGTGGAAGCTTTGTCCAATCAAGCCTCGATCAACAATCAAGAAGTTCCGAGGACCGTGATCCCTGATGTGACGCCAACACCGATCCCAACGGTGTCTTCTGTTGCTGAAATGTCCTACAGTATGCCTCAAGGTTTCCCGTGGGGATTGTCTCCCAATTTCTTTTCAACCGGTTACCGCCCGTCTGTGTCTGAGATCCCTGTTGTGACCACTGTTCAGGCTACTCCTGTAGTTTCTGCTGTGATGACTACCACATCTCCACATGTGAATGCTGTTCCGTATATTCTGGATGAGCCGATTTTACAAGGGTCGCCGACTGAAACTGTGGGTTTGGAAGAGAGGATAGATGAATTTCAAGACCAATTTTCTGAACTGCAAAAGGAGTTGAAAGCCCTTCGTGGGAAGGATTTGTTTGGAAAAAGCGCTTCTGAGTTGTGCTTGGTCCCAAATGTTAAGGTCCCACCGAAATTCAAGGTCCCTAACTTTGAGAAGTACAAGGAGAATACTTGCCCTCAGAGTCATCTTATTATGTACGCCAGGAAGAAGTCTGCCCAAACTGATAATGATCAACTGCTCATTCACTATTTCCAAGACAGTTTGACAAGCGCTGCGCTCAAGTGGTATATGGGGCTGGATAGTACGAAGATTCGAACTTTCAATGATTTAGGGGGAGCCTTCGTCAAGCAGTATAAGTATAATGTGGACATGGCCCCTGACCGTGATCAATTGAGGGCTATGACGCAGAAAGATAAGGAAAGTTTCAAGGAATATGCTCAACGTTAGTGCGAGTTGGCCGCGCAAGTCACACCACCATTAGAAGAAAAGGAGATGACCAAGATTTTTCTGAAGACCCTTGGTCCTTTCTTTTATGAGAAGATGGTAGCCAGTGCACCCAGTGACTTTACTGAAATGGTTAACATGGGAATGCGCTTAGAAGAAGGTGTTTGTGAAGGAAGATTGGCTAAAGAAGAGATTGCTCCTAAGAAGTATGGGAGTGGTTTTGTGAAGAAAAAAGAGCAAGGTGTAAATGCCATTCAAAAGGGACAATTTAGAAAAAGGTATTCGCCATCACACCAAGTTGCTGCCGTATCACCAGTGTTTAATGCTCCAGCTTATCATCCTCAACCAAATCCGCAGCCGTATCAGCAACCTCAGTCCCCCAGTGCTCAGCAGCCACAGTCTCAGCAAAATCCGCAATATCCTCAGCAGAATCGGCCATTCAACAATCAGGGTCGTGCGTATAGAAAGATAAACTTTGAGCCAATTCCTATGAAATACGTTGATTTGTTTCCAGCTTTGGTCCAGAAGGGTCATATTCAAACAAAAGCTCCACCTATGGTTCCTGCAAATCCTCCTCCTTCTTATAGAGCTGACAAGTTTTTCCCTTACCATCAGGGTGCTCCAGGGCATGATATTGAGAGTTGTTTTGGTATGAAAGCAGATGTTCAGAGGCTCATTAAATGCGGAATTTTGTCCTTCAAAGATTCCGACCCTAATGTGCAAGTTAATCCGTTACCCCCGCATGGTTCACCCTCTGTTAACATGATTCAAGACTGTTTGCCAGATGATGATCAGAAAGTTTCAGTCGAAAGGGCCGAAGAGGTTTGTGTTATAGTTCCTCACTTTAAAGAAGTGGAACGTATCGAAATCGTGTATAATAGCAGAAAACCGGTTGTTACCCCGTTAGTAATCAACGTGCCTGGACCTGTCCCTTATACTTCCAGTAAGGCCATCCCCTACAGGTACAATGCTACAATGCTGGAGAACGGAAAGGAAGTGCCTTTGCCCACTGTACCTTCAGTAGTTAACATTGCAGATGTCAGCAGAGTAACAAGGAGTGGTCGAGTCTACCCGACTGTACCACCGAAAGAAAAAGAGGTCTCATTGGAACAAACAGGCTCAAAGGATCCAATTATGGGGCAGTCTGGTGGATCTAATTGGTCCAATTCAGATGAGTGTTTGAAAGTAATCAAGAGAAGTGAATATAAGGTTGCAGATCAGCTCTTGCAAACCCCGTCGAAGATTTCTGTGTTGCAATTACTGATGAGTTCCGAGGCTCATAGAGAAGCACTCCAGAAAATATTAGAACATGCATATGTTGAACAAGATGTGACCATGGAGCAGTTTGACAATATCATTGGTAATATTACTTCATGTGACAGTCTGGGTTTTAATGAGGGTGATCTCCCAGAAGAAGGAAGGAAACATAACATGGCTTTACATATTTCTGTGAACTGCGGAAACGACTCTCTGTCCAGTGTGTTGGTTGATACTGGATCTTCTCTAAATGTGATGCCTAGAACTACTCTATCTAAACTATCCTATCAGGGACCACCGATGAGGCCAAGTCATGTTATTATCAAGGCTTTCGATGGGTCAAGGAAAACAGTAATTGGTGAGGTGGATTTGCCGATGACTATTGGACTACAGACCTTTATGATCACGTTTCAAGTCATGGACATTCGTGCCGCCTATAGCTGCTTGCTAGGGAGACCATGGATACATGAAGCTGGAGCAGTTACTTCCATTCTACATCAGAAGTTAAAATATGTTTTTGAAGGGAAAACGGTTACAGTTTGTGGGGAAAGAGCTTTGGTGGTGAGTCACTTGTCATCATTCTTGTATGTTGAAGCTGAGGAAGAGGTTGGCATGCAATTTCAAGCTTTGTCTATTGTAGGCGAGGATGTCCGGAGATCTCAGGCACATATGTCATCATTTAAAGACGCGCAGCGAGTAATGAACAATGGTCATCAGACAATGTGGGGAAAGGTGTTGTCTTTGCCAGAAAACAGAAATAAGGAAGGTCTCAGTTTCACCAGCAGTTCTGCTCAACAAACTACCAGAAGCCCAGGGTTTCCGTTGATTAATGAAGTGTTCTGTAGTGGAGGAGTCATCCATCATCCTCAGGTTAATGTTGTGTCAGAGGATGAGCTAGAAGGTTACATATCATATGATTCTGCAAGATCCTCCATTCCTTACGAAGATTATGAGCCCTATATGGAAGATCCAGGCTATGTTTCAGATGAATTCGACTATACCTTTGGAGTTTATGCTGTCATTTAGGAAGACTCGGATGGGAATATCCCAGACTTTGTGACCCCAGGCGTTTTGGTTAAGAACTGGAGTGCGGTTGAAGCCCTTGTCGTCATTCATATATCTAAGTAAAGCATTTGTTTTTAAAATTTTCGCTCTGCCCAAGGCGAAACTGCATTTATTAGGGCTTACTTTTAATAATTCCCTTTGCTCTGCCCAAGGCAAAGGTGACTTTGTTGGGCGTGTCTTTTTGGTTTTGCTATCATCAATAAATTACTTTCATTTTCATTTGTGTTTTATATTTATTTACGACGTTGGAAAATAATAAGTAGCATCTCGCGTACACACACTTTCCACTTTACAAAAACTTATTAAAAATCACATCACTTGCGCAGATTGCTACATAAATTACATCCTGGGAATAATGATCCACTGCCTTCTCCGAATTTCGAGTTTCCTGTGTACGAAGCTGAGGACGAAGAAGATGATGTTCCAGAAGAGATTTCCAGACTGCTTGAGAAAGAAGAGAAAGCTATCCAACCTCATCAGGAGCCGGTGGAAGTAATCAATTTGGGAACGGAAGAAATCCGTAGAGAAGTGAGAATCGGAGCTCTGCTCAAACCTGATGTGAAGAAACAACTGATTGATTTTCTTGGAGAGTTTGTTGATGTGTTTGCTTGGTCATATCAATATATGCCTGGATTGGACACTGCTATAGTTAAACATCGTCTACCTTTGAAGCCATAGTGTCCGCCAGTAAAACAGAAGCTTAGAAGGACTCGACCCGACATGGCTCTAAAGATTAAGGAAGAGGTACAAAAACAGATTGATGCAGGTTTCCTTGTCACTGCTGAATATCCGTTATGGTTGGCTAATATTGTGCCCGTTCCGAAGAAGGATGGTAAGGTTCGCATGTGT
Organism: Lathyrus sativus; assembly: GCA_963859935.3. NCBI lineage: Eukaryota > Viridiplantae > Streptophyta > Magnoliopsida > Fabales > Fabaceae > Lathyrus > Lathyrus sativus. Next base: position 518,840,822 of record OZ012737.1, read on the forward strand.
GTAGATTACAGGGATTTGAATAAAGCCAGCTCGAAAGATGATTTTTCGTTACCTCACATTGATATTTTGGTTGACAGTACCGCAAGATATGAGGTTTTCTCCTTTATGGATGGTTTTTCAGGTTACAATCAGATTAGAATGGCTCCCGAGGACAGAGAGAAGACGTCATTCATCACACCCTGGGGCACCTTTTGTTACAGAGTTATGCCGTTTGGATTAAAGAATGCAGGGGAAACATATCAGAGAGTTATGACTACTTTGTTCCATGATATGATGCACAAAGAGATCGAGGTTTATGTGGATGATATGATAGCTAAGTCGAAGACTGAGGATGATCATGTCAAACATTTGTCTAAGCTGTTTGGTCGTTTGAGGGAATACAAGCTCCGTCTGAACCCCAACAAATGCACATTTGGAGTACGATCAGGGAAACTATTAGTTTTTATTGTCAGTCAAAGAGGGATTGAAGTGGACCCCAAAAAAGTGAAAGCTATCCGGGAAATGCCAGCTCCCACCACCGAGAAGCAAGTCAGAGGGTTCTTGGGACGTTTAAACTATATCTCCAGGTTTATATCCAACATGACTGCTACATGTAAACCTATTTTCAAGCTTCTGAGGAAAGAACAAGGGTATGTTTGGACTAAATATTGTCAAAAGGCTTTTGATAGTATCAAAGAGTATTTGCTTGAACCACCTATCCTGATACCGCCGGTTGAAGGACGACCTTTGATTATGTATTTGACTGTTTTAGAAGATTCAACGGGTTGTGTACTCGGCCAGCGAGATGAAACTGGAAAGCAAGACCATGTCACTTATTACTTGAGCAAGAAATTTACTGACTGCGAAACAAGGTACACTATGTTAGAGAAGACTTGTTGTGCTTTGGCGTGGGCCGCCAAACGTTTGCGCCAGTATATGTTGAATCACACTACTTGGTTAGTTTCGAAGATGGATCCCATCAAATATATTTTTGAGAAGCCCGCTTTAACTAGGAGAATTGCTAGATGGCAGATGTTGTTATCCGAATATGATATCAAGTACCATACTCAGAAAGCTGTCAGAGGAAGTGTTTTGGATGATCATTTGGCTCACCAGCCTATTTTGGATTATCAACCCTCAAACGATGACTTTCCCGACGAAGACGTTATGTTTTTAAAGATGAAAGATTGTGAAGAACCCGTGCATGGTGAAGGGCCAGAACCAGGTTCTCAATGGGGTTTAGTGTTTGATGGAGCTGTCAACGCTCATGGAAAGGGGATAGGCGCTGTTATTGTGACTCCTCAAGGGACCCACTTCCCATTTACTTCCAGATTAACATTCCAATGTACTAATAATGAGGCTGAGTATGAAGCGTGCATTATTGGTCTTGAGGAAGCAATAGATTTGAGAATTAAGAACTTGGATGTGTTCGGTGATTCTGCAGTGGTAATCAACCAAATCACTGGAGAGTGGGTAACTCGACATGATAATTTGGTCCCATACAGAGATTATGCTAGGAGACTGTTACCTTTCTTTGATAGGGTCGAATTTCATCATATTCCTCGTGATGAGAACAGAATGGCAGACGCGTTGGCAACTTTGGCCTCAATGATTGTGGTGAACTTTTGGAATGAGTGTCCTCGGATTGAAGTAAAACGTCTTGATAGACCCGCCTATATCTTTGTCGTCGAGGAGGTTGAAGATGACAAACCCTGGTACCATGACATTGAAGCTTTCCTTAGAACTCAAGAATACCCTCTGGGAGCCTCCAACAAAGATAAGAAGACTTTGAGAAGGCTGGCTGGGAATTTTCTTTTGAGTAATAATGTGTTGTACAAGCGGAATTTTGACATGGTCTTGCTGAGGTGTGTTGACAAACAAGAAGCAGATATGTTAATGACGGAAATTCACGAAGGATCCTTTGGTACTCATGCCAACGGACATGCTATGGCTAAGAAACTTTTAAAGGCTGGCTACTATTGGATCATGATGGAATCACATTGTTACAAGTTTGCCAGAAAATGTCATAAGTGTCAGATTTACGCAGATAAGGTTCATGTGCCTCCGACTTTGTTGAATGTCATCTCATCCCCGTGGCCATTCTCTATGTGGGGAATTGATATGATTGGGATGATAGAGCCGAAAGCATCTAATGGACACCGATTCATATTAGTAGCCATTGATTATTTTACCAAGTGGGTCAAGGCAGCTTCCTATGTTAACGTAACTCGACATGTGGTGGTCAAATTTATCAAGAATCAGCTTATTTGCCGATATGGTGTGCCAAGCATAATTATTGCAGATAATGGGTCCAATTTGAATAGCAGGATGATGAAAGAGTTGTGTGAAGAATTCAAGATTGAGCATCATAATTCTTCTCCTTACAGACCAAAGATGAATGGGGCTGTTGAAGCCGCCAACAAGAACATTAAGAAGATTATTTAGAAAATGGTTGTTACTTATAAGGACTGGCATGAGATGCTCCCGTTCGCCTTGCATGGGTATCGTACAACAGTGCGCACATCAATTGGGGCAACTGCGTTTTCACTCGTCTACGGTATGTAAGCAGTGCTCCCGATAGAAGTGGAGATTCCATCTATGAGAATCTTGATGGATACAAAGTTGTCAGAGACTGATTGGTGCCAGAACAGGTTTAATCAGTTGAACTTAATCAAAGAAAAGAGGATGGCAGCGTTATGCCATGGGCAGTTGTATCAGCAGAGGATGAAGAAAGCATTTGACAAGAAGGTTCGACCCCACACGTTCAGGGAAGGTGACCTTGTGTCCAAGAAGATCCAGTCTTTCCTCACCGACGTCAGAGGAAAATGGGCCCCGAACTATGATGGACCATATGTGGTAAGGAAGGTTTTGTCAGAAGGCGCTTTGATGTTAGCAACAATGGACGGAGAAGAGATTATTTGCCCTGTGAATACGGACGCTGTCAAGAAGTATTTCGTTTAGAACTTGGAGAGTACTCGTCAGTTTAGGAGAAGCAAGTCATTATTCCATTTATGTAATCGCCATTATTTTCCAACACTGTAATATTGGGGTCACGCCTTTTTGCTGACCACCATTCAATAAAAGTTTTCCATTTATCAAAAGTCTTTATTTTTGATAGCAAAATCCAGATTGATTTAAACTTTTTCAAAACTTTGTGTTTTACTTGATATATGAATAACGAAAGGATGACCATGGGAGTTTATTTCATCCATGGAAGAACGACAATCTCGTGTGATTCTCTAAGGCAAGAGGATATTTATTTTATCCAGACATGAAGGCTATCTCTGTTCGAGATATTTTCTTTGCAGGTGATAAGAGATTTGTGGAGGTTTTGGCTTGGGTACCCCTCCGCTTGAGACGTTGTTTTCGTCTCTCCCGGTCCGTCAGCATACACATAGCATATAAGTAGACAGCATAGCATATGCATTTTTGTTTTCTTTATGTTTATTTTCTTCTGTCATCTTGGTCGTGGTCATCCCCAAGTGTTTGGGTGTGTCTTATCCCTCCAAATAGATTTGTCGACCCTAAGCAAGAAAAGCACGATGTCTCATTTTCCCCATGGAGTTCAATCCTCATGGAAGATGGTTATTTTAGTACAATCCCATTTGAGTTCATACCTCAATGGTCGAGTCTTGCTTGATAGTTTCTCTTCGGCTACTTCCCGAATTGAACTTCGGTCTTTGGCAATCACATCATGGACATATCCAACCTTTGAACGTGGATTAAGTGTGCATTTATTTTGCACCCTATTCCCCAGGAAGAATATTCATAAAGACAGACATTTCTTCGACAATAGCATCACAGGGTTTTCTCGAACACCTACATTCGGACTATAAACAATCTCTTTATTTGAGCAACTCGTCTCGACTAAAATCTTATTCAAAACGACAAACGATATTTTCTACAAGACAGTTCATTCACCCGCAGTAGGGTCCTTCAACATCATCAATTCGTCAAACGGCATCGCTTCATAAATTCATCAAAGAAGTTTACCGAAGACGTTACAAGGCATCTCTCTTTATTTGAGGGCTCACAGAGTATTTTACCACTACAACAAAGATACTCCGCAGGAATGCATTCCCCAATGAGTTTACTTCGCCAAGCTTATCTCCATCGAGCGACATCTCCCCAGAAAAGTTTGATGAAGATTATCACATTAAGTCTTCCTTTTATTTGAGAAGGCATACATTATAATTCAACCGGCTCACATTTTTTCTGAAGGTGAAGTTTTACAACCTCCAATGCATTACAAATTACATCTACAAGTTCAACATCTACAAGTTCAACATTTACAGTTCTACAACAACATTTACAATTTACAAAATCCTACAATCTACAGAGTTCTACAACAACAATTTACATTTACAGTGTACAACGACAACTACAAACTACAGTGATTCTACAATCTGCAAAAATTTTCAACATTTCGAGTAGTGACTGAGACCAGTTCATGGTTCCCATACCATGACGCTCGGGGAGGTTTTACATCAGAGACTGAGACCAGCTCATGGTTCCCATATCATGACGCTCAGGGAGGTTCTACATCAGAGACTAAGACTAGCTCATGGTTCCCATATCATGACGCTCGGGGAGGTTCTACATCAGAGACTGAGACCAGCTCATGGTTCCCATATCATGACGCTCGGGGAGGTTCTACATCAGAGACTGAGACCAGCTCATGGTTCCCATATCATGACGCTCGGGGAGGTTTTACATCAGAGACTGAGACCAGCTCATGGTTCCCATACCATGACGCTCGGGGAGGTTATACACTTTACTTTTCCCAGTTGAAGTTCAAAAAAAAATAATAATAAAAAAAGATATACAAAAAAAGGAAGAAGAGAAAAATACAAAATAAAACTGAATTATTGGCTCGATCAAGAAAATTCATTTGGATTATTACCGACCACCACATTATGGTAGTAAGTCTATCCTTCGACTACAAGCTTCTCTCCTATTGTCTAAATCGCTATGTCCCTTGGCGTACGTGCAACCATTATACTTTTGGAGATTTCCCATTGGTGGTTGTTTCCTATCCTCGTGGAGTCTCCTTTTGTCGAGCCTGTTCTTCCCGTGTGTCGTGTCCAATTTTCTCCCCTGTGGCATCTTTTCCTCCACAGGACCGTCTGTCTTGCATTTTCATATCATTGCATATCATTTGCATTCGGTGGCTTCTTAGGGCCAAAAATTTGTGCAATGTTTGTATTTAAGCTCCTCCTATCTCGTCGAGACGGAGATTTCAATCTCCATATCTCCGGATAGAAGTAACTTAAATAGGGGCATTTGTTGCACCCTAATTTTTGACCATAAGATCCCATTTCTTTTTGCGTCTTTTTCTTTTTTTATTCATCATTATTATTATTGTTATTTGACTTTAATTTAATATTTATGTTTTTTGCGACTAACCAGCTTACGCAGATACATTTGATATAAGACGAATAATACTCTTAACAGTTAAATGTTTTAAGGTTGGAATCACGTTTGGAGGCAGTGCTGCTTATTTCAATACTCAAATCATATAAGTTGTACTGTTTGTGTTGAAGGAAATAACTAGAATTTGCAAGACCACCAGGCCATTGATATTCTTCTTGCTGAGATTGATATATGAGTTTTTTGCCTTTAAAACATTGCAAGGAAAAGAGTCAAACTTGCTCTTTGTGAAAAATGGCATATCATGACCAGTCAATAGATAAATCATATCTATAACAGTCAAAAGACAAAAAGGGAGCTCTCTACGTATTTCCCCAAATAACAAACTCACATGAATATGAAAAGAATATGAAGGATGAAAGTAAGTTCAAACTAAACAAAGAAAAAGGAATGAAAAGGATTTTGTTTTGGAGGAGAATTCACATAATAAATTTAAGTGATTGGCACAAAAGTGACATTGACAAAAATTCACAAGCAACATTATTGATATCCAGAACTCGCAGATTGGACGCCCCAAATATTTGAATGTGTTTTGCTTCAGTTGTGAAATACTTCTATTGGTGTTGATGGAGGACAATACTTTGTTGCCACAAACTTGAACTTATGTTGACTGCATTTCCCTCTGGTAGCAGTAACGGAAGGTGAATTATGATAGCCATTTCAGTACAGTAAATGCAGTCCCTCAAGATATTCCCATAATTCTGATTCTTGATAGCCCGAGTAATGCCTTAGCATGGAATTCCAAGGTTTCTTGATAAGAAGTAGTACATATTTAGCCAAGAAAACGACTGATACAGCTATTAGTGACGGAGTGTACTTAAGCATATCATGACATGTACAAGAGATAACTCAAATAAATCCTAATTGCCTCCTGCACCCGTTTACTTTTTCTCCGATGTTGGTCAAGGATTCTACTCCAAGTGGCTGCGGATGTAGCGGCAACTGATTGAAGTAAGAAAGAGGGTCAGTGCAAAGAAGTTTGGAAAGGATTGAAAGGAACTTTAAGAAATTGGCTTTTACCTATTCTGTTATATGAAGTTGTTAGGACCGCAAACTACGAGGGCCTCGTTCTTCAAACATTTCGAAGGCATTGTCCCCCTGCGTTGGTTTCGTCTTCACCGTTAAAGTCTGCGGTGAAGCCTCTGTTACAGTCTTTCAACTTAGAGCTCCAACCAGCAGTGATAAAATTGCAGCTGAAAACAAACTGGAATCCCCGTAGAAATGAAGCGCCAGATGGAAGATGATGTCAATAACCTGAGAGGGAACCTCTTTATTATAAGGAAACATTCAGCACATTCAAAAAACAGTGAGATCTCGATCTGATAACGGAGAGAGAGAGAGCTAGAGAGCAATGTCCACATGAGCATCAACACAATCTAGGCTTCGACAATTCCTTCTTCTACCTAACCAGCTACGAAACCATTACAAGCAAAACACTCACACCAAAGGATCCGTATTGATAATCCATATCGTCACTTCAATTGCTACTACAGGCCCTGCGAAATCCATGAGTTTCACGCAGGAGATGTTCACCAGAGTTCCCTCCAATGACACCCTCAGAAGTTCCTGCGAAAATAACCAAAGTCAGCAGCTCACGTTGAAATTAAGGACCTGCAAAGCACCAAAATAGAGTTAAGGACCGCAACCGGTATTTCGAACGCCATTGCTAGAAATAAAACACATACAGAGGACCCTGCAAAGGAAGAATGAGAAATTCATCAACAAACCAGACCAAACACTCTTGAGTGTTTTCCATCACAAAATTCAAGCAACTATGTGGCAATTTTGAACACATTACCAACACAGTCACCAGATGAGGAGTATTGGAGAAAAGATAGAACCATCTTGGGGTGATAATCCAATCATTTGAGCACCCTTACTCCAATCCTCCAACACCTTCACCGAAGCACAAGCAATCAAACATGCAGACACATATCAGTTCGAACCATAGGAATAGAGATTGAGTTTGGAAAGAACATACCCTGCATCACCAGTTTCATAATCCATAAGGTTCTCCAGCAGACACATCAAACCCGAGTCTCTCCCCTCTGGGCCTCTAATCCGTTTTCTGGCCCAACTCAACCGTTATCCACACCTGCCAAATCACAAATCTCAAATTAGCAAATCCGGAGGAATATACCTATGGGAGAAGAAAAGATTCGAAGAATATTCAATCTAAATCCAAGACATTGAATCTGGATAAACCATGACATTAACACGATTAATTCAGGATATCACAAGTTGGAATTTTTCATTAACAGATTATTATTGCAATCAGACGAAAAGGGAAAGATTTCAAATTCTCTTCAAACTAAAATGGAAGGTTCTAACACAACAATCATGGCATTTAATCAGAATTTAAACACAGAGAATTCCCTTGAAGCCTATAAAAGGGAGTGATTAGAGACGAAGAGAAGGGGGAGGCAATTTGTAATCACAAAAAAGACCTAAATCTCGAAAACCTAAACAATTGAGGAACAAAACTTATCTCTCCGACCGTTGAAGCCATCACAAGCCGCCGCAGATCCAAACCCACGAAGCACCCATCTTCGTCATCCCCTGCGCCGCCGTCACTAACCTTTGGTAAAGCTTCACTTTTCGTAATAATCATTGAACCTATTGATGGTTTTTCTATGTTTCAGGTTTAAAAGGAATCGAAGCCACGGAAGGATGATGGGTCAACGAGGGAGACGATCAGAGAGGAGTGGACCGAGAGATTTAGGATACGAAGGGGCTATGGTTCATGTTGTTCCCAATTTTGCAATCGTGTTTTGGTTTTTCACAGGTGCACTCACTAACACCACGTTCACACACACTACCGTAATCATCCCCTTAACCCTCTTATTTAATCCGATTTTAACTATTGTTGATTAATCCATGCTAATAAACCCTGTTAATTAACCGTTAATTGAGTTTTTTATAATAAACTAATAAACTGTTTTAATTAACCAACTTTTATTTAACTAATCATTTTATAATATTATTAATCAATAATTCTTTTGGTCTTATCCATTGGAACTTTTTTTATTAATATTAAAACAATTATTTATCAGTTAACCCAATAAAAATGATTATTAACTTTAATAATTTAGTTTGTTTTTTTTATATATCTTATACCTTTTTTTATTAATAATTAATAAATTTTAAATAATGTGGCCTTTTTCTTAAAATATTAATAACCCTTTTAATTATCGTGCTAATTATTATTTAATCTTTAAAATAATATCTTATTAACTTTTGTTTACCCGTCAAACTTTTATATAGTTTATATTTTATTAAAACTTTTAAGTATAAGAAATAAGCAACTTTTTATAATCAACTTCTCACATTAGAGAAAATTATTTTACTTAATAAATTAACCGTCGTAGCGTCTTATTAGGCTTTAGACTTTAATTTTAAATCTCATCTAAAATCAAACCAACATTTTCTTATAATTCAAACCGAAATCAATTTAACCAATTAAAATCAACTCACAGCGCAAAATACAACCAAATCGTGCACACTCACATTCACGACACATTCACTCTCACACACTCCAGCGCTTTCATGCGTATGTGTATGTTTACTTATTTGCTCTTTATTGTTCCCGCAATTTATCTTACAGTAATTTACGTTACCGTCATTTACATTTTCCGCATTGCATTCCGTCCAAAGGAAGAACCTGCGCATAATCTCAACAACCGTGCGTATGCATCATTTGCATCATTTCCCCATGATCCTTGATCCCATTCAAGTCGATCCTTAAGATAGATCCTACCCCATAGGAGGACCTTTGTCTTTACTTTACAACTTAGAACAAACATTCAACATCAACAAAACAACTCAATACAAAACATTCAAACACAATAGAGAAATAGATGTTAATCATCTTAAGCGAGATAGAATCTCCACTCCACATCAATACAATCAATACCATAGGAACTTTTCCTTAAGAGAGATAGAGGCGTACCTCGTCGATCCCTATCCGAGTACTTGAGCCCTTCTCTTAAGATGATGCAAAGACTATTTTCCTACAATTTGTGGCGGTTAAATCTCCCTTAAAATGATAACGGATCTCTTCTCCTAAGATCAACCAATCAACTACCTTAAACCCGTAGGAACTTTGACCACAGTCAAAGAACTCCTCAAACCCTTTAGGGGAACTACAATTACTCTGATTCCACTCCCGTAAGGATATGTAGGCATAAGATGCGACACCTTATCGAGTATACTTAGAAATAAACCACTAGGGTCTTTAAATCTTTAAGCAGATAAACACATAGCAATAAACAAACATAAAACAAGAGGTTCCTGTAGAGTACTACAGAAACTTAGGATGCTAGTACCTTCCCTAAGTTTAACCAACCCCCGAACCTAAACTCTCTAAAGCTTGTATTTGCATTGCATTGTGGGAATTTTGATCTTTATCCTTTCCTTTGGACAAATCAAAGTTCGGTTGCAAAATGAATTAAAGATTCAAACTAATCAATAGTTTGGTATCTCATCATATGTCCCCTAACAAAGTTGCTTGTTTAAGTTCCTCTTTATTCCTTAGCAGAGTGGACAGGTTAAGTTTCCTTGCACTCCCAAAGTAGGGTTACTTGTTCCCCATCGGGGTTTCCTCGCGATTGTTATCCTCGGGTGGTTTCAACTTCGCATGGATCCGGCTTGTGGGTTCGATTGTCCGCTTTTATTTAGCGGATATCTGATGGCAAGGTCAGACGTATCAGTCTCTGCAGTGTTCTGGCGGCAATGTCGAATCTTTGGGGTGTACTGACGATAATGTTAGAAATTTCTCAGTTGTCTGGCGACAAGGTCAGAGGTTTATAGATGGTTGCAGATGGTTTAGTTGTTCTGGCGGCAATGTCAGGTATTACGTTTTTTTGGCGGCAACGTCAGATGTTGTACTTGTTTGGCAGCTATGTCAAAAATTCCTTCAATCCAGGACCATCTAACAACAATGTTAGACATTCGTGTTTTTCTGACGACAATGTCAGACGTTAATGGATCTCTATGCTCATCTAGCGGTAATGTTAGATATTTCGGTTATTCTGGCGGCTAAGTCAGACGTTTGTTGGTTTCCTAGCGGCAATGTTGGATGCCTTGTTTCTAGAGGCAAGTTTAGATGTCCCAGTTATTTTGGCGGCTAAGTCAGACGTTTGTTGGTTTCCTAGCGGCAATTTTGGATGCCTTGTTTCTAGCGCCAAGGTTAGATGTCCCGGTTATTCTGGCGGCTAAGTCAGACGTTTGTTGGTTTCCTAGCGGCAATGTTGGATGCCTTGTTTCTAGAGGCAATGTTAGATGTTTCGGTTCTTCTGGAAGCTATATCAGATGTTGGTTGGTTTCCTAGCGGCAATGTGGGATGCCTTGGTTCTAGCGGCAATGTTAGATGTATCAGTTGTTCCAGCGACAATGGTGGGTATTTCGGTTCTAGCAGCAATGTTAGAGGTTTCGTTTGTCCTGGCGGCAATTTCAGATGTGCTTTAGTATGGTGGTGTTATGACGGCAATGTCGGGCATTCTGCCTACTTTTTGATTTGTTCGGCGACAATGTCAGATCTTTATCAGCTTCGTGGTATCCAGGCGGCAATGTCGGGTATTCTATTAACTTTGTGGTGGTCTGGCGGTGATGTCAGGTGTTCATCATGTTTGTGTATGCCTGACGGTGGTGTCAGAATTGGTTATCTTCTGCAGGAGTTTGGCGGTAATGCCAAGTGATGTTATCTACCTGATGGTTATCTGACGGCAAGGTCAGAAAGTTTTATCCCCGCGAGTGCATGGCGGCAATGTCAGATACTGTGCGTTTCTTTGGTAATCCAATTCGTGGAGTTGTTACCTGTTTTGTTTAACAGGAGCCTGACAGCAAGGTCAGAGATGGCGTCAATTAAGTATGAATGCCTAACGACAATGTCTGACGTTCCTATTGAGTATCAATCATTCAGCTGGTTGCTGCGCAACCATCGTTATCGGTTCTTTCCGGAGATTTCTTGTCCCCGAGCAGAGTTTGCAGTTTATTTCTGCGGTTGGCGAATTTCCGGGTTCGTTGGTATTCAACCGTCTTATACCTTGATTGGTTGAAAGTCGTTCACTTCTCACCCAGTTGGGTCCAAGCCGTTTGAATAGGGGCAGCTGTTGCACCCTAAAATTTACCCAACCTTTTTCTTTACCTAGCTTATGTTTCATTTTACATTCATAGCATCAACATTTTGCATAGCATTGGTTCTCGAGGCAGGGGATCAAGGTTTTCCTGTGGCTCGGAATTCATTTTTAGCACGAGAGACCGCAAGCATTAGAGGAGACGACATTTATTTCGCCTAGCGGTCGAGCACCCGATTTTATTTTGCAGGGTATGCTCAGATCAGTAGACAACATTCAGTTTATATCCAGCATTATCACAGCTACGGTGTTCAAGAGCAAGTGTCAAAAGCTTACCAGAGCTCAAAACGGCGAGAAACAGGCAAACGGGCAAGTTTCCCTCCAAAAGGCGCCAAATTCAAATTTTTGAAGGTGTTAATCGGTTAACACATATGGTTAACCGATTAACCAATGGTGAATCAGCTCAGATTTGAAATTTTAACAGTGTTAACCAGTTAACGTATATGGTTAACCGGTTAACCATAGCAGATTTTGCCCTGTACGTGATTTTGCAAGCCATTTGCATTTGGGGTCCAATTTTGATCACCTTGAAACTCATTTTTACCAAAAGAAGGATCTAGAATGTTCTTGAAAGTTGGTTATTTCAATTTTCCCTCCAAATTCCCATGCCTAGTTCCAAACCAACTTTCCAATCCAAAGTCCAAACCCCACCTTTGGGATCCAAACCTAGATAGTACTTAAGTGATCTACTCCAAACCAAAAGGAGCCAATTCTTATTTCTCACATTCATTTTTCAGAATTGATCAGAATTTTCTCTCAAATTCTCTCAACTTCTCCATTTCAAAAACCCACACTCAAAGCTCTTTTTCATTAGGATTCATTGATTTTTCATTGAAATCAATGGATTCTTGAGCATAAACCTTCATCCATCCTCATCTTTGGATCCATTTTCATAACCAATTTTTGTGCAAATTGAGATCTGATTTTGGAGCTTGAGTTGGAAGTGATTATTCGAAGAGTTTCGACTCGAATTTGGTGGATCTTTGTTTGTACAACCACAATTGGCTTGGATCTCGAAGTTTTCCGGGTTTCTAGCGTTTGAACTACTCAATTACAAAACAGAAAACCAATAGACAGGCAAACATGTCTACACAACACAATTGCATTTCCATGATGATTTTCATATTCGATTGAATTTTGGTGGATTTCGATCCGTGTGAATTGCGATTGTGTTGTGTAGACATGTTTGCCTGTCTATTGGTTTTCTGTTTGCAGATGTAATTTCGTGCTTATTTGATAAGCTGATCTGTTGGATCACTTGATTAAGTGATTTTGTGCATTAAGTGCTTTTTCTGTTGCTGTTTTTCACTTCTGGTGCAGTGTTAATCGGTTAACCTATATGGTTAACCGGTTAACCATTTCAAACTTTCAAATTTTTCAAACGTTAACAGTGTTAATCGGTTAACGCATAGGGTTAACCGATTAACCTGTTCAAAACTTCAGATTTTTCAAACATTTTAAGGTGTTAACCGATTAACACTGTGCCAGAATGTCATATTTGCTATTTTGTTGCATGTTCGCATACCGTATCGATTCGAATCATCATAGATTAGTGTGCCGCATTAGGATTGAATTGTTTTGGCTGTTTGTCATTGTTTGTGATTGATTAATCATGATGTTGTTGATATGTATGATCAATTTTCAATTGCTTGCATGCTTGTGTATATGGTTCGAATCGAGTTTCGTTTGCACGTTCGTTTGCTTTCATCTCTTGTTGTTCCCACATGTTCGCATCATTCTTGCATCGCTGTTAAGGTCGAGACGCGCTTGTGGCGGCTACTGCCCCACACATTTTTCCTCCCTCCCACCATTCTAATTGTGCATTTTCATGTCTGCATTTCTCTACTCGTGATTGATTCTTCCTTTGTTCTTCTTGTGCTTTCTTGCCATGATCCCCATAGAATTCCTAGTCCCTCCGTTTAGGATGGGAGTAGGAGAGACATTAGGCGTTCAATCCAAGTATGCTAACATTAGGGTAGGTGTTTCCCCTTTCAATCCAAACTTTATGATCACTTTGCATGACAATGTTAGGGCCGAGTTTCCCTTAGACCTTCCGTGCGTCTTCTCTTCTCATCTTCATACAATCTTAACACACTTAATAAAGATAATGGATGTCGTGTCATGAGCCTTATACTTGGGAAATGGTGATTGAGGGGCCACCTCTCAATTGCCTAGAGTGTTTAGTATACGTCCTTAGAACGATATGCGACGCATTCGATCCTAGGTTTTAGACTTTAGTACAACTTACATTATAAACACTCAAATTCGAAACACTTCTTCCCTAAAAAAAATAAAACAAATTCAAACCTTTTTCCTTCAGGATTAATCGAACTTCTTTTTCAGAAAAGAGTGGTGTTAAGCTTCGGTTCTACCGCAAACAGGCTTTGTCCCTAACTGTTGGAACATATGTTTAACCCTACTCGGATAAAACACTTAATCAACCTGTGGTTTCGTGTCCGCCCGAACTACGTTCGCTTTGATCTTTCATACCAGATGAAAGTATGTAGGCACAAGACGTGATGTCTTGGCGAGCAACCTTCCACCTTCTCTCCCGTAGTTAGTCGAACTACGTTGATTTTGACTTTCCCATTGCACGAGGGAATACATAGGCCCAGAGCGGCGACGCTCTGCCGAGTCTCTTTTCTTTTCATTTTGTCCCGCAAGCCCGTAGCGTAGATAGATAAACAACCCTTTAGATAGATAACAAGCGTGGATCTCTTCGAGTACGACGGACGTGAGGGGTGCTCATACCTTCCCCTTGCGTACCCGACTCCCGAACCCAGGACTTGGTTGCGATGACCTTGTCTTTCCCTTTTTCGTTAGGTTTTTCCGATCGTTTCCTTTCCCTCTCTTTGGGATAAATAACGAAAGGTGGCGACTCTTCTGTTTTCCGCCGGTTGTTTTTCGCTGTTGCGACACACGGGACTCGAAGCGTCCCTAGGCACTCGAATACCCTAAGGTAGCCGCCCCGAGTGGCCCACTGAATGTTTGACACGTGGCATTGAAAAAGAGTCGCGTCCATTCGTCCTCCCCAGAAGCGCTGGAAGACGAGGACACCTCCTCGACACGAAGGCCCGACAAGATTAAGACGCCCACGCTTCCGCGTCCTCGCAATGTCCAGACCGACAAAGTTCTCCCTCGCGCTCCTCGCCCCGACACATCGGACCCTCGAAGAGCCTCCCCACGCCTTCTCCTTCCTCGGTGCGGCACCATCAAGTCCTCGCTCCTTCACTTTGGAGCTATGACTTGGGGGAAGGCCCAAACAGGCCCAAATTGCCGTATGTCGAGCACAGGTGTTCCCGTCGACCAGGACGCTCCCTCCGTCGGGCAGAACAACGTGTCCTCCACACGTTCTCCATGTGCCCCCCTCTACGAGGACATGTCATCATTCAACTACTCACCTCCGAAAGAGCTGGTCAACCCACCTTCCGGAGATCACAGGACGGTTAAACTAGGGCGAAGATCACGTGTTGATCTTCACTATGCCACATAAGCCCTAGCAGTCACCTGGGTTGGGCCTGACAATCCAGCCCAACACAAGTGACCCTTGGCCCTACGCTGGGGTCTCTCTATAAATACCCTATTTCACAATAGGGCCAGGTATTCTCTTCTTAACCTCTCTTCTGTATTTGCTCCCACTCTGGTCCATTACTTACTTTGGAATTGGAGTGTCTTGCAGGTACACCCCCCTCCTCGTCCATATTCCTTGTGAGCAGCTTGCAGATCAACGACGCGTGGCAGGCCATTGTTCTCCTTCTGATCAGGTCAGATCAGGTTTTTTGTGGAGTAGTGTTTGATTTATTATCTGTTGAGCTAATGACATGTTGAGTATGATACAATTTGTTGTTTTCATCATATAAGGGGTTTAATATGTTTTTTCTACAAAGTATTGATACTTTGAGTATAATGTATGTATGTTTATGTATAATGTTTGTATTTTGTGTGTATTATGTATGTATAGGTTGTAGTTTGTATTTTTAGGTATTGTATCGACGCAACTGCGAAAAACACCTGGCGGAAAACAGAAGAGTCGCCACCTTTCGTTATTTATCCCACAGAGAGGGAAAGGAAACGATCGGAAAAAACCTGACGAAAAGGGAAAGATAAGGTCATCGCAACCAAGTCTTGGATTCGGGAGTCGATTATGCAAGGGGAAGGTATTAGCACCCCTCATGTCCGTCGTACTCGACGAGATCCATGCTTGTTGTCTATCTAAGGGTGTGTTTAAACTATCTACGCTACAGGCTTGCAGGACAAAAAGAAAAGAAAGAGACTCGGCAGAGCATCGCGTCTCTGTGCCTACGTACTTTCATCTGGTATAAAAGATCAGAGTCAACGTAGTTCGGCTAACTACGGGAGAGAAAAGGGGAAGATTGCTCGCCAAGACATCGTGTCTTGTGCCTATGTACTTTCATCTGGTATGAAAGATCAGAGCGAACTTAGTTCGGGCGGACACGAAACCACGGGTTGATTAAGTGTTTTAACCGAGTAGGGTTAAACATCCGTTCTAGCAGTTAGGGACTAAGCTTGTTTGCGGTAGAACCGAAGCTTAACAACACTCTTTTCTAAAATAAGAAGTTTCTGATTAATCCCGAAGGAAAAAGGTTTGAATTTTGTTTTGTATTTTTTAGTGAAGTGACTTAATTCGGTTTGTGATTCACGTTGCACTAAATACTATGACACGGAGGCGAATGCGTCGTATATCACCCCCAAACGGGACGGATACCAAACATTCTAGATAAGCGAGAGGAGACCCCTCACTCATCATTCCCCATGTAGCTTAAGGCTCGTAGCGCACAATGTTTATCGCCTTTATTAAATGAGTTAGCATGATTTGGAGATGAGAAGAGAGACGCACGAAAGGTCTAAGGGAAACTCGGCCCTAATGTTGTCATGCAAAGTGCTCCTAGAGTTCGGATGAAAAGGGGAAACATCTACCCTAATGTTAGCATACTTGGATTGAACACCTAATGTCTCTCCTACTCCCATCCTAAACGGAGGGACTAGGAATCCTATGGGGATCATGGCAAGAAAGTACAAGAAGAACGAAGGAAGAATCAATAACAAGTAGATAAATGCAACATGAAAAATGCACACTTAGAATGGTGGGAGGGAGGAAAAATGTGTGGGGCAGCAGCCACCACAAGCGCGTCTCGACCTCAACAGTGATGGAAGAATGATGCAAACATGTGGAGAAAACAAGAGATGAAAGCATACAAACATGCAAACGAAAACTTGATTCGAACCACATACAAACATGCAAATAATTGAAAGAATGACCATACATGGCAACAACATCATGATTAAACAACCACAAACAGTGACAAACAACCAAAACAATTCAATTCTAATGCATCACATTGATCTATGATGATTCAAATTGAATTGGTATGCGAACATGCAAGCAAACAACAAAATATGGCATTCTGGCACAGTGTTAATCGGTTAACCTGTGTAAAACAAGTGAAAATCTAGAAATTCGTAGGTGTTAATCGGTTAACACTAGGCGTTAATCGGTTAACACCCTGAAATCTTTGAAAATTTTGAAAATTTGAATTGGTTAACCGATTAACACTGTACCAGAAGCAGAAAAGCTGCAAACAGAATCACTTTCCAGCAAATAAGCACTTATCCGATCAACTGAATGATCATATAATCACTTATTCACGAACTTAAATCAGAAAATCATGATTCAAATAGCACGTAAACAGATCAACACAACCCAATCATGGATCAAGCAACTCAAATCAATCACAATTCAATCGGATATGAATAACATGATAAACATGCAAATAAGCTCGAAAATTAAATCAGATCAGAAATCCAACCTACGAATCAGAGAATTGATTCGATAATTGTTGATTCAACTGTAATTGTGTATATCTAAGCAAAGAAGTCCGGAAAACTTCAAGATCCAAGCTAATTGATGTTGTATGAATGAAGATCCTTCACAATTAAGTCAAATTACTCCAAATAAGCACTTCTACAATCACCTCAAAATCCAGTTCTGAACTTGCACGAAAATTGAATGATGAAATCACTTCAATCAATGTAAGGGATGAAGGTTTGGCTCTTAGAAATCAAGGATTCCAATGAAGAATCAATGGTTTCAATGGAAAAGAGCTTTGAGTGAAGGTTTTGGCTATGGAGGAAATTGAGAGAATTGAGAGATGATTGATCAACTCTGAATTTGAAATGGAAATTATGAAGGTTAGATTGGCTTGCTTTGGAGTAATTCACTTAAATACCACTTTGGTTAGGATCCAAAACAAAGGCTTGGAACATGGTTTGGAAATTATGGTATGGAATGAGGTTTGGGATTTTGGAGGGAAATGAAATTTAACCAAATATCAAATGATGTTCTAGATCCTTCTCAAGTGCAAAAATGAGCTTTCAAGTGATCAAAATTGGACCCCAAAGCAGCTCCACTTGAAAATTCACGTACAGGGCAAATTCTGCTATGGTTAACCGGTTAACCATATGCGTTAACCAGTTAACACAGTTAAAACTTCAATTCTGGGTTGATTTTCAAATGGTTAATCAATTAACCATATGTGTTAACCGATTAACACCTTCAAAAATTTGAATTTGGCGCCTTTTGGTGGGAAATCTGTCCATTTGCCCTGTTTCAACTGTCTGGAGCTCTGTTTAGCTGCTGAACCTCATTTTTGACCGTTGTCACTGTGAAAATGCTTGTTATGAGTCTGAATACTGATTTCTGATCTGAAATTAACCTGCAAAATAAAATCAGTCTTCTGACCTCTGGGCAAAATAAATGCCCGAGCCTCTGATGCCCGCTGTTTGTGATTCTGTCTCTTGCTCCGAAATACACCTGAGCCACAGGAACACCCTGATCCCATGCCTCGAGACCGAATGCTATGCAATGCAAAATGCTAAATGCGAAAATGAAACATAAGCCAAGTACAAAAACGAGAAGGCAAATTTTGGGGTGCTACAGCTGCTCCTATTCAAACAACTTGGACCTGAAGAGAGGAAAAGCATCCGCTTTCCAACATTCAAAGTACAAGGTGATTGAATACAAAAGAACCCAGAAATTTGCACCCCGCGGGAATGCAAAACAGCGACTACCAACCAAGAGTCGGAAAACGATGCACTGGGGATAACAATCCAATATAATCTAAACTTCATCCAAAAGATGCCAACCAAAAAGTCGGGAAAACGCCCGGAGGATACCAACCAAAAGTTGAAATAAGGACCAACAGATACCAACCAAGAGTTGGGACGAAACCATCAACGAATACCAACCAAGAGTCGGGACAAACTTCTCTCACAAAATACCAACCAAGAGTCAGAACAAACCCTGCTGGGGAACAAAAGAGTAACCAAACAACTTCGTGGAGACTCCACCGGGGAAAGAGTAGACTAATCAGACGACTCAATGGAGCACAAGCTTCTACCATAAGACTGCAATCAAAGAATTCCATCCAAGAGATGGGATAAAAACCTAAACACTACCAACCAAGAGTCGGGATTAACGCCACACCAACCAGAACATCCATGACGAGACGACTTCACCAGGGAGTCAACATCCATCACAGGACAACAATCTAACTGCATCATCCAAAAGATGAGATGAGGGTCACTCTCTGGGGACAAAACCACCCCTACCAACCAAGAGTCGGAATCCATACTAACCATAATTTACATAGCGAGACGACTTCGCTAAGGAGGCACACTGACCAAAAGTCAGAATCAACAACCAGAGTACCAAGGTTACCAACCAAGAGTTGGAAAATCGTCAACAAATTAACCACACCGGATATGGCGACCTTACTGGGGAATCCAAGGCTACCAACCAAGAGTTGGAAAACAAACCAACATCCACGACTGACCATACCGGAGAAACCAACCACCAACCAAAAGTTGGAAAATGCCAAATCTCCTCATCAACCAAAAGTTGAGATAATGACTCCACTGATGAATAAAGGAAGGACTACCAACCAAAAGTTGAAAACACCAGATCTTCTTATCAACCAAAAGTTGAGGTAAAGACTCCTCAGGGGACAAAGGAAGACTACTAACCAAAAGTTGGAACAACAATAGACGTCTCAGACTGACCCTACTGAGGAAAAGGGGAACGCCAACCAAGAGTTGGGACAACCGCAGGGGAAAACATCCAACCAAAAGTCGGAAAACCAAGGTACTAACCAACAATTAGAATCACCATGAAACCCCACTGATCAAAGGTCGGAACACAAGCTGCTAACCAAGAGTTAGGATTATTGGGAGAAAGATCTTCATCGATCCAAAGCTACTAACCAAGAGTTAGGATGACTGGGGGACGCTACACGAAGCTGACTCCACCACAGAAGACTACCAACCAAAAGTTGAGATGATCATCCCGGATTATCAAACAAGAGTTGAAATAAAAGGCCACTAACCAAGAGTTAGAACAATGGCTACTAACCAAGAGTTAGAACAACAAAGATTATCAACCAAGAGTTGAAATAGAGACTCCGCGGGGGGAAACCAGAGATTACCAACCAACAATTAGGATCACCTTCTAGGCCAACCAAAAGTTAGAACGTCAAATACAATCATCAGAACTACACCGGAGGGTACCGACCAAAAGTTGGAATCCACGAATCTGCTGAGAGAAATAAAGAATAACCACCAAAAGTTGGAATAACATCCAAACACCACTAGGTTATCAACCAAAAGTTGAAATAAACGACGATGGCCAACCAAAAGTCGAAACAACTCTGTTGGGAAAGAACCACAAGCTTGACCAGGGAAGAGAACGCTCGCCAGCGACTCACCTGGAAAAAGCGAAAACATTCACCCAAACTACTCAGCTGGGAAGAATCTGATAAAATACCCGATCCAGAAATCCATCCTGATGAAAACCCCTTGATTCAAACAAATCTCTGCCGAAAAAGACATCCGGTCCCAAAACACCAAACCTGGCTTATGCTTCAGATGCTTATGTTTGAAAATGGCGTAATGCTCCATACGAAATGGAAATGCTATGCATTTGGGAGGATGCTAATGCAAATGCAAATGCAAAAGAACCAACCCAGCAAAATAAATGCTAGGGAGAAAAGATACTCACTCCGCTGGGGAGAAAAAACAACTCATACCGGGAAGAAATCCACACCGCTGGGGATTAAATCCTCTGGGAAACTGAATAGCTCTGCGGAGACACAAGAAATTCGATGCTTAAATCAAACCCCTTCTGCTGAGGAAACCGTCTCTGCGGGGGAAAACCGTCGACCGCCGAAGATTGACTTTATCCTGCTCAAGAAACCTGCCCTGAACGACATTCCTGAAAACTCTATCCTGCTCAGGGAGAAAATCCACTCTGCTTGGGATTACATCAAATATCAACCTACTCTTGCAGAGGAAAATCAGATACTCTTACTCTACGGGAAACTTGAATCCACTGGGGAAAACCCAGACTCCTGTTCTACCACTTACTCTATTGAGAGAATCAGCATTGCACTCAGCTCAAGAAAATCCTGAACCGACTCCGTGGGGAAAGGACGTCGCCGACGTTGCCTCCGCTGGAGAAGAAAACTGGTTAAAAACCACCTTACCGCTGAGGGAAACAATTCTATCCTGTTCTACTGAGAACAAACTTCCACCCCGTCGGGGACTCACTTTTTCACGAAGACAAAGCTTTGTTCTGTTGGGGGAAATAACATTTCAATCTAGATAATCGGACCCTGCCGGAGAGGACTCAACTCTTCTGGGGATAAGCTGACCATTTCACCGAGGAAGCGAAATCTCTGCTAGGGGAAAACAAGCCTCTCGCTTGCTCATGCCTGACTGCATTTACCTGTGGGGAACAAGTCCATTCTGTCGGAAGTATCACACTTAACCCGCTGAGAATACCCGGCTGACAACCACTGCCACTTGTTGCAACTTGAACTGCTGAGGATAAGGGAAACTCACCTGATTGTGATAACCCTGTTGACATGCAACAAAGAAAAACAATAGAGATGCTTTACATGTGAAATGGTTACCTTAGTTACCATCCATGATACTTGTCGATCAAGCAAAGTCAGCGCTTTCGTTATGCTCTGTACAACCTCTTGCTTTCACCTGCAATGTTTACCAAAATAACAGACATTTCGCAAACAAAATAGTAAAAAGGACAAGAAAAAGAAAACTCTTTGACTGAAGTGAATACTTTATTGATGAAAAGCCTGTAAATAGGCAGATTACAATTCAGATGCAATTCCTGAAAAGAGGTAATTGCTCAAAAACAAGAAAACAAATACAATAAAAATATCGGCAATGTGGAAACAGACAACCACCATGTGTCGATTCAGCTATGACCTGTATGTCTTTAATGTTCCCCTTGTTTCATCTTCTGACAAGACTGACTGGACTGATTCCTTTCCTTCGGGATAACTGCTCACAAGCTAACAGATCGAACGCAGACCGTGATCATTTGCTTTTTAAATCCCTAACTTTTGCCTGGATTTCCCCTTTCGGGTTTTCAATCCACTGGGATACCCATTTTTGCCAAAGTCACCTTTTCAGGTTTTCAACTTTGCAAGTTTACATCTTTTATTTTTATCCCTAATTTTTGCCCGAATCTTTTCCTTTTATGGTTCACCGGGATGCCCCATTTTTGCCTGGACTCTTCTTTTTGTGTCCAGCGGGTCTCTTTTAAGCAAAGTATTTTTTAACCACGTCCGCGTTCATAGGGGACGAAAAATCTTCACCGTCCATAGTAGATAGTAATAAGGCTCCGCCAGAGAAAACCTTTCTTACCACATACGGACCTTCATAATTAGGAGTCCATTTTCCCCTGTGATCTGTCTGAGGAGGAAGGATCCTTTTCAACACCAAATCACCTGTCTGGAAGCACCGAGGACACACTTTCTGATCAAAGGCTTTCTTCATCCTACTCTGGTACAACCGGCCATGCGCGATGGCTGCTAATCTCTTTTCATCAATCAAGCTCAGCTGATTCAACCGGTTCGCACCCATTCAGCTTCCTCAAGTTTCACATCCGACAAAACCCTTAAAGAAGGAATCTCAACTTCTAATGGCCGGACTGCTTTCGTACCATACACCAGTGAGAAAGGAGTTGCCCCGGTTGATGTACGCACCGAAGTACGATAATCGTGAAGAGAAAAAGGCAACATCTCATGCCAGTCTTTGTAGGTCACAACCATCTTCTGCACAATCTTCTTGATATTCGTATTAGCCGCCTCAACAACACCATTCATCTCCGGACGATATGGAGAAGAATTGTGATGTTCTATCTTGAAACTCTGACACAGTTCCTTCATCATTTTGTTATTCAAATTTGAACCATTATCAGTAATGATTATCTCCGGAATACCATAACGACAAATGATGTCCTTCTTTATGAATCGGGCGACCACCTGCTTCGTGACATTAGCGAAGGACGCTGCTTCTACCCACTTCGTAAAGTAATCAATCGCGATCAGGATGAAGCGATGTCCATTAGAAGCAGTCGACTCAATCTTTCTAATCACATCAATTCCCCACATGACAAAAGGCCAAGGAGATCTCAACACATTCATAGGAGTTGGTGGCACATGCACCTTATCCGCCAAATCTGGCATTTATGACACTTTCTGGCGTATTTGAAACAATCGGATTCCATTATCATCCAATAATACCCAGATCTCAACAATTTTCTAGCTATTGCATGTCCACCGGTATGAGTACCAAAAGAACCCTCGTGGACTTCCTCCATCAACAGGTTTGCTTCAAGGTCATCAACACAACGCAGCAAGACCATGTCGAAATTTCTCCTGTAGAGCACATCGTCTTTGTTCAGATAGAAATTACCAGCTAACCTCCTCAGAGTTTTCTTATCTCTGCTGGATGCCCCAGATGGGTACTCCTGAGTCTTGAGAAAATGCTTGATATCGTAATACCAAGGCTTTCCATCAGATGCTTTCTCAACAGCAAACACAAAAGCAGATCTATCAAGACACATGATGGTAATAACAGGAGTTTCATTCCAGAAATTCACTTTATACATCGAAGCGAGCGTGGCCAAGGCACCTCCCATCTGATTTTCAGCCCTCGGCATATGATGGAAATCAACTCTATCGAAGAAAGGCAGCAGTCTCCTTGCATAATCTCTATAAGGCACCAGATTGGCCTGACAAGTTTCCCATTCTCCTTTGATTTGGTTAACGACCAGTGCTGAGTCACCGTATACATTCAGATTCTTAATCCTCATATCAACGACCTCTTCTAAACCCATAATGCAAGCTTCATACTCGACTTCATTATTGGTGCAAGCGAATGTCAACCGGGCGGTGAACGATATATGAGAACCGTGAGGCGTAGTAATGATCGCGCCGATTCCATTATCATATGAATTAATTGCTCCGTCGAAAACCAATTTCCACTGAGACTTTCTCTCAGGACCCTCGTCAGGTAAAGGCTCATCACAGTCTTTCATTCTCAAAAACATGACATCTTCATCTGGAAAGTCAAACTTCATCAGCTGATAATCCTCAATCGGCTGTTCTGTGAGATATTCCGACAGGACGCTTCCCTTAATGGCTTTCTGGGAAGCGTACTGAATATCATACTCTGTTAACACCATTTGCCATCGGGCAATCCTTCCGGAGAGTGCTTGTTTTTCAAAGACATATTTGATTGGATCCATCTTTGAAATCAATAGGGTAGTGTGGTTTAACATGTACTGTCTCAAACGCTTTGCGGCCCAAGCGAGTGCACAACACGTTTTTTCCAGCATCGAGTACCTCGACTCACAATCGGTGAATTTCTTACTCAGGTAATAGATGGCGTGCTCTTTTCTACCTGACTCGTCCTGTTGACCGAGCACACACCCCATTGAATTTTCAAGAACCGTGAGATACATTATCAATGGTCTCCCTGCAACTGGAGGCATGAGTATTCGAGGTTCCTGTAGATATTCTTTTATTCTTTCAAAGGCCTTCTAACAATTTCCATTCCACCTGTCCGTTTGACCTTTTCTCAGCAATTTGAATATTGGTTCACAAGTGGCTGTAAGATGAGGTATAAACCTTGCAATGTAGTTTAATCTCCCTAGGAAACCACAAACCTCTTTTTCCGTTCTTGGCTCAGGCATTTCTTGTATAACTTTTATTTTGGCAGGATCTACCTCAATACCCTTTTCACTAACAATGAAACCCAATAACTTTCCAGATCTCACCCCGAAGGTGCACTTGTTAGGATTCAGCCTCAGCTTGAACTTCCTCAACCTTTCAAACAATTTCAGAAGATCGACCAGATGTCCCTCCTCCGTATGTGACTTTGTTATCATGTCATCCAATTAGACTTCCACCTCGTGATGAATCATGTCATGAAACAAAGTGACCATCGCCCGCTGATAAGTTGCCCCTGCATTTTTTAATCCGAAGGGCATCACCTTATAGCAAAAAGTCCTCCTTGGTGTGATGAAAGTAGTTTTCTCCATGTCCTCTGGGGCCATCTTGATTTGGTTATACCCAGAGAAGCCATCCATGAATGAAAACACAAAATATTGAGCGGTGTTATCAACCAACACATCAATGTGAGGGAGTGGGAAATCGTCTTTCGGGCTCGCTTTATTCAGATCTCGATAATCAACACACATCCTGACCTTTCCATCTTTCTTAGGCACAGGAACAATATTAGCGATCCACGAAGGGTAATTCGTGACAGCAAGAAACCCAACATTCAACTGCTTTTGAACTTCTTCTTTGATCTTGACTGCCATGTCAGGCCTTGTCCGTCTCAACTTCTGATTGACTGGCGAGCAATCTTCTCTGAGAGGTAACTGGTGTACCACAATATCTGTATCCAACCCAGGCATGTCTTGGTAAGACCAAGCGAAGATATCCTTATACTCACGGAGCATTTCAACCAATCTTCTCTTGACACTGTCTTCCAATACAACCCCCACTTTAACCTCTTTCTTGTCATCCTCGGTACCCAGATTGATAATCTCAATATCATCCTGATGAGGCACAATGACCCTTTCCTCTTGCTTGAGAAGCCTGGCTAACTCCTCGGGTAGTTCACAGTCTTCGTCAGTCTCATCTTCAGCTTGATAAATGGGATTATCAAAGTCATACGAAGTCATAGTTGAACCTGAATCGATGGCATCTGATAGAAAAGACCTGCATGAGGATGTTATGTTTATTATGCGATGCAACAAACAAAACACATTGCCATTTTTCTGTTAAGTATAAATGCAAAACAAAAACAAGAAAAACAGGGATCACAAAATGTGAATGCGAAACATCTTTTATTAATGATAAATTGTAAATAACAAGAAGGCCCCACAAATGGGTCACTACGTCTTGGGCAGAACGCAGGATTGAACATAATCAAAACAATGAATATTACTCTGCAGCAATAACATGAATGATTTCTTCAGTATTCCAGTTGCACAGCTTCTGGCCGGGAGTACATGGACGGATCCATGCATCCATGTCGTAGTCACTGTCACCTTCGTCGTCTTCAACGACATTGATCCGATCAAAAATCACACCACTGCTGGTGAACTGAACTGGCCCCTTGTATCTTGGAATCTGAGAAGAACCAGAGGGTTTGTATCCCAAGCTAAACTTGTCTTGCTTGACAGGAACATCGAGAACTTGACCCCACTTCTGAGACGAGCCGGATTCTACGATAGCACGGGCTTCCTTTAGTGACGACATTGAAACCTCTGGACCCTTGGCTGCTACACGAGACTTCCCCTGAATCTGAACTGTTTCAAATGCCTGGCAAAGCGTTTCGTGGATCTCACCATCCACTTCTACATATTTGAAGGACGACAAATGGCTAACCATAATGTCCTCTTCATCGCACACAGTAACTATGCTCCCTCCCACCATGTATTTCAGCTTTTGATGCAACGTTAAGGTAACTGCCCCAGCAGCATGTATTCAAGGTCGGCCGAGCAAACAACTGTATGTTGGCTGGATATCCATGATATAGAAGGTTGCATCAAAAATCTCCGGTCCTATCTGAATAGGTAGCGTGATTTCTCCAAATACTGATCTCTTCGATCCATCAAAAGCCCTAACCACCAGATCACTGGGCGTGCACAACAAACCCTGAATGTCCAACTTCATCAATGCCTTCTTCAGAAGCACATTGAGGGATGACCCCGTATCAATCAAGACATGTGACATCAGAGATCCTCTACACTCCAACGATATGTGCAGAGCACGATTATGATCCTCCCAGCCGGAGTCAGATCTAAATCAGTAAAGCCGAGACCATTGTCGGCATTCACGTGAGCGACTACCCCCTCCAACTGATTGACAGAAATCTCCTGGGGTACGTACGCTGCATTCAAAACTTTCAACAGAGCATTGCGATGCGCCTCCGAACTCATCAACAATGACAAGATAGAAATTTTCGACGGAGTTTGATTCAAGTGATCCACAATTTTGTAGTCACTCTTCCGAATTAACCTCATAAATTTCTATGTATCCTTTGAGAGATCATCAGCAATAACTTAGGGTTGGGCATTCTCTTCAATCTCAACCTTATGCTTACCCCTGTCATTCTTATCAGCAATAACCTCTGGTGGAGAGAAAACCCTACCACTTCTGGTAATACCTCTTGTTAGAACACAGATTGGTTCTTAATAATTACTCTTTGTTTTGATGATAACTGTTAGGAAATTTATATTTAAGAATTATATACTCTAAAATTTGTTTGAGAGTTTTACTGCAGATTAAAATTATATTAACTCTCTAGAAGCAAATCTGCCTTGAATACAAGAAGCTATTCTGACTCTGAAGCGCCAGATGCATCTTACAGAAGAATCTGCTTGTTCCTTACAGAAGATCCTGAGCGTAGTCTCCAGAAGGATCTGAAGCAAGAAGCTCCAGAACATTCTGAGTCAGAAGCATCTGAAGATAATCAGAAGCATCTGAAGATAGTCAGAAGCATCTGAAGCTGAAGCATCAGAAGTATAGAAGAATATTGATTGAAGAGTTTCTCAAGCACTTAGTCTACAGAAGTTTCTGAAGGTACTTATGCTGCCAAGTACTGAAGTTCTGTGTCAAGATGCTCTGATGATAAACACGCTAGAAGCACACAAGCTGCAGAAGACTCTGATGCAGCCTAGTTCTGAATCTCATCAGAAGACTCTGATCTATTCAAACTCTGAAGAACTTGCTGAAACTGAAGAAGTGTTTTCAAGAATGTATCCGTTGGAATCATTCAACGTCTCTTTCCTTATTTGTGCTAGACACACTTCCACAGACAAAAAGGATTTATCTGTGCCATCTATTTCTAGGAAAGGTCAGTACATGTGAAGACAAAAAGGCTCAGACCTTTTGGACTCTCTTTTCAACGTGCTTGAATCAGCTGCCTATAAAAGGAGTTTCTCACTTCATTCTTCAGTGCTACACACTTGCTGAAAAGAAATCACATATTCTATAAGCTCTCATTCTTATTCTTCATAAAATCTTATTGTACTTAAAACTTAAGAGAAAAATCACTGTTGTGATTATAGCTTTATAGAAGCATTAAACACTCTTGTATTTAATTTACATTGTTTGTAAAGGATATTCCTTAAGAGGATTCAGTGTGAATCAGTAGCTCTTGAGAAGACTAAGAACTGTAGTTCTTAGGTGATACTATTGTAATCAGGTTGATTTAATAGTGGATTAAGTCCTTGTTGAGAAAGGCAAATCACTATGGAAGGGTGGACTGGAGTAGTTGTTTAACGAACCAGGATAAAAATAATTGTGTGATTAATTTCAAGTATTAATTTTCCATACTTATTCAACCCCCCCCCCCCCCCCCCCCCCCCCTTCTAAGTAATATCTCACCTTCAGTTGGTATCAGAGCTCCGGTTCTGAGTGTGCTATCACTTAACAGTGTCAGTAAAGATCCAGAGGAGATATACTTTGATCTATATATTTATTTGTTATCATGGCTGATAATTCAATGTCAAATATCAACAATAAATATGAAGAGAGGGATAGGATCAGTACCAAACCTCCAATGTTTGATGGAGAAAAATTTGATTATTGGAAAGATAGAATAGAAAGTTTTTTTCTTGGGTATGATGCTGATCTTTGGGATTTGGTCATTGATGGATATGAACATCCTACTGGAGAGTGTAACACGGTGGGAGAACTGACTTTAAACAATGTTGCGGATAGCAAGAGTCGCCACCGACTTTTATTTTATCCATAAGGAAAGGTTATAAAAGAACAGGAAAGACCTTAGAGAATATTTTGGGTCCGGGGGGTAGGTTATGAAAAGGGAAGGTATTAGCATCCTTTTCATCCATGGTTATCCATGGGCTCTTAGGTACTTAAGCTCACTTTTGAATTGTTTTGAAATTGTAGTGTGTGAATAGAAAATTTTCAGAATAGTTAATAAATAATCCATGTGAGGATGTGTTAAGAACTTGTTTGAAAACTTGTTGAAAATTTGTTTAAGTGCGAAACAGTTTTGAAGTGAGCAAGCACCTAGGAGTAACCTACCCTAATGTTTAAAGGTCTTTCTTATTCTTCATTCTTTCCTTTAGTAAGACTATCCCTACTAAAATGGAGTAGGTAGTCCTTACTTTGGATGTTAAGGGACTAGTGAGGGACAATTGGATTTTTGAAGGCCATTGTGGGGTGTAATAAGCAAACTGGAGGGACTATCATCATTTTTCGAAAGGGACTCGATTCGTAAAGGCAACCATAAGGGACTTTGATGATTTTTCTATTTGAGGGACTTGCTTTATACACCCCACTTAACCATTATTCGTAGGCAACTTGAGGGATATCCTTAGGAAGTGAGACGGCGATTAAAATCGACTTACGTGTGTGACGTGTTTATTTTAATTATCTTTATTTAAAAGCGATCTAAATTTATTTTAATATTACATACATGTTGTTACACTCCCTAATTACTAACCATAATGATAATTAAATAATTAAACAACTTTACATCCAAGAAACAATTACAAAATAATAAGCAAAATAATTAAATAGCAAAGATAAATAAAATATAAATAAGCAATAATAAATAATAAAGGGGGTTAATTCTAAGTTTACTCGGCAAGACATCGCATCTTGTGCCTACGTATCCTTACGGGAGTGGAATCAGAGTAATCGTAGTTCCCCTCAATAGGGAGGTTAGAAACTTCTTGACTGTGGTCAAGGTCTCAAGGGGAATAAACGCATCTTAAGGACACACTTACGTGGAGTGTAGAAACTCCAAATCTCTACGTTGAAATGTTAAGTTGTAATTAGGGTTAAGTTAGGGATTCCCCGGCGGGAAACCCTAAAATGAGCGCGGCGGCTCTTTGACCTAATGCTAGGGGTAAAATTGTAATTTTGTCCACGGCGAGACATGTATGAAAATTTAGGGTTTGTAAGAGGTTGTAAGGGTTTGAAGTTGAGGGCTATTGGCGCGGCGACCAAAAACTAGACCTAACCTTAGGATGTGTGTGATGTGACAGGATAATTGATGAATGTGTGAGATAATTGAATTGTGCACACAGAGAATAATGACCTAATTTAACCATGCAAGCAGAAATTTAAAAGCAGTAATTAAAGCGCGATTGTTAGGGTTCGCAAGATTACAACCGAGAAGCAGTTACAATAATAATAAAACTTAAATAAAACACCACGCAATAGTAGTGATCATGAGCTGTAAAAGATGAACACCTGTTAGTAAACAAAGTTAGACAGTAATGGGACGGGTCAGGAGAAAAAAAATGCAATACTGAAGATTTGCGTTGTTTTGAAAGAGATGTTGAATGAAGCTATAAAAAAAAGAAAAGAGTGAGGTTAGTTAGAAAAAAACATTTTAAATTTAATCTTAAAAAAAAAAGTTTTAACTTAGATATTTTTTAAAAAAAGATTTTAAGTTATTTATTAAAAAGGTTTTTTTATTTTTATTTATTTTTAAAAAAAACAATTTTAATATTTTTAAAAAAATTTATTAAAGTTCAACTACTAATTAAAATGAAAAAGAAAAATAAAAGGTTTTATGAAACAAGTTTTAAATTTTAAAAAAAAACAAAAAAAAGGTTTTAAAACATTTTAAAAAAACAACAAAAATGAAAAGGGTTGGGCCGGTCATCACTCCCGGACCCAACCCGGTTAGTGTGTATATGCATCAAAATCAAATTAGGGTTTCAGCACCCTTTGATCCCCTTCGCGGCGCCGTTTGCATTCTTCTTCTCCTCTCTCGATTCTCTCTCGCTCGCGCTCTCATCACGATATCGCCCATTATTCTTCTTCGTTTATGGCTTCTGTCTCCCCTTTTTCTTTCGTATCACCTTCTCCACACACTAAGAAACAGAAACAAACGGTTAATATGCTGATAATGGAGCGAAAAGCTTATGGTGGGTTCAATCGGAGGCAATGATGGTAAACTGAGCTTCGACGGAAGGGATTTGCTCGTCGTGGCTTTAAACGGCGCCGGTGAATTCTCTCCCTCTCGCGACCACTAGGGTTTGCTTGCGACTTGTCCGTTCTTGTCGTTTTTTCTCGCGTTTCACTCAGGTGATATCATTCCCTTTTATAACCCTCTTTTGACTCTCTTTTGGGCCTTGGATTGTTGGATACACGTTATTTTTACTGAAACGATTTGATTTGATTTTATGGAACTTTGGTGAACCGATGCTACTTTGATCTGATTGAGATTCTGATATGATTTTCTTATGTTTCGTTTGAAAACTTTCCCCATTTGGATTCACTTTGATTGGATTTGATTTACGATTTATCTCTGATATGTTCTGATTTCCTTTTTTAGATTTGATTTGGACTCATTGCTGGTATGGCTTATTTTCCTGATGCAGTTTGGATTAGCTTTTCCTCTTCTTCTTTCAGAGAGAACTGGTAGTTTCAGATACTGCCGGATTGGTGTCGCCGAGGGGGGTACGATGCGGTGATGATGACATTCTAGTCTGAACTGACCAGGGAATTGATACCGCTGCTTGCCGCCTTCGATTATGTTGCGACGGTTGCTTCTGGCTTCGACTGATAGGACTGTTTGTCTAAGGCTATGATGTGTGAACTGAGCCTCGGCTTCGCATTCTGGTTTTCCAATATCACCACATTTGGTTGAGGCTTGTGTTCAAATTGACGCGCGAGCATGATTGTGAACCTACCTCGCTTTTCTGGTATGATTTGGGCTGTTTCTATGCTTTGTTTGGTGTGATTTGATAACTACACTTTGATATCCTGTTTGGTTGCAAGAACGGTCCTTTTGACTGCTGCTTTTCCAAGTGGTAATATGGACTCTGATCTAATTCTTGCATCATGGTTTTTTAGTCTTGAATTGGCTCGATCTTGCTGTTTTCTCGTTTGGCTTGCAGCTTCGTCTTTTGTCACAACTGATACAACTTGACTCTGTTTATGAACTGCTTATGCTTTGGTTTATTTGTTGAACTGCATTCATCTAGCCCTGGACGCCCTTTTTACCTTGATGCTATCGTGAATTCCTGTTTTATGAACCAATTTTGATGCATCTCTGAACTTAATTGAACTGGCTGAACTCTTTTCTTGCGTCTGTTGTTCCATTGGTTGAGTGACTTATGAATTCCATGCAGTTTGTAAATCTTTTTTTGGCTTTGAGTTTCGTTAAGAACTTTGGAAAATTCTGATGCTGTTTTGTGAATTTCAGGTTTGGAAAAAAATGAGCACAAAGTGATTAGACCTGCCGGCATCCGGGTCTGAATCCAGCTTGACTATACTGCCTTACTCTCATATCAGTTTGGAAATCCAATCGCGGCGAAACGAATCAGTCCCACTTCATTTATATTTTTCTATCTCTCGGATGTCCCATTTTGATAAGAACATGTATTACCTGATCTGACGCCTACGGCGCGGATCGGTAACGGGGGTAGGACGCGGCTTCGGTTGTGCCACTCCCGACACTCGATGATGACAATGTTCTGAGAGTGTCAAATTTATCTTTCTAACATATTCCTACTCTGTTCTGTTTTGTTTCTCTTATTTTTTGCAGGTGATCGGGAACTTCGAGGAACACTCAAGGGAAGGATACCATGAAGAAGCCTTAGGAGTTTTTAGGATTTAGGATTTTTTAGAGTAGATGTAACATTTGTAAATGTAATCTCACAGCAATTCAAATGTGAAATGATTCACTTCCTTTTGTAAAATGATATTCTTATGAAATAAAAATTCCATGATCATTCAACTTTGAATCTATTTATATTTATTTCTAGTTATAAATTATAAACATTTGTGAAAAATCCACAAATATTTAAATTCATTATTCTAGTCATAAACCATAAATACTCACGAATGATATTCTTGCTCATGTACTTGTCTCGTTGGTAGTCCTAATCTCATCACCTGACTTCATTCATTTGGATTCTAGCCATCAATATTCTCCTCATTTTCTAACCAAACGCGAATGTGCGCCGTAATCACAACAGATTTAGTATCAATGATGATATTGCCCGTAATTGAATTCCACTGACCAAATGATATAAGCAACAATCCAATAATACCCAATTAAACTGCGCCTTATTAACAGCAACGGAAATGCTCTGGAAATAAACCATGAGCGATAAAATGGACCTTAAATCCAGTTATGCCCGACAAATTTCGATACCGAACACATCGAATTGGCACCTTGATATAATCAAAACAGGTGATAAATAAATGCCTCAGAAATAGTGTCTCAAGTGTCTCACAGCTCAGTAACAGCCCGTCTTCAAAGAATTAGCGGGATCCACGTAAAAATGACCAAAATACCCCTGGGACCAAATCTGAAGTCTTGGAAGTCCATTTAGCCTGATTAAAGTCAAAACCCTAGTGTTGGATGCACTGCTTAGGAGGTGCATTGTCTGAGGGAATTGTCAACTCTTCTGACCAATTGTGAACTTTGTGAACCTTGTGAACATCATGAAGTGGCTTTGTAGGCCCCATGACCCTTAGGAAAGCTTTGTAAACATTGTGAATCTTGTGAACCTTCTTAGAACACAAAGTCTTGTATGGTGAGGGCAAATTTTGGGGTGCAACAGCTGCCCCTGTTCAATTTTCTGAAACCTGAGGGGTTAGATTGGTATATTTGCCAGTCGTAACCTGGAAGGTTGAAGGGGATTGAACACAAAAGCCCAAAAATTTGCACTCACCAGTGCACGGAGTGATATTGATGGTTGGTTGAACATGATTGAGTGGGCTTAAAGATGCCACTAGGGGAAAGTTCTTCAGTAGTATAATGAGAACTGTCAGGAGTCTGGAGTAATACTGATGTAATAGCATGTCTTCATGAGGATAGAGCAATCAATAATGATAACCCTAAAGCAGTCTTGAAGTGATAAATCTGACCTCAGGAGGATAGAGCAATCAATAGCTCTAAAGCAGTCTTGAAGTAATAATGGCTTCAGGAGGATAGAGCAATCAATAGCTCTAAAGCAGTCTTGAAGTAATAGAATGGCTTCAGTAGGATAGAGCAATCAACAGCTCTAAAGCAGTCTTGAAATAATAATGTGATATGTCTTCAGGAGGATAGAGCAATCAATAGCTCTAAAGCAGTCTTGAAGTAATGATTTCAGGAGGATAGAGCAATGGATAGCTCTAAAGCAGTCTTGAAATAATAATGTAATTTCAGGAGGATAGAGCAATGGA
Organism: Lathyrus sativus; assembly: GCA_963859935.3. NCBI lineage: Eukaryota > Viridiplantae > Streptophyta > Magnoliopsida > Fabales > Fabaceae > Lathyrus > Lathyrus sativus. The sequence goes on from OZ012737.1 coordinate 518,874,930, forward strand.
TAACTCTAAAGCAGTCTTGAAATAATTAGATGGCTATCAGGAGGATAAAATAACCCTGAGGTTACAATAAAGCAGTCCCAAAGTAATAAGAAGCTCATCAGGAGGATAAAGTAACCCTGAGGTTACAATAAAGCAGTCCCAAAGATCATAAGCTTGTTTGTTGGATAATTAACCTGAAAACAAGGTAGCATTCTGTATAACAACATTAGTTTATGCTTTATGTATGCATGTATGACATGATGCACTTAGGTAATGTACTATAGACATATATGTTATGGTATGATGTAAATGATGTATGTATGCTATGACACTGCTGGAAGTGTCTGGATATCCTTGTTTAACAACTGCTGGCCAAGGAAAATAAATCCCGATTCGTTGTTGAAGAATACATAACCCTCCGTCTGCTGGGGATAACAAGGTATAGATAACCTCCCGTTGTTGGGGATAACAAGGTATAGATAACCTCCCGTTGTTGGGGATAGTAGGGTATAGATAACCTTCGTTTTCGTTTGATAGTAGGATAAGTATAACATCCCGTCTTCGTTCATCGTGCCCTTATTGGAAAGTAATTTCCCGTATATCCGTATGAGGATAAAAGAGATGGATATAAATTCCAGGGGAGATTAGACTTTGTGAAAATGGATTAGTCCCACTGATGGTTTGTAACTATCTTGTAAAGATGAACCGGCGAAGCTTCGTTGAAATCCTTCCCTCGTTCGTCCTTAGTAAATACTATTACTGCATTTTCATGCATTTCTGGTAAACATCAATCATATTAAAAGCATACCTGCATTTCTGGTAAACATCAATCATATTCAAAGGCATACATTCAAACACAACCAATGGACGTTTCGCTTATGTAAATAGGGTAAAAGTAAATCTGGATTCAAAAGATGGAATTTATTTATATCAAAAGTGACCCATACACGGGTAAGTTTGTACAAGGAGACATAAACCCTAGTAAGAGAATTTTGTCATGAAGTTTTACAAAAAGAATCAGCTATGTGGGAAATAATCCTATTGAGTTTCAATTCTACTATTGCCACTCAAGTATCTCATCTTCTTGCTGTTGAGACGGAAACGATTGGATTGAGCTTTATCTGTTTGAGCTTGAGTAAGTAGTACAACTGGTTGCAGTTTCATGAGTGATCCAAACGAGACATAGTCATACGCTTTAATCCCTAACTTTTGCTTGGATTGCCCTTTCAGGTTTTCAATCCATCGGGATACCCTTTTTTGCCCAAGCCGCCTTTTCAGGTTTTCGACTTGCCGGGTGTACATCTTTTTATATATATATATCCCTAATTTTTGCCCAAACCCTTTTGGTTTGCCGGGATGCCCTTATTTTTGCCTAGGCCTGTCAACCTAGCGGGTCTCTTTTTATGCGTAGTATTTTTTAACTATGTCTGCGTTTACAGGTTGTGGGAAGTCTTCACCATCCATTGTAGTCAGTATCATGGCACCTCCTGAGAACACTGTCTTGACTACAAATGGTCCCTCATATGTTGGAGTCCACTTGCCCCTAGGATCACCCTGTGGTAATATGATACGCTTGATTACCAAGTCACCAGCCTGATATACCTTTGGCTTAACCTTCTTGTTAAAAGCTTTGATCATCCGTTTCTGGTACATCTGGCCATGACAAACTGCTGCTAACCTTTTCTCATCAATCAAATTTATCTGGTCAAGTCGAGTCTGAATCCACTCATCTTCATCCAAGCCTGCATCCTTCATAATTCTCAAGGAGGGGATCTGAACTTCAATAGGCAGAACTGCTTCCATACCATAGACTAAGGAGAATGGGGTTGCCCCTGTTGAAGTACGTATTGTAGTACGATAGCCATGCAGAGCAAATGGTAACATCTCGTGCCAATCCTTGTAAGTAACAGTCATCTTCTGTACAATCTTCTTAATGTTCTTATCAGCAGCTTCAACTGCCCCATTCATCTTTGGACGATACGGAGAAGAGTTGTGATGCTTAATCTTGAACTGCATCTTCGAAATCAACAAGGTAGTATGGGTCAACATATACTGTCTTAGTCGGCGAGCAGCCCATGCCAAAGCGCAGCAAGTTTTCTCGAGCAGTGAGTATCTTGTTTCACAGTCGGTAAACTTTTTGCTAAGGTAGTATATTGCCTGCTCTTTTCGACCAGACTCGTCATGTTGCCCCAATACACACCCCATTGAGTTGTCTAATACTGTTAAATACATAATCAAGGGTCTTCCATCAACTGGTGGCATTAAAATTGGGGGTTCTAGCAAATATCTCTTGATTTCATCAAAGGCAGTCTGGCACTCATCATTCCATTCCATCACCTGATCTTTCTTCAACAACTTGAAGATTGGCTCACAAATGGTAGTTAATTGGGAAATAAATCTTGCAATGTAGTTCAATCGTCCCAAGAAACCTCTAACCTCCTTCTCAGTACGGGGAGCTGGCATCTCTCGTATAGCTTTCACTTTTGCAGGATCCACTTCAATACCTTTTCCACTGACAATGAAACCCAGGAGCTTTCCAGATCTAACTCCAAAAGTACACTTGTTTGGATTTAATCTCAACCTGTATTTCTTCAACCTCTCAAACAACTTGTGCAGATGATCAAGATGTTGTTCTTCATTCTGAGACCTGGCTATCATATCATCCACATATACCTCTATCTCATGATGAATCATATCATGAAACAAAGCCACCATAGCACGCTGATATGTTGCCCCTGCATTCTTCAAACCAAATGGCATTACCTTATAGCAAAAGGTGCCCCACGGTGTCACAAATGTAGTCTTCTCCATCTCTTCAGGTGCCATCTTGATTTGATTGTACCCAGAGAAACCATCCATAAAAGAGAATACCTTATGCTGAGCAGTGTTGTCTACCAGAATATCAATATGAGGAAGTGGAAAGTCATCTTTAGGGCTAGCCTTGTTCAGATCTCTGTAGTCTACACACATACGTACCTTACCATCTTTCTTAGGAACTGGTACCACATTTGCAACCCACTGAGGATAAGAAGTTACGGCCAAGAACCCTGCATTGAACTGTTTCATTACCTCTGCTTTGATCTTTTCTGACATTTCAGGACGCATACGACGAACCTTCTGCTTCTTTGGACGACAATCTTCTTTCACTGGCAAACGGTGAACCACAATGTCTGTATCCAACCCTGGCATATCTTCATAAGACCAAGCAAAGATCTCCACATAGTCACGTAGCATCTGAATCAACCTGCTCTTGACACTGTCCTCTAAATCAGCCCCTATCTTGACCTCTTTTCTGTTTTCTTCAGTTCCCAGATTCACAACTTCGACTGGCTCTTCATGTGGCTGTATAGCTTTCTCTTCTTGTTGTAACAACCTAGCAAGCTCTACAGGTATTTCACAATCGTCCTCGTTTCCGTCTTCAGTTTGATAGATCGGATTCTCGAAATTGTAATTGGCAATAGTAGAACTGTTATCAACTGGATCCAGAGTGGATGAGGATCTGCATTTTAGTGACGTGGGTGTGTGTAAGAACACATAGCTGATAAAGCAAAGAAAAAGAAAGACAAGGAACACAATATTTACGAAAACGAAACGTCCACTGATTTTATTGAATGAAGTATGCAAATGAAATGACAACCCGTAACAAGCACACCATTGTGCCCCGGGTAAGGCACATGGCTTGAAAGTACAAATTTAAAAACATAACACAGTAATAGTATTTACTCCCGACTAAAGGAGATAGGGATAACATCTTCAGCTTTCCAATTATTGAGTCCAGCACCCACAGTAGGAAAAATCCATGCCTCCAAGTTGTAGTCTTCATCTTGATCTCCCACAGCATTGATAACCCCTTGATTGGTGATACGAACAGCACGAGCACGACGAACAGCCTTCTGGGACTCTTCTTCCACCACAGCTTTTGCATCATTGAGGGAGGCCATTGCCATTGTTGGAGGGTTTCCGATGACCACAGGAACCTTCTTCACAGCAGGAGGAGTCACACCATCCTTAACAGCCCAGGGAACCACTTCAAATGACTGACATGGAGTTTCAATGTATTCACCTTCTACTTCCAGATACTTGAAAGTGTTTACATGGCTGACAAAGTATTCTTCCTCTCCAAAGACAGTAACAATTTTTCCATTCACCGGATATCTCAACTTTTGATGTAATGTGGAGGTCACAGCACCTGCCCCATGGATCCAGGGACGACCAAGCAGACATGAGTACGAAGGACGAATATCCATCACATAGAATGTAGCGGTAAACACCTAAGAGCCGACCTTGATTGGAAGATCAATTTCCCCATGCACTACTCTTCTAGAACCATCAAAAGCCTTTACCACAATATTACTGGGCTTCAATACCGTATCTTCAGGACTCAGCTTGTTCAGGACTCCCTTAGGCAACACATTCAGAGAGGAACCATTGTCTATCAGCACATGAGACAGGGTAGTGCCCCTGCATTCAATTGAAATATGCAAGGCCCTGTTATGATCCCTCTTGGCAGGGGTCAAGTCAGCATCAGAAAATCCTAACCCGTTGTCATAGGTCAGGTGAGCAACACAATTCTCAAACTGGTCCACAGAAATTGCACTGGGTACATGAGCCATCTTTAGAAACTTGATCAATGACTTGGCATGAGCCTCAGAACATAATAACAGGGAGAGCATAGAAATCTTTGAGGGAGTATGCCCCAGCTGATCAACAATATCGTAATCATTCTTGCGAATGATTTTCAATACTTCTTCCATCTGCTTAGAGAGGTCATCAGCAGCTGGCACATCAGTAGATACAGGCTCAATAACAGGACCCTTGCCCCGAGCATCAGTGGTGGAAGTAACAGCAGGAGTAACTGCACTCTTAGAAGCAACTGGAGGAGAGAAGACTCTTCCACTACGAGTGATCTTGCTAGATCCAGCAATATTATCAATGTCAACAGGCATATCAGGTAAAGGCTCCTGCTTGACACCATGGATGTAAACATCAGACCCATAGTGCCAAGGCACAGCTTTGTCAGATGTATAAGAAATAGGACCAGGAGTGGTAATGATCAGAGGAGCTACTCTGGCTTCAGCAACAACTTTCACAGGACCTTCAGCAGTAATCTTGATCGGGCCCTGATGAGTGATTTTAATGGGACCCTTTGAAGTGATTCTTAGTGGTACTTTGTCAACCATGTCAACCTCTTCAATCTTCTTACCCTGAGTCAGATGATCCACCATACTTTCTACAGATGCTGGTCTTCTTTCAAACACTATAGTATATTTATCCATGAGACGTTGAATCCCATCTCTCAAAATGAAGCAACTATCCGGCTTATAGGTACAATATAGACAATCTTCATGACAACCTGGAAAGATCCCAGCTTGTACTAACCTCTTTTTGATAACAGGCAATGGTGTGCTCAACTCCATAACTGAATAGACATGCAGATCTTCATCAATATCTTCATCAATGGCGTTGACAGTCTTCCCGTGATTTGGCATTGGAGCTGTAATCACATTTGGAGTACCTGGTGGATCAAACTCAATTTCTCCAGCATCAATCATATCCTGAATTTTGTTCTTCAAGACCCAGCAGTTATTAGTATCATGTCCTGGACAGTTTGAATGATATGCACATCGTGCATTGGGATTGTACTTGGGAGAGGTAACATTGGGATTCTGAGGAGCCTCCCTCAGGGTAATAAGTTCAGCCTTCAACAAGTGTTGCAATGCCTGAGCCATTGACATGTTGATCTTCATGAACTGTCTTCTAGCCCTCTGTTGGTTGCCTTGAGGCTGCTCTGTTGTTGCAGGAGTTGGATTTGAAATATGAATTGCACTAACAGACTGATGCCTTCTGTTACGATCAGGCTGACCATACACAGCATTAGATTCTTTCTTCCCAGTGGGAGGCTTCTTTGCAGCACCTGATAAAGAAGTGCCCACTTGGATCTTACCACTCTTGATACCATTCTCTACTCGCTCTCCTGTCATGATCAACTCAGTGAAGCCAGATGATGAGCTTCCAATGAGATGACTGTAAAACGGACCATTCAGCGTACACATGAACATATCAACCAACTCCCTATCAGTCAAAGGAGGTTGAACTCTTCCAGCTAAGTCTCTCCACTTCTGAGCATACTCCTTAAAGCTTTCTTTGGCACCCATAGACATGCTTTGAAGCTGCATGCGAGTGGGGGCTAAGTCAGCATTGTATTGATACTGCTTGTAGAAAGCTTCAGCAAGGTCATTCCAATCTCTGATGTTGACACTCTCCAACTGATAATACCACTCTAGCTGAGCTCCAGATAAACTCTCTTGAAAGAAATGGATCCACAACTTTTTATCAGCAGTGTGGGGTTGCATTCTTCTGACATAAGACCTCAGATGCAATTTGGGACAAGAGACCCCATCATAGACAACAAATGTAGGAACTTTGAACCCAATGGGTATGACCACCCCAGATATCAAGCTCAAATCCTCAAAATCCAGCCCAGATGATTTCTGTAATTCCATAGCATCCATTCTATCCACCAGCATCTTGAATTTGTCTTCGTTAGGCTCATGGTAGTAGTTAGCCTCAGAATCAGAGTCCCCAATAGTGTTGTGGAGACTGCCTCTCTCCTGCTCAGATTCTTCAGATTCATAGTCTTCAACCTGTTCCTTGGTCTTGACAGGACTTTTGAACCTTCTTCCCATGTTGAGCAACCCAGCAGACCTTCTAGCCTTCTTAGTCTTCTTGGCCAGCAGTGTCTTCAATTCATCCTGCCCCTTGGATAGGTTCAGGATCAGCTCTTGGAACTGTGCATTCTGTGCCTGGAGATCCTTAACTGATTGTTCAAGAGCCATTGCTGAAATAAACAGCGAGGAGATGAGAAACCTGTGCACAATTATAAACCTGTGATGCAATGATATGGGAATGCATATGCAATGTTTTCAAGGACCGCAGGATTTAAATTTGCTTAAACAAACAAGAAAGTAACTTTTTATTAGTAATAACTTGTTTTGCCTTTTAGGCTTACAAAAAAAATGAAAACGAAATAAGTACAAAAGATGGGGTTTTAAGTCTCCCATGGACGTTTCCTCTTTGTGTTGAGGTATGAGTTGAGGTTTCGTTCCTCATGAAGTAGCTTTGTTAGCTCTAGGATCCTTGCTTGGCTTGCTTTGTAATGAGCCTCGAAAGTATCCCTTTGCTCTTTCAGTTGGATCCATGATCTCTGCAAGTCTTCCATATCAGTAGGCATGTCTGGGTGAAGGATGGTATAAGCTGTGTCTCCTTCAGCAACAGGTTCCATGGTAACTGGTAGGACGGCAGGATATGGCATCATGAGTGTCTGAGCACGATATCGTACCCATCTGAGATAAGCCTCCATAGGAATAGTGTACTTAGGCTCCAGTGTCTTGCTGTCAATCCTGTTTACCTTTCCCCAAGCTCGGATGAATCTCTGACGGTAACCCTGAAGATCGTTGTCGTAATCAAACACAATGCCCTGAATCAACATGTCATGTGGACCATCGCTCCGGGCGTAACCAAACTGTCGTAAAGCTAGAGATGGGTTGTAGGTGATGCCTCCTCTTATGCCTAGAAGTGGCACATTAGGAAACTCCCCACAACGGTCAATGATGGTGACATTCTCCATAGATCTGGAGCACCAATGAATGTCTGAGTGAGATAGTGACATGATCCTCTTGGACCATCTGAACCCTTGCTCATTCTTCATTACTGAGCGAGGAAGGTGAGAAATAAACCACCTAGAGAGCAAAGGTATGCAGCACATCAAAGTTCCTCTTGCCCTTGTAGTACGGGTGTGAAGAGAATGTAGGATGTCTCCAAGCAATGTAGGCACTGGATTGTGACTCAGGAAAATGTTGATGGCATGAACATCTATGAACTGATCTGGATTGGGGAACAACACTAAGCCATATATCAGCAAGGCTAAGATCTCCTCAAAAGCATCATAGCTCATGGCCTTCAAGAACATTTGAGCTTTATCCATTAATACCTTGGCAAGAATACCCTTGACTCCGCTTCTCGTCTCTAGAACAATGTCAGACTTCTTCAGATGTAGAGCTGCAGCAATAACTTCAGGTTTAAGCTCCTTCTCCAAACCTGTGAATGGTTTCTGATCAAGAACAGGGATACCCAGAAGTTTAGAGAACTCCTCCATGGTTGGAACTAACTGATAATCAGGAAATGTAAAGCAATGGTGCTTAGGGTCAAAGAACTGAAACAGCACACTCATCATGTCTTCACTGAACCCTGAAGTGACTAGATCCAATAGGTGACCATGTCTCTGGACGAACTGGGAATGATCAGACACTTGGGAAACCAACTCTTTGAGCTTGGGAGGTATCCCTACAAAGTTGATCCTGATGGTGTTTCTACGAGCAGAAGCCATGACCTGCAACAAAGAACAAAAATAAATCCCTTGGTCCTTGAAATGGTTAGGGAAAATGATATGCTCATGATGCATGATGATGTCATGATGTTATGTTCAATCACAAACATGTGGCACACACAAACAAGTCACACAATTGCCCTAGGTTTAAAGGCTTGCATGAGGTTTAAAGGTAAGTACCCTCCCCTGAAGTTAGATGGTTCATCCTGTCCTACAAAAGTAACTGGGTTCTAAGGGATCTCAATATCATTGATCCTTCACAAGGGTGGTTGTTCAGAAGGCAACTTACTTGCCAACCAAAACCCTCCAAGTTTAAGATCTCAATGAGCGTAGTATCGAGTGTCAACCAACTTCAGTCTGCACCAAAGCCGGTTACCTCACTACTTTCTAAAGGCCAAGATGAGTTAACTAGGGTTCTAAAAGTCAGTTAGTGCATTGACAACATATGGCAGCCTCAATATTATCCTCAACTTGACTTAAGGAATATAAGCACCAACCAAGAAGTCGCACTAACTATGGCCACCAGATCAACCGTATCGATATACGTCGTACAGTTTCCTTGGTCTATTGCCATTTACCTAAGGTACACTAGATCCGGGTTAGGACCTTTCACACATAAGAGCACCCCAACAATATAATAATAAAGCAAACAAGGCAAACAATTTAAAGTGATCTTAATTCCTAAGGGTACCCCTCTTAAATAAATCCCCAGCAGAGTCGCCAGTTCTGTAACACGGTGGGAGAACTGACTTTAAACAATGTTGCGGATAGCAAGAGTCGCCACCGACTTTTATTTTATCCATAAGGAAAGGTTATAAAAGAACAGGAAAGACCTTAGAGAATATTTTGGGTCCGGGGGGTAGGTTATGAAAAGGGAAGGTATTAGCATCCTTTTCATCCATGGTTATCCATGGGCTCTTAGGTACTTAAGCTCACTTTTGAATTGTTTTGAAATTGTAGTGTGTGAATAGAAAATTTTCAGAATAGTTAATAAATAATCCATGTGAGGATGTGTTAAGAACTTGTTTGAAAACTTGTTGAAAATTTGTTTAAGTGCGAAACAGTTTTGAAGTGAGCAAGCACCTAGGAGTAACCTACCCTAATGTTTAAAGGTCTTTCTTATTCTTCATTCTTTCCTTTAGTAAGACTATCCCTACTAAAATGGAGTAGGTAGTCCTTACTTTGGATGTTAAGGGACTAGTGAGGGACAATTGGATTTTTGAAGGCCATTGTGGGGTGTAATAAGCAAACTGGAGGGACTATCATCATTTTTCGAAAGGGACTCGATTCGTAAAGGCAACCATAAGGGACTTTGATGATTTTTCTATTTGAGGGACTTGCTTTATACACCCCACTTAACCATTATTCGTAGGCAACTTGAGGGATATCCTTAGGAAGTGAGACGGCGATTAAAATCGACTTACGTGTGTGACGTGTTTATTTTAATTATCTTTATTTAAAAGCGATCTAAATTTATTTTAATATTACATACATGTTGTTACACTCCCTAATTACTAACCATAATGATAATTAAATAATTAAACAACTTTACATCCAAGAAACAATTACAAAATAATAAGCAAAATAATTAAATAGCAAAGATAAATAAAATATAAATAAGCAATAATAAATAATAAAGGGGGTTAATTCTAAGTTTACTCGGCAAGACATCGCATCTTGTGCCTACGTATCCTTACGGGAGTGGAATCAGAGTAATCGTAGTTCCCCTCAATAGGGAGGTTAGAAACTTCTTGACTGTGGTCAAGGTCTCAAGGGGAATAAACGCATCTTAAGGACACACTTACGTGGAGTGTAGAAACTCCAAATCTCTACGTTGAAATGTTAAGTTGTAATTAGGGTTAAGTTAGGGATTCCCCGGCGGGAAACCCTAAAATGAGCGCGGCGGCTCTTTGACCTAATGCTAGGGATAAAATTGTAATTTTGTCCACGGCGAGACATGTATGAAAATTTAGGGTTTGTAAGAGGTTGTAAGGGTTTGAAGTTGAGGGCTATTGGCGCGGCGACCAAAAACTAGACCTAACCTTAGGATGTGTGTGATGTGACAGGATAATTGATGAATGTGTGAGATAATTGAATTGTGCACACAGAGAATAATGACCTAATTTAACCATGCAAGCAGAAATTTAAAAGCAGTAATTAAAGCGCGATTGTTAGGGTTCGCAAGATTACAACCGAGAAGCAGTTACAATAATAATAAAACTTAAATAAAACACCACGCAATAGTAGTGATCATGAGCTGTAAAAGATGAACACCTGTTAGTAAACAAAGTTAGACAGTAATGGGACGGGTCAGGAGAAAAAAAATGCAATACTGAAGATTTGCGTTGTTTTGAAAGAGATGTTGAATGAAGCTATAAAAAAAAGAAAAGAGTGAGGTTAGTTAGAAAAAAACATTTTAAATTTAATCTTAAAAAAAAAAGTTTTAACTTAGATATTTTTTAAAAAAAGATTTTAAGTTATTTATTAAAAAGGTTTTTTTATTTTTATTTATTTTTAAAAAAAACAATTTTAATATTTTAAAAAAAATTTATTAAAGTTCAACTACTAATTAAAATGAAAAAGAAAAATAAAAGGTTTTATGAAACAAGTTTTAAATTTTAAAAAAAAACAAAAAAAAGGTTTTAAAACATTTTAAAAAAACAACAAAAATGAAAAGGGTTGGGCCGGTCATCACTCCCGGACCCAACCCGGTTAGTGTGTATATGCATCAAAATCAAATTAGGGTTTCAGCACCCTTTGATCCCCTTCGCGGCGCCGTTTGCATTCTTCTTCTCCTCTCTCGATTCTCTCTCGCTCGCGCTCTCATCACGATATCGCCCATTATTCTTCTTCGTTTATGGCTTCTGTCTCCCCTTTTTCTTTCGTATCACCTTCTCCACACACTAAGAAACAGAAACAAACGGTTAATATGCTGATAATGGAGCGAAAAGCTTATGGTGGGTTCAATCGGAGGCAATGATGGTAAACTGAGCTTCGACGGAAGGGATTTGCTCGTCGTGGCTTTAAACGGCGCCGGTGAATTCTCTCCCTCTCGTGACCACTAGGGTTTGCTTGCGACTTGTCCGTTCTTGTCGTTTTTTCTCGCGTTTCACTCAGGTGATATCATTCCCTTTTATAACCCTCTTTTGACTCTCTTTTGGGCCTTGGATTGTTGGATACACGTTATTTTTACTGAAACAATTTGATTTGATTTTATGGAACTTTGGTGAACCGATGCTACTTTGATCTGATTGAGATTCTGATATGATTTTCTTATGTTTCGTTTGAAAACTTTCCCCATTTGGATTCACTTTGATTGGATTTGATTTACGATTTATCTCTGATATGTTCTGATTTCCTTTTTTAGATTTGATTTGGACTCATTGCTGGTATGGCTTATTTTCCTGATGCAGTTTGGATTAGCTTTTCCTCTTCTTCTTTCAGAGAGAACTGGTAGTTTCAGATACTGCCGGATTGGTGTCGCCGAGGGGGGTACGATGCGGTGATGATGACATTCTAGTCTGAACTGACCAGGGAATTGATACCGCTGCTTGCCGCCTTCGATTATGTTGCGACGGTTGCTTCTGGCTTCGACTGATAGGACTGTTTGTCTAAGGCTATGATGTGTGAACTGAGCCTCGGCTTCGCATTCTGGTTTTCCAATATCACCACATTTGGTTGAGGCTTGTGTTCAAATTGACGCGCGAGCATGATTGTGAACCTACCTCGCTTTTCTGGTATGATTTGGGCTGTTTCTATGCTTTGTTTGGTGTGATTTGATAACTACACTTTGATATCCTGTTTGGTTGCAAGAACGGTCCTTTTGACTGCTGCTTTTCCAAGTGGTAATATGGACTCTGATCTAATTCTTGCATCATGGTTTTTTAGTCTTGAATTGGCTCGATCTTGCTGTTTTCTCGTTTGGCTTGCAGCTTCATCTTTTGTCACAACTGATACAGCTTGACTCTGTTTATGAACTGCTTATGCTTTGGTTTATTTGTTGAACTGCATTCATCTAGCCCTGGATGCCCTTTTTACCTTGTTGCTATCGTGAATTCCTGTTTTATGAACCAATTTTGATGCATCTCTGAACTTAATTGAACTGGCTGAACTCTTTTCTTGCGTCTGTTGTTCCATTGGTTGAGTGACTTATGAATTCCATGCAGTTTGTAAATCTTTTTTTGGCTTTGAGTTTCGTTAAGAACTTTGGAAAATTCTGATGCTGTTTTGTGAATTTCAGGTTTGGAAAAAAATGAGCACAAAGTGATTAGACCTGCCGGCATCCGGGTCTGAATCCAGCTTGACTATACTGCCTTACTCTCATATCAGTTTGGAAATCCAATCGCGGCGAAACGAATCAGTCCCACTTCATTTATATTTTTCTATCTCTCGGATGTCCCATTTTGATAAGAACATGTATTACCTGATCTGACGCCTACGGCGCGGATCGGTAACGGGGGTAGGACGCGGCTTCGGTTGTGCCACTCCCGGCACTCGATGATGACAATGTTCTGAGAGTGTCAAATTTATCTTTCTAACATCTTCCTACTCTGTTCTGTTTTGTTTCTCTTATTTTTTGCAGGTGATCGGGAACTTCGAGGAACACTCAAGGGAAGGATACCATGAAGAAGCCTTAGGAGTTTTTAGGATTTAGGATTTTTTAGAGTAGATGTAACATTTGTAAATGTAATCTCACAGCAATTCAAATGTGAAATGATTCACTTCCTTTTGTAAAATGATATTCTTATGAAATAAAAATTCCATGATCATTCAACTTTGAATCTATTTATATTTATTTCTAGTTATAAATTATAAACATTTGTGAAAAATCCACAAATATTTAAATTCATTATTCTAGTCATAAACCATAAATACTCACGAATGATATTCTTGCTCATGTACTTGTCTCGTTGGTAGTCCTAATCTCATCACCTGACTTCATTCATTTGGATTCTAGCCAACAATATTCTCCTCATTTTCTAACCAAACGCGAATGTGCGCCGTAATCACAACAGATTTAGTATCAATGATGATATTGCCCGTAATTGAATTCCACTGACCAAATGATATAAGCAACAATCCAATAATACCCAATTAAACTGCGCCTTATTAACAGCAACGGAAATGCTCTGGAAATAAACCATGAGCGATAAAATGGACCTTAAATCCAGTTATGCCCGACAAATTTCGATACCGAACACATCGAATTGGCACCTTGATATAATCAAAACAGGTGATAAATAAATGCCTCAGAAATAGTGTCTCAAGTGTCTCACAGCTCAGTAACAGCCCGTCTTCAAAGAATTAGCGGGATCCACGTAAAAATGACCAAAATACCCCTGGGACCAAATCTGAAGTCTTGGAAGTCCATTTAGCGTGATTAAAGTCAAAACCCTAGTGTTGGATGCACTGCTTAGGAGGTGCATTGTCTGAGGGAATTGTCAACTCTTCTGACCAATTGTGAACTTTGTGAACCTTGTGAACATCATGAAGTGGCTTTGTAGGCCCCATGACCCTTAGGAAAGCTTTGTAAACATTGTGAATCTTGTGAACCTTCTTAGAACACAAAGTCTTGTATGGTGAGGGCAAATTTTGGGGTGCAACAGAGAGGATGGCAAAAAGATTGATAGAAAATCAATGACTGAAGTGCAGAAAAGAGACTTCAAGAATCACCACAAAGCCAGAACTATATTTCTTAATGCAATCTCTCATACTGAGTATGAGAAGATTACTAACAGAGATACTGCTCATGACATGTTTGAATCACTCAAAATGACTCATGAGGGAAACTCTCAGGTTAAAGAGACAAAGGCTCTGGCGCTCATACAGAAGTATGAGGCATTTAAAATGGAAGATTCTGAAAATGTAGAAACTATGTTTTCTAGATTTCAGATTCTTACAGCTGGTCTGAAAGTTCTGGACAAGGGCTACTCAACGTCAGATCATGTCAAGAAAATCATCAGAAGTCTTCCCACCAGATGGAGACCAATGGTGACTGCATTGAAGATGGCAAAAGATCTGAACAAGATCTCCTTAGAAGAACTTATCAGTTCTTTAAGAAGCCATGAAATTGAGCTGGAGGAAGATGAACCCCAGAAGAAAGATAAAGGTAAATCCATAGCTTTAAAATCTAACAAAACTGCTAAAGCTTTGCAGGTTATTCAAGAAAGCTCTGAAGAATCTTCTTCTGAAGAAGAAGATGAGTTGTCCATGCTGTCCAGAAGGATTAACAAACTCTGGAAGCACAAGGGAAAGAAGTTTAACAACTTCAGAAGATCTGACAACAGAAAAGAATCTTCTAGTCACAGAAGATCTGCCAAGAAAGAAGTGGTGTGCTATAAGTGCAAAGAACCTGGGCACTACAAGAATGACTGCCCTAAACTTCTGAAAGAAAAACCTAAGAAGAAGTTCAACAAGAAGAAGAAGGTTCTGATGGCAACATGGGATGACTCAGATGAGTGTGAGTCATCTTCTGAATCAGAAGAAGAATGTGCAAACGTTGCACTGATGGCCAGGACAGAGGATCAAGAGGAAGGCACCTCTGGATATGAATCAGAATCTGAATCTGATGATGATGCAGAAGAGGTAATGGCTAAACTTACCAAAGAAGAACTCATTAAAGTTTTAACAGAAGTTCTTAAAAGTTACAACAACATCAAACTCAAATACAAGAAGCTGAAAAGAAATCTTGAATCTGAGATTGATCTTCTGAAAACAGAACTTGTTGAGCAGAAAGAAATAAATTTAAAAATCAAAAATGACTTTGATAGAACTCAACAAGAATCTGATTCTGAAACTAAGTTTTGTGAAAATATTTTAGAAAAATATGACTCTAGTTTTCAGAAGTTTCTCACTAAGAGCATAGACAGAAGCAAGATGGCTTCCATGATCTATGGTGTTAGTGGAAACAACAGAAGAGGCATTGGATATGAGTCTTCATCTGGAAGCAATCCAAAACCTGTTGACAAACTTTTCATCAGGAAGACACCTCTGTACTCTCAATTCAAATTTTGTCATCTGAATGACATTAAACACACAAGCTCTGAGAAGAGTACTTATGTGTTTAAACTAAAGGCAAGTCAGAATAAACATTATGTTGCAAAACAGAAGTTTAGACAAACCTGCAAACCAACTAACACCAAAGGACCCAAGAAGATCTGGGTACCTAAAGACAAAATAATTCCTGTTGCAGATGTTCTTAGCAGCAAAGTCAGGACACCAATCATGGTACCTGGACTCTGGATGCTCACGACACATGACAGGAGAAAGGTCTATGTTCCAAAGCCTGGAACTTAGATCTGGAGGGGACGTGAAGTTTGGAGGGAACCAGAAGGGCAAGATCATTGGATCTGGCACTATTGGAAATGGTAAGCTTCCCTCTATTACTAATGTTCTGTTAGTTGAAGGATTGAAACATAATCTATTGTCCATAAGTCAATTAAGTGACAATGGTTATGATATAATCTTTAATCAAAAATGTTGCAAAGCTGTATGTCAAAAGGATGGCTCTATCCTATTCAGTGGAAAGAGGAAACACAACATTTATAAAATTAACCTTTCAGAACTTAAAGTTCAAAATGTAAAATGCCTCTTATCTGTGAATGATGAGCAATGGGTCTGGCATAGAAGATTGGGGCATATTAATATGAGACGTATATCTCAGATTAATAAACTCAATCTGGTCAGAGGACTTCCTAAATTGAAGTTCAACTCAGATGCTCTGTGTGAAGCATGTCAAAGAGGTAAATTTTCAAAATCTCATTTTAAATCAAAAAATGTTGTGTCTACCTCCAGACCATTGGAATTACTTCACATTGATCTGTTTGGACCAGTGAAAACTGCATCCATCAGAGGCAAGAAGTATGGGTTAGTCATTGTAGATGACTACAGCAGATGGACATGGGTAAAGTTTCTAAAACACAAGGATGAGTCTCATTCTGTGTTCTTTGACTTCTGCAATCAAGTTCAGATTGAAAAAGATTCCAAAATTATTAAAGTCAGAAGTGATCATGGTGGAGAATTTGAAAATAAACATTTTGAAAAATATTTTTCTGAAAAAGGCATTGCACATGATTTCTCCTGTCCTAGAACTCCACAACAAAATGGAGTTGTAGAGAGGAAAAATAGAACATTGCAAGAGATGGCCAGAACCATGATCAATGAGACAAATCTGGCAAAACATTTTTGGACAGAAGCAATTAACACAGCTTGTTATATTCAGAACAGAGTGTCTGTAAGACCTCTTCTGGAAAAGACTCCCTATGAATTGTGGAGAAACAGAAAGCCTAACATTTCTTATTTTCATCCCTTTGGATGTATTTGTTATATGCTTAATACTAAAGATAATCTGAACAAGTTTGATTCCAAAGCACAGAAGTGTTTCATGCTTGGTTATTCTGAACGCTCTAAAGGCTACAGAGTATTCAATACTGAAACACAGATTGTTGAAGAATCTATTCATGTTAGATTTGATGATAAGCTTGGCTCTGAAAAGCCAAAGCAGTGTGAAAGTTCTGCAGATAGAGAAGTAATTCTCACAGACTCTGAAGGCTCAGAGGCAGAAAAGGCAAAAATCAAAGAATCTGAAGCAACTCCAGATGCTACACCTTTGACTTCCCAACTAAACAACTTGCATATTTCTGATAGACCAACTGTCAGAGGATCTTCTTCCAGAATCAAATCTTCTCATCCAGAAGATGTGATAATTGGAAAGAAAAATGATCCAATAAGGACAAGATCATTTCTCAGAACTTCTGAATCTTCTTTATTTGGCTTAGTGTCAATAATAGAACCAACATCTGTAGATGAGGCTCTGGAAGATAATGAATGGATTATAGCTATGCAAGAAGAGCTGAATCAATTCACCAGAAATGAAGTGTGGGATCTGGTTCCTAGACCTAAAGGATTCAATATTATTGGAACAAAATGGGTCTTCAGAAATAAGCTGAATGAAAAGGGAGAAGTAGAAAGGAATAAGGCAAGGCTGGTTGCTCAAGGATACAGTCAGCAAGAAGGTATTGATTACACTGAGACATATGCTCCAGTGGCAAGGTTAGAATCCATACGCCTTCTTATTTCTTTTGCTGCACAGAATAACATCACTCTGTATCAGATGGATGTTAAAAGTGCTTTTCTTAATGGAATTATAGAAGAAGAAGTATATGTCCACCAACCTCCTGGTTTTGAAAGTGAAAACTTTCCAGATCATGTTTTCAAATTAAAGAAATCTCTTTATGGATTAAAACAAGCTCCCAGAGCTTGGTATGAGAGGTTGAGCAACTTCCTTCTGAAGAAAAATTTTATCAGAGGAAAAGTGGATACAACTTTATTCTGTAAAACTGTTAAGAAAGATCTGTTGATTTGTCAAATTTATGTAGATGACATTATTTTTGGATCAACAAATATTACGCTTGGAAAGGAGTTTGCTAAATGTATGTAGGAAGAATTTGAAATGAGCATGATGGGAGAATTGAGATTTTTCTTGGGAATCCAAGTCAATCAGACTCCAGAGTGCACCTACATACATCAAACCAAGTATGTTAAAGAGCTTCTGAAGAAGTTTAACATGGTTGATAGCAAAATGGCAAAGACTTCAATGCATCCTACAAGCACTCTAGGTAAGGAAGAGGTAAGTAAGAAGGTAGATCAAAAACTCTACAGAGGTATGATAGGATCTCTTCTATACTTGACTGCTTCTAGACCAGATATTCTGTTTAGTGTCTGTTTATGTGCTAGATTCCAATCAGATCCTAGAGAATCACACTTAACAACTGTTAAGAGGATTCTAAGGTATCTGAAAGGTACTGCTAACATGGGTTTGTGTTACAGAAGATCTGATGAATTTTCATTAGTTGGATTCTGTGATGCTGACTATGCTGGAGACAGAGTTGAACGTAAAAGCACTTCTGGAAGCTGTCAGTTTCTTGGAAGTCATCTGATCTCATGGTACAGCAAGAAGCAACCTACCATAGCACTATCAACTACAGAGGCAGAATACATTGCTGCTGCTGGATGTTGTACTCAGATGCTCTGGATGAAGAGTCAATTAGAAGATTATCAAATCTATGAGAGTAATCTTTCTATCTTTTGTGATAATACTTCTGCTATATGTTTGTCAAAAAATCCAATCTTGCATTCTAAGGCAAAACATATAGAAATTAAACATCATTTCATCAGAGACTATGTTCAGAAGGGAATCATAAATTTAGCCTTTGTTGATACAGATCATCAATGGGCAGATATTTTTACAAAACCCCTTGCTGAAGATAGATTTAAGTTCATTCTGAAAAATATTTGTATGGATTTTTGTCCAGAGTAATATTTATCAGAAGCAATCTCTCAGATGCAAAATGTTTAATGATCTGAAGTATTTCTTTTGTTCATTTATTCTTTTCTGATTATTATTTCTGATGTGAAAATCTGAACTGACCATCTTTAGAAGATCTGAACG
Organism: Lathyrus sativus; assembly: GCA_963859935.3. Lineage (NCBI taxonomy): Eukaryota > Viridiplantae > Streptophyta > Magnoliopsida > Fabales > Fabaceae > Lathyrus > Lathyrus sativus. The sequence goes on from OZ012737.1 coordinate 518,893,745, forward strand.
TGGCTAACGTTTCATTTCTTGAGAGAATTCAGAACAGCATGCAAGCAAACACGTGTCCCACAAAATCTGAAGAGGTGGCGTGTGGACAACTGAAAAGACATTTGAGGTGAAATTTGAATAGTTAAATTCTTGGTTTTCCCCCCAAATCTGTCAGAAGCATTTATTATTTGAAATGATTTTATTCTTTTCATTTAATGCTGCTCAAACGTGCTTTATTTCTATCTTTTGGTGTGCCTATGTGTTTAGTATAAATACTTGAAGTGTATTCACTTTCACACTTTTCACTCTCAGAATTTATATGCATTTTCATCTCTTGTTCTCTCTTCACAAAAACTCAAAACCTAAGTGTTCCAAAAAGCATTCTTCAATGGCGTCTTCTTCATCAACAACTGCTCAGTTTCAATCAACAATGGCTGCTGTGACTTCAGATAATCTAGGTGCTAATCCATACACTCCTCCTCAGAGAACTCTTCTCACACCAGTGGATAAACTAGAAGTGTTGTGTGAATCCATGGTTGAATTTGATTCACTGGCTGAAAATGGGTTTGATTTTCGCTCCATTGTTAGAGCTCAAGGTTGGGTGAAATACTTTGATAGACTGTTTGGACCAGTTTACCCTTTGCTTGTTAAGGAATTCTGGATTCATGCATCTGTGTATCCAAAATTTATTCTATCATCTGTGCTGGGAAAGGAGATCATCATCACAGAGGATCTAATTAGAAAACTGATTGGTTATGAAGAAACAGATGGTGTTTCACATCTGCCAGTTGGGCGTGTTGATATGGATGAAGTCTATGAAGAGGTTATGACTGCTGGACAAGCCTCTAACAGATTCAAAGATCTGAAGCCAGATTACAAGATCTGGGCCAAGATATTCATGGGATGCATTCATCACAGAAAGTCAACAAATTCCCCAGATTATGTTAACAATGAACATATCTATTTTATGTACTGCCTTAGTCAGAGTAATAAGGTAGATCTTCCTTACTTATTGTTCATGCATCTGTGGAATCACATAAATGCATCCAGAGAATCTGTGAAAGAAAAGAACCAGAAGATCAGGAATTGGATACCTTTTGGAAGGCTGCTCTCAGATCTTCTCACTGAAAATGGTTTAGTGGCTGCTCTGTATGATGCTGGTGTAACAGAGGAACTAGAGTTCATTATGGGAAAGCCTATGAACGCTAAGAGCCTTCTGAGACTCAAGATTGTAGATGAACTTACCACTGCTCCAAAGAAGTTAAACATGTCTGATCTGAATAAAAGGATTCCAGTATCAGATTTCCCTCTATTCTTTGCTGAAGAACCTAGACACATTGTTCTGATGTATATAGAGGAATGCAAAAGGGAAGGAGTGCATGTTCTTGCAAATGTGTTTCAACTTGTCAAGCAACCCCTGCCAGATGCAGGAGAAGAAGAAGAAGAAGCAGAAGTTCCACTTCAGAGGAAAAGACCTCAACCTGCAGCAGAATCTGAACCTGTCCAAAAGAAGGCTAAGATTGCTGAGAAACCCAAGGATCTTCTAAAGAGAAAAGATTCTGGAGAAGCTGTCTCTGCTAAAAGGATTAAACTCAAAGGTACTAAAGCTTCTGTCTCTTCTAAAAATGTTGTTATAAATGATTCTTCTATTAAGTCTGTTCCCAAACCCCCTGTCACTCAAACAACATCTGTTGCTGCCCCCAGTTCTGTATCACCTCAGAAACAACCCACTGCTTCTGTATCAAAACCACCTCAACCAAAACTACACATCAAACACTTCACTCCACGTCCATCACAATCTGTTCCACAACCTACAGAACCACAACCAACTGTTCCACAACCATCAGAACCACAACCTAAAGAAAAACAACCAACAGAATCACAACAACTAGAACCACAACCATCAGAACTACCACAAAATTCTGATAAACAAAACTCTGCTCAACCAACAAAAGAAAATCACCCTGAAAAACAAACCACAGAAGATCAACCACAAAAAGAACCTGTCATTCCACCAACACCTATTCAATCTTCTGAACCTATAGCAACTGTTACTTCTGAACCCACTCAAGTAACTTCTGCTCCTATTTCATCTGAACCACCATCTCAACAACCTGACATTCCTTCAGAACCATCTCATATCCCCGAGACAGAAGTTCTTGATATCACTCCATTAAAAACAGTGTTTCAAGTTTCTTCTACCTCTTGTACACCTGAAACATCTTCAAATTCATCTGAATCAGAAATTCATCCTGATTTTCTGATTAATCCATCTGACAAATACCCTGTTCATGACCCTGAACCTGAATCATCTGTACCTACCAAAACTACCATTCCAGAACCTATGCCTCCACCTGTACCTTCAGCTGAGATGATTGTTCCTACTTCTATTCCATCATCATCTGGAATATCTTGCGCCCAAGTGTCCTCTCTGTATCATAATTTATCTTATGGTTTCAAACTTAAAGATTTTTATGATAGAGTTGAGCCCTCTGAACCCTTGAAACCTCTGAGACCTAAACTCAAACCAACCCTTCCATCTGTAATCCTTTCATATATTAAATCTATGGAAAATGAAGGATCCTTAGCCCCCATTTCTGCTACATCTGGTAAAGCTGTTGTTTCAGCTCTGCACCCTGCATCTGACAACACAGTTGCATCTGATAAACCATCAAACTCTGCTTTTGTACCATACTCTAATGCATTCTTTGATGATGTTTACCCACGCACCAGACCTCAACCAAATCTGCTTAATGCTTTAAACAGATCCCTTCCTCAGAAACCAGAAATTCCATTCTTTCCATATGTTCCCCCTCCTCTGATTTCCATTCCAAAATCATTGATACCACCAACTCCAAAACCTAAACAGATGACTCTGGAAACCTTGCTTAAACCTACACCCAGACTTAATATTGAACATTTATTTCAAACGTTTTTGCAAGAAATACAGATGTCTTTAGGTACTGTTCAGAGAAGATGTTCTGAAACTATGGATGCAAATGAGACTGAAACCATCTGGAAAGGATTTCTCAATAGATTCAACACTGTGGCTTCTAATCTGAAAAACATCTGTTCTGATGATGCAAAGCTCAGAGCTGAAAGAACTCAATTCTGGATTGTCAACAAGACTGAACCTCTGCTGTGTTTGGATGCTCCTCCACCTCCTCCTCCAACAAAACCAACTGCCCCTACACTAACTATGACTCTGGTAGAACCCTCTTCAGGATCTCCAGAACATATGGCAATTGACTCTGTTCAGGATACAAAACCTCCATCATCTGAGATAAAGACAGAAAATCCAGATTTGGCAAACAAGATTGCTGCTCTGGAAGCTGGTCAATCTGAAATCAGATCTTGGATGGCGAAGCAAGACAAGAAATCTGAGGACATGTCAGAGTGGATGTCTAAACAAGATGAGAAGAATGAGACAATAACTAAGTTCATGTCAAAGCAAGAGCAATCACAATCTGAGATCACAGACCTATTGAAGATGCTTTTGTCTAAACACACTTAGATTTTTTTTCTCATGTTTGTGCATCTGAATGTTTTTGTTATATCTTCTGATGTACTTTTGCTCTGTTATGATTGAATGAAACAGTTTGTTATTCTCCATTGAATTATCTGCTATTATTCCTTTTAATTGTCTTTATTAAAAGTTTTTACTTTTTGCTTATGACAAAAAAGGGGGAGAAAATAAAGATCTGAACTATTTAATATAATTTCACTAGAATGAATCTTCAGACATATCTATTCTTTCTAATATCTAAATTGACTCTTTCAAAATTTTTTGATAAGAATACTCTATAAAAGAACCTCTGAGTTTCTCAGATCATTTATCTTTTATCAAACTCTGAATCTTATATCTGCAAGATAGCCTGACTCTTGATTATTACAAGACAAACAAGATCTGACTCTGAAGATTATTCAAGATAAAAAGGGAAGTGTCTATTCCTTTTTCTTATTTAACTCAGGGGGAGATTCATCATCTCAGGGGGAGTTATAATTCTTTATGTTCAATTAAATAAAATTTCTGATACTTTTTGTCATCATCAAAAAGGGGGAGATTGTTAGAACACAAATTGGTTCTTAATAATTACTCTTTGTTTTGATGATAACTGTTAGGAAATTTATATTTAAGAATTATATACTCTAAAATTTGTTTGAGAGTTTTACTGCAGATTAAAATTATATTAACTCTCTAGAAGCAAATCTGCCTTGAATACAAGAAGCTATCCTGACTCTGAAGCGCCAGATGCATCTTACAGAAGAATCTGCTTGCTCCTTACAGAAGATCCTGAGCGTAGTCTCCAGAAGGATCTGAAGCAAGAAGCTCCAGAACATTCTGAGTCAGAAGCATCTGAAGATAATCAGAAGCATCTGAAGATAGTCAGAAGCATCTGAAGCTGAAGCATCAGAAGTATAGAAGAATATTGATTGAAGAGTTTCTCAAGCACTTAGTCTACAGAAGTTTCTGAAGGTACTTATGCTGCCAAGTACTGAAGTTTTGTGTCAAGATGCTCTGATGATAAACACGCTAGAAGCACACAAGCTGCAGAAGACTCTGATACAGCCTAGTTCTGAATCTCATCAGAAGACTCTGATCTATTCAAACTCTGAAGAACTTGATGAAACTGAAGAAGTGTTTTCAAGAATGTATCCGTTGGAATCATTCAACGTCTCTTTCCTTATTTGTGCTAGACACACTTCCACAGACAAAAAGGATTTATCTGTGCCATCTATTTCTAGGAAAGGTCAGTACATGTGAAGACAAAAAGGCTCAGACCTTTTGGACTCTCTTTTCAACGTGCTTGAATCAGCTGCCTATAAAAGGAGTTTCTCACTTCATTCTTCAGTGCTACACACTTGCTGAAAAGAAATCACATATTCTATAAGCTCTCATTCTTATTCTTCATAGAATCTTATTGTACTTAAAACTTAAGAGAAAAATCATTGTTGTGATTATAGCTTTATAGAAGCATTAAACACTCTTGTATTTAATTTACATTGTTTGTAAAGGATATTCCTTAAGAGGATTCAGTGTGAATCAGTAGCTCTTGAGAAGACTAAGAACTGTAGTTCTTAGGTGATACTATTGTAATCAGGTTGATTTAATAGTGGATTAAGTCCTTGTTGAGAAAGGCAAATCACTCTGGAAGGGTGGACTGGAGTAGTTGTTTAACGAACCAGGATAAAAATAATTGTGTTATTAATTTCAAGTATTAATTTTCCATACTTATTCAACCCCCCCTTCTAAGTAATATCTCACCTTCACCTCTGACACCGACAATGTTCTCAACCGATGAACTTCTGCTTGGCGATTCTATCCATTCTTGTTTCTGCCTGTTACAGAACACTTCTCCTCCATAGTTCCATGGGATTGCTCTAGTGCTCTCGTACGGCATGGGCCCTGGTATAGTAATGGTCACCGAATCTGGCCTAGCAGGTGCTGAAATATTGATTGTCCGGTATGGAATAGAAATAGTGGCAACTCCGTTTCCGTCATCACTCACCTTTTTCTCGACATCTTCCTTCACAACTTTGTCAAACTGCAGACAACCTTCATCAATCATCCTCTAAATACTCCTCTTCAAAAGATCACAACCCTCAGGCTGTGCTTCACATTCTGAGCAGTCAGGAGAATAACCAGGAAATACTCCCTTCTTTAATAAACAAGCTTTCATAAAACCCAGCGGAGTTTCTAAATCTTCAACATCAGTTATCAGATTCAACTTTTCACCTTCAATAACGGCGTTGGCTGCCACCCCCCCCATGATCCGACATCGGGTTTTGAGTAACATTGGGCCCCTCGTTGGTGAAGTTAATAGCTTTAGAATCGAGCAAATCTTGGACCTTATGCTTAAAAGCTTTACAATGATCAATGTCATGGCCTGAGGCGCCAGAGTGAAAACCACAATAAGCGTTTGCATCGTAGACAGGAGGCGGTATACTTGTGAGAGGAGCCAAGGTCCTATTTTGCACCAATTGTAACTACAACAACCGTTGTAACAACTGAGAATAGGGTATCAGAGGATTTGTGAACTGTCTGTCAGGCATCCGGCGCCTATCAGGATAAGGACGCTGAGCGTTGCCTGGTTGCAGAGTTGTGGTCGGGATATTCACAATAGCAACCTGATGATGCTGACGAGACTGAGCTCTACCCTTGCCTTTATGTGAAATAGCATTTGCATCCCCCTCCCTTCTCTTGGGGTTTGTAGAATACGGCTTTTTCGTTCCTCCTGAAGAGGATCCACCACCGTTGGAAATCTTACCAGATTTGATCCCACTTTCAATCCGTTCCCCGGCAATCACCAAATCAGAGAAACCTGCAGACATGCAGCCTATCATCTTCTCGAAGTACACACCCGGTAGCGAATCCATGAACAAGTCTATCAACTCCCTTTCAACCAAAGGATGTTGTACCCTTGCAGCCAGATCCCGCCACCTCTGGGCGTATTCTTTGAAACTCTCAGAATTTTTCTGCGACAGACTCTGCAATTGTACCCGATTGGGTGCCAGATCACTATTATATTGATAGTGCCACACAAAAGCTTCAACCAAATATTTCCAGCTACGAATATGGGTCATCTCAAGCCCCATATACCATTCCAATGAAGCTCCTGCCAGACTATCCTGGAAGAAATGCATCAACAGCTTCTCATCACTGGAATAAGCAGACATTTTCCTGAAGTAGGCCCGAATGTGTACTCTGGGGCAAGTCGTCCCTTTGTACTTATCAAAATCGGGCATCTTAAACTTGGGGGGAATCCTGACCCCAGGAACCAAACCAAGATCAGACATATCCAAGCCTAAAGAGTTATGATTCTCCAATGATCTCATTTTCTCCTCAATTAGTTTGAAACGTTGGTCAGCTTCCGCTGGCAAACCGCCCTCCAGATCTTTCACAGAAAATATATCATCCTGATTATCCTCCCAATGAGACCAGCAACCCCGTGCACCGTGCACACGCTGCCATTGCCAGCAATATTACCATTCTCACCAGCAGCTCCTCCGCCTGGAGGTACAACAACAGTAGGAATACCTTGAGGAATAGACCCACCAAGCGGAGGATGAACAACACCAGCCCCTCCGTGCAAAACACCGTCTTCATCAACCCGTGCTATCAACGGCTGAACGAGAGTTCTCAAATGCTCCTGTCCACTGGCGACAATCTGCATCAGTTCCATAAATTGGGCCATACAAGCCCTAACCTCTTGCAATTCCGCCTGAACCTGATCCATCACCTTCTGCTGATTCCCTCGAGTAGCATATCTGTGGAAGCTGAATTCCTCAATCCTGAACTGAAGAAAACCAAGCAGAGATAAGAACACAAGGCCACCAAGAACAACCTGCAATGCAAATGAGGATGCAAGATGCAAAATGCAAACATGTCTATATATGCACAGGGAGACCTTCCCCCTTGATTCCGGTTTCAAAAAACAAGAACAACAGAGACGGATAAGAACACCATAATAAAACTTCTCATATATTAAGTAAAGCTGAAACAATACAACCAATGAGAAATACCCGCATACAAAGAAGCATTGATCTCATCCAACATCTCTGGTGGTGATTAAGATACAAAATCAAATGAAACTACAAAAGATAAAACTCCTAGTAGCCATGATCTCTACGCCACTCCTGACACTCCTCAAGCATCTCCTTCGTATCTGGATGGTCTGGCCGCTCCATCAACTCTCGGATAAGGACATCCCTCTTGCGTATCACATCCTAGAGATAATAACAATGATCCTCCCAAGCATCTTCGCCAAAGGCATCCTTAAGCCTGAGTTTCTTCACCTCTACACGGATCTTGAACTCTTCAAATGCTGATAAAGTCTCTTGGTATTTCTGCTCGATCGTACTCCTGTGAAACGTTTCTAGCAATAGCTCTCTCTCCTTTTCCTTGAGTTGTGCTTTCAGCTTATCAACCTGGACACGAAGTTGATCTTCTCTACTCTTGTTGACAGTCACAGTGGCATTCCACTGCTCATTGAATTTGGATATCTTCAGATAGGCTCTATCTAAATCCTCCTTCTTACTCTTCAGAACATCATAAGTGCTTTTCAGATCAAGACCGACTTGCTTTCGTGCTTGTACCTGATCAGCAAGTTCTTCTTTCAACTTGGTCAACAATTCTGCATTTGTCTTAGCCAAATACACAGCTTCACCTTTATCATGTTTCAGTTGACTGATTTCCTGCTACAGCTCTTCATTCTCTTTGCGCAACTCTTCCTTCTCTGCCCAAAGCTTGGTGTATCTCGAGATATCAATAGTTGTAGGCGGCTCGATGACTAAGGGATACAAGGGTTCTTCAATAGGAAATGGCAACAATACCTCTTCAACCCTCTTCTGAATCCAATCCGAGTATGGATCATAGGCTCTACAATCTCCTTTGCCCAAAGAAAGCTTTACCTTCTTGTGAATCTTACCCCAAGCGTCCATGAATCAGGCCGAGATACACTGATTAGATACACCTGTGAAGTACAGATATTCCTGCACTTCCCCTTCTTTCGGAGGTCCTTTCAAAGCATAACCGAATTGTCTCACAGCAAGAGAAGGATTATAATTGATACCGCCTTTCCTCCCTATCAAAGGCACATTAGGAAAGCTACCACAACTGAAAATAAGCTCACGACCCAACAAGTCTCGATTGAACCAGACAATATTCTTCTCTATTAAACCCATAAGCCTCTTCGACCATTCGAATGAGTTCGCGGAAGTCACAAAAGCTCCAGAACGAGGAAGGTGATCAACAAACCACTTATGCAACAACGACGCGCAACAAGAAACCATCTTTCCTCTTCTTTTCTCGTTCTTGTAATGCACTGCATGATACAAGTCTCCTAGAAGAGTAGGTACGGGGTTCTTGGAAGCGAAGATACGAAAAGCATCGAAATCTACAAAGTCCGGTACATTGGGAAACAACACAATGTCGTAGACACACAGAGCCAGAATAGCACTGAAAACTACCCAACAACCTTTGTCAGCATACTCTCGGGCTTTGTCGACCAGGAAAGGTAATGCAAATCCGGAAACTCTATTTCTACTGATAACATGACCTACCAAATCAGAGGAGCTCAAATAAAGAGCGGCAGACAACTTCTCAAGATTAGGTTCTTCCTCATAACTGAAGAAAGGCACTTTGTTCAGAATTGAAACACCCAAAATGTAAGCAAATTCTTCCAAAGTAGGAACCAACACATAGTCCGGAAATGTGAAGCATCTCAGTGGAGGATCATAAAACTGCAACAAGGTATGAATAGCTCCATGCTCATAAGTCGTAAGCTTACGGACAAACTTCAGAATTCCACCATACTGCTCTCTGAAAGCTGCAAGAACACCAGGATCAACCATGGAAATCAGACCAAATAAAGGTCCTAAATCAGGTGCCGGAAACTTGTACACAACAATCCTCTTTCTACTAACTTCCATCTCTGAAGAAGACCAGTACCAGAATCAAGGAATAGACGAGAACCTGTAACACACATAAAAATGAAATGTTAAATGCAGAATGAGATGCAAATGCACACATGGGATCAAGTTATCAAATGCTCAAATGTGTTGTTGTGCCGTTGACTGAATTCAACTAGAGCTCCGCTCTAATCAGAATACTGAGATAACACACTGGATATAACACTCAGGATTAAAATTCGGCACTGATGAGAAAAACAGGGTTGGTTGAAGGCCAGGTTTCCTGCAAAAACCCATCCCTCTCACATGTGGGTTCTAGTCTTGAAAGGTACGACATCCTATGCGGGTGGTCAGCGTCACAGACTTTCGAGAAATGATGATACGTTCACCGTTTCCGGTTTGGCATCATAGTCTAACGAAGCGGTCTCACTTAGCTGACTCCCCAAATGAACGGTCTCCAGAGTCGACAGTCTCTCTAAGTCAATATTCCCTCAACTGCACCAGATGTGCAGGATAGAATATTTCCAAAAAAAAACCTCGTCTGAATGTGAATTTCACGCGAGCTATTGCGCAACCAGACGCCACACAAGCTCCCGCTAATCTCCACTCTAATCCTATGTGTATACTCAAGCCCATGTCCGACTTATCTCTCGGTGGAACAAACCAACCCACAACACAGCAGTAACAAAAATGCAATGTAATAACATACAACAGATAAAGTACATAAAGCAAAAAACTGTACAAAAGTAAACACCCAAAGACGCAACAGACAAGCGCTAGGATTGAATCGCATAGGGAACCAGAGTCCCCAGCAGAGTCGCCAGCTGTCGCAACTGTGAAAAACACCCGGCGTAAAATAGAAGAGTCGCCACCTTTCGTTATTTATCCCACAGAGAGGGAAAGGAAACAATCAGAAAAAACCTGATGAAAAGGGAAAGACAAGGTCATCGCAACCAAGTCCTGGATTTGGGAGTCGATTACGCAAGGGGAAGGTATTAGCACCCCTCACGTCCGTCGTACTCGACGGGATCCATGCTTGTTATCTATCTAAGGGTGTGTTTAAACTATCTACGCTACAGGCTTGCGGGACAAAAAGAAAAGAAAGAGACTCGGTAGAGCATCGCGTCTCTGTGCCTACGTACTTTCATCTGGTATGAAAGATCAGAGTCAACATATTTCGGCTAACTACGGGAGAGAAAAGGGGAAGGTTGCTCGCCAAGACATCGCGTCTTGTGTCTACGTACTTTCATCTGATATGAAAGATCAGAGCAAACGTAGTTCGGCCAGACACGAAACCACAGGTTGATTAAGTGTTTTAACCGAGTAGGGTTAAACATCCGTTCCAGCAGTTAGGGACTAAGCCTGTTTGCGGTAGAACCGAAGCTTAACAACACTCTTTTCTGAAAAAAGAAGTTTCCGATTAATCCCGAAGGAAAAAGGTTTGAATTTTGTTTTATATTTTTTAGTGAAGTGACTTAATTCGGTTTGTGATTCACGTTGCACTAAAGACTATGACACGGAGGCGAATGCATCGTATATCGCCCTCAAACGGGACGTATACCAAACATTCTAGATAAGCGAGAGGAGACCCCTCACTCATTATTCCCCATGTAGCTTAAGGCTTGTAGCGCGTAACGTTTATCGCCTTTATTAAATGAATTAGCATGATTTGGAGATGAGAAGAGAGACGCACGGAAGGTCTAAGCGAAACTCGGCCCTAACGTTGTCATGCAAAGTGCTCCTAGAGTTCGGATGAAAAGGGGAAACATCTACCCTAATGTTAGCATACTTGGATTGAACACCTAATGTCTCTCCTACTCCCATCCTAAACGAAGGGACTAGGAATCCTATGGGGATCATGGCAAGAAAGCACAAGAAGAACGAAGGAAGAATCAATCACAAGTAGATAAATGCAACATGAAAAATGCACACTTAGAATGGTGGGAGGGAGGAAAAATGTGTGGGGCAGCAGCCGCCACAAGCGCGTCTCGACCTCAACAGCGATGCAAGAATGATGCAAACATGTGGAGAAAATAAGAGATGAAAGCATACGAACATGCAAACGAAAACTTGATTCGAACCACATACAAACATGCAAATAATTAAAAGAATGACCATACATGGCAACAACATCATGATTAAACAACCACAAACAGTGACAAACAACCAAAGCAATTCAATTCTAATGCATCACACTGATCTATGCTGATTCGAATTGAACCGGTATGCGAACATGCAAGCAAACAGCAAAATATGGCATTCTGGCACATTGTTAATCGGTTAACCTGTGTAAAACAAGTGAAAATCTGGGAATTCGTAGGTGTTAATCGTTTAGCACCCTGAAATCTTTGAAAATTTTGAATATTTGAATTGGTCAACCGGTTAACCATATACGTTAATCGGTTAACACTGTACCAGAAGCAGAAAAGCAGCAAACAGAATCACTTTCCAGCAAATAAGCACTTATCTGATCAACCGGATGATCACATAATCACTTATTCACGAACTTAAATCAGAAAATCATGATTTAAACAACACGTAAACAGATCAACACAACCAGATCATGGATCAAGCAACTCAAATCAATCACAATTCAATCGGATATGAATAACATGATAAACATGCAAATAAGCTCGAAAATTAAATCGGATCAGAAATCCAACCTACGAATCGGAGAATTGATTCGATAATTGTTGATTCAACTGTAATTGTGTAGATCTAAGCAAAGAAGTCCGGAAAACTTCAAGATCCAAGCTAATTGATGTTGTATGAATGAAGATCCTTCACAATTAAGTCAAATTACTCCAAATAAGCACTTCTACAATCACCTCAAAATCCAGATCTGAACTTGCACGAAAATTGAATGATGAAATCACTTCAATCAATGTAAGGGAAGGAGGTTTGGCTCTTAGAAATCAAGGATTCCAATGAAGAATCAATGGTTTCAATGGAAAAGAGCTTTGAGTGAAGGTTTTGGCTATGGAGGAAATTGAGAGAATTGAGAGAGAATTGATCAACTCTGAATTTGAAATGGAAATTTTGAAGGTTAGATTGGCTTGCTTTGAAGTAATTCACTTAAATACCACTTTGGTTGGGATCCAAAACAAAGGCTTGGAAGTTGGTTTGAAAATTGTGGTATGGAATGAGGTTTGGGATTTTGGAGGGAAATGAAATTTAACTAAATTTCAAATGATGTTCTAGATCCTTCCCAAGTGCAAAAATGAGCTTTCAAGTGATCAAAATTGGACCCTAAAGCAGCTCCATTTGAAAATTCACGTACAGGGCAAATTCTGCTATGGTTAACCGGTTAACCATATGCGTTAAGTAGTTAACACTGTTAAAACTTCAATTCTGGGCTGATTTTCAAATGGTTAATCGGTTAACCATATGTGTTAACCGATTAACACCTTCAAAAATTTGAATTTGGCGCCTTTTGTTGGGAAATCTGTCCATTTGCCCTGTTTCAACTGTCTGGAGCTCTGTTTAGCTGCTGAACCTCATTTTTGACCGTTGTCACTATGAAAATGCTTGTTATGAGCCTGAATGCTAATTTCTGATCTGAAATTAACCTGCAAAATAAAATCGGTCTCCTGACCTCTGGGAAAAATAAATGCCCGAGCCTCCTGATGCCCGCTGTTTGTGGTTCTGTCTCTTGCTCTGAAATACAGTTGAGCCACAGGAACGCCCTGATCCCATGCCTCGAGACCGAATGCTATGCAATGCAAAATGCTAAATGCGAAAATGAAACATAAGCCAAGTACAAAAACGAGAAGGCAAATTTTGGGGTGCTACATGTATTAACTATGTGTATTTACATTATTGTATTGAATGTGTATTTTATTGAATAGTACTTACATTGTTGCTATACAATTTTTTAAAATATGTGTTAGTTATGGTGGTGTTTAATACCAAGGGTAACTTTGTCAAGGAGCCTAAGTTAAGATATGAAATGGGTGATTTTTTTGCTTATAAAGGACTAGTAAGTGATATGTGGTCTTATTTTGAGGCAATAGGTGTTGTGGAGGAAAGGTACCCTAATATCGAGATTGCTTTTACTAACTTATGGTGGATGTGTATTGATGGAAATATATAAAAGGATATTAATCCATTTAAAGATGACAAAGATGCTACAATAATACATATGTTTACTTAAGATAACAAGTGTCGATTTGAGTTATGTGTGAAGCCTATAGCAAGTAAACTAGACTTAAATGGTTTGTAGAGAAATAAGGTTGTGTATGGTATAAATGAAGGGAAGAGTATGAAATAGATGAAGTTAGCAATGATAATTTACGGTGATTTGTATTTTGATAATAGTGAAAAATATTTGGATTTTGGTATATATGTTGGTTTTTATGACTTGTTGAATGAGGATTCAAATTATGGTGTTATTCCAGGACTCGGACTTGATCTAAGAAAGACATTGGAGCTAAGCATACTCACCAAAAATATTTCTTCTCAAGGAAAGAAAGAACTTAAGAAGGGTATTATGAAACTATTGTTATACTAAGAATGATTAGAACTTGTTTCGTTAAATATTTTATCTACTTTCTCTTTTTGATGATGACAAAACTAAGTATTTTGATGAATAATTTTTACTTGGTTAAATCATATAAAAGCATTAGAGTGAGATTTGTAAGCTCCTCCTGAATTGTATACTTTTACAATTATTTTTTAGCTTAGAGTTTCAGCGTTAGGTTTGCGAGCTCCCCCTGAATTTAAGACTTTAAAATAATCTTAATATATAAAATATATCAGTTAGCATGAACGAAATAACTTCCCAGAATGTAGAATCCTAGTTACAGAAGTATTTCATAATTGACTTTGCTTTGAGTATCAGAAGTTTTAGTTATCAGCCTTGTATCAGAGCTTGATGTGCCAGAACTTATATATGTCAGGTTATCGTCAAAACTTATATATGACTGGTCATATACTCCTAGTTAACTCAGACTCAAATCAGCTTGACTAATGTCTTCTCAGAAAATCTTTGATTCCTGAAAAAACTTGGTTAACTTGAAACATGACAAATTTGCTTGTCCAGTCGAGATATAACAACGTGATTCTCAGTCTTTAACACTAAATAAGGTTTAGAGCCAGAATCTTCAGCTTCCAAAATACCGTTGGTTCCAAAAATAGATGCCAAATCTGTGTCTGAAGGATGAGGAGGAGGACGGACCTTCCACTACAGGTGCAGGGAGAAGAAATGTTAGAGGAACCTTCTAAAGCAAAGGTTCAACAAAATCATAGAATCTGGCATGGAAGTTCCTTTGAGTATCCTTTAAGCACAAGAATTCCAACTATTTAGAACTAAAATCAATCCATTTTCTGAAGTTGTTACTCAAAGTATGTACTTCAAAGAGGTTTGCATTAGAGGTGCAAACTTTAGAGAGAAAGTTCATTCTGGCAACAGTCTCACATTCAAACTGCAAAAACAATTCATCTAAAGATGTGGGATAGATGTTGGTCTAAAATGGAGTTTGGTCAGAATATAGAAGAGATGTTCTATTAGGGAAGACAATAATAACAACGTCTGGCTTGGAATCAGAATCATTTTGGGCTATGTTGAAGCACTCAGTGCATTCCTCAAGTGGAGAATGAAGTCTCTCATTCACTTATTCCTTATACTTCCTAACTGAAACATCCACTTCCCCAGAGTTAATAAATTATCTAGGTTCAGGTTCAGTTTCATGGTCAGAGGAGATGTGAATGGTTTGGTTGGAAGAGTCAGGGGTTGATGATTCCTTGTTTCTGATATGTTCCTAGAATGTGTCAAAGACAGGTTCATCAACATTTGGTTGAGGGGATGGAGTTGGTGGAGTTAGGGTGTCTTCTAGAAATGCACAAACTTATGGTAATGTGAATGAGATAGAAGAAGGTATGGAAAAATTTGAATCAAAAGAGTGGTCTTTTATGGATTAGGTTGAGGGTCATTGGGATTTGGTTCAGAAGTTGGTAGTGGTGTTGGTTTAGATAGAATTGGAGTAGTAGCGATGATGGTTGATTCAACCATAGTTTGCGTTAGACGACGGCAATGATCTAGAATGGGGGGTTGAATAGATCACTTATTTAAAATAAAGTCGGCGCTTAATATAATTTAGTTTTTAAAAGTTTTAAGCGGAAGCGGCCGAGGAACTACAATCGTCTAAACAAACTATTACCAAAAAGATCGGATATACGCTACGCCTATATGGAATACCGATAAAGACGAGAAATTGAATCAATAGTTTGAACAGGAACCGATAAGATTTTGTTCACTCAAAGTTGGACAATTTCCAATGCTTGTGAAATATAAACCAAATTGAAAAATAGATCAAACGCTTGTATTCACGCAATTAGTCGAACACTTGGTGTGCGAAGCACCCCAAGCAAAATTCGATAAGTGAATGAAGTGCTAAGCCTTTCCGATTACAATCAAACGGATTATAATGAGGTTTCTAAAAGTGTTTCAGCACTAACACACACCAAAATTTTATTTAACTAATATGTTTGCACACAAGCTCAAAATTCAGCAATGAAAATAGTAAAAAAAAAAAAAGAACACCAATTTGTTGAGGCAGTTTCCCCGTTGTCCTCGCTCGGGGTACGTCAACCCTCAATTCTAAAAATAGAATTGAGATCTGTATATATAACCTATTGCAAATTGTTTTTACCAAAGAAGAAATAGAATTCAAACACTCAATCCCAAACATTGATGTTGAGCATATGCCTTCTATTCCCTTGATTCAAGATGAATCAAGTCCTTCGAATGTGATAAGTAAACCTCCAATTACGACACCACCTTTGAATAACCCTCTAGTCTTTAAATCTTTCCCGGCTGATTTCAAACACCAACAATTCGAACCCAAATCTTCCTTCCACAATCCTCCGGTTAACGCTACTAAATTAACAGAATCTCCCATTCTTCAATTACCTTCGCTCGGTTGAGTCTGTGAAGGAACAATTTATGCAAAACCCCCAAAATCTAAGATTCTTTGAGGACAAAACTCAAAAAAATTTATTCAAGAAAAACCCACTGATTTCTCAACCCAAACTTGAACGGTCGACCTAAAACAAAGGGGGGGGGGGGGGGGGTCGAGCTGAGCTCTCCTGAATTCAGGATTATGCAGAAAAATGCTCTGTGTCGACCGGAACAGGTCCATGCGTCGATGCAAAGCACCCCAGTTTTGACAAATATAAATGCACATAATATGAGTCGACCGGAGGGTCGACGCGAGCTCTCCTGAGAGCAAAACATGAAAATTAACTTCTGCATGAGTCGACCTAAACAAGCTTTGAGTGACTCAAAGACTCAGAACTTGCAAAAATGCAGATTTTGATATGTTTAGCTACTTCTAAGTGTTCCTAATGCATCTCTAACTCAACCAATATGTTCAAACTTATATATAACACATATAGTGTTTTTCCTATATGAACTAAGACACATTTTGACAAATGTTTGGCACTAGAAAAATAACGGATGCATATGCGACTCGATGATATGGTCCAAAGTACACTTTTCTAACTATATATGTTTTGACATCATTAAAACAAGTATAACCAAGTATGACACGCTTTTCCCTCACATACTCCCCCTTTTTGATGATGGCAAAATAGTAGAAAAACAGTTGAGTACAATGTGTAGTATCATCCCCCCTTACTATATGCATTTATCTAGAAACGATCTGCATGTTTGATCAGTCTTGTAAAGTGATTTGTTATTTTTGCTTGGTCTCTTCTACCCCTTTTACAACATCAAAAAGAAATAAGATTTAAGTCAAGGGAAGACATAGTATATTGAGATAAACATATTCACCAAATTTGCAATAGGATAGCATTAACAAACATTCATATATAATGAAGTTAATGAAAACATATAAAAGGATAAATAGATAACATCGTAAATGATCAAAAGAAGTATATGCTATTACAAATATTAAGGATTAACAAAGCTTCATGTCTTGATAATTCAAACAAATATAAGAAGAGATAAAAACTAGAATGTGATGAACAATATATGAAATAACATGCACAATGATACACAAGGACTCCTCCCCCTAAAGTGATGGGCCCTTCCGTGAAATGGATAGTCATGAGGTGGGGGAAGTTGTTGCTCATCTATCCGCTCTGTAAGTTCTAGGCCAACTCGACTAAGAGTGTTGAAATTGGTAGTGAGAGCACGGTTTTGACCTGCAGCAATTTAACCATGCTATCAAAATGACTCATCATTGATGTTGTGAATGAGTTGAAGTTATTCGTGTGAGCCTAAAGTTGGTTCTACAAATTTGTGAACCGCTCATCTTGGGAAGTGACAAAGTTTTTTTGTTCGAGCTGCATGCTCCTCATCATTTCGAGGAGTTCTTCATTTTTTCGTTGGGGATGCGGAGGTGATTGAGGCATGTAATACCAATCAGGCGTCTCTTGATAATCCCAATTCATTGTTTGAGGCATACAAATTTCACCAAGTATGGTCCAATCTATGTGTTGTTAGGTACCCCATCCTTAGTTTCCATCAGATTCTAAATGGGGTGATTGATCTAACCAACCACTATTATGCTGCTCATCAGTATCCATGTGATTCCCACCCTTTTCTTATTCTTCTTCTTCTTCTTCGTCTTCATCACTCTCATCAGATTCCTGTAGACAAGAACTTGTTGCCTTAACAATAAATTTATAGCGTGTATCGCGAGGATCCCAAATATAACCCATCATAGTTAGAGTCTTTTGACAAAAATCTTAGTCGGTTGTCAAGGTTGTGTATGGGATATCGGGTACTATTACATTAGCATTATTGAGGACAAATTGAATGAAAGAACCATATGACAGCGCGGTCTCTCGGCCAGAGTCTTTCAAAGAGTAGATTCTACTCGCAATGTAGTGAGGCCAGTTAATATTGATCTTCTTTTTTACAATGTAAACCAAGTGAACCTCGACTTGGTTAACCCGAGAATAACCACCTTTCTTGGGTCAAAGAATGTGAGAGACAATCCACTGTAAAATTTTATCAATCGGTTTCAACCTATCAGTTGTAATTGATTTTGGAAAATGGTTGCTAGCGGGCAATATCGTCAGCATATGGTTTCTTTAGCATGGAGTTTAAGGCTTCCTTGAACTCATACCCGTCCACGGTTTGAGTATTCGTGACCTTGGTCAGCGGATCAACAGTTATATGAGACATATTGAAAAGATCTTTCTAGACAGAGTCATTGGCATACCCTTTATTATTTCCAATCTTAGTACTGAACTCAAAACCTTCGAACTTTCCTTAAAGACCAGTGTAGAAAATTTTGATCAAGTCCTCATTATATTTTTTATCGTATTCCAAAAACTTGTTGAAATTTTGAGCATCCAAAAGTTCAAGCACTTCTTGGATGTGCGTTCTTTCAGCAGCTTTTTGATAATAAACAAATTGTTTGACAATTGATTTCTTACTCAGATTTTTCTCATAAAGTTTAGTGTATTTGGGAGGTAATAGAGAGACAGGGAGAGCGGTTACCGGTAGAGCAACTCTTGAAGTTCCAGCTTGAGCGGATGAAACTCTGGTTGTTCTTTTCCCTGTTACTCTTCGTGTAGCCATGAGAGAAATTCTTGAAGAAGATGAATAGTAAAATAGAGTTTGTGGTGTTAAAGAGAAACTTCACTAGACTCCTTGAATATATAATGAAATTAGGTTTTGAAAGGGTTTTTGGGAAGAGGAGATGTAGAGAGTAGCTTTGAGTAGGTGCAAAGTACCAATGTAAATGCTAATTATGGTGTTTGAATACATAGAAAGAGTGAATGCATTAAATGGGTCAAACATTTTGAAAGTTTCATCAAAACAGAGATTTTTCAGGAAAATCACGCAACGCGTCGATGCATACAGGCTTTGGATCGACGCATACTGAGAAAACATAGATAATGAGAAATGTTCAAAGTTTGAGTCGACCTAAGGGTCGACCTGAGTGGACCCACTTCTAAATCATGAAAATTTATCATTTTATGAGTCGACCGGTGTTCTGTGTAGGTTGACTCATCAAGTAAAAATCAGCACAAATCATTATTTTGAGTCATACAAGCATCAAAAAGAGATAAATAGATAGCTTACACATATTTCAAACATTCAAAAGGATAAAACATGCTTAATCATGCAATAAAAATCAATAATAACACATAACTTGGTACACCAGCTTACACATATGAAGTGATTAAGAAAATTTGATAATGAGGAAGGATATTACCTCAACCACAATCGATGATATATGCCCTCACATATGCCTTAGTTTCTTCTTCATTTTGTTAGATAAAGACATATAAAAGCACATATATAGAAAGCATGCAATAATAAACTCCTAAACATGATCCGAGATGTCGAGAACACCTAGTTCCCTACTGTTGTACCCCAAAATTTGACCAACCTTTTCTTGGCTTATGTTTCATTCCATTTTAGCATTTTGCATTTGCATAGCATTGTTCTTAACAGGGGATCAAGAGTGATGTGTCATTCAATAGAAGAGTCTCATTGGTTTCAATATCAAGCAAGGCTGATTATTCAGATCATCAAGTGTGTGCAATCATCATAAGGTTGTCAAAGCTCCTTAGAAGGAAAGATTGATGTGTGTTGGTTGTCTCCTATCTTGGGGATCAAAAGAGGATCATCAGAGGTTCATGAGGTCTTTGTTTTGGATAGGATATGATTAGTAAGATAATTGAGTACCTTTGAGGTCATTGTGGAGCTTATCTGAGCATTCATTTCATCTGCAAGAATTCACAGTCAAAGGATGTGAATAGAGGGTGTCATATGGTCAACTCAGGGTCAACTGTGGACTTGAGAGAGTTCAAGACATGGTTCTAAGTCATTGAGTCCATGGGAAGTCATTTTGAAGCATCTAAGATGTCATGACAAGATCAAATCAAGAGGAATCAAGAGTGGAAGAAGTTACTAAATTAGGGGTTCAGATGATTTCAGTGTAAAATCCCCTTCTTTAGTGCCCAACTTCAAGGCCATTTTCACCTATGTTGAAAGCTCAATCTCATTTTCATGAAAAAATGAGACTTGTAGGTCATTTTCTTAGCTTTCTTTTGAGTACAAGAACTCATCCATTGGATTTTTACATCTCAAGTTATGATGCCAACAAGTTAGGGGTCTCAGATGAATAGAATGTTGGTCAATTAAAAGTCAACTCACATCCAAGGCTTTTTGACCTAGAAGAAAGTTTCTCCTCAACTTCAAGTGAACATGAAAGTTGTTCCTCATGGTCTTAGCTTTCCAAAAAGTCCTATAATTCCTTGATATCATTTGTACATCTCAAGTTATAGACCTCACAAGGAAAGGGTATTTTGGGAAAGTTTCATTATGGGTCATTTGCTTCATAGGTCATTTTCATGAACTTGTGTACCTCAAATACACTTCCAACCAACACGAGAATTGTACCTAAGAGCCATATTTACATCATTGAACTCAAGATTCATTTGAATTGTGGAATTATATGGCCATGTGGTAGGATTTTTAAGTGAAATTTTGACTTTTGGTCATAACATGAACTTAGTACATTATAGGTCTCATTTTGTCTCACTTTTGAGTCATTTTACACCAAAATACGATCATAGTGAAACTTACCACGGTTGGACCAACATCAAATATCATGAGATGCTACCTTTTTCAAGTTTCTTCCTTAAAAATTCTTCCATTCAAACTTGAAATATGGATTACATACAAGGCCCAAACCAATTCAAATCAAGAATACACTTCACACACTTCAGATTGATGAGCTCATAAGATGTGAAGCAAGAAAATACGCGTGTGCATGAGGAGGGTTTCTTTTTTGGCATTTTTTGAAATCTTACCAATTAGCCAACATGGGTCTGCATGATGATCAGAAATCCATCATATATAAGCATTTAGGGTTGCCCTAATGCTCAGAAGTGAGAATTAGAGCTGGAGAGAACAAAGTGAAATTCAAATTTTCCAAACTTTCTTCAACTTCGAATATGAGATTTCACCTCAAATCAACTGAAATTGAAGCTTGCATCTTCTTCCTGGGAGCAATTGGAACGTGTTTGAAGCAAGAAAGCAAAGCTTGCACGCATCTGAAGAACCAACGGAGTTGCTCAGTTCAGTAAGCTTCTCCTCCTTATTTCTCTCATGCTAGGCACCTATTTAAGCTCATTTTGGTCGCATCTGAAGCCCTACATTGAGTAGGCAATGTTTGCATCATTGTTGTTCTTGTTTGATCACAATTTCAGTTGACATGTTCAAACTTTAATCCTTCGATTCTCCTTGATTTGGAACTGTTTTAGTATTTGATTTATGGATTTGAAATCCTTGTTGTGTAAGCTTTCGAATGGTACCATTTTTGTCCATTTATGTTGAGAAATATGAATTGAGCTCCGACGATGTCACCGGAGAAGACGACCTGAGCCCTAGCTCCGATGTCTGGTTCATTCTCAGTCAGATCTGACCTGGCTCCCTCTGACCTTTTGACTTGCTCGCGTATGTGGTTGTGATTGGCTCGACCTTGCTGATCTGTTTTGTTGACCACACGTCACTTAAGTGAAACGCATCGTTTCACTTAAGTCTGAAGCCTTGGAGCATTTGGGCCTTATGTGATATTCCTACCCCCTGCTTTTTTGAGCCCATTTCATTTTGGACGTGTTTCAGTTATGTTGCTTTTGCTTATGCACCCCTACTTGATTCTATTTGTTTTATTTTCTTTTTATTTTCTGTTTTAGTTTTCAATTATTAAAAATATCTCCAATTGTCCAAAAATTAAATAATTTTTTTTTCAAACATTTCAAAACCTTATTTAATTTTTCATAATTTTTGTTTCTGATTTTCTTTTATTTTGCAATTTTATTTTAATTTTGCAAAGTGAGGTGTTTTTAATATTGTTCTTGTTTGATCATCAACATTTGAGCTACCAATTTACATCACCTATGAATGAGGTTTCCTCCCTATTTAGAGGATGTACTGAGGTATATTTGAGGCTGATTTTGGTCAATGTTTGATCACTTTTTGCTTGACTTTGGTTTGACTTTTCTTGACCCTCAATAATAACTCAATAAGGTGGAGCACCCTAGTTGATCAAATCATTTGGTGATGCCTAATATTGAGTTTGGCTTTTAAACTTTGGCTTCTGTTTTCCATTAGACTTGGTTGCTTTGTGCATTTTATTTGAGATTTATTGAATATTTTTCCTATTTTTGGTGAAGCTTGCAAGTCAAGTCATCTTAGGAAGTGTTCATACAAACTAGTTTGACCTAGTTCTTTTGGGAAATGACTTTGATTGATCCCATGTGAACCCTATGAGTCTTGATACTCATTCTTGACATGATTAAGGTGCTGGTTTTGCATTTTTAGGTCATACACTTGTGTAACTTGTGCTACAAGTTACTTTGAAGTTAAGGCATTCCACTTGATTTTAAGTGTTGATTATGAATTGAACTTTGGTTCTTTCTCTTGCCTTGACTTGTTGCTTGCTTGTGCATTGTTTCCATTCTTGTTGTGAGCCTTTCATCTTATGTTTTCACTTATGTCCATTGGGTTGTGATCATCATTCAAGACAATTTGGTATCCATGTTTATACTTTGAGTTTGTCTTGAATGATGGATCACTTTTAGCACTTGTTTGTTACTTCTTTTTGCAAGATCAATGTGTTGAGTTTGGTTGAGACATTTTTCATGTGCTTGCTGCCCAAGCCTCTTTCTCCCATCTACACTTTGATCACGATCTTTGCTTGTGCATTGTTGTTTATCTTTTGATATAAGTGATTGATGCATGAATGGTTGTAGGAGTTGTAACGTCTCCCATTTCATCTCACTTTTTCTTTGACTTGTTTAAGTCATTTTGCTTCCATTTTGTTTGTGTTGCATCATTTGAGCATTTCATATCATGTTTACCTTATTCCTTGACTTGTTTAAGTCAAATTCATCTCTTTCTTGCATTTCATTTGTGATTAATTTATCTTGTGTTTTCTTGGTCCTTTGCCATGACCCCTTAGGATTCCTAGTCCCTCCGTTTAGGATGGGAGTAGGAGAGACATTAAGTGTTCAATCCAAGCATGCTAACATTAGGATGGTTTCTTCCCTCTTAATCTCAATATTAGGAGCACATTGCATGATAACATTAGGTTTGGTTAGTTTCCCCTTAGAGTTTGTGTCTTCTCTTCTCATCTCTAAAACATCTTAAGACACCTAATAAAGGATAATAAGTGTTGTAAGCTATGAGCCTTAAGTACTTGGGGAATGATAGTTGAGGGGCTTCCTCTCAATTGTCTAGAATGTTTAGCGTATTCCATTTGGGCGAAATGCGACGCATTCGCTCTCAAGTCATAGTCTTTAGTGCAACACGAGTTACAAACTTAACTCAATTCACTTCTTCATGAAAAACACAAAACAAAACATCAAACCTTTTTATCCTTCGGGATTGTTTGGAAAATCATTTTCAGAAAGAGTGTGTTAACTCTTGGTTCTACCGCAAACAGGTAACGCCTAAGTCTCCAATGGTCGAGCAGCAATACACCTAACTGCTAGAACGAAGGTTTAACCCTACTCAGTTAAAACACTTGAACCGGTCTGTGGTCGTGTCAGCCCGAACTACGTTTGCTCTGATTTCTCATACCAGATGAGGATACGTAGGCACAAGACGGTGATGTCTTAGCAAGCAAACTTCCCCACCTTCACCCGTAGTTTTCCGAACTACGTTGGCTCTGACTTTCCCATTGTACGAGGGAATACGTAGGCATAGAGAGACGATGCTCTATCGAGTCTCTTTTCTTTTCTTTTGTCCCCGTGAGCCAGCCCTTGATAGATTAACACCCTTTTAGATAGACAACAAGTATGGATCCCATTGAGTACAACGAACGTGAGGGGTGCTCATACCTTCCCCTTACGTAACCGACTCCCGAACCCAAGATTTGGTTGCGATGACCTGTCTTTTCCCTTTTTCGTAGGTTTTCTCTGATTGTTTCCTTTCCCTCTCTTTGGGATAAATAACGAACGGTGGCGACTCTTCTGTCTTTGTCGACCCCTCTTCATAGCGATGCGAAAACTGGAGACTCTGTTGGGGATCTTCCCATTCCCTATGCGAGTCAATCCTAGCGCTTGTTTCTTTTACCTTTGGGTGTATATATATGGGTATATGTGTTGCATTTGTACTTTACTGCATTTGCATTTTATTTTCAGCATTTATATTATCATATTGATGTGTTGTTGGGTGGGAATGTTCCACTGTGTGATAAGCCAAAACCCAGGCTTGAGAATAACCATAGCATTAGAAGTGGAAAGTAGTGATGAACCTGTATGTTTGGCATGCACTAGTTCTCACGAAATTCGCGCTCAGACGAGATTCTCTTTGATGACTACCTTTCTAGTCTGTTTCAGACAGTTGAGAGGATGTTGGATCTGAGGATTGTCGACTCTGGGGACCGATCATTTGGAAGTCAGCCAAGTGAGGCCGCTTCGTTAGACTATGATGCCAAACCAGAAATGGTGAACGTATCATCGTTTCTCGAAAGTCTGTGATGCTGATGACCGCATAGGATGCCAGACCTTATCAGAGATAGGTTCATACCTGTAAGTGGGGAGGGTTATGCAGGAAACTTTGACCTTCAACTTACCTGATTTTCTCGTCAGTGTGAACTTTTGATCCTTTATACAGTGGGTTCCTTATGTCAGTGTTGTGTT
Organism: Lathyrus sativus; assembly: GCA_963859935.3. NCBI lineage: Eukaryota > Viridiplantae > Streptophyta > Magnoliopsida > Fabales > Fabaceae > Lathyrus > Lathyrus sativus. The sequence continues at coordinate 518,918,771 of OZ012737.1, forward strand.
CTCGCCAAAGCGAAGCGCTGGTTCATCTCAGTCAACAACACAACAATCTTGATCCCCTGTTGCATTTGCATATTCATTTGCATATTAACATTGACATGTATTTATGTTTCATGTGCATATTCTTCTCTTGATTCTAGTAAACCAATCAACTGCTGACATGGAGGTTTGTTTGAAGAAGACAGTTGTGTATAAGTTTCCAACACCGGATATAGGGTCTTTACTCAGTTTGATTTCTGTTGCTGATCATAGTGTGATGGAAGATTTCAAGAAAGAGTATGGGAAGCTTCTGGGTTGTGTCTGTAAAGCTTCAGTGTTTGAGTTAGGAGGTCTTCACACCTTGCTTTAGTTCTATGACCCTCAACTGAGATGTTTCACTTTCCTTGATTATGTATTGATGCCTACTCTGGAGGAGTTTTCCATGTTGCTAGGAGTTCCTATTCTGGATCAGATGCCTTTCTATCATTTTGAAGTAGAGCCTAACTTGACTATGCTTGCAAATTCACTTCATCTGGATGCTTCTGAGTTGGAAGGGAAGATGTTTAGGAGGAATGGAATGCCTGGTTTCCCATTGCCTTTCTTGATTGGTAGAGCTCAACATTTTCCAAAAGAAGGTTGTTGGATTGTCTTCAATGCTATTTTGGCACTGTGCATATACGGCATAATACTGTTCCCAAACATTCCAGACTTTGTGGACTTGGATGCTTTCCATATTTTTGTCTCGAAGAATCCTGTGTAGACACTCTTAGGAGATGTGTATCACTCTGTGCACTACAAGAATGAGAATAGGAGGGGGATTAATGTCTCCTGCTGTGTACCTCTCCTGTATAGATGGTTTGTGAGTCATCTTCCTAAGTCTAGTCCATTTGTCGACATCTCAGATACCGCTGATTGGTCATAGAGGCTTATGGGGTTAACTTCTGATAACATTGTATGGTTTAACCGAGACTTCTTGGGTATGGAGATAATCTCTAGTTATGGTAATTTCCCTAATGTCCCTTTGACTGGAAGAAAGGGTGGTATTAACTACAATCCAGCTCTTGCAGTGAGGCAATTTGGTTATGCTCTAAGGGAACCTCCGAAGGAAGAAGAAGTACAGGAATCTCTGTATTTCACAGGTTTGATTGACAGTGAGACCCTAATCAGATTGGAGAAGGCTTGGAGTAAAATTCACCGTAGGGGGAAATCTTCTTTGGGAAAGAGCAATAGCAGAGCCTATGAGCCATATGTGGAATGGATTCAGGAAAGATTTGAAAGACTGTTGTTACCATTTCCAGCTCGAGAACCTTTGTATCCCTTGATGATTGAAGAACCGACAACAGTTGATATTCAGAGATACAATCAACTGTGGGCCAAAAAGAAGGAATTACGCAAGGTAAATGAGGAGTTGGAAAAGGAAATTATGCAGCTCAGAAGTGAGAGGAATCAAGCTACCTACTCATCCAAGAAGCAGACAGAGCTGGTGAACAAGATGGGTAGAGACCTAACAGAGGAGATTCACGCCCGAGAGCGAGTGGGCCGAGACTTGAAGAGTGTTAGTGATATTCTCAAAGAGAGGAAGAAAGAACTAGAGAGAGCACATATAGAGATATCTAAATTCAATGCTCAATGGAACACTATTCTGACTAACAACAAAGAACGAGAAGATGGACTGCGGCAATAAATTGTCAAGTTGAAGACTCAACTCCGGGTGAAAGATGAGAAAGATATAGTTTGAAAATCTGGTATGCAGATCACAGATGTCCCAAGAACATTGATCTCTGCTAAAACAGAACAAGGACAGAACATGACCATTTTAAATCCCTTTAAGAATTACCAATGTCATGACCTCTGTTGTAACATCTGCAGACTGACAGAACTATTTATCTAACCATTTAAAGTGTGCAGAATTAAAATGTTGAAAGATAAATAACACAATGAATTATTAACCCAGTTCAGTGCAACATCACCTACATCTGGGGGCTACCAAGTCGGGAAGGAAATCCACTATTAGTAGGATTAATTCAGAGTTAAACTCGCCCGTTTACAATCCCTCACTTAATCTCTACCCAATGCAATTTCTGCCTAGAACCCACTAGACAAGAGACACCTCTCATTCCCCCTTAATCACAACAGTGATAAACAATTCAATACAAAAGAAGACTTTAGAAGACACTCTTCAAAGTTACAATACTTGATTTTGCTTAACAGCTTCAATCAAGGACAATACACTCTTGCTTACAAGCTTTGAGTGAACACTTAACAATTGACCAATAACAACTACCAGCCACAATATGTCTACCACAATGCATTCAAAGATACAAAGGGTGACTTACAAAGTCACACACATAATGGACTCTCAAAACCCTAAACCTTTATTTTACACTCAATTTTTTCTTGTTGTGAGTGATTAATTTCCCTTGCTTATGTGCCTCCTTAAATAGCAATGCAGACTGGGCTTGGGCTGATAAAAAATAACATAAATTAGGTTTAACCAAGTTAGCCTAATTTCCATAATTCAAATGCTACGAATTAGGTCACAGCTGCTTCATGTTATGCCAGCCCTGACTAGAATCTCGTCTGAGATAACTAAGGAGCCATAACAGGTTTCTTGAAGTATAGCCTGAGCTTCCTCTTGCAATATAACAGTAAACCTAAACATGCACCCTGATGTCATACGCTTGATGTCATAACATCCAGCATGACATCCAACACACTTTGTTCTTAGCTGACCAAACTCACCTTGCAGTACACTCCTGCAGAATTTTCTTCATAACAGTAGAAACAAATATATTATAGTTTCCTAAAAAGTCTCAGAGATCCTTTTTATGAACACCAATTAAATCTGCACTTTGTTCCTAATAAATCTATCTGGCCTGCACATACTTGTTGTACCCCAAAATTTGACCAATCGTTTCTAGCAATTTGACTTATGTTTCGATTCATTTTGCATTTGCATCTGCATATCGCATACTGTGCATTTTTCAGCCGGATTGATTTTATCGGGATTACAGCCCTTTTCTCGCGTCTCAGGAGAGTCAAACCAGTTCGAATAAGCAGGTTTTGTTGTGGAATTTGTGCTCTTCCCGGTGATTCGGTCTACGCTGTTATTTTTAAGGATATTTCGGTGTCCGGTTTTTTTACCGTTTATTTCGTTACATTCTCGTTTTTTTTGTTAATTGATTCAATCGATTTTCATTGGAATTATTAGCATTTTCTAGAATTTATTTCTTAATTTTTAGCTTTTAATAGATTTTAAATAGTTTTTCTAGAAGTTAATTGTTTTTAGAATATTAGGGTTTTATTTTAGATTTAATTCTTTTAGATTTTACTAGAATTTATTATTTTTAGTTTTATTTGATTAGATTTTTAGATAGATTTAATTAGGATATTAATTGATTAAGTTTATTTAGTTTTATTTTAGTTATTTGTTTAGGTTTAATTGGTTTACTTTAATTAAATGTTTTTAGTTTAACGTTGCATTATAGCTTGTAGTTAGGTCTTAATCAGCATTTAATAGAGCCAGCATTTTAATAGTTTTTAGTTTATTTTAAGTCAGCATTTAATCATGTTCAGCATTTCATTAACTGTTCTTAATCAATTAATCTCAGCTTTGTCATTAATTTTAAAAGCACTAATCAGTCTCAATGCAGTATCCGTGTGACAAGTGGCAGGGCTATAAATAGCCCTATTCACACTCTCTCTCATCGGTGCACAGTACCCCAAAAAACCCTAGATGACTTCATCGAAAAAATCACGACGCCGCCCACTGTCGGAAATCTCTTCGGAAACTTCATCATGTTCATCATTTTTTCCCCAGAATTCATTCAAACCTTCATACGACATTCATCAGGAATTCATCCAAACCTTCAAATGTTCATCCCGTTCATCCTACTTTTCCAGATTCCTTCATCCTATCTTCATAATTTCTCCAGATTCATATGAACTTCATCAATGTTCATACAACATTTTTCCAGATTCGTTCAAATCTTCATCAACTTATTCAGACATTCATACCACTCATCCATCTTTTCCCAGAAATTCTTCGGTACATTCATGATAATTTTTCAGATTTATTCATCATACTCATCCGATCTTCATACATCCATGAACGGATCATAACTCACCTTCAAAGATCTTCCAACCTTCATATATTTTTTTTCCAGAAACTCATACAAAATGCTTCAACCTTTGTGTTTTTTCCAGAAATCCATAGATCATCATAATCCTCATCCGTATTCATCAAAACTTCTTCACAAAACGCCAGATCTACACCATCTCCATGAATCGTCAGATTTCCGTGAACGAACCTATCAAACTCATGAACCAAACACGGATCTACCAACACTAACTCCAAACTTCATCGTTTCCACACTTCACCAACACCAACGAATACACCAAACTCAGATTCAACTCCATCATAACGCAACCTTCTTCAGATTTATCCCTATCAACCTTCACTATTCCTTCAAACACCTTCAGATCTACGAATCACCAACATTCAAATCACAGATCCAAGACATTTTTTTCTCAAGACTTCCATTAACGAGTCTCCTATATGCAAACTCGCCTCAACGAGCCAACATCCACACATCTTCATCTGGATTGCTGTGTTTATACTGTTTGTTTTTGCTTGTTCGTTTGGTTTTATAGGTGGTAATGATGTTTGAAGAAGATAGAACTGAGTTGAGAAGAAAAGAAATTTAGTTAATGTTTTGGTTGGAAGAAATGTAGAAAGAGGAAGCGGAGAGATGGAACAGAGAGAGACAACGGAGAGATTCGGATAAGGAGGACGGTGGCCAGGAAGAAATTCTAGGGTTTGCCAAAGTAAGAGGAAGAAGATGAGGACTATTGTGAAGGGTTAGTGGGCTTCGGCCCATTTCATTTAGTTCGCACCCCCCGTTTTCCATTGACACCCCATGTTTACTTTTTTCTTCTGATTGTGGACTGAACCAATAAGCCCAACTGTGGTGTTGTTGTTCGCACCCCCGGATCTGATACGTGTACCCCTTCACTGCAGGCTGTTTGTTTTTTTGGTTTGGGCTTCAAGCCAAGCCCAACCTCATTTTTCAGCTTATACCCCCTATTACTGCTGTTGCACACCCCTTCCCTTTATTTTCTTTGTGTATTTTTATTTTGTAAATGCTTTATTTTTGTGTATTTTCAATTTGAATATATGTAACGTTTTTACTTTCTTTTAGGAAATTTCATTTTTCTTGTTAGAATATTATATAGAGTTTTTGTATAGAATTTATATTCTATTTTCTATACTCTTTTTTTGATAGAATTTTATATTCTATTTTTCATATTAAAGTTCTTTTTAATATTTTCTATTAGAGATTTATTTTCTTTTTAGAAGTTGATTTCGATTTTCATTTGTTATTGGATTTTTCACATCATTTCCATTTTGTAGGTCGATGACGAGACCTCCACAATGCGTTATTAATCGAATTATTGATGGATAATGTAGGATCCGAGACCACTTTTTCTCTCCTCATTTCTCTTCTTCTTCTGATTTTATTTTGACTTTCTTCTGGTTTGTTCCGTGTGACATGGTTCAATTGGAGAATGATTCGTAATATCATTTCTCTATCTTGTCTTTGACACGGATATCAATACGCTACCTCTTGGGGTTTGACTTCATTTATAAGTCGAGCTACGACGGTTCAACGTCACATTGGTTCTGATTCGAAACATCTTCATCAAGGATCAAAAGAGGAAAAACTTGGAATGGAGATTGCACGCAAAAGTCAAGGGTCAACGGAACCACTCCGTTCGGTAACATTGTTTTTATTTCATCTCTTTCATCTCTTTTATTCAACCGTCGAGCATTGTGAGTAAGAGTTAGATACGTGGGAAATGATGAGTGGGCGACTGCCTCTCACTCGTCTAGAGTGTTTAGTATACACCCTTAGGGTGATATGCGACGCATTCGCTCCTACGTCTAGGACTTAGCGTGTGCGTCCCGTTCCGAACCTTTTCTCTCGCATCCTGGCGATTGAGACCTTCCCTTTTTCTCTGCATTCTGGCGATTAAGTTCCCTTCTCTTGCCCCCGTGCAATCGAGACCGTTTTTCCGTAGTTAGCTGAACTACGGCTGCTCTGATCTCTCATACATGTTGAGAGTACGTAGGCATAGGATGCGATATCCTAGCGAGCACACTAACAACTAACTTCTCTGTTCTCTCGCTTCAGTGTGATCGAGACTTTCCCGCTGACGACTAATCTTTCCCTTTCTCTTGCCCTAGCGCAATTGAGACCAGACCGTAGTTCTAGTTCCCGTAGGTTCCCGTACCTTTAAACCAATGACATACTAAGTCCGTTCTACCGCAAACAGATAACACCTAAGTCTCCAATGGTCGAGCAACATACACCTAACTGCTAGAATGCGTACGCTAGTATCGTCAACCTTTTCTCTCACCCCGTGTGATCGAGAGCACCCTTTCGGCCCGTAGTTAGCCTGAACTACGTTTTGCTCTAATTTCTCATGCCAGATGAGAATACATAGGTACAAGACGTGACGTCTTGGCGAGCAATTTCTCCCGTAGTTTTCCGAACTACGTTGACTCTGACTTTCCCATTGCACGAGGGAATACGTAGGCTTAGAGCGGCGATGCTCTATCGAGTCAGTTCTTTCCGTTTAGCTTTAGAAGTCGTAGATAGATTATTTTTTCACCCATAGACTAGACAACCCAAGCGTGGATCCCATCGAGCATGACGGACGTGAGGGGTGCTCATACCTTCCCCTTGCGTAACCGACTCCCGAATCCAGGACTTGGTTGCGATGACCTCGTCTTTTCCCTTTTCGTCAGGTTTTTCCAATCGTTTCCTTTCCCTCTCTTTGGGATAAATAACGAAAGGTGGTGACTCTTTTATTTTCCGCCGGGTGTTTTTCGCAGTAGCGACAATACTGATGAGGTATATCCAACAGGTTCTCATCAAACCAAAACACTTCTGTCAAGAGATATAAAATAACAGCTCCAGCTGTACCAGACAGCAATGTCATGACATTGGTAATGACATCCTGATTAAAATACATGACAACAGTACTGTCATCAACTCCTGCTGTACCAGACATCGATGTCATGACATTGGTAATGACATCCTGATTAAAACACATGACAGCAGTACTGTCATCAGCTCCTGCTATACCAGACAACGATGTCATGACATTGGTAATGACATCCTGATTAAAACACCTGACAACAGTACTGTCATAATAGTAGATGTGGATGTTATGACATCTTGCTTAACATTAGTGCAGAATCATGTTTTACCAAAATTTAGCCAATCATAGAACCATGGACACTCATAGAATCATGGAACTAACAATCTCCCCCTTTGGCAAATTTTGGCTAAAATAACCAAACAAACTTATCAGGGCAGCAACAGTAGTTTTCTCAAAAAATATCCAGCTTCACAAACTATAATGCTCCCCCTTGATAGTTGCATTCAGCATGTGTTCAACAAGCAACTACAAAATACTACTCTTTCCTTGGCAGTAGCAGCAGATAACAACACTTTACTCCCCCTTGGTTTAGTCAAAAATTGACAAAAGTTGGAGTAAATGTACATACATATAAACTCAGATGCATACAAATAACAGAGCCAACCCAAAAACTGAAGCATAATCACCATCCTTTAAAGCAAGACTCAGCTGACAACCTGCACATGGTGTCCAAATCTCCAGACTGCCATCTCACAACCTCCTATGAGATACACAAGTATTATGCAGAGAAAAATAAATTCTCCTAGACAGTAACCAATGTTGTACATAGCTCCATATCAGGATAATGTCAACACAAGCAATGCAGCTACACATCAGACAGGTACACAACTCCCCCTGTCATGCATAATCAACACTCCCCCTAGAAGAGAGAACCCAAACACATGAAGACTTACTTCAACATCTTCATATTCACACACTGGAAACACATGCAACTCTGCACCCCTTGATTCACACCCATACTAGAACAAATAGCAGAAGTAGTTGCAGGATTACTATCTGGAAGATTTCTTAGATTCAACTTTGAAAGACTAGAAACATCTCCAAAATGTCAGGGTTAAAGTTCTTCCATATGCATAAGATCAAGGCTGATGATGTCTTGATCTTTATCTTCACCAGTCATATAATACAAAACATTTGGATATAGGCCCAAATACCTGACTTGATCCATTGATACCCCATGAGCTAGAGCAATAACATAATGTCACAACATCTGGTATGACATTCCATCCTCTTAGAGACATACAATCACAAACTGCTTGAAACCACAAACAATTTTGAGTAATAACTGTACTATTGTAGTAACATATCCTAGATAGAAGTATAAATTCTCATATCAAGGATAACCAGTGCTCTTTTTCTAGAAGCACGTGAATGGAAAACATAAGACTCATCTTCATGTCTTCAAGAGCGCACTCCTTGTTCAACACACCTGCTGAACTCATTCACTCACTACTTGAAGCACAGACAACTAGTACACCCATCAGACAGAAGCTCTCCCCCTATCTTCTATAAAAGATGCTCCAAGCTCACCACAGTATATCTCAAGACCAACCTCATGCTCATACAGTGAGAAGGTACCAAACTACTCCACTTCTTTTTAGAGTTACCACTCCTCCACAAGACTTCTGGCCTGAGTCAGATAACAAGATAAACACCTCATAATCCAAGACATTCTTTCCTCATCATTCTCCCATATGATAAGTTAGAACACTTCTGGTTTAACTGGTGAATATTCACTTCCATATAACTCATCATAGTCCAGATTTTATGCAATGAACCACTCCAGTCTTATATAATACCTTCACATCATACTCCAAGACAATCCTTTTACCTCATCATTCTCCCGTATGACAAGATAGAGTACTTCTTAGTCAAGATGTGAATCACAAGTTTCACAACAGATCTTTAAGTCCTTCTCCAAGGAAAAACAAACCAGATGATACATATCACAGACACAATATCCAATTTTATATGCCCACAACTGGACTTACTATTGCCTAGTAATCCAACTGAAGATCTTCAGAGAATACATCTCTAAAAGAAGGTAATCTTCCATAAGCAACTTAGGGCTTCTACCACAAGCCCCAATATGTGAACAAAACCAGAACCTTCTTTGATCTTCAACCAACTACCCTTCTGCACAAGAGTAATTAGTTCCAGGTTCTCTGCTTGAAATCACATTAGAGACCAACCGAATGCCACTATTCGGTTAACTCAGCTTCTTTCAGAGCTCTAGAACATCTAAGCAAACTTGATCTTCATATCATGCATGCTCCAAGGCAGCTTAGTTACACCAAGACTTGGACCTTTAACATCTACTTCTTCTCACAGCTCCTGCAAACTAGATTTTTTGCTTGATGTCACAACATCTGATCAGACATCCTGCTGGAGAGTTCAGGCTTTCATTCTGCCACTTAGAATAACCTTCTCCATATAACAGAAAAAGAGTTCCATGTTCTCCTAGACTTGATTAATGATATCAGGTTTGAGTAGACAACCTCTATTTTGCAATAGCTACCTTTGAAATGCATTTGCTCCAGAAAACTCCTCTTTAGAAAAACCAAAGATGCCAAAAATTGATTCTTCAGAGAAAATTAGTCACAAGAGATCTTTACAGAAGGAATCTCGCTTTCCTTAAGTAGAGACTTCTTCAGAAAGTCAGAGATAACGACCACTTATCCTTGACCTTCAAGATGAGCAAGGTCCACGCTCCTATGTACTTAAATCAGAAATAAACTGACCCAAGCAGTGCTATCACCAGTACCATCTTATAGACAAGTTTCTTGCTAGGAAACTTTCTAGATAAAGATCAGATGCTTCTAGTAGAAACTAGACCACACCTGTTGCCCTCCAATACTCCTAGATCAGAAATAAACAGATCTAATTACATCTCCTTTGACCTATTGATTCACTCCTTGAATCAACAGATTTCTGCACAATCTCTGCTGATGGAATGTCTCAACATATGATTGAACATCATATCCAAACCAATCAGGGGCCTGCCACTTGTGCTACAACTAATGAGACATCATGATTATCAACCAAGGATAATCCATTAAATATTTGAGAATATCTCAAATAGCAATGAATCTTAAATCCTTATAATAAATCCTTCTCTGAACTTCACGGATAACTAATTAAATAAGTGTGTAGTCCACACGTAGCAACTGATCTTAAATCCACAAAACTTGTTGAGAAGACCATTTGATAGATATTTACACTTCAGTAATACCAAAAGTATTCTTTAGTATAAGTATCTCTAATGTTGAAACATCAAGTCTGACACCCTTGACTCAACTTGCCTATGACTTCCTCTTGCCAATAGAGCCCTTGCAAGTCATGAGTGGTGAAAATAAATCACCTCCCACTATCTTCTCTAACTAGCCTTCAGCAACTTGTAATATACAACAGAGCAGCCCAGACACACAACTCAAAGTAGCATAGACAAAACAAGATCAAGCAGGATAAACAGCTTGTCATACCAAACAGAGCAGCAGCAAACACCAACTTCCAACCATCTACGCACCTGCCACAACCATACATCAAACTGTATATAAGCCAGTCTTCTCCCAGGGCTACCAGAGTTCTTTTATCAGAAGGATATGCAGAGGAACCACCAAAAGAACATCTTCAACATGCCCTAAACATTCAACAGGTCATAGGAGCTCCTATATCAAAGGGCACAACAGCAGATACACAGAATCCTTCATAAGCAGGAGTGAACACACACTTCTCCTTAACTCCATAAGCCGTAGCTCAAACATTTAGTAAGATCATCAAATCAGCTACCACTTCTCCTTGTTGAAGACACCATAAAGTATGTCCCAAGATCTCATCCAGAACAGACAGGATGCCTGCTCTGATACCAATTGAAATTTTGGTATGCAGATCTCAGATGTCCCAAGAACATTGATCTCTGCTAAAACAGAACAAGGACAGAACATGACCATTTTAAATCCCTTTAAGAATTACAATGTCATGACCTCTATTGTAACATCTGCAGACTGACAGAACTATTTATCTAACCATTTAAAGTGTGCAGAATTAAAAATGCTGAAAGATAAATAACACAGTGAATTGTTAACCCAGTTCGGTGCAACATCACCTACATCTGGGGGCTACCAAGCCAGGAAGGAAATATACTATTAGTAGAATTAATTCAGAGCTAAACTCCCTCGTTTACAACCCCTCACTTAATCTCTACCCAATGCAATTTCTACCTAGAACCCACTAGACAAGAGAAACCTCTCACTCCTCCTCAATCACAGCAATGATAAACAATTCAATACAAAGAAGACTTTAGAAGACACTCTTCAAAGTCACAATACTTGATTTTGCTTAACAGCTTCAATCAAGGACAATACACTCTTGCTTACAAGCTTTGAGTGAACACTTAACAATTGACCAATAACAACTACTAGCCACAATATGTCTACCACAATGCATCCAAAGATACAAAGGGTGACTTACAATGTCACACACACAATGGACTCTCAAAACCCTAAACCTTTTTCCTAGCAAGACTTTCCCTTTTCGGTGAATTTTGCTCCAAGCATTCTGTACCTTGACCAAAGTGTCACCTTCAAGCAACCCTGTGAGATACAGAGATTCCCGTATCTCTTCCTCTTTAGGAGGACCTCGTAGTGCATACCCAAATTGTCGTACCAGCAGAGATGGATTGTAGTTGATACATCCATTCCTTCCGACCAAGGGGACGTTAGGAAAGCCACAACAGCTATGTACAATATCTTTTCCCAGTAGATCTCTATCAAACCAGATAATATTGTCAGCGGTCAAACCCATCAAACGCGCAGACCACGGTGAAGACTCAGCAGAATCAATGAACGGCCCTGACTTAGGAAGATGGCTAACAAACCACTTATACAGTAAAGGAGCATAACATGCCACGTTCTTCCCCTTTCTGTTCTCATTCTTGCTGTGAACTGAATGGTAGACATCTCCGAGGAGAGTGGGCACTAGATTCCCGGAGGCAAATATATGGCAAGCATCCATGGTTATGAAGTCCGGATGACTTGGGAATAGCACGATCCCATAGATGCAAAGGGCTAAGAAGACATTGAACACATCCCAGCGACCCTTCTCAGCAAATTTTCGGGCTTTTTCCATCAGGAAAGGCAAGGGGAAACCATGAACTCCAATCTTTCTGGATATCATCCCTTCCAACTCAGACTCATCTACATGAAGAGCGTCAGTCAACTTACTCAATTTGGGCTCACCCTTAACACGGTAGTAAGGCATTTGATTCAACAAAGGCCCCCCCAATAGGTCAGAGTACTCTTCCAGGGTCGGAGCTAGGACATAGTCTGGAAACACAAAGCATTTGAGCTGTGGGTCGTAAAACTGTAGCAGAGCATAGAGGCCATTCAACTCGTATGTAGGAAGCTTATACACAAGACCCAGAAGTCTCCCAAAATTCTTTCTGAAACTCTCCATCACTGTCTTATCAGCCAACGAAACCAAAGCTCGTAACTCTCGGATGTCAGGTGTTGGTAGCTTGTAAGCCACGGTCTTCTTCAGAGATGCCATATCTGCTGTGAGGATCAAGATCACTAGAACCAGGGGAGAAATATGCACCTGCAACACAGACACACGTTAATGACATGCAAATGAGGATGAAAACAATGTAAAATGCAATCATGTAGCAGGAGATCAAGATGACTGTGCTGTCGAGGAGATGAAGGCTCTGTATCAACAAAACCACAATACTGCTCTGTCAAGAACAACCATATCTCTGATGAGAAGAACCCCTTATACCAGACCATAAATCTGCTCTGTCAAGAACAACCACATATCTGATGATGAGAACCTCTGACACCAACAAAACTGATTCACTGTCAAGAAAACCAGGTAGTCTGAAGGTTAAGGTTTCCTGCAACACCCGACCCTGCTCATAGGTATGGACCTAATCACGAAAAAGGTTCGGCATCCTATGCGGTCATCAGCGTCACAAACTTTCAAGAAATGACGATACGATACCCAGGAGGTGTGTCATCATCATTTCTTGAAGCGGCCTCACTTAGCTGAATTCCAAATGATCGGTTCCTAGAGTCGACAATCCTCAGATCCAACAACCCCTCGAGTCCAAAGGACCGATAGGAAGCCATTAAAGAGAACCTCGTCTGAGTGTGGATTAAATGAGAACTGATGCAAGCAAAGCAAGCACGTCCTCCACTAACCCACTCTAATACTATATAGCTCTCAAGCCTGGGTCTGGCTTCTCACTCATCAGAATGCCCCTCCCACAACAATACAGATAATCATATCATACTAAAAATAAATTGCGGGAAATAAAATGCGATAAATAAACACAACCCAACAAGTAAACATACAAGCGCTAGGATTGACTCTCGCAGGGGACGTTGGATCCCCAGATTGACTCGCATAAGGGACGTTGGATCCCAGGACACTATCAAGTCCCCAGCAGAGTCGCCAACTGTCGCTTCCGCGAAAATAAGGTGCCGGCAAAAAAGAAGAGTCACCACCTTTCTTTATTTATCCCTCGAAACGGGAAAGGAAACGATCGGAAAAACCTGACGAAAAGGTATAAGACAAGGTCGTCGCAACCATTGTCTGGGTTCGGGAGTCGGTTACGCAAGGGGAAGGTATTAGCACCCCTCACGTCCATCGTACTCGATGGGATCCACGCTTGTTTATGTTTATCTGACGGGTTTATTTACTATCTACCTATCAAGGCTGGTCTGAAAAGAAAAGAAAATGACTCGGCAAAGCGTCGCACTTTATGCCTACATATTCTCATCAGAGAATGAGAAATCAGAGTCAACGTAGTTCGGCTAACTATGGGATACGGGGAAGGTGGCTCGCCAATACATCAGTATTGTGCCTACGTACTCTCAACAGGTATGAGAGATCAGAGCTTACGTAGTTCGGGATAAGATGGATTACGGGAATTCAGATTCATCTGTTTTATCGAGTAGGGTTAGCAAACAGTTCCAGCAGTTTGGCGTACGCAGCTCGACCCTTGGAGACTTAAGCGTTACCGTTTGCGGTAGAACTGGGAGTTAACGACACTCTTTTCTTCAGAAAAGCTTCCTTTGAATTATGGGCCCACGGGGCAAAAGGTTTGAAGTTTGTTTTCTGTCTTTTACGGAAGAACTGTTTTGATGGTTGTCTGTAGTTCGTACAACACTAGAGACTATGACCTGGGAACGAATGCGTCGCATATCGTCCAAGGGACGTATACTAAACATTCTAGACGATTAAGAGGAGGCCGCTCAATTATCATTACCCAAGTAGCTTAAGGATCATAACGCGCTTATACTAACTTGCCTTTGTTACATTTTTTTACTGTTGTTCAAGATGAGAAGAGAGAGGGTCAACTACGGGAGACTATCAAGTCCTACTGTTGTCATGCCAAGGATTCATCCTATGGTTGAGGTTTGAAATAAGGAACTCCTAGAAGTTATCATACATAGGTTTCAACCTAGAGTTCTAATCATCACTTCCTTATCAAAGGAAGTGAGATTCCTAGGGGATCATGTCAATGATATACAGAAACAGATAAAGCATCAGCTTAAACAGTAAACAGTAAACGACTGTAAAATGCATGCAATGCAAGTGAGGGAGGAAATGTGTGTGGGGCATCAGCCTCCACAAGCTCGTCTCGACCTCAAGCCAGATATGAATAACTGCAATCATAAGAGAAAATAAAATGCCATCAAGCAAATCACAAACCACATAGGCAAGGGAGCAGAGCTCTACCGAATACCCGCAAGCAAAGCCATACAGTAAAAATACAAGCAGGGGGAGCAAATCAATCTCTAATGCAATCATGCTCCTAGCTTAAAACAATTTAAACATGAACTTATTCTAATGCATCAAGCAAATCACACAAGTCACATCAATACATTTGCACAGAAAGCAAACGGACAGTCAAAAAAGCAGATCAACAGCTTCCACAGCTTCACAGCAAAGCAATCCTCTGACAGCAGCTCAGTCCACAGTCTGTAACTGTTCTTCAAGTCTATCCTCTTCAAGAGAATGAAAGGTACTCCATCTTTAAGCTTCAATCTTCAATAGGCTCCACCAAGAATGAAGAGAATAATCATCAGGAAAATAGGTTGATAATGGGAAGCAGACAGTAAACCAAAGGAATCCTGTCTGACACTCAACCAGTCATCAGAGAAAGGCATCCTCAAAAGTTCTACTCATTGTAAATGTCACACATCCCTCCAAAGGAGAGATGAGACTCAAACATGAGGACTTTGAATCATAGGATGAGAATGGAATGGGAACAAAACCAACCATTACTTGAAGAAATATCTATTTCTAAAGCTCTCTCCTAAAGCCCTAATTTCCTAAGCTATTTAAAGCTAACAAAAAGGAAGTAAATCTTCAATCCAAGCTCCACTAGATACTTCACACAAGATACATCAAGTCCATGATGTCCTCCAATGAGATCCAGAAGCCCACTATGCAAGGAAGTCCAATTTTGAGTCCACTCCACATCAATCATCAACATTGAAGTACCAAATGAACACACAAGAAGAATATTCTATCAAAAATACTAAAACACATTCTAAAAATCTGGTTATTTTTATAGGGGAACATGCATTCACTAATAACCTATAGTCAAAAAATCAGGACCTAAATCATCCTCAAAGTCCTCCAAATAAAATCCTAAACTTCAAGGTATCACACCTAAACCCTAAAAGGGAACTCCTAAAGTTCTAGTCCTAAAATATCACCTAACTTCATCACAAAAATGTGAGAAAAATCTAAGGGGAGCATACATATCTATCCTAATCACAAGCCAAAAATAAAGCACAAAATCAATACCAAATGCTCAAACAAAATTCACCAAACAGATGAATCAATTAATACAATTTTATTATCAAATAAAATGGGAAAAAACCAAATAAAATGAAAATAAATGCTAATCCTAATCTTTTTGTTTCTAAAATTCCTAAATTCATTCATGAATCAGGGGGAAAAAACTCAGAATTAATTGATCAAGTTTTCTATTTTTAATGGATTAAAATCAAACCAACCAAAAATGAAGAAAATAAGAAAAAGAAATAGAAATTCATAAAACGCGTGTGGTGAATAGCAATTCCAATCAGTTAAATGTGTGGGTTGGGCACAAAGGGGGGTGTGAGTATCAGTCTGAGTCTTAAGCCCAATGCTTCAACTTAAATGAAACGGTGCGTATAAGCTGCAAGTCAATCTTCAGACTTTTCAAACAATCGTGGCCGTGGATTCATGGACTTGGTCAAGGGTCAAAACACCATCCAACGCCTCATGTGCTTCGTCCCCAATTTGAATTCAGATGGAGGGAGAGTTCAGACGGTGGCCTGAGCAGTGGCGCCACCGTCTTCTCCAATAAGGTCCTTCACGCAGGTCAGCCAAAATCACAAAACCATACATCAATCTCCTCAGTTTCTCACACTGATCATAAATCTCCATTCAAAATTGCCTAACTCTCTCTCTAATCCAAAACACGATAACAATTTCAGAATATGCCCAAATCTTGATCATCACCATTCTTCAAACTAATGGTACCAATTCAATCTACACCTCACAGTGATTTATCTATGCTATCTAATCTTGATTATCTCTCCAAGAATCTCTAGAATTCAGCCTCAACAGAAAATGATTAACACCTTAATTTGTCTCTATTCCATGATTTCTTGGTCTAGAATCCAACTACACATTGCAAGGATCCTAACCACCTATTTATTTCTATCTATCTCCTCCTAAATTATGCACAAGGATGAAAGTTACCAACCTGAGTTCAGAGGTGTAACAGAAGCACTTCTTGCTCGATTCAACCTTCAAGATGATGCAGATTCAATCTAAATCACCTTCTGAAGCTAATGCCACCTTCAATTTGCCTTGATTCCTCCTTGAACTCAGAACACGATCTTCACTTGCAACTCTGAATTTTCAATTGCTCTTTCTGCTACCAGCTTCAGACTCCTCCAAAAAAATGGCTGAACACACTCAGTGGTTTATATAGAACTTGATGGAATCATCCAGAAGTTTCTCAAAGCTTCAGAATAAGATTTTGGAATTTCAAATTCTCACCAAAATCTCATTCATGGCAATCACGGTTTCCTCTCTGTTTTGGCCTCAGCTAGCTTGCATTCAACTTCTCATGAGATATTGAACATGACTGGTGGTGATTCTCCCTTTGTTTCAATCCAATGGCTCATGTATGTTATGTTACTTCATCATGAAGCAATGAGATAAAAGTCCATGAAATTGAACTCAAATCAAAAATCTAATATTGCCAATGTTTCTAAAATGCATTTTCCATTCAAAAAATGCTATTATTTTTCCTCATTTGCACACATATCATTTATTTTGAATTTTTGGTCTTTAATTCTCTTTAATTCTTCCTTTTTCACAATTTCTTGAATCAAGTCTCTCCTTGAGCCATTTCAATGCCTCCTTGATACATGGTCAAGGTTAAAACCCCATTTTGAGCAACTTTCAAGTTGCACAAAACTTCATTTGAGATATCTAAGTTGGTGAAAATGACCTATAACAAAAAATGACCCATAATCACAACTTCCCAAAATACCCTTGACTTGTCAAAGCCATAACTTGAGTTCTACAAATCCTATCATGGACTTATAGCACTCTATGGAAAGCTAAGAGAATAAGGAACAACATTCATGTTGACCAAAAGTTCATAGGAATTATCCTTCTTAGGAAAAAGTGTCATGCAAGTTGGGTAACTTTCAAGCTCCAAATTCACATGCCTCAGATGACTTGTAACTTGTCTGGCTCATAACTTGAGTTCTATAAACCCTATCAAGGACTTCTAGTACTCAAATTAAAGCTAAGAGCATTCCCTACAACAATTATGTTTGGGTCAAGGTGATATGAAAATCACATCTTGAGTTAAATTGCCTTGAAGTCAGGGGTCAAGCTAGGGGATTTTACACTGTCAAGTCTTAGAAACCCTAGCCTGAAACTTCTCAAACTCTTCAATCATGATGTGTTGACCTTGTAATCATCCTTATAACATCTCAATGTATCAATCCATGATCACATGGTTCTTGAATTAAGTCTCAACCTCCTTCAATTCACCAGTTGACTTAGGGTTGACCCAGTCAAACCCTAATTGCACCACTCATGGCTGAGTCTTCTTAATCTTACACAATGACTTGTCTAGGCCTCAAAGTGATCTTCAACACTTCTCATGAGCTCTCTCAAGACCTCAAGTCCAACTTCATGCCCTCAGAATCATCTGATGGCTTTCCACAACTCTCAAGTTAGGAGACCTACACACTTGGCCTCAACCACTCTCTCTGAGGATCTTCTACTTTCTCTGACAAAGATATCAATCCTTGAACACCTGAATAAGCTTTCTTAACTAGCTTCATAGTATTGTATAGCTCTTGATTGGTAATCATACCTCTTAATCTCCTGCATACATATCAATGAAATGCAAATGACAATGCTAATGTGAATGAAATGAAACATAAGCTAGGTGAAGAAATGTTGGGCAAATTTTGGGGTGCAACAGCAGGCTAGCTTCTTTTTCATCCATGCATCGTAAGAGCACCAAGTCATAATTTCTCCTATAGAGTACTCCATCCTGGTTCAGATAAAAATTTGCAGCTAACCTCCTCAGAGTCTTCTTATATCGGGTCGACGCCCCTGGCGGATACTCTTGGTTTTTGAGGAAATTCTGGATATCGTAATACCACGGCTTGCCGTCCGAAGCTTCTTCAAAGGCGACTACGAATGCCGGCCTATCAAGGCGAGAGATGACTATTCTTGGAGCATCATTCCAAAAATTCACCTTGTACATTGAGGACAAAGTGGCTAGGGCATCCACCATTTGGTTTTCTGCTCTCGGCACATGATGGAACTCTATCCGATCAAAGAACGGTAACAACCTCCTTGCATAGTTCATGTAAGGTATCAGATTAGGTTGCCGGGTCTCCCATTCTCCTTTAATCTGATTGACAACTAGCGCTGAATCGCCATATACATCTAGATTCTTAACCCTCAGATCAATGGCTTCTTCCAAACCCATAATACATGCTTCGTATTCGGCTTCATTATTGGTTCAAGGAAATGTTAACCTGGCAGTGAATGGGATATGAGAATCATGAGGCGTCGTGATAATTTCCCTAATTCCACTACCGTATGAGTTAACAGCACCGTCAAATATCATCTGCCATTGGGAACCATTCTTCGGACCTTCATCTTTAAGAACATGATGTCTTCATCGGGAAATTCAAACTTCATAGGTTGATAATCATTGATTGGCTGCTCAGCAAGATACTCTGACATAATACTCCCCTTGATTGCTTTCTGGGAAACATATTGGATATCATACCCTGTCAAAACCATCTGCCACCTGGAAATTCTCCCCGAAAGTGCTTGCTTTTCAAAGACGTATTTGATCAGATCCATCTTCGAAATTAGCATGGTTGTATGATTCAGCATATACTGTCTCAGGCGTTTGGCAGCCCAAGCAAGTGCGCGACATGTTTTCTCCAACATTGAGTATCTGGATTCACAATCTATGAATTTTTTTACTCAAGTAGTATATTGCATGCTCCTTTCTTCCAGTCTCGTCATGTTGACCGAGAACACAACCCATACTGTTCTCAAGAACCGTTAAATACATGATCAATGGTCTTCCCGCTACTGGAGGTATCAGTATCGGAGGCTCCTGCAAATATTCTTTTATTTTATCAAATGCTCTTTGGCAATTTTTGTTCCAGACAACCGCCTGATCTTTCTTTAGCAATTTGAACATGGGTTCACACGTGGCTGTGAGGTGAGATATGAACCGAGCAATGTAGTTCAATCTACCCAAGAAACCACGAACGTCTTTCTCCGTTTTCAGCGTTGGCATATCTTGAATAATTTTTATCTTTCCAGGATCGACCTCGATTCCTTTTTCACTTACAATGAACTCCAGCAGCTTTCCGGACCTGACACCAAAAGTGCACTTATTTGGATTCAACCTCAGTCTGAATTTCCTTAGCCTTTCTAACAACTTCAGAAGGTTTACCATATGTTTCTCCTCCGTTTGCAACTTTGCTATCATGTCATCAACATATACTTCAATCTCGTGATGAATCATATCATGAAACAAAGTGACCATAGCCCGCTGATAGGTTGCCCCTATGTTTTTCAACCCAAAAGGCATTACCTTAGAACAGAAAGTCCCCCACGGTGTAATGAACGTTGTTTTCTCCATATCATTCGAACCCATCTTAATTTGATTATATCCGGAAAAACTGTCCATGAAGGAAAACACGGAATATTGCGCAGTATTATCCACCAATACGTCAATGTGAGGGAGCGGGAAATCATCCTTCGGGCTCGCTTTATTCAAATCCCTATAACCCACGCACATCCGTACCTTACCGTCCTTCTTTGGTACAGGTACGATGTTAGCGACCCACGAAGGGTAAGTTTTTACGGCAAGAAACCTAGCATCCAACTGCTTCTGGACTTCTTCCTTGATTTTCACGGCCATATCTGGTCTAGTCCTTCTGAGCTTCTGCTTGACTGGTGGACACTCTTCACGCAACGGAAAGCGATGAACCACGATATCAATATCAAGACCGGGCATGTCTTCATATGACCAAGCAAATATATCACTATAATCTCGGAGCATTTCAACTAATCTTTGCTTGATATCACTCTACAACGTAACCCCTATCCTGACATCTCTTCGGAATTCCTCAATACCCAGGTTGACGACTTCGATTTCCTCCTGATGAGGCATAATGATCTTCTCTTCCTATTTCAAAAGCCTAGCTATCTCTTCTAGAAATTCTTCATCTTCATCAATCTCTTCTTCGGCTTGAAATATCGGGTTATTAAAGTCAAAGCGAGTCATAGACGGCTCTGGAGTGGTGTCATCTGCAATGTGAAACCTGTAATGATGATGATTTAATGCTTAAAATGATATGCAAACAAGCACAAACCACATTGCCATTTTATTGTTAAAAATAAAAATAGGAAAGACAAGGATCACAATATTCGAATGCAGAAAAACGCCTTTTGATTGATAAAAAGATTGTTCAAACATAAGCAATTAGGCCCTGAAGACAAATACCGCTATGCTCCGGGTAGAACATAGGGTTATACAATAATCAGAAAAAACAAGTCATTACTCTTCTATCGTCACTTGGATGATTTCTTCGACAGACCAGTTGTTTAGGCTTTGTCCTGGCATGCATGGTCGAATCCACGCGTCCATGTCGCAATCGATGTCACCGTCTTCATCAAATATGGCATTAATTTGCTCAAAGATTACACCCCCATTGGTAAACTTGACAGACCCTTTATAGCGCAACGCGCTCTTGGAAGAGGAAAATGGGCTGTATCCCAATCCGAATTTGTCTTGCTTGTTGGGGATATTCAGCACTTGGCCCCAACCTTGCGATGCCCCAGCCTTTACCACTGCTTAGGCCTCCTTGAAGGATGACATGACGACTTCAGGCGGTTTTCTCACAACCGGTGCTTTATCCTTGATTTGCACAGTTTCAAAGGCCTGGCACAGAGTCTCATGGATTTCACCATCAACCTCGACATACTTGAATGAAGATAAATGACTAATCATTATATCTTCTTCCCTGCAAACAGTGACGACACTGCCACCCACCATATACTTCAACTTTTGGTACAGCGTAGAAGTTACGGCGCCTGCTGAATGTATCCAGGGACATCCCAGCAAACAGCTGTAAGCTGGCTGAATATCCATAATGTAGAATACAACATCAAACACCTCAGGACCAACTTGGATTGGCAACGTCAACTCCCCGAATACGGATCTGCGAGTCCCATCAAAAGCTCGTACTACCAATTCACTTGGCGTACATAATATACCATGGGTATCTAACTTCATCAGCGCCTTCTTCGGAAGTACATTCAAGGATGACCCTGTATCAACAAGCACGTGTGACAAAACGGCTCCTCGACATTCAATAGATATGTGCAGCGCACAATTATGGTTCCTCCCCTTCGGCGTCAAGTCCAAATCTGTGAATCCCAACCCATTACCTGCATTTACATGTGCCACAACCCCCTTGAGTTGGTTCACAGAAATCTCCTGTGGCACATAAGCTATATTCAGGATTCTCAACAGAGCGTTCCGGTGCGCTTCCGAGTACAATAGCAAGGACAAAATAGATATCTTGGACGGAGTCTGCTGCAAGTGATCGACAATCTTGTAATCGCTCTTTCTTATCAAGCGCATGAACTCCTCGGCTTCTTTCTCCAAGGATTCCCTCTCACTAGCTTGAGAAGTTTCTTCCACCACTACTTTTCCCCCTTATCAGCTCTTTCAGCAGCCACTTCAGGTGACGAAAACACTCTTCCACTCTGAGTAATTCCACCAGCTCCAACTAGATTATCCACAGAATCCACCGGTAAATTCTTCAACTCCTGTTTCTGTCCGTTGCAGTATACCTCGGCTCCGTAGTTCCACATAATCAAATTAGTACTTTCATATGGTACAAGACCAGCCTTAGTAATGATGATGGTTGGCAGCCTCGGCGGTGCAGAAATGATAATAGTTTTGTACGGAATCGAGATTATAACAATTTCATTCCTCTCTTCAACCACTGATTCCTCAGTCTTCTTCTCAGCAACTCTATCAAATTGCAAGACACCATCGTTCATTAACTTTTGAATATAATTTCTCAGCTTCTCACATCCCTCGGGATGGCTCAAACATTCAACATAAGCTTCATTACAACCTGGGAATACTCCTCCCCTCAACAACTTGCTCTTTACAAAGCTCAGTGGCGTCTTCAACTCATCAACATTCGACACCAAATTCAAGCTCTCATCTTCAAGTATAACACTGACCCCAGCTGCCCCATGATTAGACATGGGGTTCTGCACGACATTGGGCGTGTCGTGAGAGAAGTTTATAGCCTTACTGTCTATGAGATCTTGAAATTTATGCTTAAACGCCTTATAGGTATCAATATTGTGCCTCGGAGCACCATAATGAAACTCACATCGAGCATTAGCACCATAACCAGGTGGTGGTGCACTTGTTAATAGAGCCAAAGTCCTCTCCTGTATCAACTGCAACTGTAACAAGTGCTGGAGTAATTGAGAATACGGCATCGGAGGCGCGTCAAATTGTCTATTTACCGCCCTGCCCTGATCCTGGAAACCACGAGGATCATAGTTCTGCTGATTCTGTTGTGGTTTTTGTTGTTGTTGTGGTACCGCAGGTATTGTGATACTTGCGACCTGCTGCTACTGACGATATTGCAGACGTTGATTTCTATTCCTTCCCTGAGAACCGGACACTGTGTTGGTTTCTCCTTCACACTTTTTGTTACCAAAAGCCTTTCTATTCCCTCCTCCTGTCGAGGATCCTTCGCCATCTTAAATCTTCCCTAGCTTAATTCCGTTCTCGACCCTCTCCCCAGTAATGATCAGATCAGAAAAGCTTCCAGACATATTACCAATCTGCTTCTCATAGTATACGCCTGGTAGCGTGGGAACAAACATATCAATTAACTCCCTCTCAACCACGGGAGGCTGCACCCTAGCTGCCAGCTCACGCCACCTCTGGGCGTACTCCTTGAAACATTCACCATTCTTTTGAGACAGATTCTGCAATTGGAACCTGTTAGGCGCAAGGTCGTTGTTATACTAGTAGTGCTTAATGAAGGCCTCAGCCAAATCCTTCCAACATCGGATATTGACTGGGTCCAAGCTCATGTACCATTCAAGAGAAAGACCCGAGAGGCTATCCTGGAAAAAATGCTTCAGTAATTTTTCATCATCCGAGTAAGCAGACATCTTACGATAGTACGAGCGCAGATGAACCCTAGGACAAGTAGTGACTTTATATTTATCGAAATTAGGAACTTTGAATTTCAGAGGTACTTTCAAGTCTGGGATCAGCCCCAGATTAGCCATATCCAGTCCCATGGAGTTTTGATTCTCGAAGCTTCGCATCTTCTCTTCGATCAGCTTAAACCTCTTATCAGCCTCAAACCGAGCTGAGCCTTCTACCCGCGCACACAAAGGCAGGGCTTACTTTTTCATTGGTCTCTAGAAGACGCGAGGAGGTGCGGTGGTACCATGTCGCCCCCTAGTGGCCGCGACGTTGTGGCGTCGCGGGCAGTTGTTCAACTGTAGTACCACTTCAGCTTCTCGGCGTTCCATGGTCGAGCTAGTTGTTCCCCGTGTAGGTTTTCGAGGTAGTAGGCCCCATGCTCCGTCTTGTCGCGGACGCAGTAGGGACCTTCCCAGTTCGCAACTAGTTTACCCTCGTGGAAGTCTTTCTGGGTTCTTCGCAAGACTAAATCGCCGATCTGGAATTCGCGTTTTAGGACCCTGCTGTCGTGACAGAGTGCTACCTGCTGTTTCAGTCGGGCTTCTCGAAGAGATTCCCCCGACCGAATTTCCTCGACTAAGTCGAGTTCCTCTCGGAGGGCGTCGTCATTGTCGTCAGCCTCGAGGGGAGCCTCAACTCGTCTAGATGGCTCTCGTATCTCGACCGGGATCACTGCTTCGGTTCCATACGTGAGGCGGAATTGTGTTTCCGCCGTGGTTAAGTGGGGCGTAGTTCGGTATGCCCAGAGGACGCTGTGGAGTTCCTCAACCCATGCCCTTTTTGCGTCGCCGAGTCTTCGTTTTAGCCCTCTAAGTATTACCCTGTTCACGGATTCGGCCTGGCCGTTTGTCTGGGGATGTTCGACCGAGGTGAAATGGTGTTTGGTCCCAAGCTTGGTGACGAAGTCCCGGAAGTTTTTGTCTGTGAACTGCGTGACGTTGTCGGTGACGATGGCGAGCGGGACCCCGAATCTTGCGAGGATATTTCGTTTGTAGAATCGGAGTATGTTGTGGGCCGTGATTTTGGCTAGGGCTTCGGCCTCAATCCATTTTGTGAAGTAGTCGACGCCCACGATGAGATACTTGTTCTGATAGGACCCTAGGGTGAAGGGACCGAGGATATCCATCCCCCACCAGGAGAACGGCCATGGGGAGGAGAGGGATTTGAGTTCGGTCAGTGGAGCGAGGTGCATGTCTCCGTGCCTTTGGCATCTGTCGCATCTCTTTAGGTGCTCCCTCGCGTCTTTTTGCATCGAAGGCCAGTAGTATCCTACTCGCAGGGCCTTCCTCGCCAGGGATCGTCCCCCGAGGTGCTGCGCGTTGATGCCCTCATGGATTTCCTCCAGGACGTCTGCGGCCTGGGAGGCATCGATGCATTTGAGGAGTGGGACCGCGAAGCCCCTGCGATATAGTTTGCCTTCGAGGAGGACGTACGAGCAGGCTCGTCGTTTGATCGAGTTGGCCTCTTTGGGGTCAGCTGGTAGGCGGCCTGCCCTGAGGTAGGCGTGTAGTGGTGTCATCCAACAGTTGGTATCTCCTATGGTGTTGACGTCGAGTGGGGCGTCGGCCGCTTTAGTGCTCGGTTGTGATAGGACTTCTTGGATGACCGACTTGTGTCCGCCTCGCTTTTTGGTGCTCGCTAATTTTGAGAGAATATCGGCTCGGGTGTTCTGCTCGCGTGGGACGTGTTGAACTTCCACGGAGTCGAAACTTTGCAGTTTTTCGGTAATGAGTGCCAAGTATTCGACGAGGTTATCATTTTTCGCCTGATACTCTCCTCGTACCTGTGAGGCGACCAACTGGGAATCTGTGTAGATTTTAATCTCTTTGGCCCCGAGATCTGATGCCAGGCGAAGTTCGGCCAGGAAGGCTTCGTACTCGGTTTGGTTCTTTGTCGTCGGAAAGGCCAGTGTGAGGGAGACCTCTATGTTGGTGCCTTCTTCGTTGTCGAGGATGATGCCCGCTCCGCTGCCCGTGGAGTTTGAGGAGCCATCAACGAAGATAGTCCATTTGTGGCTCCCCGTGGTAGGGTCTGGCGAGGAGGTCATCTCGACGACAAAATCGGCCAGGACTTGGGCCTTGAGGGCTTTCCTGCCTTCGTAGACAATGTCGAACTCAGATAGTTCTAATGACCATTTTAACATGCGTCCAGCCATGTCGGGTCGGCCGAGGAGCTGTCGGACGGGCTGGTCGGTTCAGAGCACGATGGTGTGTGCTAAGAAGTAGTGTCGGAGCCGTCGTGCAGCGGTGATGAGGGGTAAGGCGACTTTTTCGATCAGCTGGTATCGGACTTCGGGACCATGGAGGGCCTTGCTGGTGAAGTAGATTGGCTTTTGCCCCTCTTCAGTTTCTCTGATTAGGACGACGCTGTTGGCGTCGTTACCCACAACCAGGTATAGATATAGGGTTTCTCCCGTTGCGGGTCGTGTCAGCACCGGTGGTTCAGACAGGACGCATTTGAGGTGGTGGAGGGCTTGCTCGCATTCCTCTATCCATTCGAACGTGGTCTCCTTTCTGAGTAGTTTGAAGAAAGGGAGGGCGTGCTGTGCAGATTTGACGATGAACCGAGAAAGTGAGACGAGCACGCCGTTGAGGGATTGTATGGACTTCTTCGAGGTAGGTGTGGTGATCTCCGAAAATGCGTGGCACTTGTCCGAATTTGCCTCGATCCCACACTCGGTCAGGTAGTAGCCAAGGAATTTTCCTGCGCGGACACCGAAGGTGCATTTCTCCAGGTTGAAGCGCATTCGGCAGTTCCTCGCTATGTCGAAGACTTTACTGAGATGGGCCGTGTGGTCGACTTTCATGTAGGATTTGACGATCATGTCGTCCATGTACACCTCGAGCATATCGCCGATTTCTCCCCGAAAGACTTTGTTCATCATCCGTTGATATGTGGCGCCGGTGTTCTTTAGGCCGAAGGGCATTACGTTGTAGTAATATTTGCCCGACGCTCTCATAAAGGTCGTGCTCTGCTTGTCGTTCTCGGCCATCGGGATCTGGTTGTACCCCGAGTATGCATCCATAAAGGACAAAAGCTTGAAGCCCGCTGAGTTGTCGACGAGCTTGTCGATGTTGGGGAGAGGGTAGGTGTCCTTAGGACATTCCCGGTTGAGGTCGGTATAGTCAACACACATGCGCCATTTTCCATTATTCTTTTTAACAAGTACAACATTGGACAACCAGGTTGAATACCGGGCTTCCGAAATAAAATTTGCCTCTAAGAGGTCTTTTACAGCTTTTTCATCCGCCGCCGACTTTTTGGGGGACTGTCTACGCCTACGTTGTACTACGGCCTTCGCGGTCGGGTTGATGGACAGCTGATGGCAGGCGACCTCGGGGTCGAGTCCGGGCATTTCCGCGGCGCTCCAGGCGAAGAGGTCGGCATTCTCGCGGAGGCAGGCCTGTAGCTGTCTCCTTGCTAAGTCAGGGAGTCCGGCTCCGATCTTCACGGTTCTGCTCTTGTCGTCCCCGAGTGTCACGATCTCGAAGTCACCGTCTGGGATGGGGCGCGCTGGGTGGGTGGGCTGCCCGTTGGACTGGTTGGCTTCACTGGCCTCTTCTTCGTGATCGTTTTCCTCGGTGAAGCGGCTGTCGAGGTCCATGGATCTGACGAGCTGTTTCAGTTCACTCTTTGGCATCGCGGTGGGGGCTGCCTTCTTAGTTGCTGGAGCGATGGTGCTTAGACCTTTCAGCGCGGCCTCGAAGCATCTCTGGGCAGCCTCGATGTCGCCATTCAGGGTCACCACGGCCCCCTCCTCGTATAATATTTCATCTTTAGGTGGACGGTGGATGGCACCGCGGTGAGTTCTGCCATTGTCGTCCTGCCCATGATACAGTTGTAGAGGGACGGACACTCGATGACCAAGAAGCGGATATTGATCTCCCTGGCGGTTTCCTTTTCCCCGAATGTGACTTTCAGCTCCATATATCCCCATGGTCTTGTCGTTGTCCCGTTGAACCCTTGGAGGTCAGAGCCTACGTAGGGGGATAGGTTGGATTCGTCGAGCTGGAGAGTCGTGAAAAGATGGGTGTACATGATGTCCACTGAGTTGCCTCCGTCAATGAGGATGCGTCTGACATCAAAGTTCGTCATCTGTGCCCGTATCAGCAGGGGGATGTTAAAGTTGGGGGAGCCCCAGGGTAGTTCCTCGAGGTAAAAGGTGATCGGGTTGGATCGACCGCGGAATTTTTCGAGAGTGCTCATCTTGCCGGAGTTGCTCGTGATAAGCTCTTCGAACTTTCTCTTTACCGATCCCACGGACAGGTTCCCCGTGGAGCCACCGGAGATGACCATGGCTCTTGGAAAGTATTCCCATCGGCTGGTGGGGCGTACTGGCTCGTCGGGTAGCTCAGGGCTGCCGGGGACACTGAATTCTCTATGGGCGAACCAATCTTCAGGGCGGATGACGCAGAGGGCGACCTGGAGGCCATTGTCGCCGTCGGAAGAGGGAAGTTCTTCGACTTTCTTGGCCTCGGGGGCGTCTTGGCTCGGGGTTTCTCCTCCCCGGGCGTATCTCTTCAGGCGGCCGTCTTTAATTAAGATTTCGATCGCGTCCTTGAGGTGGATGCAGTCTTCTGTAACGTGCCCGTGGCTCCTGTGGAAACGGAAGTACTTCGATTTATCCATGTTAGGCTTGGGGGGTGTCGGTTTGGGGAAGCGGACACCTCCCTGGACAAATTCGGTCTTGGCGCATTCGGCCAGTATGCGCTCGCGGGAAGCTACTAGGACCGTATACTCTGTGAATCAGCCGGTGGGACCGCGCTGCTCACGTTGCTCGCAGGGGAGGTCCTCCCGTCGGCGATCACCTCCGCGCCGGTGGCTTGTAGCTTCGTCCTCTCGATGCCCACGCGGGGTCTCCCTGTCTCGTGTGTCCCGGGCGGAGTTGGCTGCTTGGGTTTCCTCGAACCGGATATAATGCGCGGCTCTGTCGAGGAAATCCTGTAGGGAGGCTGGGCGGTGTATGCCCACGGCCTCGTAGAACTTGGAGTCGCGGCACAGACCCTGCTCCATTAGGTAACGCTTCATCTCGTCCGACGTCGTCACCTGCACTGCCTCCCGTGTGAATCTTTTGATGTACTTTCGCAGAGGCTCGTCGGAAGCTTGGATTATCACGCCGAGTGCGGCTTCCATCTTCGGATGGCGTCGGGATGCTGTGAAGTGTTTTGAAAACAGGTCCTTCAGAACCCTCCACGACGTAATCGATTCGGGCTCCAGACTTTTGTACCATGTCATGGCACCTTTCCTCAGGATCGTCGGGAATAATCTGCATTTGATAGCTCCCTGGACATTTCGGTAGTCGAGCATGGCCTCAATGTCTTCCAGGTGATCGTATGGGTTGGAGGTGCCGTCGTACGTCGAGAGCGTCCGGGGCTTCTCCATCCCGTGGGGTATGGGGGCGGCCATGATTTCCCGGGACAAAGGAGTCCTGTAGTCGTCTTCGTCGCTGAGAGCGGGTGATCAAGGGGGAGATGGGCCATTTAGTAGAGGCACCAGGTTTTGGCCCCTCGGCCTCCTGACCAGGGGTTCGACGCGCGAAGGCCTGGTCGGGGGTTCTGCCCTGTTTTGTTGTCTCTCGCGAACTTGTCTCGTTGGGGATCTGGTCCGCTCCCGCACTACTTCGTTTCGGGGCCTCTCCAGCCGGGGTCTTCGATCTCTGGGCTGAGGCAAAGGGCTCCTCGAGTTCCCGTTCTGGTCATCCCACGGAGGGGACCTTAGCGGGGCCTCACGCTCTAGTGCGACGATCCGTGCGTTCTGTTGAAATAACTGCTGGTTCTTCTGGTTGATGGCTGCGAAGAGGGCGGCCACAGTCGGGTCCGCTCCGGCAGGCACGGGAACCGGCTGGAACGCTGTCGGGCTCCGGGGTCGGTGGTCAGCCTGGTGTGCAGCTTCCGCGGACGAAGGGGACGCGGTCCGGCCGTCCCTCTCGTCGGTCTCTGATGGTCGGGACGTCTCCGTTTGCTTGCCACCATTCGCGGAGGGGTGAGGATGAAGTCGGGAATGACATCGTCGTGGCGTGGGCTAGCCATGATCGTGGAGTATTGGTGAAACTTTGGTTTGCTGCTCGGAGTAACGGGGAAGTTTCTGTTCCCATAGACGGCGCCGCTGATCTGACCTGATCAGAAAGGGATCACTGGCTAGCGACGCGCTGTTGGACTGCTGCCTATTCACCGGTGATGAGGAGGAGGGGGTGTACCTGCAAGACACTCCGATGCCAAAGTAAGAATATGGGCAGACTGATCACAAGTACATAAAAAGGGGTAAGAAGTGAATTACCTGACCCTCTTGTGAAAGAGGGTATTTATAGAGAGACTCCAGTGCTGGGCCAACGGTCACTTGTGTTGGGCTGGATTGCCAGGCCCAACCCAGGTGATTGCTAGGGCTTACGTGGTGTAGTGAAGACCAGAACGTGGTCTTCGCCCTAGTTCAACTGTCTCGTGATCTCCGGAAAGTGGATTTGACCTGCTCTTTCGGAGGTGGGAAGTTGGTTAGTGACGTGTTCCCGCGGAGTGGAGCACGTGGAGAAAGTGTGAAGGACACGTCGTCCTGCCCGACAGGGAAGCAGGTTCCGCCCGCGGACGGGCAAGGTTCTGTCCGGCGGGGCAGTGTCTGGTCGACGGGGGAGTCTCCTGTCCGACGTAGTGGGGTGGGTCCTGCCCGTGGGGGACATTCCCTGCTTGGTGGGGCATGCGTCCGACGCTGTGACCCAGGTTGGACTGGGCTTGGCGGGGTACTATTGGGCTGGGCCCGTGTTGCCCGACCGGGGCCCAGGCCAAAACATGATCCATCAAATATGTATAGTAGCATAGAGGGTTAGTAGCATAGAATAGTATTATGTAAGAAAAACATAGCAGCTGAGACGAGATACAAAATTTATTCTTGGTTTATTTATTCATAAGAGAAAAGTTGAGCTCTAGTTATAGTTACAAGAGAATGATATTTCATCCTTTGCTCACTATGAGCTGTAGCTCTTTATAGCACGCTTACATAATATTTTATCACTTAATAAAACCATCCAAAATTGAAGATAGGTGATCCCTTATTTGATGGTTTATTTACTCTCTTTGTAGAGGCTGAGCATTTGCAAAGTAAGTTTGCCTTTGATTCTTTAGGAGCTTGTCAACTTCACGAGAAGATCCAGGAAATACAAGTTCTTTCACCGGTCTCTGTATTTGACTTATGACATTGTCCTCCTCGCCTTCAAATTTTCAATCACCCTAAAAGTTATAACTTAATTAATTTACTTCCTCATTTATTCAAAGAGAAGAAAACATATTCTCACACACATAAAAAAAAATATTTCTCCTAAATTATTACTTTTTATGAAAATATTTGTGTTCCTATTTCCATTAACAATCCACTAAACTCTCTTAATAAAAATTCAATCCAATCCATCCATTAAAAGATAAAATCCATC
The DNA here is from genome assembly GCA_963859935.3 of Lathyrus sativus. Classification (NCBI taxonomy): domain Eukaryota; kingdom Viridiplantae; phylum Streptophyta; class Magnoliopsida; order Fabales; family Fabaceae; genus Lathyrus; species Lathyrus sativus. Next base: position 518,950,000 of record OZ012737.1, read on the forward strand.
CAACCCATCCATTAACATATTTCTAATGGATGGATATTCATCCATCCAAAAAAATTAATTTAAAAATTCTTAATTTAATAAGTGACAACATAATATCCAATGAATTTATAAAATGAGATGGATGGATTGAATCCATCCATATGAGTTAGTGGATGGATTGGATCAAATCCATTAAATTATTTTTTGTCTTATGGATGAATTAGATGGATAAATTATTGGATATATTGGATATATATTATCTAAATGGATTTCATTGCCACCTCTAGTAGCAACCATATTGATTTGGATTAATGTGTTACTTTGCTTGCTAGGGATGAAGAGATGATGGAGTACACAAAAATGAGAGAATATTTATAACAAATGAATGAAAGCTATAAGATTAACATGCACCAACATTTGGCCATAGTTTGCCATGCAAGTTGACTAGTGTTGAAATAAACAAAATTGAGGTGGCTAATTAAAATGAAAAGAACCGTATATGGTACTGAGCATGGGTGGTGGATTTTGTTTGTATATCATTTGTAAAACATGAAAATGGTCACATAGAAATCTTTATAAAATTTTAAGATAAAATAAAAATTATATGTCATTAAAAAGTTTTCAGTGAAAAATATGAGAAGAAGGTCAAATTATTTAAAGTTAAAATAGAAGAATTAATTTTATAAAAAAAATAAAATAAAGATTAAAATTTAAATCAAGTATAATTTAAAACTACCATTACTTTTTGAAACTGCAATGCAATGACATTAATATATCTAAATGAACGTCACATTTTAGGCTTTAAAGCAAAATAATTTTTATTTTCTTGTGTACTCCCTAACTAATATTATCTATATTTTAAAGTATTATATTTTATTTGGATTTTTCATGGTTAAAATATACCAATACTTAATTATAAATATCCTGCAACTGTTATGGAGTGTTTGGATGGACTTGAATTTATTTATTAACTCAAATTTTGTGATTGTATGAAAAACTTATGAAAATAGTTTTTAATATTTTTCATTATTTATTTTAATTTATTTTCATAAAATTTCAAAATGGTTTATGAAAACAAATTATAACATATATAAAAATAATTTAATCTTATATTATTTATTTGCTTTAAAAATTATATACGTAAACTTACAAGTAAATACTATTTATCTTGATAAATTCTATAAAATATAAATAAATTTTTTATCTTAAACTTATATTAAATCCAGACTATATATTTTAAAAAAAAATTCTAATTAAATTTTTTTTCTATTCATATCTTAAAACGTAGAGATAAATAAAAGGATGTTTTTAATAAAGAATTTTAGCATTGAAAAATCCTTGTCTATTTATTTAGCGGATTTCTTTTCCCGTCTTAATGACTGTTTCTTACCATAGTGAAAAATCAAAACTATATTTTGAATTCATAAGTATACTTTCTGACTCACCTCATTCACACACAATCTATGTATTATCGAGCAAGACCCTAATCCTATGACAAAATATAAATCGAAAATGCATCTATGTAAACGTTATAGAAGTGTATTATCGGAATCCACTGAACTAGAAAATAAAACAGAAACGAAACAGATGTAGAAACAGAGATAAACTAACAGTGATAATTATAATGACATACATATAAATGAAACATTATATAGATAATCATTAACGTAAAGCGAACAATACATTTCATCATCAAGGAGAGACTTATATGAAACTTAATCCATATGTTGTGATAATTATGATTTTGTGTGTGAATTTTGATGTTGAATTGCATATGCCTTGGTGTGTATAAATTCGTTGAGATGTTGTTCATGTGGTTGGAGTTTTGGCATTATGATCATGGCTATTAATGAAATAATTTTGATTTAGATGCTGAAAGATTGTAAATTTCATATGTTTTCATGTACAATAATGTATTGTATGTTTTGGGACTATTAGAGGTCAAAGTCATGGTTTGGGTCTCATACAAGGTTAGAAAACAAGAGCGATCACACAAAATTGCGAAATTATTTTTCGGATTTCTGAGCACTATTACGGGCCATAGCAGCTCCTACGGGCGGTCGCAGCAGCCCTCTGGGTTTTTAACTAGAGGTGTGCCTAAGGGATGGGCTGGGGAGTGTTACGAGCAACCATAGCAGCTCCCTGGAATTTGTACCAAGTGCGTTGTTTCGAGCGTAACTCGAGTTTCGTGACTCCGTTTAAAGCGCAATTCGAAGCGCGGTAGATGACGCGCAACACTACCTTATAATAATGCTTTAGATATTAAACATGTTTATGAAAATATGAATGATGTGTTTTACTTGTGAAGTTCTTATGAGATGATTATTGAATACTTATATGATTACGAATTTAAGGTTTTGTTACAAGTTGACCAAGAGCGTGATAAATTGTTGTGATAGAATTTTATGATGACTTAAATGATATTTGAAATATGTGTATAATTGTATGATTATGTATCATTGAATATATTTGCATATCATATTCGTTGTGCTGAGGTGATGGCCTTCCATGCGGTGTATACGGTTTGAAGTTGGGCCGGTTGTGATAATCATAGTTGCATGTTGTTGTTGAGTTCATGCGTCATGGTGTACAGACTTCGGTTCGGGGGTGACCTCTGGTTCAAAAGTGGGAACCGAAAGCGAGTAGCTGATTTCAGTAATGGAATTTGTTAAACGGTATTGATTCAATAGTTGGGATCAAGGACGATTATGGTGGGCTTTGATTCAGAAAAGGGAACCAGGAATAAGTATGGACGATAATCAATAACATGTCTCTGATATCCAAATCGGTACCATGCACATACATGTAGAGTTGAGTAGTGGATACATTTGCATACGTACCTTCATGTGTGGTTGAGTAATCATCACGATTGTTTATTGTTGTGAATAAGCATGTGATTGATGATTGTGATGAATATGCTACCCTTGCTATGTCTTGCACCATTAATATATTTGAGTGTATCCTTACCCTTGTTTGTTTGTTGTGGTTTCTTTGCTCATCTGGAGTACGTACAATTAGGTAGAAGAATAGCTGCTTGAGCTAGAGGATGGCATTGAGGTCATTTTAGTTATTTATTTTTCGGGTTTTTAGGTGAGTCGTTATGATATGCAGCACAAGGGACATGGTGTTTTATATTTCACAATTACATGTCTTATTCTTTTTGGAGTAGTTGAACTACCTTTGTATTCATTTGTTTTTGAGATGTTATATGCCAAACTCTATTGTTTCCACTATTTAATTCACACGATTATATTTTCTTGGTTTTTAAGTTTGGTGAAACATGTACCACTCTAAGTATAGAGTTAAAATTTAATTATTCTACTAAATGTTGAGTCAAGGAATTAGAGAGTTACAATAGTCGAGTTTGACAATCCGTCGATTGTCCGAGTATCGTAGAAGATTCTCCAGTACAACTTTTATGTCTACAAGAAAGGTGTACTTTGTGACCCTAAATTCAAGTGAGTCATTCACGTCATTGGAGTAGACAAACGTGACATGCCAACATATGTTCATTATGGTGTGATGTGATTTCGTTAAAAAAATGAGATGAGAGACCCATATTTATACAAATTTTAGATATAAATGAACCTTAGAAACTAAATTTTTTCTTAGGAGATATTCCAAAGGTGCTCTTCCGGATACACCTGTGTTTCGTTTAGTGAAATTTGTGAAATTAGAGTGAATTTAAAAATGTAGTTTTTAATAAATCTGTGTTATCGATCCTTTTTGGTTTTTTAAGCAAATGGAGTGTGTCCGGATATGTATTTCTGGGTCCACCCTACACTTTTCACAGATAAATTTTTTTGAAACAAAACCTATTACAATATAAAACATGTCTAATCACATAAATACATCATTGAATAAAAACCAAAATGAATTAAAATGTGTGTCATCGTCTAAATCTATATCTATGGATGGATTCGTCTTTGTGTTTTGTTTATTTGATTCTCTTTCAATCTCGATCAATTTGGTGAAATCTTTCATCCTATCCAAAAAATGACTCGGCCAAGTTTTAGCTCATTCTGGTGTGATGTGATTTCGTTAAGAAAATGAGATAAGAGACCCATATTTTTACAAATTTTAGATCAATATAGACCACATGAACTGAATCTTGCCGTAGGAGGTATTTCAAAGATGTACTTCCGGATATACCCTGTTTTTGTTCAGTGAAACTTTTGAAATTAGGGTGAATTCAAAAATGCCAGTGGGGCTGAAAGCATCATGTAAGGTAAGTTTGTACTTTCAATTACCACACATTCAATATAAATTAAATCAGTCAAGACCTTAATAAGCTGGTTTCTAGTTCTTCTTTTATTCCCACACTTAGAGCATCTTTAGTGCAGGTTCTATAGTATTAAATTCTTTAATAGTAACGGTAGTTATAAGCAATTTGCATTAGAATAAGAATGACATGGCAGTAAGTGAACTAACAATTAGTGGGAGTAAACTATATAACCAACGCACATTATTCATTCTCAATGACTCTTATTATTAATTTATTATTGTTTTATATTATTAAAATATCAATAAAGCTCCAACAACTATAAAATGTGGGGTCAAGTTTTGTTTTTTTACAAGCAACCATCATTAAAGTAAAAACAACTCAAATCAACTATAAATATTTTAAATCCTACAAATCACTTTGGGCTCACAAAAAGTATCTTAGTTTACCTATTTATTTTACTCCCATTAAAGATGCTCTTACAAATATACACATTAATTAATTATCACTCAAGAATTTTAATAACTATCAAAATGAGCCCCATAAGAATTATGGAAAATACAACTCCCACATTCAACTCACTTATTTAACACTCTTTATTCAAATACATTCTCACTCCTCGTCTAATTTTGATGCTTTTACACACTATTATAAATTCACCAATAAGAATCTTTTGTTTGTTTGACTCATTGTTTTTCAATTGGTTCAACTCGATAGCTTATGATTAAATTAAATAAAATAAATATAAGAATTGGATTTAAAAAGATCAATTTTAAAAAATGTGCTAAGGAAATTAATCCCCAATCACAAATTAAATTGAAGGAAAATATTATTGAAATTAATACAGTTAATTTAATGTTGGTTTCACTAAAGTTAGAATTACGACAAAGAATAACAAATTAAAATTGTTAAGTTTATATGAGAAGTCAATTATGTTTTTAATGAGGTAATAAAAAACCAAAAATTTAAATAAATATATAAAATTACACTCATAATAGAAATATTTTAATGAAATTTGAAATGTAAAAGAGCAAATATTTCAAAATTGGTTTGACATCTAAGATTGATTTTCCATCTTTTCTCATGTTGTCACATTGCATTCTCTTTTACATGACATTGTAGCGTAACTGCAGTATTATTGTTATTTTAGGATTTGTGAATTTAAAATTTTTTTTTTTTGATTGTTTCACTTTGGTCTGAGCTCAAATAAACACTTTTAAATTAATTAATTTCTTTTTTAAATTTTAAATGAAATCACTAATGCATACATTCGTTTACATTATTTATTTTTACTTATATATAAAATAGTGTTCTTCAAAATACTTACTTTAGAATATTATTATGATTTCAAAGAGTAATTAAAATAAAAAATAAAGTAAATAAAATAATATTTTTAATTAACCATAAAATTATGATAAACACGAAAAATAGAATCATGTTATAATAAATATTTACATAAGATGATTTATTCACAGAAGAAACATTTATAAATTACATATTTAAATTAAGTTAATAGTATAAATAATTATATATAATTATGGACACACTTATAACTAATCAAATACAAACAAAAGTATCACAACAAATAGCACCGCCAACAAACATACAAAATCATCTAAAAGCAATGGTTACTAATTTATATATGAAAATTACAATATGAAAAACCTGAGGTGTTAGAACATGCACCATGCAAAAATTTCAATATTCAATCTTCAACTCAAGTACAATAACCTAGTGCCTCAGACCTGCCTATGTTAAGCAAATTTCTCTTAAACTCGAGAACATATCTCACGCGGCGTAGAAGAAATTCAACGTTATCAAACATTTTAAGTCAAACCATATCAATAACATGAATTTTACAAGTCTTATTGTCACTAAGCAAAACGACTCCACGTGCTTTTAGTTCCATATAGTCTTACAATATTAATCTTTCCTTAGGACGTGTTATAAGATCATCACGAGTCAATAACTCAATTCTTTTGAGTTTATAAAATTGTCACCACCAATGCCTCAACACTTTCACAATCATCCTTATCCGAGACAAATATAATATGAACATAATATCTCTTTCCCCCTCTTGGGATTACCCTTCTTTAAGTGATCGATTTTTTTGAAAAAAATAAAACATTTTAATTTTGAATTAACAAAACTCTTGAATTTAGAATTCAATCTATTACCTCTCTATGTAAAGTCTTAAATTCGTTATATCCAACATACTTTTTATATACACATATGTGTCATCATATTTAACATCTCTCTTATACACTCTTTTATGTTATTGGCACAATTTGACACTCTAAATTTTACCATTTAATTATACTATCGATCAACTTGCTTTTATAAAAAATTTCAATCTTGGTTGATTTTAGAAAAATCTACACTTTTTTCCAATGAGGTTTAGATACTTCAGATGTCCCTTGTCAGATAAATTATCCTAGTCTGAATACTAATGGACATGGACAAGATGAACATAAGAAGTTAATTTTTCCTTAATGGATTAAAGTTAAAAATCTATTAGATAAGACTCAATATTATTGTAATTTTTTAGGATTTTTATTACTTTAAAATTTTTAAATAAATATATTATGATAGTCTTAGTTTGACAATATTCATTATAGTTTGACATATTTTTAATCCTTCGTGATACAATTTTAAAAATGATAAACTTTCAATTGTATTTTTTTCATATATTTAATTTTAAGTATTAACTTTAAAAATATATTGATAAAAATTATACCATCAGAAAAAAAAACTAGTGTTTTTTTTATAAGCAAATAACATTACAAAGAGATTAAGAAAATCTCAAGGCAACAGAGTTACAAACAACCAACAAGATTAGAGGAGTTACAAAAAGTGAAACGGAAAATTGAACCAATTGTATAAGCTACAATGCTTACTATCCTTCCTACCTCGAATCAACCAGTTCCACGATGAAACTTTAATGTCGATAACTATGTCGTCTACATTAATAGTATCATTATTGAAAATAATTTTATTTCTGGCCCTCCATAAAATCCAGCAAGAAATAAACCAAATAGAGTTGATCTTGTTCTCTTTGCATCGACCCGAGAGACTAGATTTCCAGGCATTCACGTGACGGAGACAACTATCCTCAGAAATACTCCCTATATCTACCCAGATGCATATCTTATTCTAGACCAACAAGGATTTAGAACACGTGAAGAAAAGATGAGAAGTGTCCTCAATGCAATTCGAAAAGAACGCACAATCCGTAAGAAGGAGGTCGTCAATCACCCGTCTTTTCAACAGGTTAAATTTAGTAGGAATTCTATCAAGAGCCAACCTCCAACAAAAAGTTTGAACTTTTACCGGAAGAACCGTTTTCCAAAGAACCTCCAAAAAGATATCGCTATCTCTTTGAACACCGAATTCAGATATAGAAGAAGAAAGAGCAGAGTAGAAAGAACTAACCTTGTACGACAAAGAGTCATCGAGAAGCCATTTCCAATTATCATTGACAATACTGTCTACTGTAATCTGATCCAAAGCAATCCTACTCTCTGTCCACTCAGGTTCAAAACTGGAGACCGGACCTAACAACGAATCTCTCAAGTTCCAGACCCATAAATCGTCTTCCCAGGCTCCCATCTGACTGACACTCACTAATTTCCTGGAACAACCCTGAAACAGGCGTTGAAATCTACTTTTAAGCGGTAAATCTCCAATCCAAATAGATTGCCAGAACACCGTGTCACGACCGTCTCCAATAGTGCTAGTCGTGAACTTGCTGAAATCCACATTAGATCTGATGATAGATAGAATATCCTTCATCCAGGATGAGTCGGTTTTCGGGATGCCAACATCAACATAAGTTTGCACCTTCAGACTCAAGTTATCATATCTGAGGTTAAGGGTCTTTCTCCAAATTTCGTTACCGCCTCTTTGAAATCTCCACAACCATTTTGCTAAAAGGGCACAATTAAATTGGCCAACATGTTTTATACCTAAGCCTCCGAGCTCCTTAGGTTTGCAAATAGTATTCCATGAAACCCAACATATGAATTTTTTGTTGGAGTTCCCAACCCATAGAAAACGTCTTTGAATCGCAATAATATCACTAATAATTTTCTTAGGAGCCTTGAAAAAAGCCAAAGGATGAATAGGCACGTTAACAAGGACCGAGTTAATGAGGGTAACTCTACCCCCCATCGACAAATTTCTCCCAGCCCAGTTAGAGAGCTTGCTCCTCAACCGAGACAGGGTCGGAGTCCAGAAAGAAATGCGGCGATGGTTTCCTCCAACCGAGAGGCCAAGGAAAGAGAAAGGAAGCCTACCAGATTTACATTGCAGGAAACCTTCAACAGCAGAAAGAAACTCAGATTCAACTCCTATCCCAAAAATGCAGCTTTTAGAGAAGTTAATCTTCAAGCTAGAACTCGGTTCAAAAGCACGCAGAATAGCCTTGAATATCCAAATGTTATAAGCCGATGCATCACCTATAAGCAGGGTATCATTTGCAAACTGTAACAGGTTCACAATGGCCTGACCGTTAATCTTGAATTCTGATAATAGATTACCGGTAGCCGCCGCTCTAACAACACAGGCCAACCCTTCAGCAACAATGGCGAACAGAAACGGTGCCAACGAATCTCCCTGCTTAAGACCTCTACCAACCCGAAAATCTTTCGAGGGAATTCCATTAATAAGGATTGAAATATAACTGTTAAAAACCGAGCCACGAATCCATTTCATCCAATTAGCACTGAAGCCCATCTTGACTAGCATTCCGTCGAGGTAAGACCAGTAGATACAATCATAGGCTTTAGCGAAGTCGACTTTGAGGAGAAGACACGCCTTGTTAAACCTCTTTGCGTAATCTACTACTTCATTAGCTAGCAGAACCCCGTCGTAAATTTGCCGACCCGGGATGAAAGCTGTTTGGGACGGAGAAACAATTTTGTGAATTACCTTGCTCAATATGAAGGCAAGCATCTTAGATATAACCTTAGTGATACAGCTGACCAAAGTAATTGGTCTGAAGTCTTCGAATTGTTGGGGATTAGAATTCTTCAGAACCAGTGCTATGAATGAGGACACAAACATCTTGGGCAGAACTCCTGTCTTGAAGAATTCCAGGATGCAGTTTGAGAAATCCTGACCAATAATATCCCAACAAGATTTGATAAATCTGAAGTTAAAGCCATCGACGCCAGGGCACTTGTTACCGTCGCAGTTAAAAATAGCCTTTCTCACATCAGATGGGGAGAAATATGCTTCAAGGAAGCTAATGTCCTCATCACCAAGGCAGGTATCCAGAATTATACCACTACTGACTTTAGCCTTCGGATGCTGCAAAAATTTATCCTTAAAGAACTTAACGACTTCGAACTTAATATCCTCAGGAGCGTTAATAGTTCTACCTCCCACTGTGATAGCTGAAAGGTGGTTCGAACGATTCCTATATTTGAGAGAATCATGAAAAAACTTAGTATTCGAATCGCCGTTTTGCAACCAACTGATTCTGGATTTCTGAGCCAGCATATTTTCTTTGATCCTCATATCTCTCCACATTTTCTCCTGATGCCGAGTCATTTCTCTAATTACATCGTCATCACACAGAGCTGAACCGTCGACGGAAGATAACTCCAGCTTATTGAACTCAACAATATTTTCCTTAATTTCTAACTCCAGCCAGCCAAAAACATTAAGGTTCCAGGTTCTAATATCTGATTTCAGGGCTTGAAATTTCTTGGAAAGGATGTTGCAGAATGATCCTGAAACATGATAGGAGTTTCACGATTTCGACACAAAAGGGATGAATTCCTTATGATCAAACCAGCAGTTGAAACACCTAAAATGCTTAGGCCCCCAATTAACAAAGTTGCACTTTAACCACACCGGTCGATGATCCGATATGTCACGATCCCCCACCACTTGGTTCTTCAACGAAAACAGAGATATAACCCGATTATCCACCAAAATTCTATCAAGTCTACTTATGCTCTTACCATTAGAGTTGAACCAGGTAAATCGGCTACCAAAAACCGGAAAGTCCGAAACATTAAACTCTTCAATGAAGTCATTAAACTCCTTCATATCCCTATTGTTATTACCGCTGAGACCTTGTCTCTCCTCCCCGTTTTTCACCGAGTTGAAATCACCCCCCAAAATCCAGCCTACATCATTGAAATTTCTTTTAATATTGATCAAGTCTCTCCACAGCCTCCTCTTGTCTGCTGGATTACACGGAGCGTACACGTTAATAACGACCAGATTGTGATTATTCCAAACTAAATGCAGGCCAAGAAAGCCTTTCCCACTGAAGCTTGAGACAGCTGAAATTCTGGTAGTGTTCCACATAGAGAGGATGCCACCTGAATTGCCTACTGAGTTCTGAGCAGACCAGTTCTTGTCAACAGTACTCCACATGCTGTTAACAAAGCCAACTTCCATCTTATTACACTTAGTTTCATGAATCATGCAGATATCAACTTTGCCTCTCATGAGAACTTGGGATATTCTCCTTCTCTTTACGGAACTACAACATCCTCTTGCGTTGAAGGTAACAATATTCATGGATCACCTCTAGCTACAACCTTCTTATTAAGAACAACCTCTTGATCTTCCATATCCAGCTTCCTCAAGATAAGCCCAAAGTTCTCTTCGTCTTCGCATTGAAAGCCCAAAGCGTTAATGTAATTGCCCAGAGTAGATGGTATTTCTTCAATAGCTTTCCTGCATCTCGAATTGCCTCTTTCCACGTCGGTGTCCGTAATCGATTCACAGCATAATAAACTGGATCCTGGACAATCTCTGGCCAGCTTGCCCTTCTTTTTTTCCTTCTTATCCTTAATCTTCGGTTCAGGTCGAGAGATGTCCGTAGGAGCAGAGTGGAGCAGAGTTGAGAAATACGAGTGGGTGTAGGGAATCTTAATGCTGTTATAAACCTCATGGAGTAATTTTTTCTTTTTAACTTTCCCTTTAGAAGCAGGCCCAGAACCTCCACCAGGTAGCCCACAAAAAGGAGGATGCAAGCCCGAATCAACCTCCAAATCCCCATTGCAATCTACCTCTGCTACTTTAGAATTACAAGAATCCGAAGCATCCTCAACTGGAACGGGTAGAGTTCCACTAGAAATAACCAGACCTGCAGGATTCACGAAGGAAACCTCTCTATTCCCTACACCTTCTACAACAAGGTCTGTGCTTTCCTTAACAACAGATACACTATCTGAAACAGACAAATTAAAATCAACCTTTAGAGCTTCAGGGTGAGGAGTTCTGACTTCTGTCTAGGGAACATAAGGAATGTTATCTACGCTCTCTTCCTCCTCGTGAAACTCCCAATCAGCATTGAGTTCAGATGGAGTTGTGGATTCTATTTCATCCGAGTCTATCAACTCATCAACTTCACCAGATAGGGGATCTCCTAATCCAGACGAGAATTCTTCAGAAATAGAGACGAAGAAGGAATGATTACTAACGATAATATCAACCTTAAAATTCAGAATAGCCCTAAGACTTGTTTTAATCAGAATTCTAGCTATATCCATGCTCTCTTTGTTCCACGTCTTCTCGTCACATTTGACATAAGAGCCCAGTTTAGAGGATATCAGTCTGAAATTATTAGGCAACACAGGGTAAACCAAAGCACCTAATCCACACTAATCTGTCTCTGTCTATATCCTCCAAATTCCAAGTACGAATGTCTTTGAACCAGATATCCAGCCAATCACTAGCTTCTTTGATGAAAATCTCCAAGTCACCTCCAGAGGTATCTTCTAACAGACACAAAGAAACTCCCAAAGGGGTAGCCTTAATACTAAAAAAACCTTCTTTGTACAAAAGCTTATGAATATGGAAAGCATTTCCATCTTCCTGAACAATTCCCACTCTCATAAAGATTCAGTCTCCTTAGCCACTCATCTTCCACCTCTAGAATTGTGGGTTGAGCAACTCCCTTTGCAGCAACCTCTGCATTAGGATAATCTCCTTTTACCACTCTGGCAAAGGACCTAAGCATTTTGACAGGTTTCTTAAGAATCCCATGTTGAACATGTTGAGTTTTCCTCCTCAGGACTTCGCTGCCAGGATTAATCCTCTTGTTCTCCTTACTAAACCTGGGGATATTCACAAAGATCTTCTTGCCTTCCAGTACAATGCTATCAAGGTTACATGCCAGAATACGAGGGTCATGTACCTTTCGAAATTTTGCGAAACCGAATCTGTTTCCTCGCTTATCCCTCTTAGCGGAGATGAAAACTTCTGAGATTACTCCGTAGACCTTGAAGACCTCAAACAGATCTTTAGCATTCAAATTTTCTGGGAGTGCAATAACAAAGAAGGAAGTCGTATTATCACCATTAATATCTCCCTTACCTCTATTCTCCTTCCAAATAGAGAAACCACCATGAAATCCTTTCCTAGCATTCCTAGCGACCTTCTCCCAGACCATGATAGGACCGCAGTTCAATCTAAGAAAATCAGGTGGTTACCAAGGCCCCTAAACTCGAAAGCTAGGAATTTAAGCCGAAGATAACCTCCTAACCTTCGAAGGACCGAAACAAGCAGCTACAAATCTGGATAAAAACAAGGAACGACGGATGGATTTAGGAGAAGAATTATGAAATTGGGGTTAGGGTTAGGGATTGGGGTAAAGGCAAAGACTATTCTTCAGCCACTACTACTATGCCACCATCATCAGTTACAATGAAACAAAATGAGACACAACAACTTCCAATTACTTCATCTGATCATGTCTACCCGACACCAACTAATTATGAAATAAAAGTGTGTTGATGTTGCCTTAACTATATATGAATAGGCAATAGCTATCTATATTATTTCATGCTAGTGTTAATAGATATCCATAAAAGATTATACCAACAAAGATTGAATTGTGAATATAGTCAATAATATAGTTCCAACAATAAACGAGGATATATCACTAGAATTTTGTCCAACTCCCAATACAATAGAAATATGGTTCTTGATCTATATTCACGAGTTTTAGCCTTTTATATAAAATAATTACAATCAGGATTATTTTACTAAGACTTACACAATGAAGGATTGAATAAATGATCTATTATGTAGAAACTTTTCTAAAACAACATTCCAATGTTTTTCACCAGTAGTGTTATTTTTATATATATACTATGCAAAATATTGAGGTGAAGTTTAGTGATGAAGATAAGTTTGTATTCTTGATGGTCTCATTTCCCGTATATTTAAAACCTTTCAAGGTTCTCTTTATTTTTGGTAAGGAATACTCTATTATGTTGGAGGAGGTCCAATCATCTATAAGAACCAAAAAGTTAACTAAGATGAAAGTTTTGAAAAGTTGACGATAGTGGTGAAGTCTTAAATGTTTCAAGAGGAGTGAGCAAGAGTAAAGGATTCTTAAGGTATAGGTCATCTATTAAAGTGACCCACCGTGAGCGTCAAAGTTTTAAATTGTAGTTATTGGATGATCACCTGAGCAGTTGACGTAATCTTTACATCATTGGTCATAATGTTTTAGTATGATGTGCCAATTTTCTCACATGCTTCTTTTCTTTCAAATTTTATTTATGAGTATTGATATATATCAAATTAAGAGTGTTTTTTAATGACAATGTGAAAAAATGGAGCACTGGTCAAAATTATTTATTAGTTGGTTTTCATGCATAAAGTAATTGATTATTCATATACATTTATCTTCAATTTATTACTTTAGAATGATATTTACGCGTGCTTCTTTTAAGCATAAATTATTTTTAAAAATTAGAGAGTTACATAAAATTAACAAATTACTTTACATTATGAAAATATATTTAAAAATTTAAGGGTATTTTTAAAACACTCACGTGCCAAACATTTTTATTCTGATAATCACATGAGCATGTGATTTCTAATTGAACTTATTGGACTACTGACTAGAGCAGATGTTGTGATCTTTACATCACTGGTCGGGATGTGTTTGTATGATATGGCAATTTTCTCACATGCTTCTTTTCTTCCTAATTTTATTTATGGGGGATTGTATTTGTAAGAAACTATAGATATCAAATTAAGAGTGTGTTTCAAAGACAATGTGAAAAAAAGGAGCACCACATAAATTTGTTTATTAATTGGTTTTTATGCATAAAATAATCGATTATTCGTATATTTATGTTATAACTATAGAATGAAATTTACGCGCACTTCTTCTAAGTATAAATTATGTTTAAATATAAGAGAGTTTCATAAAATTAACAAATTACTTAACATAATGAAAATATATTTAAAATTTTCAGGTTGTTTTTAAAACACTCATATGCCATTTTGATGATCAAATTAAACATGATAAAATAGTTATAATTAAATATATGATCCATCAAATATCTATAGTAGCATAGAGGGTTAGTAGCATAAAATAGTATTATGTAAGAAAAACATAGCAACTGAGACGAGATACAAAATTTATTCTTGGTTTATTTATTCATAAGAGAAAAGCTGAGCTCTAGTTATAGTTACAAGAGAATGATATTTCATTGTTTGCTCACTATGAGCTATAGTTCTTTATAGCACGCTTACATAATATTTTATCACATATTTAAACCATCCAAAATTGAGGATAGGTGATCCCTTATTTGATGGTTTATTTACTCTCTTTGTAGAGGCTGAGCATTTGCAAAGTAAGATTGTCTTTGATTCTTTAGGAGCTTGTCAACTTCACGAGAAGATCCGGGAAATACAAGTTCTTTCACTGGTCTCTGTATTTGACTTATGACATTGTCCTCCTCGCCTTCAAATTTTCAATCACCCCAAAAGTTATAACTTAATTAATTTACTTCCTCATTTATTCAAATAGAAGAAAACATATTCTCACACACATAAAAAAATAATATTTCTCCTAAATTATTACTTTTTATGAAAATATTTGTGTTCCTATTTCCATTTTTGAGTTTAAATATTATATTATTTTTATCAATTAATAAAAATAAATTCTATAAAATGAAATAGATGATCAAGTGTAAGAACATAATTACAATTTTTTACAAAGAGATTAAAAAATAACATAGTATACCTGCAAGGAAGTTTCTCTGGTTGTTCTCGGCATTGATACCAAATCCAATCAGATTGAGATTTGAGGAGGCATTTATGGCAACTGGATGACCTGCTGGAATCACAAAAACATCACCTGGAGACAACTTAGCTCTATACCTTTGCACTTGTTTGCTTGTCTCTTCTTCTTGTTCCTCTTCCTCGTCACTTTCTTCTCTCTGGTTCTCATTTCTTATTCCCAATAGTTCAAAATCTCCTTTTCCTTCATTAACAGTTACTATCACAATTGCCTTTGAATTGTAGTTTGGCAACAATAAAGATCCCTAAAATTAAATTTGAATAAAACAATTTAGCTACAGCTCTGAGTTCTCTAAATAGAACATGATATTAAATATACTAATTTGTTGTAGATGAGATGTCTACTCAGTGATATGAATTTCTTCTTATAATTTAAAGAAACAAAATTCAACTCTCTTAAAATAATGTTAAAATGATTATAAGTATTTTTTTAATTAATAATAATAATATATAATTTATTGTCTAGTTTATTTGCATATGTTTTAAAATAATTTTATTATACCTCCTTGATCTCCACAGAATTGACAAATATGTCCAAGTCTTGAAGTTGTTGATTTTTTTCTGGGGTGATCTCAAAGAATTTGCCAAACTTATTGGAATAGATAGGATTGCGACTTCTCAAGTTGAATGGTTCAGATTCCGATGATACACTCTTTTTGGAGCTGGACTTTGCATTTTTGCTCAGTTCCTCAATTTGTTCCCTTGATACTTTGACTATTACATTTTCTTCGTTGATCTCTTGTCTCCTATCCTTAAGGCTTCTTCTGTGTTGTGGCTCTTGTTCTTGTTGTTCTAAAAGAACCTTTTCTATCTCCTCGTAATTGGTCTTTATTTTGAACAATATATAAAAGGGAAAAGTGAATATTTACAGAAAGTAAACCATACTAGTACATGAAAAACGATTAAAGGATGTGTGTTGCATGCTTACATTGAAAGCGGCCTCTAGAACTTTCTTGCTGAACCCGGATAATAATGATGGTTGATTTTGAGTTCCAGATAATAAGAAAGGCTGTAAAAAATTACAAATAAACAACGGTAAGAGTGGAAAAACTTTACAATAGAATGTGGAAAAATGGATTCGTAACTGTTGTTGTGATACTATTGTAGATCCCTCTAAAACTATTTCATGTGGTTGCATGCAAACAATGTGTAATATGACGAAGAAAAAAAGGTAAGCTCCGATTTTATTACCTGCAATTGACCTGGTTTGTTTACTGGGATGGCGAGATCTAATACTCTAAGATCCTCGTTGTCATCTCGATTAGCTAAATAAGCAATAGTTCCAGCAGGGATTTTGATGGTATCACCACGTTCAAGACTGAAGGAGTTTCGATCATTAGAGTTTAACACTGTGAGAATGGCTTTCCCTACATATTGCATTAAGATTAGAATTTTATTTTCAACTTAATTTATCTTCACAAAAAATAAATTTATAAAGTACGAAAAATCATTACCAGTAAAGAAAAGTAATTTGAAATCTATAAATTAATATGTAATTCATTACCACTAAGGACTACAAGGATAAAGTCAGCATCGGTGTATTGTGGAAGAAAAAGGGTGTGAGGTTTGGATTTATATTCTAAAAGACGGTAATTTTGAAGATTTTCAAATCTTTTAGAACGTGTGTCAAATTTTTGGAGGAGACGAATGTGACCGTTTTCATTCTCGTAAAGAGTTTGAAATCGGTTAGACTTAAAGATAAAGGGGTTCTCTTGGTCGGACCTAGAAGAGACACAAACTGAGGCAAGGAAAGCAATTGCCAACAACATTAACAGTTTGATTGTAGTAGCAGCCATATTGATTTGGATTAATGTGTTACTTTGCTTGCTAGGGATGAAGAGATGATGGAGTACACAAAAATGAGAGAATATTTATAACAAATGAATGAAAGCTATAAGATTAACATGCACCAACATTTGGCCATAGTTTGCCATGCAAGTTGACTAGTGTTGAAATAAACAAAATTGAGGTGGCTAATTAAAATGAAAAGAACCGTATATGGTACTGAGCATGGGTGGTGGATTTTGTTTGTATATCATTTGTAAAACATGAAAATGGTCACATAGAAATCTTTATAAAATTTTAAGATAAAATAAAAATTATATGTCATTAAAAAGTTTTCAGTGAAAAATATGAAAAGAAGGTCAAATTATTTAAAGTTAAAATAGAAGAATTAATTTTATAAAAGAAATAAAATAAAGATTAAAATTTAAATCAAGTATAATTTAAAACTACCATTACTTTTTGAAACTGCAATGCAATGACATTAATATATCTAAATGAACGTCACATTTTAGGCTTTAAAGCAAAATAATTTTTATTTTCTTGTGTACTCCCTAACTAATATTATCTATATTTTAAAGTATTATATTTTATTTGGATTTTTCATGGTTAAAATATACCAATACTTAATTATAAATATCCTGCAACTGTTATTGAGTGTTTGGATGGACTTGAATTTATTTATTAACTCAAATTTTGTGATTGTATGAAAAACTTATGAAAATAGTTTTTAATACTTTTCATTATTTATTTTAATTTATTTTCATAAAATTTTTAAATGGTTTATGAAAACAAATTATAACATATATAAAAATAATTTAATCTTATATTATTTATTTGCTGTAAAAATTATATACGTAAACTTACAAGTAAATACTATTTATCTTGATAAATTCTATAAAATATAAATAAATTTTTTATCTTAAACTTATATTAAATCCAGACTATATATTTTTTTAAAAAAATTCTAATTAAATTTTTTTTCTATTCATATCTTAAAACGTAGAGATAAATAAAAAGGATGTTTTTAATAAAGTATTTTAGCATTGAAAAATCCTTGTCTATTTATTTAGCGGATTTCTTTTCCCGTCTTAATGACTGTTTCTTACCATAGTGAAAAATCAAAACTATATTTTGAATTCATAAGTATACTTTCTGACTCACCTCATTCACACACAATCTATGTATTATCGAGCAAGACCCTAATCCTATGACAAAATATAAATCGGAAATGCATCTATGTAAACGTTATAGAAGTGTATTATCGGAATCCACTGAACTAGAAAATAAAACAGAAACGAAACAGATGTAGAAACAGAGATAAACTAACTGTGATAATTATAATGACATACATATAAATGAAACATTACATAGATAATCATTAACGTAAAGCGAACAATACATTTCATCATCAAGGAGAGACTTATATGAAACTTAATCCATATGTTGTGATAATTATGATTTTGTGTGTGAATTTTTGATGTTGAATTGCATATGCCTTGGTGTGTATAAATTCGTTGAGATGTTGTTCATGTGGTTGGAGTTTTGGCATTATGATCATGGCTATTAATGAAATATTTTTGATTTAGATGCTGAAAGATTGTAAATTTCATATGTTTTCATGTACAATAATGTATTGTATGTTTTGGGACTATTAGAGGTCAAAATCATGGTTTGGGTCTCATACAAGGTTAGAAAACAAGAGCGATTACACAAAATTGCGAAATTATTTTTGGGATTTCTGAGCACTATTATGGGTCATAGCAGCTCCTACGGGCGATCATAACACCCCATTGGGTTTTTAAATAGAGGTGTGTCTAAGGGATGGGCTGGGGAGTGTTACGAGCAGCCATAGCAGCTCCCTAGAATTTGTACCAAGTGCGTCGTTTCGAGCGTAACTTGAGCTTCGTGACTCCGTTTAAAGCGCAATTCGAAGCGCGGTAGATGACGTGCAACACTACCTTATAATAATGCTTTAGATATTAAACATGTTTATGAAAATATGAATGATGATTTTTACTTGTGAAGTTCTTATGAGATGATTATTGAATACTTATATGATTACGAATTTAAGGTTTTGTTACAAGTTGACCAAGAGCGTGATAAATTGTTGTGATAGAATTTTATGATGACTTAAATGATATTTGAAATATGTGTATAATTGTTGTACCCCAAAATTTGCCCAACATTTTTCCTCACTTGGCTTGTGTTTCATTTCATTGCTCTAGCATATTTGCATTGCATAGCATGATTGTTTGCAGGGGATCAAGAAAGGTGTGCATCTCAAGAGGAGGTTGTCAAAGATTCCTATCTCAAGCAAGAGGGCTCACTGAGAATCATCTGAGGATTACAAGCTCATGGATATGGATATGAGATGATGGATAAGCTCATTTAGTACTTTTGAAGCCATTATGGAGCTCATCTAAGTTGTTATACCATGTGCAAGAAGCCACAGTCAAGGGTTGCATCCATAGGTTTTCATCTGCCAAGTGCAAAGTCAACTGAGGACTTGAAGGTGTTTGAGACTTAATTCCAAGTCATTGGAGTCATGGATAGTTTTGTTGAGGCATCTAAGATGTTTTTTCATGATCAAATCAAGAAGAATCAAGAGTGTGAGAAGTTACTAAATCAGGGTTTCAGAGGTTTGTTAGTGTAACATCCCCTGTTTGGTGCCTAACTTCAAGACCACATATCTCAAGATACAAGTGTAATCTCACTTTGACGCAAACATGAGACTTGTATAGCATGTTCTTAGCTTTCTTTTGAGTACTAGAACTCATCCATTAGGTTTCTAGAACTCAGGTTATGATGTTGACAAGTTAGAGGTCTCAGATGAACCATATTTTCAGTCAACAAAAGTCAACCAACTTCCAAGACACTTTTGACCTAGAATCATGTTTCTCCTCAACTTTTTATGAACATGAAAGTTGTTCCTCATGATCTTAGCTTTACAAAAAGTCCTAGAAGTCCTTCATCTCATTTGTAGAACTCAAGTTATGAAGCTTGCAAGGCAGAGGTATTTTGGGAAAGTGAGATTATAGGTCATTTTCATTATAGGTCCTTTTCATCCACTTATGCATTTCAAATGAAACTTTGATCAACATGAAAGTTGCTTCAAATGATCTCAATTCCATCATGGAACACAAGTTTGTCATGAATTTGGCAAGGATATGAGGATTGGTGAAGAAATTCAATGGAAAAATGAACTTAGAGTCATTTCAATTGAATTGGTTTTAATTCATTTACATGCCATATGTGTGCTCATTTTGATTCACATTTATCTAACCAGCAAGATGCACCAAGAAAATTTAAGGCATGAAGTGCAAAATACGTGCAATTCAAAGATTACTTCAAGAAGAAGTTTCAAATCAAATATCCACCATTGGATCAAATTAAGGCTCAATTTCCATCCACATGATCAATTCACCGTGCCAGCAGCTGAT
The DNA here is from genome assembly GCA_963859935.3 of Lathyrus sativus. NCBI lineage: Eukaryota > Viridiplantae > Streptophyta > Magnoliopsida > Fabales > Fabaceae > Lathyrus > Lathyrus sativus. The sequence goes on from OZ012737.1 coordinate 518,970,493, forward strand.
TCAAATCAAATTCAAGGGGAATTAGAGGGAAATTCACGTGTGCATGAAGCTTGCATTTCAACTTTGGGAATTTTGAAATTACACTCCAATAAGGCCATGTTGGGCCTCCAATGTATTCTAGGTCCATTGTATAAAAGCTCCAGATGAAGTTTGAGCCTTCATTCATGCAAATTCATGGAGGGAGAGCATAATTACAAGTGGAAAATTCAAGAGCAAAGTGAAAATCGTGAACTGAGATTGGAGCCATTTCAAGCAAAATTGAAGCATCCTTCTTCTTCCTCAAGTGAAGTGGAGTGATTCTGCACAATTATCAGCGAGCTTAAGCACCTGTGAAGCTCTAACAGAGAGACTTTGTTAGTTAATCTTCAAATCAAAATATCTTTCATGATATGCATTAGATCCATGCCATTTTTGTTGCAATCTGAAGACCTACACTTGTAGGCAAATTCTGGATAGTTTATTGATGTGTTTATGGAGATTTCAGTTTTGAGCTTAAATTTTCATCTGTGCGAATCTCTCTGTTTATGTATGTTAATGAATTTTGTGCTTGGATTCGTGATCTACATAACTTGGCAATCATTTTGGTATACGATTTTGTGCAATTTGGTTGAGTTTAGAACCTGCAACTCCGACTGTGTAGCCGGAGAAGATGACCAGAGAACTGTTGCTCTGTCGACTGGTTTTATGTTTAGGTGAGCTTGCGTGTCTTGCCACATGTGTTGTTGGATTTTTTGACTTTGTGAGATCAATGATTGAGGATCTAATCTGACCAGCGTGCGTGGCCAATTGACTTGCCACCTCATTTAATTATGTGTTGTGTTTTGGTGTTGCTGAAGTGTGTTTTAATTTGGGCCAAAAGCGCTACTTGCACCCCCTCTCACTGAAGCCCAATGGTATTGAACTGCAATTCTTACTATCTGCACTGTGTGCTTCATTGTTTTATTTTCTTTTTTATTTCAATTCTGTTTTGATTTAATTCATTTTAAAATACCTCCAATGATGATAAAATTCCACAAAAATATTTTTGAGACACTTTATTGTGTTAATTAATTTTTGGAATTTTTTATTTTTATTTTTTGTTTTAATTTTCAATTAAAAAGGAATTTATTATTTGGAGGTGTTTTTAATTGAATTTTTTCTTGTTCTTAATTGTTTCTTGCCTTGTTTCTTGTCCAATATTTTTCTCCAATGATTGAAACTTTTTTCTCATTTGATTGATGAGATTAAGAGTTTTATAGGATTTTGGCTATGGTTTAGTTCATTTTGGTTTGACCTTTATCTCATTTTATTTGACCCTCGACAACCATCCTTCAAAGTGGTGCATCCTTTTGAATCAAATTTTTGATGATGCTTTGAAGTGACTTTGGTTGAAATCTTTTGGACTCTAGTTTCCAACTCTTTGATGTTCATTTGAGATTTTATTTGGATTATTTTGAGCCTTTTTCCTATTTTTGAAGAAACTTGCAAGTCAAGTTACTTCTAAGGGTGGTTCATACATGCACTTGACCTAGTTTGATTTGGAAATGACACTGGTGGATCCCTTGAGCTCTCAACTCCTCTTGATTCATATTGTTAACATGTTGAGCTTGCTGGATGTTCATTTTTAGGTCATACAATTGCTTGCTTCTCGTGCTTGAGTTTCACTATTTTAGGCTTTCCATTTGAGGTTCAAATGTTGAAGTTGTTTAAGACCTAGGTCTTTCTCCATGCCTATTCTTGCAATTCCTTTTGGTGTGTTTGATCTTTGCTTTGTGCATTCTTTCCTCTCATCCCCAATTCTGTCTAATGACCTTTGAGTCCCATTTGATATGTTTTAATCCCTCCTTTGGAGGAACTTTGAACATATCATGAATGGTGATTCTTTGAGGACTTCTCTTGTGTTTGCTTGCATTATAATGGTGTTGCTTATGGTTGAGTTGCCCATTTAAGTTCCTTGTTGTCCTCACATTGCCTCCCATTCTCCCATTTAATCATGGCTTCTTCTTTTTCTTTTTGGTTTGCCTTTGGGCTTGTGGTTGATGACAAATGGTTGTAGGAATTCCATTTCTCCAATTTTATCTCACTCTTGTTTGTGTTCTTGTTTATGTGTGTGCATTATTTTCTTTGCTTTCATCCTTTTGCATCTTCTCATATGCATGCTTGAGGTTGAGACGTGCTTGTGGAGGCTACTGCCCCACACTTTGTTCCTCCCTCATTTTCATTCTATTTGTGCATTACATGTATGCATCTTTTCTTCTTATCTTATTTTCATGCTTCCTCCTTCTTCTTTCTTCTTTGCCATGTTCCCTTAAGACCTCTAATCTTTCTTGTTCAAGATTGGTTATGATAGACCTTAGGCTTGAACCCATGCATGATAACATTATGTAGCATTCCTTTTCATCCTAATCATAGGTGCATTTTGTATGAGAACATTAGGTTCAGTCTTAGTCTCCCTTTAGAGGTGTCTCTCTCTTCTCATCTTCAAACTCTTTCAAGTCACTTAATAAAGGATAATGAATGTTGTACTCTACGAGCCTTAAGTACTTGGGGAATGATTATTAGGGGGCCTCCTCTCAATTTTCTAGAGTGTTTAGCGTATGTCCTTTGGATGATATGCGACGTATTCGCTCCTAAGTCATAGTATTTAGTACAACATGAATTACAAACAATAATCAATGCACTTCTTCTCTAAAAAACACAAAAACAAACTTCAAACTTTTTTATCCTTCGGGATCTTAATTTGGAAAACCTTTTTCATAAAGAGAGTTTTGTTAACTCTTGGTTCTACCACAAACACGTAACGCCTAAGTCTCCAATGGTCATGCTGCATACACCTAACTGCTAGAACTAAGTTTTAACCCTACTCGGGCCTAAAACAGTTGAACCAACCTATGGTCTTTGTTAGCCTGAACTACGTTTGCTCTGATTTCTCGTACCAGAAGAGGATATGTAGGCACAAGACAGCGATGTCTTGGCGAGCAACCTTCCCCCTTTCACCCGTAGTTTTTCGAACTACGTTGACTCTGACTTTCCCATTGCACGAGGGAATACATAGGCATAGAGCAGCGATGCTCTATCGAGTCTCTTTTCTTTCCTTTTGTCCCTGTGGCTTGTAGTATAGATAGTTCAACACCCTTTAAATAGATAACAAGCGTGGATCCCGTCGAGTACGACGGACGTGAGGGGTGCTAATACCTTCCCCTCGCGTAACCGACTCCCGAACCCGAGATTTGGTTGCGATGACTTGTCTTCTCCCATTTTTCATTAGGTTTTCTCTGATCGTTTCCTTTCCTTCTTTTGGGATAAATAATAAATGGTGACGACTCTTCTGTCCTTGCCGGCCTCTCTTCGCAGCGATGCGACAGCTGACGACTCTACTAGGGACTCTGGTTCCTTATGCGAGTCAATCCTAGCGCTTGTTTGTTTATCTTTTGGGTGTGTATGTATGTGTTATACTTTATCTTTATTGCTTTTTTACTTTCAACATTGTATATACCAGTTTTGTTGTGCTGTTGGAGGGAATGTTCCATTGAGTAAGAAGCCAGAACCCATGCTTGAGAATAACCATCGCATTAAAGTGGAGAGTAGTGAGGACCTGTATGTTTGGCATGCACTAGTCCTCATGAAATTCACATTCAGAAGAGGTTTTCTTTGAAGACATTGCATCCTGCTGGTCAAGACCGGGATGTTGGATCTGAAAACTGTCGACTCTGGAGACCGATCACTTGGAGTTAGCTAAGTGAGGCCATTTCGTTAGACTATGATGCCAACCCAGAAATGGTGAACGTATCATCGTTTCTGGAAAGTCTGTGACGCTGACGACCGCATAGGATGACGTACCTTTATTAGTGATAGGTTCATACCTGTGAGTCAGGAGGGTTATGCAGGTAACTTTAACCTCCAACCTACCTGGTTTTCTTATCAGAATGAATCTGTGGACTTGATACAGTGGGTCCTTATGATGGTGTCATGTTATTGCTAATGCATAGGCTGGTTATTTTCAATCAACAACACATCAATCTTGATCCCCTACTGCATTTGCATTTGCATTTTCATTTATATGTATTTATGTTGCAGGTGCATATTTTCCCTTCGATTCTAGTGATCTTTTTCCTTCTCTGACATGGAACCTAGCCTGAAGAAGACAGTGGTTTATAAGTTCCCTACTCCGAACATTGGATCTTTATTGAGTTTGATTTCTGTGGCTGACAGGAAGGTGATGGAAGATTTCAGAGAATCTTATGGGAAGCTCTTGAGCTCTGTCTGCAAGCTTTCAGTATATGAGTTGGGTGGTCTCCAGACTTTGCTTCAGTTCTATGATCCTCAGTTGAGGTGTTTCTTGTTTCCAGATTATGTGTTGGCACCTACCCTAGAAGAGTTCTCTGTGTTGTTGAGGGTACCTATATTGGATCAGACGCCATTCTATCACATTGACAATGGGCCTGATCTGGCTAAGCTTGCTGCTGCACTGCATTTGGATGTTTCTAAGAGAAATGGAACGTCTGGTTTTTCTTTATCTTTTCTAGTTGATAAGGATCAGCAGCTCGCCAAAGATGGTTGTTGGGTTGTGTTTAATGCTATCTTAGCACTGTGTATCTATGGTATCATGTTGTTTCCTAACATTTCGGATTTTGTAGATTTCGATGCGTTCCATATCTTTGCTTCAGGGAATCCTGTACCTACGCTTCTGGGCGACGTCTATCATTCTGTTCACTACAAGAATGAGAACCGGAGAGGGAAGAACGTATCTTGTTGCGTACCTTTGTTCTCCTGGTGGTTTGCTAGCCATCTTCCCAAGATTGGTCCTTTCGTTGTTACTGTAGGTACTTTGGAGTGGCCTGAGAGGTTGATGGGATTGATTGCTGATAACATTATCTGGTTTGATAGAGACATGCTGGGTACTGAGATCATTTATAGTTGCGGTGGATTTCCTGACGTCCCGTTGGTCGGAAGGAAATGATGCATTAACTATAACCCTTCCTTGTTGGTCAGACAGTTTGGATACGCTTTGAGAGTTCCTCCTAAGGAAGAGGAGATACAGGAATCTTTGTATCTCATCGGTTTTCTGGAAGGTGATACTTTGGCTAGAGTTGAGCATGCTTGGAGTAGTATTCACAAGAAAGGGAAAATATCATTGGGAAAGAGTAACAGTCGAGCCTATGACCCTTATGTCACCTGGATCCAGGAGAGAGCAGAGAGAGTATTGATGCCTTTTCTATCTCGTGAGCCTCTATATCTTCTGATGATTGAGGAGCCTACTATCGTTGACATACATAGGTATAACCAGTTATGGTCTGAGAAAGAAGAGTTGCGCAAGGCTAATGAAGAATTGGAGAAAGATATTACTCAGCTCCAGAGTGAGAAAAATGATGCTACTTATGCAGCTAAGAAGCAAACTGAACTGGTAAACAAGTTGGGTACAGATCTGACCAAAGCGATTCGTGCTCGGGAACATCTGGGTTTAGATTTAAAGGCTGTCAGTGACGTTCTTGCTTCCAAGAAGAAGGAGTTGGATAAAGCTTATCTGGATATTTCCAAGTTCAATGCACAGTGTAATGCTACTCCTACCAACAACAAGGAGCGTGAGGATGGATTGAAGTTACAGATTGCCAAGTTGAAGAATCAGCTTACCTTGAAGGATGAGAAGATTGCATCAGAAGCCTCACTTTGACGTGACAATGGTTGTAGATTGAATGAAGCTATTGCAACCTTGGAGGATTACAGGGCTAGAGCTGATACGAAGAGGTGCAAGCTTGAGGAGGTCTTTGGCGAGGGAGCCTGGGATGATTATACTTAGGGTTTACAGTCTACGATTAGCCAGCAAGACTTACTCATCCAAGGGTTGCTTGCTAAACCAGATCATCCGGAAACGAGGGAACTGCTAGAGGATTTCAGAGCTCATCATTACACTTGATGCTTTTCATTCTCTTTGTATTCTGTTGTATTGCTGTATATTGACCATCAGTAGACCTGTTGGTTGAGGTCCCTATGGATTCTATTGTACTCCTTTCTGTACTTGTACATTGCCTTGTGGGCTTTTGTTTATGTATGAGGAATTTTGACTCTATGCTTGTCTATAGATTCTCCAGTGTCGCGATGTTATCTCGGAACTAGAATCGAGGGGGAAATCTCCCTAATGCATAGATACATGTCTGCATTTTTGCATCATTCTGCATTTTTGTATCGCATGTGCACCGGAACCGTTAACCTTATTTCCTGTGGTTTGTTAGTTTGTTTCAGGATAGACAATCAGATAGTTCACCGTTACAGTACCAGAGAGAACCAACGCAAGGTCATGGAACAAGTACAAGCTGAGATGCAAGAGATGAGGGACAGGATGGCTCAGTTTATGGAGTTGATGTAGGGTGTGGCAAATGGCCAGGAGCAACTAAGGACCTTGGTGCAACCATTGGTTTCCAGAGTTAATAATAACGGTGTGCTTCACGAAGGAATTGCTACTAATCCTCCTTGTGGTGATGGTACGCCACATGCTCACACTATTCCTACAACAGTTATCCCTCCGGGCGGAGGTAATGCAGGTGGAATCCCTGAGGTGATGTGTGCTATGCATGGCAACAATGTTCCTCAGTGGGAGGAAGATCAGCAGGAAGATGTGTTTTCTATGTGAGATATCGGTGCTGGATTGCCGTCTGAGGCTGATAAGAGGCTTAGGTTGATTGAAGAGAAGATGAGATCTTTTGAAAATCAGAACTCCATGGGACTAGACATGGCTAATCTGGGACTGATCCCAGACTTGAAGGTACCGCTGAAGTTCAAAGTTCCCGACTTTGATAAATACAAAGGCATGACTTGTCCTCGGGTTCATCTGCGCTCTTATTATCGTAAGATGTCTGCTTACTCAGATGACGAAAAATTGCTGATGCATTTTTTCCAAGACAGCCTTTCGGGACCTTCTCTTGAGTGGTATATGAGGTTGGAGCCTGTTAATATCCGCAGTTGGAGAGACTTAGCTGAAGCCTTTGTGAAACTCTATCAGTATAATAGCGACCTTGCTCCTAACAGGGTCCAGCTGCAAAATCTTTCTCAGAAGAACAACGAGTGCTTCAAAGGATACGCCCAGAGGTGGCGTGAGCTAGCAGCCAGGGTGCAGCCTCCCATGGTGGAGCGAGGATTGATTTATATGTTCGTTGCTACGTTGTCGGGCGTATATTATGAGAAGTTGATCAGTAGTATGTCAGGTATATTATGAGAGGGTGGAGAATGGCATTAAGCTTGGTAAAATTCATGCTGGCGAAGGATCCTCAGCTGGAGGAGGAAGGAAACCGTTTGGCAATAAAAAGAAGGAAGGTGAGACTAACGCAGTGTCTAGTTCTCGGAACAAAAACAGAAATCAGCATCCACAATATCGTCAGCAGCAGGAGGTTGCAAGTATCACAATACCAGTCGTACCACAACAACAGCCACAACAGCAACAGAATCAACAAAATTATGCGCCCAGACAATTTCAAGATCGCAGGAAAACCGTCAATAGGCAGTTTGACGCGCCTCCAATGTCGTATCCTCAACTACTTTAGCACTTGTTACAGTTGCAGTTGATACAAAAGAGAACTCTAACTCATCTGACAGGTGCACCACCACTTGGGTACGATGCCAATGCTCGTTGTGAGTTTCATTCAGGTGCGTCGGGGCACCATATCGACAATTGTAAGGCGTTTAAACACAAAGTTCAAGACTTAATGGATAGTAAAGCTATAAATTTTTCTCACGACGCGCCCAATGTCGTGCAGAACCCCATGCTCAATCATGGGGCAGCCGGGGTCAGTGTTAGCATTGAAGATGAAAGTTTGAATCTAGTGTCAGATGTTAATGAGTTGAGAACGCCGTTGAGATTTGTAAAATACAAGTTGTTGAAGAGAGGTGTATTCCCGGGATGTGATGAGTTATGTGCTAAATGTTTGAGTTATCCCGAGGGATGTGACAAGCTGAAGAGTTGCATTCAGAAGATGATTAATGATGGAGTGTTGCAATTTGACAGGGTTGCTGAGAAGACTGAGGAGATAGTGACTGAGGAAATAGTAACTGAAGAGAGGAATGAGGTTGCGACAATCTCAATTCTGTACAAGACCATTACTATTTCTGCACCGCCGAGGCCGCCAACCATTGTCATCACCAAAGCTGGTCTTGTGCCATATGAGAGTACCAAAGAAATTCCGTGGAATTACGGGGCGGAGGTATATTGTAACGGGAGGAAACAAGAGTTGAAGAGTTTACCGACTGATTCTGTGGATAATCTAGTTAGAGCTGGGGGAATTACTCGAAGCGGAAGAGTGTTCTCGTTACTCGAAGTGGTCACTGACAGAGCTGATAAGGGGAAGAAAGTAGCAGTGGAAGAAACTTCTCAAGCGGGAGAGAAGAATTCTTTAGAGAAGGAAGTGGAGGAGTTCATGAGATTGATAAGAAATAGTGATTATAAGATTGTTGATCACTTGCAACAGACTCCCTCTAAAATTTCTATCCTGTCATTGTTATTGTGCTCGGAAGCGCACTAGAACGCTTTGTTGAGAATCCTGAATATAACTTATGTACCTCAGGAGATTTTTGTAAACCAACTCGAAGGGGTTGTAGCACATGTAAATGCAGGTAATGGGCTGGGTTTCACTGATTTGGACTTGACACCGAAGGGGAGGAACCATAATTGTGTGCTGCACATATCTATTGAATACCGAGGAGCCGTTCTTTCACACATGCTGGTAGATACAATGTCATCCCTGAATGTACTTCCGAAAAAGGCGTTGATGAAGTTGGATACCCGTGGTATAACGTGTACGCCAAGTGACTTGGTAGTATGTGCTTTTGATGGGACTCGTAGGTCTGTAGGGATTTGACGCTACCAATTCAAGTTGGTCCCGAAGCGTTTGATGATATATTCTACATCATGGATATTCAGCCAGCTTATAGATGTCTGCTTGGACGTTCCTGGATTCATTCGGCAGGAGCTGTAACATCCACGCTGCACCAAAATTGAAATACATGGTGGGTGGCAGCGTTGTCACTGTATGTGGAGAGGAGGATATAATGATCCATCATTTATCTTCATTCAAATACGTTAAGCTGGATGGAAAATCCATGAGACTTTGTGTCAGGCCTTTGAAACTGTGCAAATCAAGGATAAAGCACCAATGGTGGGCAAAGCGCCCGAAGTGGCCATGTGTTAGAACAATGGTAAAGTATCGGGGTTTGTTATCGTCTCCACAGGGAATATGAGATATTTCCGCTGTTCTACAGTTTTCAAGTTTTGAACTTATAGTAACAAGGGGGGTTTGGTTTTTCGTTACGGTAGCTTGCATAGAAAAAGTAATAAATGCGGTAAAAGTTTAGGTTTTACGATTTGAGAAAGATTGTCAAAGTTAGGGTTCGACGATCACTTTGCATGTATATGTTCGATCAACAAAACTCATAAACCCTGTTAGATGATAAATACATTCACAATATCCTTTCAATGTGTTTATTTCTAACACACATTGTGGTTTTTCCCATTTTGATCCATTGTTGATTTCTCACACAATCTATCAAAATGACAACTTTTAGGGTTTGATATTTTAGTGAACAACCACATTCAAGACTATCTCTATCTCAAGAACATATATGGATGAAAACCTAGGTAAAGAGTTGGAAAATACCTTTCAATCATAAACCAACACAAAGAGTTAACAATAAAACAAAGTTTTCACCATATATTCATCATCAAAGAGTTTACAAATGAAGATCATCCCATTTACATACAAAGCTTGTGATCATCTACATCTAACCTTGACAAAATGAAGGACTTAGCTACTCATTTTCATGGTAGCTTGCACAAGAAGTTTCGGGAGAAGGTTAATCAACATCTGAGTCGAAGAATCGAGTTTGGATGGGAACCCACCTTCTTTTTGGAAGATCTTGTTAAGAGATGAAGAATAGTGAGGAAATGGGTTTTTAGGTCACAAATATCTCTCTTGGAGCAAAACAAAACAAAGTGGTTGAAAAAAGCAGAAAAAAGATAAAAGATGATCTTTTTTACAAAAGTAGCCCATGCTACTTATAGACAAATAAAGTGTTGTTCTGCCACGCTGTTGCACCCCAAAATTTGACCAACATCTATTTACCCATCAAGAGTTGTATGAGACTATGAAGCTAGCCAAGAGGGTTATTCAGGTGTTCAAAGGTTGATACCTTTGTCAGAGAACTCAAGAGATCCTCAGAGGAATTGGTTGAAACCAAGGTTGTGTGCCTCATAACTTGAGAGTTGTGGGTGCTCCTCAGATGATTCTGAGACTATGAGGATGGACTTAAAGCTTTGAGAAAGCTTATGAGATGTATTGAGAGCCATCATGAAGCCCAGAGAGGTCATTGTACAAGAATTCAGAAGATTCATCCAGGAGTGGTGGAATTAGGGTTTGACTGGGTCAACCCTAGGTCAACTGAAGATTTGGAGAGGGTTGAGACCTAATCCAAGAGTCATGTGATCATGGAGTGATGTATTGAGATACTATAAGGATGATTCCTAGACCAACTCATCATGATTGAGGAGTTTGAGAAGTTTTAAGCTAGGGTTTCTAAGGGTTGACAGTGTAAAATCCCCTAGTTTGATCCCTATCTTCAAGGCAGTTTAGCTCAAGATGTGATTGTCATCTCATATTACCCATAACATTAATGTTGTAGAGCTTGTTCTTAGCTTTAATTTTAGTAGTAGAAGTCCTTGATAGGATTTGTGGAGCTCAAGTTATGGTTTTGACAAATTACAGGTCATCTGAGGTATGTGAATCTGGGTCCTTGAAAGTCACCCAACTTGCAGACAACGTTTGCCCTAGTAGGATGATTCCTATGGACTCTTGGTAAACATGAATGTTTAATATAATCTTCTTAGCTTTCTAGAGAGTACTAGAAGTCCTTGATAGGATTTGTAGAACTCAACTTATGGCTTTGACAAGCCAAGGGCATTTTGGTCATTTGGAAGTTATAGGTCATTTCAAGCATAAGGCCATATCTCCTACTTCCAAACTTCAAATGGAAAAATCTTCAACATAAAACTTGCTTAGAATGATGTTTTAAGGCTAGTAGGGAGGTCATGAGATGTTGAAAAGGCTCATATCAAAAAGTGATAAAAATGGCCTAAAAATGAGGCATAAGTTAATTCAAGTGAAGTTGAAAATCATAAATCCCAAGTTATAAGTCCAAACCATGTCATGTAATAGGTCATTTTGACTCCAAATGACATTCTAAGAACAATGGTTCAGCCACAATGTTGATTTGAGGCTTGAATCATAGGGCTGTTTTGGAATTTGATTACTTGCAACTTAAGGTACCAAACCAAGACAAGGCAAAACTTAACAAGCACATTGGTTATGCATTGTAACTAACCCTAAATCTCATGTGGGGATAAATTCAAGTCAGTTACCAAGGTTATGAGAGTTTTGGCATGAGATACCATGTAAGGAGAATCATATTCAAAATACCATGACATGAAAAGATGAATTTCTCATTGGATTGTTCTAGATGGTTCTAGAGGTTTCTAAACCACTCTATAAGATGAATGTAACTTGCTCAGATGCAAGGTTGGTGTTAATTGGTGTAGAGAAGAGAGAGTGAGATCCAAATTCCTCCATTGCAAGTCACATTCAATCTCTTCATTCTTCCTCATTTCCCTCCATTTTTCTTCACAAACCTTCTCCATAGATCTTTCTGAGTGTGTTCATACTGAGTTGAAGCTCCATTGATGGAGAATTGAAGGTGTTCCAATTGAATTTGCAAGAAGGCAATTACCATCGAATCTTGAAGTACAAGCTCTCTCCCTCCAATCTTTTGCAAACAGTAGAGTTTTCATCATCCAAGGATCATTCTTGAAGAGTTTCAAGCCTTGAAAGCAAGGGTTTCATCATCTACCATATCAAGAAGCCAGGTTTGCAAAATCTCTTCCACCTCATAATCTAGGCATGGTTAGGTTAAGTTATTAGTGTAGAATTGTTAGAGACAATTAGGTGACCAATTCTGATGAGTTTAGGAGTAATTGGTGAAGTTTCATTCATGGATACCATTTCTTGATGGAGCCAGAATGTGTGATATAATGAGTTACAATGCTAGTTTGATAGCTGATTTTGATTAGTGTAATGCAAGGATCATTTTGATGAAGAGAAATTTGAGTTTGGTTGAACTGGAAGATTGGTCATATTTTGAGATTAGCTTGGTTACACCTTCGGGTTTGAGTATAGAGGTCATTTCAATGGAAACCAAGACCATAGGCGTGATCAGGGTGAAATTCTGAGCAATTTAGGGTTTCACATTTTGGAAATTGATGGTGATTCGAAGGAACACGAGCAGGTGGAAGATGGTGGTGTGAGTTCTGAGTTTCATGGAGTTTCAGGTGAAACCCTAGCTGGAGGTTAGGGATGATGTTTGTACCGTCAGATGCACGCGCTGACCATGGACTGAGGACTGGATCCAACGGCTTGCATTTAAATTCGTTTTGGAGGGGAATCAGAAATCCAATGAAACGATGTGTTTCATTTAAAGGGGATTCTGGGCTTAATTGAAGGTTACTTTCCACACCCCTCATATGAGGCCCATCCCAATTTGAACTGAAATGCATTGCTTTTGGCACCGCGTCTTTTTCTTTTTCTTTTGATTTTCTCAATTGTTTTTCTGAATTAAAATGGGCCCAGGCGCATTTTTATTCAGACCCCCCTATCTGGGCCCATCAATAAAATGAACTGGATATCATTACTGACTGCACCCCATGTTTCATACTCATATTATTTTTACTCCATTTTTTCTCATACTTTGGAAAATCATAATAAATTGAAAAATAAATATTTTTTAATGGGAGTTTTTTCTCCCTTTTCATATTTTTGTCTAAAAAAATATCAAATAAAAACATTTCTCATTTCATGCATTTTAATATTTTTTTTGCATATTTTCTTCTTTTATTGCTTTTAATTCTTTTATATTGATATATGATTTTGTAGAATTTAGTTTAGGTAGATCCCTTAATATTTTTAATTCATTCTTTTTAGAATAGTTAGATATAGGTTTTAGCTTCCCCCTGGATTAATTCCATATTTTTGTGATGATTTTTAGGATAGTTTTGATTAGATAATTCTAGGTTGTGTAGAATTAGGTTAAAACTTCAACATAGGTCCATGATAACTTTAGAATTTTGGGTTTTAGGACAAATTAGACTATGGGGCATATATGGGTCTTAAGGGTAGGTATGTAGGATCCCTTAGAAATTATATTAGGATTTAATATAGTAGTATGCTATTTTTAGTTGATTTTTGTATTGGTTGATTGTTTGTGTTGCCTTTAGGGCATGTTTGCTTTAGTTGCTTTGCTTTGTGGGCTTGGAGAGCTTGATATTGTTCTAAGGAGCATTGAGGAGCATAGTAGAAGACTTGAATATGCATTTAGGAGCTTGAGAGCTTGGTCTTATTTTCTTTTTTGTTGTTTTAGGGTTAGGGATTAGGAAGAGTTTAGATGTAGATAACTTCTTTCTAAAACATGGATGATATCATTCACCTCCATTCCTCCCTATGATTCAAAGTCCTTCCATGGTATACACCTCTCTCCTTTGGAGGGATAAGTGATGTACCTAGGAAGTAGAACTTTTGAGGGAACCATTCCTTTGATGTTGAACCCTTATAGGTCACCTTTGGTGGTCAAATAAGCAGTTCAATATCCCCAGCTTATCTAGTAAGTGATTTTTCTCTGGTTTGATTGTCTTGAGATGCTGAGTTTGAGCTTGAGGATGAATACTTCCATGAAGAGTGTAGAAGAGGATGAATCCTTGGAGCATTGCCATTCCAGCTGAAGCTTGAAGAGCAACAAGAGCAAGTTGATACTTGAAGACCCCTGAAGATTAGGTGAAGCCTGAAGGTGGAGCTGATCAAGAAGCTGAAGCTTAAAAGGAGAAGATAAGTTGAAACTTATGTTGTAGGGTTGAAACCTGGAAAAGCAATTTGATATTTGTGATTGAAGTCTGAAGACTGAGTTGTTGTTGGAAGAGCTGAAGCTTGGAGTTGAGGGAGGAGTCTGTTTTCTTCTTTTTCTTTTCTGTATTGATGTGTTTTGTTTGACTTGCTTGATGCATTAGAATAAGTTCATATCTAGAATAGGTAGAATCTAGGAGCATGATTGCACTAGAGGTTGAGTTGCTCCCTTGCCCATGTGGTTTGTTTGCCTGATGGCACTTCATTTCATTTTATCTGTATGATTGCAGTTTACTGTTTATTGCTTGATAGCATGTTGTTTTATATTTTAGTATGATTACTGTTGTCCATTCTGGCTTGAGGTTGAGATGAGCTTGTGGAGGCTGAAGCCCCACACACATTTCCTCCCTCACTTGCATTGCATGCATTTTACTGTTAAGCTGATGCTTTGTCTATTTTGGTGTATCATTGACATGATCCCTTAGGACTCTCATTTCCTTTGATAAGGATTTGATGATAGACTTTTAGGTTGAAACCTATGCATGACAACTTCTGGGAGTTCCCTGTTCAAACCTCAACCATAGGATGAATCCATGGCATGACAACAGTAGGACTTGATAGTCTCCCTCCTAGTTGGGCCTGTTCTCTTCTCATCTCAAAACGGTTTAAGATATAGTAATCATGAATGATTTCTTTCGTACGTTACGAGCCTTAAGCTATCTGAGAAAGGATTGTGGGAGAGTTTCTTTTCCACAGTTTGGATGTTTAGTATGGTACCCTTTGGGTGACATGCGACGCATTCACTCTCAGGTCATAGTCTCTAGTGCGGTTGAAATCGCAAACACAATAAAAAACACTTCTTTCGTAAAAGACAGGAAATAAACCGTAGTTTCCCGAACTGCGTGAGCTCTAATCTCTCATGCCTGTTGAGAGTACGTAGGCACAAGATGGCGATGTCTTGGCGAGCTACCTTCCCCCATATTCCTTCGTAGGCCGAACTACGTTGACTCTGATTTCTCATTCTCTGATGAGAATACGTAGGCATAAAGCGCGACGCTTTGCCGAGTCATTTTCTTTTCTTTTTCAGCCAGCCTTGATAGGTAGATAGAATAAAACCAACCCGTCCAAGTAAACACAACAAGCGAGGATCCCGTCGAGTACGACGGACGTGAGGGGTGCTAATACCTTCCCCTTGCGTAACCGACTCCCGAATCCAGACAACGGTTGCGATGACCTTGTCTTACCCTTTTTCGTCAGGTTTTTCCGATCGTTTCCTTTCCCGCTCTGAGGGATAAATAACGAAAGGTGGCGACTCTTCTGTTGTGCCGGCACCTTATTTTCGCGCAAGCGACAGCTGGCGACTCTGTTGGGGACTTCATCCAACAGTTCCCTGCGAGAGTCAATCCTAACGCTTGTGTGTTTACTTGTTGGGTTGCGTTTATTTATCGCATTTTACCTCTCGCACTTTATTTCCTGCATTTTATTTTCAGTATCATATGATTATTTGTGCTGTTGTGGGATGGGAGTTCCGATGAGTGAGAAGCCAGACCCAGGCTTGAGTGCACTATAGACTTAGAGTGGAAATTAGTGGGCGCGTGCTTGCTTTGCAGGCACTAGTGTCTCATGAAATCCACGCTCAGACGAGGTTCATCCGATTGGCTTCACTTTCAACCCTTTGGGTTGAGATGGTTGCTGGTTTGGTGGATTGTCGACTCTGGGGACCGATCATTTGTGATTCAGCTAAGTGAGGCCGCTTCATGAGCTGGTGATGCCACACCTTCTGGGTATCGTATCACCCCTCTTGAAAGTCTGTGACGCTGATGAACGCATAGGATGTCGTACCTTGAGTCAATTTAGGTTCATACCTGTGAGTGGGATTGGGTTTATTGCAGGGAACCTTGACCTTCAGACTACCTGGTTTTCTTGACAGTGAATCAGTTTTGTTGGTACCAGGGTTTCTCAGTTGCAGATTTGTCTGTTCTTGATAGAGCAGGTTTTGATCAGAGGATCTTATCATCAGGTGTATGTCTGTTCTTGATAGAGCAGGTTTTGATCAGAGGATCTTATCATCAGGTGTATGTCTGTTCTTGATAGAGCAGAGTTTTGTCATCGGTTGTTTGTTCTTGATAGGGCAAATTTGGGGTCTAAAGATCTCGTCAGCAGGTGTTGTTTGTTCTTGATAGAGCAGATTTTTGAGTGGGGTCTGAAGATCTCATCAGCAGATGTTGTTTGTTCTCGATAGAGCAGATTTTTGGGGTCTGAAGATCTCATCAGCAGATGTTGTTTGTTCTTGATAGAGCAAATTTTTGATTTGGGGTCTGAAGACTTCATCAGCAGATATTTCTTGATCATACATCCGAGGTCCTTATTATCAGACATTTGTTCTTGACAGAGCAGAGTTATGATCCTATATATGGTCCTATCAGATGGTTGTTCTTGGCAGATCAGATCTGTGGTCCTACAACGGGGTTTTCTTCTCATCAGTGGTCATGGTTTTGTTGATGCAGAATCTCCGCAACACCAGTTGCTTTGGCCTCCTATTGCATGACTGCATTTTGCATTAGTTTGCATATTCATTTGCATTTCATTAACGTGTGTCTGTGTTGCAGGTACCGTTTTCCCCGATCCAGGATTTCTTGCCTCCTATTGTATTGTTATGGGCTCTCTGAGGAAGACCGTGGCGTACAAGTTCCCGACCCCTGATGTGGCTAAGTTGACTGGTTTGATAGCTCTAGCAGGTGATTCTATGAAGGATGAGTTCAGAAAATCTTACGGCAGGTTGCTCAGTTTGGTTTGCAAGCCTTCTGTGTTCGAGTTGAACGGGTTGCACGCTCTGCTGCAGTTCTACGACCCTCCACTGAGATGTTTCACTTTTCAGGACTTTGTTCTCGCACCGACGCTGGAAGAGTATGCTGATTTGCTAGGTGTACCTATCAAGAGGCAGATGCCTTTTGTTCATATGGACGCTGAGCCTGATCTGGCTGGTTTAGCTCCTTCACTTCATTTGGACGCCTCAGAGTTAATATTGACTAGTTGGAATAAGGTTCCTGGGTTCTCCTTGCAGTTTCTGGTGGTTAAGGCTCAGCAGTGTGCCAAGGACGGATGTTGGGACGCGTTCAATGCCATCCTCGCTCTATGCATATATGGCATTATCTTGTTCCCCAACATTCCCGATTTTGTAGACTTTGATGCGTTTCACATCTTCGCTTCAGGGAATCCAGTCCCTACTCTGATAGGAGATGTCTATCACTCAGTCCACTACAAGAATGAGAACAGGAGAGGGAAGAACGTCTCATGCTGCGTACCCTTGCTGTATAAATGGCTTGATAGTCATCTGCCCAAGAGGGGTCCTTTTGTCTTGTCTGCAGCCACAGCTGAGTGGCCTGAGCGTCTGATGAGTTTATCTGCAGAGGATATTGATTGGTTTGACAGGGACAGGTTGGGTACTGAGGTGATCTTCATTTGCAGCGGGTTTCCTAATGTGCCTCTGGTAGGTAGGAAGGGCTGCATAAACTACAATCCGTCGAAGGAGGAAGAGGTACAGGAATCTCTGTACCTCACGGGTATTCTAGAGGGGGATCTGTTGTCCAAGCTTCAGCGTGCATGGAATAGTATCAGTAAGCGAGGAAAGCCTTTGCTGGGAAAAAGCAACAATCAAGCCTACCCTCCGTATACGACTTGGATCAGAGCCAGAGCCAATGCTATAGGGATGCCGTTTCCTCAGGCCAAGCCAGAAAGTCCTCCAACAATCGAAGAGCCTACTACTGTGCCCATTCATCAGCATAACCAGGTATTAGCTGAGCGGGATGAATTGAAGCGGGCGAACGCAGAATTGGAGAAGGAATTAGCTCAGCTCCGAAGCGAAAGGAACGAAGTCGTTCATTCTTTCAAAAGGCAGACAGAGTTGGTGAACCAACTGGGTACAGACCTGACTAAGCAGATTGCCGAGCGTGAACGCATGGGTCAAGACTTCACAGCTGTTAACGACATACTGGCTACGAAGAAGCAGCATTTGGACAAGGCATATCGGAGGATATCCAAGTTCGACCAGCACTGGAAGGCTTCCCTGGCCACCAGGAAGGAGCGGGAGGATAAGTTGATGCTGCAGATCTCCAAGCTGGAAGCCGAGGTGAAGGACAGTGAACAGAGGTTTGATGAAGAAACCGCCCGCAGATACGCCGCTGAAGGCCAGCTCAACAAAGCTCTCGCTAACCTGAAGGAGCGGAAGCTGACGGTTGAGTCCAAAAAGCGGAAATTAGAAGATTGCTTCGGCGAAGGAGCATGGGAAAGTTCAGTTCAGGGACTTCAGTATACCATTGTGCAGAAGGAACTACTCGTCGAGGGGTTGCTCACATTGCCAGATCATCCAGAGACGAAGGAGTTATTAGCAGAGTATCGCGCCCGTGGCCGTACTTGACTAGTTGTATTCCTTTTGTTTTGATCTTTGTTGTATGCTGACCATCACCAGGCTTGTTGGCTGAGGTCACCCTGTTGATTTGTCTTGTACTCGCTGATGCTATGTACTGCCTTGATAGGCTTTCCTTTATATATGAGATTGATGTTTCCATGATTGGACTCAGACTTCTTCTTCTTATTATTATCAGCACTGGCACTCAGGCACTAGGATCGGGGGAAATCTCCCCAAGCACACAGACACACGTATGCATCTGCATGAAGCATTTGCATGGCGTACATTTTGTTGTTTTTCCTAACCTTTAGTGTTTGCAGGTTTTTTCAGGTTTACAGGTCCCAGGCTGTTCTCGGTGACTCCAGGATTGATCAGAGGCTAATTCACCGTTATTCAACTCGAGCTAATCAGACCAGGATTATGGATCAAGTGCAGACAGATGTTCAAGAGCTCCGCGAAAGGATGGATCGCTTTATGGAACTTATGCAGGTGGTCGCCAATGGTCAGGACCAGCTCCGGACTTTGGTTCAACCTCTGATCTCCAGGGTTGATAGTAACGGCATACTTCATGGCGGGGTTGTGCCTACTCCTCCGCCAGTTGATACTCCGCAGAATGGTGTCCCCGTGGCCGGGGGTAACGGCAGTGCTAATGGCAACGTGATGGCCAATATCGGACTCAATGCGACGGGCGTCGGCAATGGGAGTCTGGGAGCCAATGTCAACATCGGGCCGGTCACCGGCAATGCTGGCGTCGAGAATCTGTTGGTGCCTCAACCATGGCTTGAGGATCATCAAGATGATGTGTTTTCTCAAAGAGGTGCAGAAGGGGAGCTGAATGCTGAAGCGCGGCTCAGATTCAAAGCACTAGAAGATAAAATGAGAGACATTGAGAATCAGAATACTTTGGGCGTTGATATGTCCAAGCTGAGGTTAATTGCTGATTTCAAGGTACCTCCTAAGTTCAGGGTGCCTGACTTTGAGAAATATAAGGGCACCACTTTCCCTCGTGTCCACCTACGATCGTACTATAGAAAGATGTCTGCCTATTCCGAAGACGAGAAGTTGTTGATGCACTTCTTCCAAGATAGTCTTTCTGGGCCATCCCTCGAGTGGTACATGGGCCTGGAGCCCACTAGCGTGCGCACATGGAAGGATCTCGCTGAAGCGTTTGTCCACCACTATCAGTACAACAGCGACTTGGCCCCGAACCGAGTTCAGCTCCAGAACCTCTCGCAGCGGAATAATGAAGGATTTAAGGAGTACGCCCAGCGGTGGCGTGAGTTGGCTGCTCGGGTTCAACCGCCGATGGTTGAGCGCGAGCTCGTGCAGATGTTTGTGGCTACCCTCCCAGGGGTCTACTATGAAAAGTTAGTCAGCGGCATGTCTGGGACATTCTCAGCTCTCATTACCATGGGCGAGCACATCGAGAATGGTATCAAGATCGGGAAAATTCAAGGTGAATCATCCTCAGCTGGAGGAGGTGGAAAGAAACCTTATGCTGGTAAACGACGAGAAGGAGATGCGAGCGCTGTGACCAACGCTCGGAGAAAGGGCAAGAGCCCTCAGCAGCAGATAGCCAGTATAAATATCCTAGCAGCTCCGCAGCAGCAGCAGCAACAGAATCAACAGGGATACAGAAAGTACCAGAATCGGGCACCTTTGACAAACCGTCACTTCGAGGCACCGCCCATGTCGTATGCGCAGCTCTTGCAGACTTTGCTTCAGCTTCAGTTGGTTCAGAAGAGGACGATGGCTCCCTTGACAGGGGCACCTCCACCGGGGTACGACACAAATGCCACTTGTGATTTCCATACAGGGGCACCAGGCCACACAATCGAGAACTGCAAAGCCTTTAAGCACAAGGTGCAGGACCTAGTAGATGCCAAGATTATTAATTTCTCCGATAATGTGCCCAATGTCACGAAAAACCCTATGCCGAATCATAGGGGAGGCGGAGTGAACGCCATTATCGAAGAAGAGAGTGCAGATCTGTTGATTGATGTCAAAGACTTAAAGACGCCGCTTAGTTTCGTCAAAGCTAAGTTGTTGAAGAAAGGGTTCTTTCCAGGATGCGGAGAGTTATGCAGGGATTGTGCTACACATTCTGATGGGTGTGAGGAGCTGGTAGAAGGAATCCAAAGTCTGATGACTGAGGGTATTTTGCAGTTCAGCCGGAGGGCTGAAAGTGTATCAGGAGAGGTAGTGTTGAAGCAGGCCGATGAAGTCTCCACCATCACCATTCCTCGCCAACCAATAACCATTTCTGCCCCCAGACCGCCTACAATCACTATTACCAAAGCTGGGCCGATACCATTCGAGAGCACTAACGTTGTTCCGTGGCATTATGGAGCTGAAGTCTATTGCAATGGTCAGAAGTTAGAGCTGGAGCCGTATGGGTCGACTATGGAGAATCTCGCAGGAATCAGTGGTATTACCCGTAGCGGAAGAGTGTTCGCACCGCCAGAGGTCGTGGCAAATAAAGTGGTCAGAGCTGATGCGGCTGACAAGGGTAAAAGCAAAGTTGTCGAAGAGGCCCCGTGTGGGGTAGAGAAGGATTTGCTGGTCAAAGATGCCGAGGAGTTTATGCGGTTAATCAAAAAGAGCGACTACAAGATTGTAGACCATCTCCATCAGACTCCTTCGAAGATTTCTATTCTCAACTTGTTGCTGTGTTCTGAAGCGCACCGCAACACGCTACTGAAGGTATTGAACGCTGCCTATGTACCGCAAGAGATATTAGTGAATCAGCTAGAAGAGGTGGTAACCCATGTTAATGCTGGCAACGGGCTAGGTTTCACAAATTTAGAGCTGACTCCTAAAGGGAGAGATCACAACAGCGCCTTGCACACCTCGATAGAGTGCAGGGGCACAGTCATGTCGCATGTCCTGGTGGACACGGGTTCGTTGCTTAATGTGCTTCCGAAGAAGGCATTAATGAAGTTGGACACTCGTGGATTGCTTTGCACACCCAGCGATCTGGTGGTGAAAGCATTTGACGGAACTAAGCGCCACGTTTTCGGGGAGTTGACCCTGCCGATCCAAGTTGGCCCAGAAACGTTTGACACGGTCTTTTATATCATGGACATCATGCCTGCCTACAGTTGCCTCTTGGGCCGGCCATGGATCCATGCTGCTGGTTCCGTGACCTCCACGTTGCACCAAAAGCTCAAATATGCTGTCGGGGGAAGCATAGTAACCGTGTGCGATGAGGAGGACATAATGGTGAGCCATTTGTCGTCCTTTAAGTATGTGGAAATGGATGGCGAAATCCATGAAACTCTCTGCCAAGCATTTGAAGCCGTCAAGGTGAAAGAGGTAGCTCCTGTCGTCACAGAGAAGCCAGAGATGAATCTCTCCTCATTCAAAGAAGCTTGGGCCGTCGTCGAAGCCGGTTCCACCCCAGGCTGGGGGCATATTTTGGAGATACCGAACAAGCAGGATAAGTTTGGATTGGGGTATTCTCCTGAAGCTGAAGCTTCTTCTTCTTCGTCTAGCAGCGCGTCACGGGGTAAGGGGCCGATCCTATTTACCAGTGGCAGAGTGATCTTCGAAAGCATCAACGCGGCGTCTGAAGACAGCAGGGATAGCGATTGTGATCTCGACTCTTGGATTCAGCCAAGCAAGCTAGGCGAGCGCCTCAACAATTGGACCATCAAGGATATCATCCAGCTGACAAGTGAAGAGATCCACATAACAGATGACATCGACTCTGGACCTTCTACGGCTCACTTCGACTTCGATCGCCCGATCTATCAAGCCGAGGGAGAGATTGACGAAGACGAAGACCTTCCTGAAGAGTTGGCCCGCTTGTTGAAACAAGAGGAAAAGGTTATTCTGCCTCACGAGGAGGAGATTGAGATCGTGAATCTGGGTTCTGAAGAGCTCGTCAGAAATGTCAGGATAGGGGTTGCGTTGCAGAATGATGTCAAGCAGAGATTGGTCGAGATGCTTCGAGAGTATAGTGACGTCTTTGCTTGGTCATACGAAGATATGCCCGGACTTGACACGGATATCGTGGTCCACCACTTGCTGCTACGAGAAGATTGCCCTCCCGTTAAGCAAAAGCTTAGGAGGACGAGACCAGACATGGCCGTTAAGATCAAAGAAGAAGTGCAGAAACAGCTTGATGCTGGCTTCTTAGCGGTCACCACTTACCCTCCGTGGGTCGCCAACATAGTGCCTGTACCGAAGAAGGACGTTAAGGTACGCATGTGCGTCGATTATCGGGATTTGAATAGGGCGAACCCTAAAGACGATTTCTCGTTGCCTCATATCGATGTGTTGGTCGACAACACAGCCCAGTTCTCTGTGTTTTCGTTCATGGATGGCTTCTCCGGTTACAATCAGATCAAGATGGCGCCGGAGGACATGGAGAAAACGATGTTTATCACCCCCTGGGGAACGTTTTGCTATAAGGTAATGCCCTTCGGTCTGAAGAACGCAGGGGCCACTTACCAACGAGCAATGGTGACTTTGTTTCATGATATGATTCATCATGAGATTGAGGTCTATGTTGATGACATGATTGCGAAGTCCCAAACGGAGGAAGAACATTTGGTCAACTTATTGAAGCTTTTTGAGAGGCTTAGGAAGTTCAGGTTGAGGCTGAACCCTAACAAATGCACTTTCGGAGTGCGGTCCGGAAAGTTGCTGGGGTTTATCGTTAGTGAACGAGGTATCGAGGTTGATCCTGCGAAAATAAAAGCCATTCAAGAAATGCCAGCGCCGAAAACAGAAAAAGAAGTTTGTGGTTTCTTGGGCCGAATAAACTACATTGCAAGGTTTATCTCTCAGCTCACGGCCACTTGTGAACCAATGTTCAAGCTTTTAAAGAAAGATCAGGCGATTACTTGGAATGAGGATTTCCAGAAGGCATTCGACAAGATAAAGCAGTATCTTCAAGAACCTCCAATCTTGATACCCCCAGTGGCTGGACGACCATTAATCATGTACTTGACAGTTCTGGAGAATAGTATGGGGTGTGTTCTCGGTCAGCACGACGAGACGGGCAGAAAGGAGCATGCCATTTACTATTTGAGTAAAAAGTTCACTAAGTGTGAATCTCGATACTCGATGCTGGAGAAGACGTGTTGTGCACTAGCTTGGGCTGCTAAACGTTTACGACAGTACATGCTCAATCATACCACTATGCTAATTTCGAAGATGGATCCGATCAAGTACGTCTTCGAGAAGCAGGCTCTTTCGGGCAGGATTGCCAGATGGCAAATGGTGTTAACGGAATATGATATTCAATACGTGTCCCAAAAGGCCATCAAAGGAAGCGTATTGTCTGATTACCTTGCCGAACAGCCGATCGAGGACTACCAGCCGATGAAGTTTGAATTCCCTGACGAGGATATTATGTTTCTCAAAGCGAAGGATTGCGATGAGCCGCTGCCCGGCGAGGGGCCAGATAGGAAATCCCAGTGGAAGTTGATATTCGATGGAGCGGTTAATTCCTATGGAAGTGGCATCGGGGCTATCATCACGACTCCCCACGGATCCCATATCCTGTTCACTGCGAGACTGACGTTTCCAGTCACCAACAATGAGGCGGAGTACGAAGCATGCATCATGGGTCTAGAAGAGGCGATTGATTTGAGAATCAAGAATCTAGACGTATATGGTGACTCAGCGCTTGTGATCAACCAAATTAAAGGGGAGTGGGAGACTCGTCAATCAAATTTGGTGCCATACATGAATTATGCCAGGAGGCTGCTTCCGTTCTTCGATCGAGTGGAACTCCATCATGTGCCCAGGGCGGAAAATCAAATGGCTGATGCCTTAGCCACGTTGGCTTCAATGTATAAAGTCAATTTTTGGAATGAGGCTCCAAGAATTGTCCTTTCGCGTCTTGATAGACCGGCATTTGTCTTTGCAATCAAGGATGCCGCCGACGGCAAGCCATGGTTCCATGACATCCAGACTTTCCTTATGACTAAGGAGTATCCTGCGGGTGCGTCTACCCAGGATAAGAAGACTCTGAGGAGGCTGTCTGGAAACTTTTATCTCAATCCTGATGGAGTGTTATATAAGAGAAACCACGATCTCGTGCTACTCATATGTGTAGATGAGAAAGAGGCGAGTATGCTCATGGAAGAAGTCCATGAAGGCACATTTGGTACGCACGCCGGCGGGCATGCCATGACGAGAAAGATCCTGAGAGCAGGATACTACTGGCTGACGATGGAGTCAGATTGCTTCAGATTCGCGAAGAGATGTCATAAATGCCAGATTTATGTTGATAAAGTTCATGTGCCGCCGTGCCCGTTAAATGTCATGTCCTCCCCGTGGCCGTTCTCCATGTGGGGCATCGACATGATAGGCAAGATCGAGCCCGATGCATCTAACGGTCATCGCTTCATTCTAGTAGCTATCGACTACTTCACCAAGTGGGTGGAGGCGGCCTCGTATGCTAATGTGACCAAGCAGGTAGTGGCTAAATTCATAAAGAGGGACATCATCTGTCGTTACGGAATTCACGAGTGGATCATTACTGATAATGGTTCGAATTTGAATAACAAGATGATGAAGGAGCTGTGCCAGAGCTTCAATATTGAACACCACAACTCATCTCCTTACCGGCCGAAGATGAATGGCGTCGTCGAAGCCGCCAACAAGAACATAAAGAAGATTGTTCAGAAGATGGTTGTGACATACAAAGATTGGCACGAGATGCTGCCATTTGCATTGCACGGTTATCGTACGACGGTACGTACGTCGACCGGGGTCACTCCTTTCTCCTTAGTGTATGGTATGGAAGCTGTCCTACCGTTAGAAGTGGAGATCCCTTCTTTGCGAGTTTTGGTTGATGTGAAACTCGACGAGGCAGAATGGATTACGAATCGTCTGAACCAACTCAGCCTGATGGACGAGAAGAGGTTAGCATCGATTACATTTGGTCGTCTGTACCAAAGCCGAATGAAGAAAGCTTATGATAAAAAAGTGCGTCCTAGAAGCTTTCAGACGGGTGATCTCGTCCTGAAGAAGATTCTTCCGCCACACTCCGATCACCGGGGCAAGTGGACTCCGAATTACAAAGGTCCGTACGTCGTCAGCAAGGTCTTCTCGGGAGGAGCTTTGTTGTTATCCACGATGGATGGTGAAGATTTTACATCCCCGGTGAACGCGGACGCAGTTAAAAAATACTTTGCTTGAAAGCGACCTGCTGGACAAAAAAAGAGAGTCCAGGCAAAAAAGGGGCATCCCGGCGAACCAAAAACAGAATAAAAGGTTCGGGCAAAAATTAGGGATATATTGAAAAAATGTACACCCGCGAAGTCGAAAACCTACACTGGGCGGCTTCGGCAAAAAAGGGTATCCCGGTGAACAGAAAACCCGTAAAGGGCGGTTCACGCAAAAGTTAGGGATTTGAAAGAGCAAATGACTGTGTTCCGCGTGTGGACTTTCATTGGTTAGTGGTTTGAAGGACCTGAGGGCCGTTTATCTGAATCAATCTCGTCCAAAGCTGAAGCGTCAGAGAAGTATCGAAGTCGAGTGGGTCTTAGAGGGATCAACTCATGGTGTTCGTCTACACCTCGTTGCCGACATTTGTATATACTGATGTATATTTATGTTTTATTTTTGCGCGGCTTCCTCATTCCAGGAGCTTGCCTCTGTTGTAAAACATTTTTACCCATTCAGGGGTTTGTTATCAATAAAATGCATATTATTCAGCAATTCTGTTTGCCTGTTTAGCATTTATCTGTTTTGTTTGCGAAAAAGAACGCCGATGTTTTTGATAAAATGCGCATACATAAACTTACTGGCCTAGGCCATTGATTGTTGAAACAATTAATTACCTGAATATTGTCACGAGATAATAACCTTGATAGGTCCCTTTGAGAAGGGTATCTCGTCTGTTTGTTTGTTTTGTTACAGGTATGGCATATTCCAGACAGTGCGCCGTGCGCGTCGCGAAGCAGGATGATTCCTCTTTCTCCAGCAGAGTTCAGTAGCCTCTCCCCGCAGAGTCTGAACGCGAGATCGTGAGCATTAATATGTCTCCCCATGCAGAGATGATTCTCTTCCCCAAGCAGACGCATCCTGAAGGAACGTCACCCCCTCAGCTGAGTCAGGCGCCGAAGCATGAATTCAATCCCCTAGCACTGGGTCACAAGTGCAGGTTTCATAGAAATGTTCGGGCGCCGAAGCTCGTGTTCTTCCCCCCGCACCGGGTCACAAGTGCAGGTTTCGTAGGAAACTAGTCGTACGCTGAAGTATGCAGCAACTGATGGTGCCAGACTGAAGTCTCCAGCGGAATTGAGATTCCCCACCAGAGTTGTACTCTCCCTCGAAGTTGGATGATTCCCTCTTCCCCAGCAGCGTGTTGGAACAGCTGATGCTGTTTTCCCACAGAGTTGTACTCTCCCCCGAAGTCGGATGATACCTTCTTCCCCAGCGGAATTGAGATTCCCACAGAGTTGTACTCTCCAGCGAAGCAGTTGGGACCATGAGTGGTATTCCCTAGCAGAGCGTTGAACAACTGATGCTGTATTTCCCCCAGAGTCGTACTCCCTCCAGCGAAGCAGAATGATTTCTTCTTCCTCAGCCGAGTTTGCAAATGCCCAAGAGAGTCGAATCCTTGGAAGCAGATGGGACCATGATTGGTTTTTCCCCAGCGGAGTGTCGATCAACTGAAGCTGTTTCCCCATAGAGTTGTTATCCCCAGAAGAGTAGCCATGAAGGCCACACAGTTTACTCCCGCGATTGACATCATTTTCCCTCAGCAGGTCCAGGTTCTCGTAGAGCTTCGTCCCCCTGCAGTAGTCAACTGAAATTGTTTCCCCGCAGCAGTCAACTGAAGTTGTGTCCCCTGCGGAGTCCAATTGAGATTGGCGTGACCGTTCTCCTCAGCAGGATGATTCCTCTATCTGAATATTTCTTCCCCCTTGACAGGAGGATTTCCCTTCGGCATTTATTTTGCTGACGGGATCACATCATTGTACATGATTGCATAGCATTTATCATAAACGCATAGCATTGCCACCGTGTGGAGCATTGCGCCATTGCCGAAGCATATGCATAATAAACATGATCTAGGTTGCTACCGTTCTTGTTTTGCAGGAGGTTCCGCCGAAGGATCAGTTGCTCAGGATGATTCCTGACACTCTCCCCAACGAAGTCGCTTGCTCAAGATGATTTTTGAGATCCCTAGCGAAGTCTTCAGTTCAAGATGATTCTTGAATTCCTCAGCAGGGCCGTTTGCTTAAGATGATTCTTAAGACCCCAGTAGAGCCCCCAGTGAAGGTTGCCCAGGATGATTCCTGAAGCCCCAAGAGAGCCGAATCCTTGGAAGCTGCTCAAGCCATGATTGGTTTGTCCCCGACAAGAGTTGCCCAAGATGATTCCTGGAATCCCCAACAGAGTGTTTGCTCAGAATGGTTATCGGTTCAAGATGATTCTTGAAGTCCCCGCGGAGTTATTTGTCCAAGATGATTCTTGAAGTCCTCAGTAGAGTTGATTCGTCCAGAATGATTTCTGGATCCTTGGAGCGGAGTTACTTGATAGTTCTCCAGATTCCCCAGCGGCGAAGCGTCCTCCCTAGCAGGTTTTCTAAACGGCGAAGTTAGAATCTCCCTTGAAGACTCCATGATTGAAGTCTTCCCGTGTTAATGGAGCAGTTATCTCAGTAATGCGGAATGCCTGATGGCATGATCAACCTGATGGTTGAAGTCCGGCTGATGCCCGACAGTTTCTTTGAATGCCTGGTGGCATGATCAACCTGATGGTTGAAGTCCGGCTGATGCCCGACAGTTTCCTTGAATGCCTGATGGCAGGACCAACCTAATGGTTGAAGTCCGGCTGATGCCCGACAGTTTCTTTGGATGCCTAATGGCATGATTGACTATGTATTACCGGTTACCGCATGACCAATTCCCCAATGTATGTTTGTTTTTGACGGCGAGGTCAGACTATTTTGAGTTCTCCAGCGGCGATGTTGGATATTTGTTTGTTCCTGGCGGCGATGTCAGGTGTTCCTCCAGCGGCGATGTTGGGTATGTTTGCTTCTGGCGGCGATGTCAGATGATTCAGTTTTCCAGCGGCGATGTTGGGTATTTTGTTTGGTTCTGGTGGCGATGTCAGATGGTTCATCTTTCCAGCGACGATGTTGGGTGTTTTAGTCCTCCAGCGGCGATGTTGGATGTTTGTTTCCGGCGGCGATGTCAGATGATTTAGTTTTCCAGCGGTGATGTTGGGTATTTACCAGACTATGTTTGTATTCAGCGGCGATGTTGGATGTTTTTTTGTTGACAGCGAGGTCAGATATTTGTTTGTTTCCAGCGGCGATGTTGAATGTTGGTTTTCTGACGGCGATGTCGGGTGTTTCCCAAGATTCTCTATTTCTCCAGCGGCGATGTTGGGTATTTTGTTTGTTTATGACGGCGATGTCAGGTGATTTAGTCTTCCAGCGGCGAGGTTGGGTGTTTCAGTGGTCTGACGGCGATGTCAACTTCTTTGTTGTCCCAGCGGCGATGTTGGATGTTTGGTTGTTCGACGGCGATGTCAGCTTCTTTAGTTCTCTAGCGGCGATGTTGGATGTTTGGTTGTTCGACGGCGATGTCAGCTTCTTTAGTTCTCTAGCGGCGATGTTGGATGTTTGTGCCTAGCGGCGATGTTGGCTGTTTGTTTCCAGCGGCGATGTTGGGTATGTTTGTTTTTGACGGCAAGGTCATATCATGTTTGCTTCCGGCGGCGATGTTGGGTGTTTTGGTTGTCTGATGACAATGTCAGAGGAATTTAATGTGGATAACTGACGACGATGTCAGATCAGTATTTCTCCAGATAGTTGTCGTGCAGCTATTATTCCAGTACTTGAGCAGTTGGCAAATTTCCGGGTTTATCGGTATTCAACCGTCTCGCACCTTGATTGGCTGAGAGTCGTTCGCTCCTCACCCAGTCAGGTTCAAGCCGTTTGAATAGGGGAAGCTGTTGCACCCCAAAATTTGACCAACATTTATTTACCCATCAAGAGTTGTATGAGACTATGAAGCTAGCCAAGAGGGTTATTCAAGTGTTCAAAGGTTGATACCTTTGTCATAGAACTCAAGAGATCCTCAGAGGAATTGGTTGAAACCAAGGTTGTGTGCCTCATAACTTGAGAGTTGTGGGTGCTCCTCAGATGATTCTGAGACTATGAGGATGGACTTAAAGCTTTGAGAAAGCTTATGAGATGTCTTGAGAGCCATCATGAATCCCAAAGAGGTCATTGTATAAGAATTCAGAAGATTCAGCCAGGAGTGGTGGAATTAGGGTTTGACTGGGTCAACCCTAGGTCAACTGAAGATTTGGAGAGGGTTGAGACCTGATCCAAGAGCCATGTGATCATGGAGTGATATATTGAGATGCTATAAGGATGATTCCTAGACCAACTCATCATGATTGAGGAGTTTGAGAAGTTTTAAGCTAGGGTTTCTAAGGGTTGACAGTGTAAAATCCCCTAGTTTGATCCCTATCTTCAAGGAAGTTTAGCTCAAGATGTGATTGTCATATCATCTTCCCCACAACATGAATGTTGTAGAGTTTGTTCTTAGCTTTAATTTGAGTAGTAGAAGTCCTTGATAGGATTTGTGGAGCTCAAGTTATGGTTTTGACAAATTACAGGTCATCTGAGGTATGTGAATCTGGGTCCTTGAAAGTCACCCAACTTGCAGACAACTTTTGCCCTAGTAGGATGATTCCTATGGACTCTTGGTAAACATGAATGTTGAATAGCATCTTCTTAGCTTTCTAGAGAGTACTAAAAGTCCTTGATAGGATTTGTAGAACTCAACTTATGGCTTTGACAAGCCAAGGGCATTTTGGTCATTTGGAAGTTATAGGTCATTTCAAGCATAAGGCCATATCTCCTACTTCCAAGCTTCAAATGGAAACATCTTCAACATAAAACTTGCTTAGAATGATGTTTTAAGGCTATTAGCGAGGTCATGAGATGTTGAAAAGGCTCATATCAAAAAATGATAAAAATGGCCTAAAAATGAGGCATAAGTTAATTCAAGTGAAGTTGAAAATCATAAATCCCAAGTTATAAGTCCAAACCATGTCATGTAATAGGTCATTTTGACTCCAAATGACATTCTAAGAACAATGGTTCAGCCACAATGTTGATTTGAGGCTTGCATCATAGGGCTGTTTTGGAATTTGATTACTTGCAACTTAAGGTACCAAACCAAGACAAGGCAAAACTTAACAAGCACATTGGTTATGCATTGTAACTAACCCTAAATCTCATGTGGGGATAAATTCAAGTCAGTTACCAAGGTTATGAGAGTTTTGGCATGAGATACCATGTAAGGAGAATCATATTCAAAATACCATGACATGAAAAGATGAATTTCTCATTGGATTGTTCTAGATGGTTCTAGAGGTTTCTAAACCACTCTATAAGATGAATGTAACTTGCTCAGATGCAAGGTTGGTGTTAATTGGTGTAGAGAAGAGAGAGTGAGATCCAAATTCCTCCATTGCAAGTCACATTCAATCTCTTCATTCTTCCTCATTTCCCTCCATTTTTCTTCACAAACCTTCTCCATAGATCTTTCTGAGTGTGTTCATACTGAGTTGAAGCTCCATTGATGGAGAATTGAAGGTGTTCCAATTGAATTTGCAAGAAGGCAATTACCATCGAATCTTGAAGTACAAGCTCTCTCCCTCCAATCTTTTGCAAACAGTAGAGTTTTCATCATCCAAGGATCATTCTTGAAGAGTTTCAAGCCTTGAAAGCAAGGGTTTCATCATCTACCATATCAAGAAGCCAGGTTTGCAAAATCTCTTCCACCTCATAATCTAGGCATGGTTAGGTTAAGTTATTAGTGTAGAATTGTTAGAGACAATTAGGTGACCAATTCTGATGAGTTTAGGAGTAATTGGTGAAGTTTCATTCATGGATACCATTTCTTGATGGAGCCAGAATGTGTGATATAATGAGTTACAATGCTAGTTTGATAGCTGATTTTGATTAGTGTAATGCAAGGATCATTTTGATGAAGAGAAATTTGAGTTTGGTTGAACTGGAAGATTGGTCATATTTTGAGATTAGCTTGGTTACACCTTCGGGTTTGAGTATAGAGGTCATTTCAATGGAAACCAAGACCATAGGCGTGATCAGGGTGAAATTCTGAGCAATTTAGGGTTTCATATTTTGGAAATTGATGATGATTCGAAGGAACACGAGCAGGTGGAAGATGGTGGTGTGAGTTCTGAGTTTCATGGAGTTTCAGGTGAAACCCTAGCTGGAGGTTAGGGATGATGTTTCTACCGTCAGATGCACGCGCTGACCATGGACTGAGGACTGGATCCAACGGCTTGCATTTAAATTCGTTTTGGAGGAGAATCAGAAATCCAATGAAACGATGCATTTCATTTAAAGGGGATTCTGGGCTTAAGTGAAGGTTACTTTCCACACCCCTCATTTGAGGCCCATCCCAATTTGAACTGAAATGCATTGCTTTTGGCACCGCGTCTTTTTCTTTTTCTTTTGATTTTCTCAATTGTTTTTCTGAATTAAAATGGGCCCAGGCGCGTTTCTATTTAGACCCCCCTATCTGGACCCATCAATAAAATGAACTGGATATCATTACTGACTGCACCCCATGTTTCATACTCATATTATTTTTACTCCATTTTTTCTCATACTTTGGAAAATCATAATAAATTGAAAAATAAATATTTTTTAATGGGAGTTTTTTCTCCCTTTTCATATTTTTGTCTAAAAAAATATCAAATAAAAACATTTCTCAGTTCATGCATTTTAATATTTTTTGCATATTTTCTTCTTTTATTGCTTTTAATTCTTTTATATTGATATATGATTTTGTAGAATTTAGTTTAGGTAGATCCCTTAATATTTTTAATTCATTCTTTTTAGAATAGTTAGATATAGGTTTTAGCTTCCCCCTGGATTAATTCCATATTTTTGTGATGATTTTTAGGATAGTTTTGATTAGATAATTCTAGGTTGTGTAGAATTAGGTTAAAACTTCAACATAGGTCCATGATAACTTTAGAATTTTGGGTTTTAGGACAAATTAGACTATGGGGCATATATGGGTCTTAAGGGTAGGTATGTAGGATCCATTAGAAATTATATTAGGATTTAATATAGTAGTATGCTATTTTTAGTTGATTCTTGTATTGGTTGATTGTTTGTGTTGCCTTTAGGGTATGTTTGCTTTAGTTGCTTTGCTTTGTGGGCTTGGAGAGCTTGATCTTGTTCTAAGGAGAATTGAGGAGCATAGTAGAAGACTTGAAGATGCATTGAGGAGCTTGAGAGCTTGGTCTTATTTTCTTTTTTGTTGTTTTAGGGTTAGGGATTAGGAAGAGTTTAGATGTAGATAACTTCTTTCTAAAACATGGATGGTATCATTCACCTCCATTCCTCCCTATGATTCAAAGTCCTTCCATGGTATACACCTCTCTCCTTTGGAGGGATAAGTGATGTACCTAGGAAGTAGAACTTTTGAGGGAACCATTCCTTTGATGTTGAACCCTTATAGGTCACCTTTGGTGGTCAAATAAGCAGTTCAATATCCCCAGCTTATCCAGTAAGTGATTTTTCTCTGGTTTGATTGTCTTGAGATGCTGAGTTTGAGCTTGAAGATGAAGACTTCCATGAAGAGTGTAGAAGAGGATGAATCCTTGGAGCATTTCCATTCCAGCTGAAGCTTGAAGAGCAACAAGAGCAAGTTGATACTTGAAGACCCCTGAAGATTAGGTGAAGCCTGAAGGTGGAGCTGATCAAGAAGCTGAAGCTTAAAAGGAGAAGATAAGTTGAAACTTATGTTGTAGGGTTGAAACCTGGAAAAGAAATTTGATATTTGTGATTGAAGTCTGAAGACTGAGTTGCTGTTGGAAGAGCTGAAGCTTGGAGTTGAGGGAGGAGTCTGTTTTCTTCTTTTTCTTTTCTGTATTGATGTGTTTTGTTTGACTTGCTTGATGCATTAGAATAAGTTCATATCTAGAATAGGTAGAATCTAGGAGCATGATTGCACTAGAGGTTGAGTTGCTCCCTCTGCTTGTATTGTTACTGTGTGGCTTTGCTTGCGGGTATTCGGTAGAGCCCAGCTCCCTTGCCCATGTGGTTTGTTTGCCTGATGGCACTTCATTTCATTTTATCTGTATGATTGCAGTTTACTGTTTATTGCTTGATAGCATGTTGTTTTATATTTCAGTATGATTACTGTTATCCATTCTGGCTTGAGGTTGAGATGAGCTTGTGGAGGCTGAAGCCCCACACACATTTCCTCCCTCACTTGCATTGCATGCATTTTACTGTTAAGCTGATGCTTTGTCTGTTTTGGTGTATCATTGACATGATCCCTTAGGACTCTCATTTCCTTTGATAAGGATTTGATGATAGACTTTTAGGTTGAAACCTATGCATGATAACTTCTAGGAGTTCCCTGTTCAAACCTCAACCATAGGATGAATCCATGGCATGACAACAGTAGGACTTGATAGTCTCCCTCCTAGTTGGGCGTTCTCTTCTCATCTCAAAATAGTTTAAGATACAGTAATCACGAATGATTTCTTTCGTACGTTACGAGCCTTAAGCTATCTGAGAAAGGATTGTGGGAGAGTTTCTTTTCCACAGTCTGGATGTTTAGTATGGTACCCTTTGGGTGACATGCGACGCATTCACTCTCAGGTCATAGTCTCTAGTGCGGTTGAAATCGCAAACACAATAAAAAACACTTCTTTCGTAAAAGACAGGAAATAAACCGTAGTTTCCCGAACTACGTGAGCTCTGATCTCTCATGCCTGTTGAGAGTACGTAGGCACAAGATGGCGATGTCTTGGCGAGCTACCTTCCCCCATATTCCTTCGTAGGCCGAACTACGTTGACTCTGATTTCTCATTCTCTGATGAGAATACGTAGGCATAAAGCGCGACGCTTTACCGAGTCATTTTCTTTTCTTTTTCAGCCAGCCTTGATAGGTAGATAGAATAAAACCAACCCGTCCAAGTAAACACAACAAGCGAGGATCCCGTCGAGTACGACGAACGTGAGGGGTGCTAATACCTTCCCCTTGCGTAACCGACTCCCGAATCCAGACAACGGTTGCGATGACCTTGTCTTACCCTTTTTCGTCAGGTTTTTCCGATCGTTTCCTTTCCCGCTCTGAGGGATAAATAACGAAAGGTGGTGACTCTTCTGTTGTGCCGGCACCTTATTTTCGCGCAAGCGACACACGCTCACTACCTTGCTCGCCTAGCGAGGTCATAGCGAGTGTTCGCTACCTGCTCGCCCAGCGAACAGGCTAGCGAGGTCTGGGATGTTGCTACTGGAAGCGTTCGCTGACTTGCTTGCTAGGTGCTCTCCTAGAGAGTTCTTCGCTGCCTTCCTCGCCCCAAGCGAAGCTGATCAATTTGATTCTGACCAAGTTTGGAAGTGTTCGCTAGCAGCTCGCTATGAGCTCGCCTAGCGAACTTTCGCTACCTCACTCGCTTAGAGAACATGCTAGCGAGCTTGATTATGATTGCTTTCTTTCTTGATTCCTTTGCCATTTTTCTTTTGTCTTCAAGTTCTACAATTTCATGCTTAAATACTGCACAATAACACACAAATCAAAAGAACCAAGAGTATTTCACATAATGTTGCATATAAACAAAAGCAAGGAAGTTTTGAACACAAACTTGACAAAAAGGAGCGAAAGATGCCCACATTTGATAGCTCAAATAAGCATAATTGGGCATCTAACACCATGTCGTCTTTCAAAGAAGCTCAGGCAGTGGTGCAGGCTGGGGCAACACCAGGTTGAGGTCAAGTGCTGAATATACCTAACAAGCAAGACAAGTTCGGTCTGGGATACAACCCATCTTCATCTTCACAGAGCACGCCGCACTATAAGGGGCATGTCATGTTTACTAGCGGCGGGGTAATCTTCGAGCAGATTAACGCCATATCAGATGAAGAAGGGGACAACGATTGTGATATGGACGCTTGGATCCGGCCATGCATCCCAAGACAAAGCCTCAACAACTGGTCTGTCAAAGAAGTCATCCAAGTGATGACAGAAGAGTAATGATTTTGTTTTCCTGATTATTGTACAACCCTAAGTTCTACCCGAAGCATAGTGGCATTTGTCTTCAGGGCCTAATTGCTTATGTTTGAACAATCTTTTATCAATCAATCAAAGGGTGTTTTCTGCATTCAAATATTGTGATCCTTGTCTTTCATGTTTTATTTTTAACAATAAAATGGAAATGTGGTGTGTGCTTGTTTGCATATTATTTTAAGCATTTAATCATCATCATTGCAGGTTTCACTTTGCAGATGACACCGCTCCAGAATCATCTATGACTCGCTTTGACTTTGATAATCAGATATTTCAAGCCGAAGAAGAGATTGAGGAAGATGAAGACTTACTAGAAGAGCTAGCCAGACTTTTGAAACAGGAAGAGAAAATCATTCTGCCTCATCAGGAGGAAATTGAGATAATCAACTTGGGTTCTGAGGAAGTCAAGAGAAATGTCAGGATAGGGGCTACATTGCAGAGTGATATTAAGCAAATATTGGTTGAAATGCTCCGAGAGTATAGTGATATCTTTGCTTGGTCATATAAGACATGCCCGGTCTTGACACTGACATTGTGGTTCATCACTTGCCGTTGCATGAAGAGTGTCCGCTAGTCAAGTAGAAGCTCAGAAGGACGAGACCGGATATGGCCGTGAAAATCAAGGAGGAAGTCCAGAAGCAGTTGGACGAAGGATTTCTAGCCGTAACGACTTACCCTCCATGGGTCACTAACATTGTACCGGTACCAAAGAAGGACGGTAAGGTACGTATGTGAGTTGATTATAGAGATCTGAATAAAGCGAGCATGAAGGACAACTTCCTGCTTCCTCACATTGACGTATTGGTGGATGATACCGCTCAGTATTTTGTGTTTTCCTTCATGGACGGTTTTTCCGGGTATAATCAGATTAAGATGGCACCGGAGGATATGGAGAAAACAACGTTTATTACACCGTGGGGGATGTTCTTTTATAAGGTAATGCCTTTTAGGTTGAAAAACGCAAGGGAAACCTATCAGCGGGCTATGGTCAATTTGTTTCATGATATGATTCATCATGAGATCGAGGTCTATGTTGATGACATGATAACAAAGTCCCAGACAGAGGAGGAACATCTGTTCAACTTGTTGAAGCTGTTTGAGAGGCTTAGGAAATTCAGACTGAGGTTGAATCCGAACAAGTGCACCTTCGGGGTGAGATCTGGAAAGTTGTTGGGGTTTATTGTCAGTGAAAAAGGAATCAAGGTCGATCCTACAAAGATAAAAGCAATACAAAACATGCCAGTACCGAAAACAGAGAAAGAGGTTCGTGGTTTCTTGGGAAGATTGAACTACATTGCTTGGTTCATATCTCATCTCACAGCCACGTGTGAACCCATGTTCAAACTGTTAAAGAAAGATCAGGCGGTTGTCTGGAATGAAAATTGCCAAAGGGTATTTGATAAAATAAAGGAATATTTGCAGGAGCCTCCGATACTGATACCTCAAGTAGCTGGAAGACCATTAATCATGTACTTAACGGTTCTTGAGAACAGCATGGGTTGTGTTCTCGGTCAACAGGACGAGACTGGAAGAAAAGAGCATGCGATATACTATCTGAGTAAAAAGTTCACATACTGTGAGTCCAAGTACTCAATGTTGGAGAAAACGTGTTGCGCACTCGCTTGGGCTGCAAAATGTTTGAGACAGTATATGCTGAATCATACAACCATGCTGATTTCGAAGATGGATTCGATTAAATACATCTTTGAAAAGCAGGCACTATCGAGGAGAATTTCCATATGGCAGATGGTACTGATAGAGTACGATATCCAATATGTTTCTCAGAAAGCCATAAATGGAAATATTCTGTTAGAGTAACTTGCTGAGCAGCCGATTGATGATTATCAACCTATGAAGTTTGAATTTCCAGACGAAGACATCATGTTCTTAAGGATGCAAGATTGCGAAGAGCCATTACCCGATGAAGGTCTGGAGAAGGGTTCTCAATGGCAGATGATATTTGAAGGCGCTGTCAACTCCTATGGTAGTGGAATTGGGGCAATTATCACGACGCCTCATGGCACACATATTCTGTTCACTGCCAGGTTGACATTCCCTTGCACTAATAATGAAGCCGAGTACGAAGCGTGCATTATGGGGTTAGAAGAAGCTATTGATCTGAGGATCAAAAATTTGGATGTGTATGGTGATTCAGCGCTAGTTGTCAACTAGATCAAGGGAGAGTAGGAAATCCGACAACCCAATCTGATTCCTTATGTGAACAACGCGAGAAGGTTTCTACCTTTCTTCGACCGAGTAGAGTTCCATCACGTGCCCAGAGCGAAGAGCCAGATGGCAGACGCTCTGGCGACATTGTCTTTAATGTATAAGGTGAACTTCTGGAATGATGCTCCCAGAATAGTCATCTCTCGCCTTGATAGGCCGACATTCGTATTTTCCATTGAAGAAGCTTCGGACGTCAAGCCGTGGTATTATGATATCTAGAATTTTCTTAAGAACCAAGAGTATCCGCCAGGGGCGTCGACCCAGGATAAGAAAACTCTGAGAAGGTTAGCTCAGAACTTTTATCTGAACCCGAATGGTGTGCTCTACAGGAGAAACTATGACTTAGTGCTTTTAAGGTGCGTGGACGAAAAAGAAGCTAGCCTGCTTATGTAAGAGGTCCACAAAGGAGCCTTTGGTACACATTCCAGGGTATTATTGGCTGACTATGGAGTCCGATTGCTTCAAATACACTAAGAAGTATCATAAATGCCAGATTTATGCAGACAAGATTCATGTGCCACCGAGTCCTTTGAATGTTATGGCATCTACTTGGCCTTTTTCCATGTGGGGCATTGATATGATCGGCAAGATCGAGCCCACCGCATCTAACGGACATCGTTTCATCCTGGTAGCCATTGATTACTTCACCAAATGGGTCGAAGCAACTTCGTATGCCAACGTCACTAAGCAAGTGGTAGCCCGGTTCATCAAGAGGGACATCATCTGTCGCTATAGAATACCCGAGAGAATCATTACTGATAATGGTTCAAACTTGAATAACAAGATGATGAAGGAATTATGCCAGAATTTCAAAATTGAGCATCACAAATCATCTCCCTACTGTCCGAAGATGAACGACGCTGTCGAAGCGGCCAACAAGAATATCAAAAAGATAGTGCAGAAAATGGTTGTAACCTATAAGGATTGGCATGATATGTTTCCCTTTGCCTTGCATGGCTATCGTACTATGGTACACACCTCAACAGGGGCAACTCCTTTCTCGCTGGTATATGGTATGGAAGCTGTCCTACCATTGGAGGTCGAGATCCCTTCTTTGAGAGTCCTAGTCGACGTTAAGCTGGATGAGGCAGAATGGATAAGAAATAGATTGAATCAGCTTAGTCTGATGGACGAGAAAAGGCTAGTGTCTATTGCATACGGTCGGTTGTATTAGAGCCAGATGAAGAAACCTTTCGACAAGAAGGTGCGTCCTCAAAGTTTTTAGACGGGTGATCTTTTGCTGAAAACGATTCTCCCTCCACAAATAGATCACATGGGCAAATGGACTCCCAACTATGAAGGTCCATACATCGTGCGAAAGGTCTTCTCCGGAAGAGCCTTGCTGTTATCCACCATGGATGGTGAAGATTTCACATCCCCTGTGAACGAAGACGCAGTTAAAAAATACTTTGCTTAAAGAGACCCGCTAGAAAGAAAAAGAATATCCAGGCAAAAATGGGGCATCCCGACGAACCATAAAAAGAATGGGTTCGGGCAAAAGTTAGGGATAAAAAAGAAAAGATGTAAACCCGCAAAGTTGAAAACCTGAAAAGGCGACTTTGGCAAAAATGGGTATCCCGATGAATTGAAAACCCGAAAGGGCGATTCACGCAAAAGTTAGGGGTTTGAAAAAGCAAATCACTGCGGTCTGCGTGTTGATCTTTCAAAGATTAGTGGATTGAGGGAGGATCTGAGGGCCGTTTATCTGAATCAATCTCCTTAGAGGACAAAGCGTCGAGGGAATCATCGAAGTCAGGCGAGTCATAGAGGAATCAACTCATGGTGTTTGTATGTGCCACATTGCCGACATTTTGTATATTTCTGTGCATTTCTGTAAACTTTTTGCGCAGCTTCCTCTTTTCAGGGGTTGCATCTGTTGTAAAATCTTCCTATTTACAGGCCTTTTGTTAATAAAACATATACTATTCAGTAAATTGTTTGCATTGCTTTAATCTTTACCGTTTTGTTTGCGAAAAATGCCCGATGTTTTCGATAAAACTGCACATACATAAACTTGCAGGCCTTGACCGATAATCAGTAAAACTTTGATTTATTTGAACAATGTCATGGATGATGACCGAGATAGTTCCTGTTGTGTAGGACATCTTGTTGTTTGTTCATTTTTGCAGGGTCTTTATCCTTGGGGAATTTGTCAGAGATGTATCCTCGGCAGGGTCATCATATCCTAGTTAAATCCCCACAGAAATAAGACGGGTAGTGGAGACTCATTAATCCCCAGTAGGTGGAGTCTGTGCATCTCCATATCCCCGGCCAGGGTCAGGTACGCAGGTTGAGTGAGCAGTTAAGTGTGTACACTTATCCCCTAACAGTTGGTCAGCACACATTTAGCTCTCGGAGGGTCGAGAATTGATACTTCCCTACGTAGGTCAGATAGGTGCCTGTATCCCCAGCAGGTTGTAGGTACGCGCTTCCTCCTCAGCGAGTCAAGATGGGTTTTCTCTCCATAAAGCTTAATTAGGTGATGTTGTATCCCCTAAAAATTCAGATGCTGACTTAATCCCCGAGCATAAGGTGAATGTTGTTTCTTTCATCGCCTAATCCCCAGTGGAGTTAGTGAAGAGAAAGTTCTCTTCCCCAACTGAGTATCCCTAGCAGGATGGATTTTTATCTCCAGCAGAGTGGAAGACCTAGCAGGAGGTAGTTATTCCTCAGCAATAAACTCTATTTTCCCAGTAGAATCGTCCGTTTCACCAGAGTGTTGTTCTGGGAGACCATTCAAAGCTATTTTCCCGGTAAAGTAAAGTTACTCGCAGTGATTAATTGTTATCCCCTGCAGAGTGTCTGCTCCCCAGAATGTTATATTCTGGCAGACCATCCAGGGTTGATTTCGCCAGTAGAGTACAATCAACCGTGGCATTTGGTTGTACTTACCCCACAGAGTCGTTGATTCCCGGCAAGGTTATATGCGTTTCCATTGTCTGGTGGTCTTCCCTCAACCGAGTCATTTGTTCCCCGTACACTTGTATTATGGTTAGCCGTTCTGGGCGTTTTCTCCGGTAGATTTTGTGGTGGTTCCCCAGTAGGGTTGTCTATCCCTCCAGAAGGTTGGTATTTTGGAATGCTGTTCAGAGCATTTTCTCGGCAGGTTATGATTTGAATCCCCTGTGGAGTAAATTCCTGTTCTTGTTAAAACATTGTCATTCAGGGATTTCCTGTTGAAGGAAGCCATCCAGGGCTTGTTTCCCCAACTTAAGTCCAATCGTGATTGGCATGCTTTATTTCCCCA
Organism: Lathyrus sativus; assembly: GCA_963859935.3. Classification (NCBI taxonomy): domain Eukaryota; kingdom Viridiplantae; phylum Streptophyta; class Magnoliopsida; order Fabales; family Fabaceae; genus Lathyrus; species Lathyrus sativus. The sequence goes on from OZ012737.1 coordinate 519,011,332, forward strand.
GCAGGGTGGTGTTTTCACTTCAGTATTTATTTTGTTGATTTGGTTCCGTTGCATCTGCATTCATGCATATCATCCTCCTAAATGCGTAGCATTTCCATTTCGTATGGAGCATTACGCCATATTCAAACATATGCATGTGAAACATAAGCCAGGTTGTTGCCTCTTTGCTTTCAGGTGTTTCTCCAACAGGTGATTGATATTCTGTTGCCCGTATGGTGTTCAGACCATAGCAATTTCCGTTAGCCTGTGTGGTATCCAGACCCCGACTTACATTATTCCCCAGTGGTGTCGCCTGACGACGTCAGTATTCTTCATTAACCCGTGTGGTATCCAGACCCCGGTTAATGATATTTCTTGAGCCCGTGTGGTATCCAGACCCCGGCTCCTATCATTGTGTGTTTCATTGGTATGTGCGGTATCCAGGCCCTAGCTGATGTTTGTTTCATTAGTATGTGTGGTATTCAGACCGTGATTAATGATGTTTCCGGCAAGCTCGCGTGGTATCCAGACCTCGGCTTCCTCCGGTTTATCCTATCGGCATGTGTTGCATCCAGGCCCTGGATGATATTAGTTCCATTGGCATCTGAGGTATCCAGACCCTGGCTAGTGATGGTTTATTTCTATAGCCTGTGCAGTATCCATACCCCGGCTTCCTCCGGTTATTTCTTGAGCACGTGCAGTATCCAGACCCTGGCTAGCGTGGATTTATCTTGCATGTATGGTGTTCAGACCATAGCAATGTGATATTGTTTCTCTAAGTCCGTACAGGTATCCAGACCTCGGCAAAAGCCCTTGATAGATGTGTCCATCTTATCATGTGCCCCCCAGTAGAAGTCCCAACAGAGTTACTTGGTTAAGTTTCTTTTGTTTCCCCGCCAGAGTTTTGTTTAAGTCTCTCCTTGCTACCCCAAGCAGAATTGTTTGGATGCCTGATTGTAATATCGGATAATTCGTTCCGACTTCATGTCGTTGCCTGCGCGTTAGCAGATGTTCTCCCGGTTACATGCCGAGGGGTGGATTGGTAACTAGTTAGCTTGTTACCGTTGTAACTATTATGTAGTTATTTCTGGAGATTTTGGCCTCGAAGGGGTTTGCAGTTCTATTTCTGCGGTTCGCAAATTTCCGGGTTCGTTGGTATTCAACCGTCTTTTACCTTGATTGTTTGAAAGCCGTTCACTTTTCACCCAGTCAGGTCCAAGTCGTTTGAATAGGGGCAGATGTTGTACCCTAAAATTTGCCCAACCTTTTTCCTCACTTGGCTTGTGTTTCATTTCATTGCTCTAGCATCTTTGCATTGCATAGCATGGTTGTTTACAGGGGATCAAGAAAGGTGTGAATCTCAAGAGGAGGTTGTCAAAGATTCCTATCTCAAGCAAGAGGGCTCACTGAGAATCATCTGAGGATTACAAGCTCATGGATATGGATATGAGATGATGGAGAAGCTCATTGAGTGCTTTTAAAGCCATTGTGGAGCTCATCTAAGTTGTTATACCATGTGCAAGAAGCCACAATCAAGGGTTGCATCCCTAGGGTTTCATCTACCTAGTGCAAAGTCAATTGAGGACTTGAAGGTGTTTGAGACTTAATTCCAAGTCATTGGAGTCATGGATAGTTTTGTTGAGGCATCTAAGATGTTGTTTCAAGATCAAATCAAGAAGAATCAAGAGTGTGAGAAGTTACTAAATTAGGGTTTCAGAGGTTTGTCAGTGTAACATCCCCTGTTTGGTGCCTAACTTCAAGACCACATATCTCAAGATACAAGTGTAATATCACTTTGATGCAAACATGAGACTTGTAGAGCATGTTCTTAGCTTTCTTTTGAGTACTAGAACTCAAGTTATGATGTTGACAAGTTAGAGGTCTCAGATGAACCATATTTTCAGTCAACAAAAGTCAACCAGCTTCCAAGACACTTTTGACGTAGAATCATGTTTTTACTAAACTTTTTATGAACATGAAAGTTTTTCCTCATGATCTTAGATTTCCAAAAAGTCCTAGAAGTCCTTCATCTCATTTGTAGAACTCAAGTTATGAAGCTTGCAAGGCAGGGGTATTTTGGGAAAGTGAGATTATAGGTCATTTTCATTATAGGTCCTTTTCATCCACTTATTCATTTCAAATGAAACTTTGATCACATGAAAGTTGCTTCAAATGATCTCAATTCCATCATGGAACACAAGTTTGTCATGAATTCGGCAAGGATATGAGGATTGGTGAAGAAATTCAATGGAAAAATGAACTTAGAGTCGTGAATTCAATTGAATTGGTTTTAATTCATTTACATGCCATATGTGTGCTCATTGTGATTCACATTTATCTAACCAGCAAGATGCACCAAGAAAATTTAAGGCATGAAGTGCAAAATACGTGCAATTCAAAGATTACTTCAAGAAGAAGTTTCAAATCAAATATCCACCATTGGATCAAATTAAGGCTCAATTTCCATCTACATGATCAATTTATCGTGCCAGCAGCTGATTCAAATCAAATTCAAGGGGAATTAGAGGGAAATTTACATGTGCATGAAGCTTGCATTTCAACTTTGGGCATTTTAAAATTACACTCCAATAAGGCCATGTTGGGCCTCCAATGCATTCTAGGTCCATTGTATAAAAGCTCCAGATGAAGTTTGAGCCTTCATTCATGCAAATTCATGGAAGGAGAGCATAATTGCAGTTGGAAAATTCAAGAGCAAAGTGAAAATCGTGAACTGAGATTGGAGCCATTTCAAGAAAAATTGAAGCATCCTTCTTCTTCCTTAAGTGAAGTGGAGTGATTCTGCACAATTACTAGTGAGCTTAAGCACCTGTGAAGCTCCAACGGAGAGACTCCGTTAGGTAATCTTCAAATCAAAATATCTTTCATGATATGCATTAGATCCATGCCATTTTTGTTGCAATCTAAAGACCTACACTTGTAGGAAAATTCTGGATAGTTTATTGATGTGTTTATGGAGATTTCAGTTTTGAGCTTAAATTTTCATCCGTGCGAATCTCTCTGTTTATGTATGATAAATGAATTTTATGCTTGGATTCGTGATCTACATAACTTGGAAATCATTTTGGTATAAGATTTTGTGCAATTTGGTTGAGTTTAGAACCTGCAACTCTGGCTGCATAGCTGGAACCGGAGAACTGTTGCTCTGTCGTCTGGTTTTATGTTCAGGCGAGCTTGCGTGTCTTGCCACATGTGTTGTTGGATTTGTTGACTTTGTGAGATCAATGGTTGAGATCTAATCTGACCAGCGTGCGTGGCCAATTGACGTGCCACCTCATTTAATTATGCGCTGCATTTTGGTGTTGCTGAAGTGTGTTTGGATTTGGGCTAAAAGCGCTACTTGCATCCCCTCTCACTGAAGCCCAATGGTATTGAAATGCAATTCTTACTATCTGCACCGTGTGCTTCATTGTTTTATTTTCTTTTTTTTTTTATTTCAATTCGGTTTTGATTTAATTCATTTTAAAATACCTCCAATGATGATAAAATTCCACAAAAATATTTTTGAGACACTTTATTGTGTTAATTAATTTTTGGAATTTTTTATTTTTGTTTTTTGTTTTAATTTTCAATTAAAAAGAAATTTATTATTTGGAGGTGTTTTTAATTGAATTTTTTCTTGTTCTTAATTGTTTCTTGCCTTGTTTCTTGTCCAATCTTTTTCTCCAATGATTGAAACTTTTTTCTCATTTGATTGATGAGATGGAGAGTTTTATAGGATTTTGGCTCTGGTTTAGTTCATTTTGGTTTGACTTTTATCTCATTTTATTTGACCCTCGATAACCCTCCTTCAAAATGGTGCATCCTTGTGAATCAAATTCTTTGATGATGCTTTGAAGTGACTTTGATTGTAATAGTTTGGCCTCTTGTTGCCAACTTTTTGATGTTCATTTGAGATTTTATTTGGATTATTTTGAGCCTTTTTCCTATTTTTGAAGTAACTTGCAAATCAAGTTACTTCTAAGGGTGGTTCATACATGCACTTGACCTAGTTTGATTTAGAAATGACACTGGTGGATCCCTTGAGCTCTCAACTCCTCTTGATTCATATTGTTAACATGTTGAGCTTGCTGGATGTTCATTTTTAGGTCATACAACTGCTTGCTTCTTGTGCTTGAGTTGCACTATTTGTGGCTTTCCATTTGAGCTTCAAATGTTGAAGTTGTTTAAGACCTAGGTCTTTCTCCATGCCTATTCTTGCAATTCCTTTTGGTGTGTTTGATCTTTGCTTTGTGAATTATTTCCTCTCATCCCTACTTCTGACCAATGACCTTTGAGTCCCATTTGATATGGTTTAGTCTCTCCTTTGGAGGAACTTTGAACATATCATGAATGGTGATTCTTTGAGGACTTCTCTTGTGTTTGCTTGCATGATTATGGTGTTGCTTATGATTGAGTTGCCCATTTGATTTCCTTGTTGTCCTCATATTGTCTCCCATTCTCCATTTAATCATGGCTTCTTCTTTTTCTTTTTGGTTTTCCTTTGGGCTTGTGGTTGATGACAAATGGTTGTAGGAATTTCATTTCTCCCATTTTATCTCACTCTTGTTTGTGTTCTTCTTTATGTGTGTGCATTCTTTTCTTTGCTTGCATCCTTTTGCATATTCTCATATGCATGCTAGAGGTTGAGACGTGCTTGTGGAGGCTACTATCCCACACTTTGTTCCTCCCTCACTTTCATTCTATTTGTGCATTACATGTATGCATCTTTTCTTCTTATCTTATTTTCATGCTTCCTCCTTCTTCTTTCTTCTTTGCCATGTTCCCTTAGGACCTCTAATCTTTCTTAATCAAGATTGGTTATGATAGACCTTAGGCTTGAACCCATGTGTTGCACCCCAAAATTTGCCCTCACAATACAAGACTTTGTGTTCTAAGAAGGTTCACAAGGTTCACAAGTTCTCCAACAACTTGCATAACCTTTCATGAAGTTCATAAAGTCCACAAGCTACTTTATGAAGGTTCACAAGGTTCACAAAGTTCACAATTGGTCAGAAGAGTTGACAATTCCCACAGACAATGCACCTCCTAAGCAGTGCATCCAAAACTAGGGTTTTGACTTTAATCAGGCTAAATGGACTTCCAAGACTTCAAGTGAGCTTCATAACATCTTATATGTGTATAAGAACCCCCATGTCAAGTTTCAAGACTTTTCTCAAAAGTTTGCTCAGTCAGATGATCAGATAAGTCAAAAGCAGTCAATGCAGTTAAAAGGTCAAACTGAGGTCAACTGTGGTCAAACCAAAGTCAAACTTCATGATTTTTTTTGCCAACATCAAAGAGAGGTTGGGTGAGAAATATTATCATAATAACTGTAATACCCCAAATTTTGCTCTAAGATTTGTCGTCGCATTTCATTGCATTTAATCAATTACTAACAAATTTGTGTAGTCGTTTGACTTTTTGCAGGTAAATATCATATGGCATGCATTTTTTGTCTAAAAAGTAAAAATGGCACAATTGGCAGGAGGACATGTGTAAGGAGTTATGAGTGTGAGAGGTTGAGAGTTCGAATCTCACCTTTGTCATTTTTTTTGTTTTTTATTATTTTTACTCTAAATTTTTCTATCTTTCATTAAAAAAATAACAAAAATAGTTTTTTATTATTATTTAATTATTATTTTCGTATTTTAATTAAATCATTTTTTAAAATATTATTTTTTTCACTTTTTTCTAAATTATTCATAAAAATATCCAAAAAATCATAAAATAAAAAATATTGAAAAAATTTTGTTCTTTTTATAATATTTTTTATTTTAGGAATCAATAGGATTATTAGTTTTTATTTTAAGTTTATTTTAATTATTTTAAATTATTTAAATTTTATTTTTTTCTTAACTAATTATTTAGTTTGGGCTTTAAAATGGGCCTTAGGGACATTATTGACAATTTGGTGTTAACCCTAATTTGTTCCCTATATATACATGTGTTGCCTTGTTGGAAAAGAGGGGAGAATGAAAAAAAACCTAAGAGGAGTGAGTGCCGTTTGCCGTTATTTAGTTTTCTTCTTCATCCATTACTATTGTTTCTTTTTCTTCATCGTTTACCGTTATTTCTTTTCCTTCATCTATTACTGTTGTTTCTTTTTCTTCATCGTTTACCGTTATTTCTTTTCCTTCATCTATTACTGTTGTTTCTTTTTCTTCATCTTTTACCGTTATTTCTTTTTCTTCATCTATTACCGTTATTTCTTTTTCTTTATCTATTACTGTTACGTTTATATATATATAATTTTTAAATTGTTAGAGTTTATATATATAAGATTTTTGATCGAATTATGTCGATACGATGTTTGCACATTTGTGTGCATGACGCGTGACATTTGTGTTAGTTCGATCTGGTTGCGATGATCGCATTTTTGTGTGAGCAATAACACTATTTTTTGCTTAATTTCTTTTTCTTTGCGATAAATTTTGTTTCGTCCGATTTAGATCTGGTTGCGATGAGCGCATTTCTGCGTTAGCAACATTGTTGGGTTATTTGGCACATTTAAAATTCATTATTGCTTTATTATTATTATTATTATTATTATTATTATTATTATTATTATTATCATTATTTATTATTATTATCATTATTATCATTATTATTACCATTATTATTATTATTGTTATCATTAATTTATTAAAATTTGTTATAATATAAAAATCTGTTTTTTAAAAATAAATAACATTAACATCTTTTCCAAATTAATATGAAAACCTATTATTTTTAAGAAAAACTTTTTCTTAGATAAATTTAAAATAATAACTAAAATCCTTTTTTTAAAATAATAACTAGAACCGTTATTTATTTTATTTTATTATTGTTCAATTCAAATTTCATTATCATATTGTATCTGCTCCTCTCATGTAACCTCGCGAACTTAACAATCGCTCTTTAAATTCTGCCTTTAAATTTCTGCTTGCATGGTTTAAATTATGACATTATCTCTCTGTTTGCATGATTCAATTATCTCACGCGTTTACTATTATTTCTGTCACATTGCACACATCCGAAGGTTAGGTCTAACTGTTTGGCCGCCGCGCCAATAGTCCGTAAAACTTCACACATTCAATTTCAAATCCTCAAAACTACAAACTACAAACCCTAATTTTCACAAATGCCTCGCCGCGGGCAAAATTACAATTTTACCCTTAGCATTAGGTCAAAGAGCCGCCGCGCTCATTTTAGGGTTTCCTGCCGTGGAATCCCTAATTTAACCCTAATTACAACTTAACATTTCAACGTAGAGATTTGGAGTTTCTACACTCCACGTAAGCGTGTCCTTAAGATGCGTTTATTCCCCTTGAGACTTTGACCACAGTCAAGAAGTTTCTAACCTCCCTATTGAGGGGAACTACGATTACTCTGATTCCACTCCCGTAAGGATACGTAGGCACAAGATGCGATGTCTTGCCGAGTAAACTTAGAATTAACCCCCTTTATTATTTATTATTGCTTATTTATATTTTATTTATCTTTGCTATTTAATTATTTTGCTTATTATTTTGTAATTGTTTCTTGGATGTAAAGTTGTTTAATTATTTAATTATTATTATGGTTAGTAATTAGGGAGTGTAACAATATGTATGTAATATTAAAATAAATTTAGATCGCTTTTAAATAAAGATAATTAAAATAAACACGTCACACACGTAAGTCGATTTTAATCGCCGTCTCACTTCCTAAGGATATCCCTCAAGTTGCCTACGAATAATGGTTAAGTGGGGTGTATAAAGCAAGTCCCTCAAATAGAAAAATCATCAAAGTCCCTTATGGTTGCCTTTACGAATCGAGTCCCTTTCGAAAAATGATGATGGTCCCTTATATGTGCTTATTACATCCCACAATGGCCTTCAAAGTCAAATTGTCCCTCACATGTCCCTTAACATCCAAAGTAAGGACTACCTACTCCATTATAGTAGGGATAGTCTTACTAAAGGAAAGAATGAAGAATAAGAAAGACCTTTAAACATTAGGGTAGGTTACTCCTAGGTGCTTGCTCACTTCAAAATTGTTTCGCACTTAAACAAATTTTCAACAAGTTTTCAAACAAGTTCTTAACACATCCTTACATGGATTATTTATTAACTATTCTGAAAATTTTCTATTCACACACTACAATTTCAAAATAATTCAAAAGTGAGCTTAAGTACCTAAGAGCCCATGGATAACCATGGATGAAAAGGATGCTAATACCTTCCCTTTTCATAACCTACCCCCCGGACCCAAAATATTCTCTAAGGTCTTTCCTGTTCTTTTATAACCTTTCCTTATGGATAAAATAAAAGTCGGTGGCGACTCTTGCTATCCGCAACATTGTTTAAAGTCAGTTCACCGGGTTACAGAACTGGCGACTCTGCTGGGGATCTATTTAAGAGGGGTACCCTTAGGAATTAAGATCACTTTAAATTGTTTGCCTTGTTTGCTTTATTATTATATTGTTGGGGTGCTCTTATGTGTGAAAGGTCCTAACCCGGATCTAGTGTACCTTAGGTAAATGGCAATAGACCAAGGAAACTGTACGACGTATATCGATACGGTTGATCTGGTGGCCATAGTTAGTGCGACTTCTTGGTTGGTGCTTATATTCCTTAAGTCAAGTTGAGGATAATATTGAGGCTGCCATATGTTGTCAATGCACTAACTGACTTTTAGAACCCTAGTTAACTCATCTTGGCCTTTAGAAAGTAGTGAGGTAACCGGCTTTGGTGCAGACTGAAGTTGGTTGACACTCGATACTACGCTCATTGAGATCTTAAACTTGGAGGGTTTTGGTTGGCAAGTAAGTTGCCTTCTGAACAATCACCCTTGTGAAGGATCAATGATATTGAGATCCCTTAGAACCTGGTTACTTTTGTAGGACAGGATGAACCATCTAACTTCAGGGGAGGGTACTTGCCTTTGAACCTCATGCAAGCCTTTAAACCTAGGGCTATGGTGTGACTTGTTTGTGTGTGCCACATGTTTGTGATTGAGCATGACATCATGACATCATCATGCATCATAAGCATATCATTTTCCCTAACCATTTCAAGGACCAAAGGATTTATCTTTGTTCTTTGTTGCAGGTCATGGCTTCTGCTCGTAGAAACACCATCAGGATCAACTTTGTAGGGATACCTGCTAAGCTCAAGGAGTTGGTTTCCCTAGTGCCTGATCATTCCCAGTTCAACAAGAGACATGGTCACTTATTGGATCTAGTTACTTCAGGGTTCAGTGAAGACATGATGAGTGTGCGGTTTCAGTTCTTTGACCCTAAGCACCATTGCTTTACATTTCCTGATTATCAGCTGGTTCCAACCATGGAGGAGTTCTCTAAACTTCTGGGTATACCTGTTCTTGATCAGAAGCCATTCACAGGCTTAGAGAAGGAGCTTAAACCAGAAGTTATTGCTGCAGCTCTACATCTGAAGAAGTCTGACATTGTTCTAGAGACGAGAAGTGGAGTTAAAGGTATTCTTGCCAAGGTATTAGTGGATAAAGCTCAAATGTTCTTGAAGGCTATGAGCTACGATGCTTTTGAGGAGATCTTAGCCTTATTGATTCATGGCTTAGTGTTGTTCCCCAATCCTGATCAGTTCATAGACGTTCATGCCATCAACATATTCCTGAGTCACAATCCAGTGCCTACCTTACTTGGAGACATCCTACATTCTCTTCACACCCGTACTACAAGGGCAAGAGGAACTTTGATGTGCTGCATACCTTTACTTTCTAGGTGGTTTATTTCTCACCTTCCTCGCTCAGTAATGAAGAATGAGCAAGGGTTCAGATGGTCCAAGAGGATCATGTCACTTTCTCACTCAGACATCCATTGGTGCTCCAGATCTATGGAGAATGTCACCATCATTGACCGTTGTGGGGAGTTTCCTAATGTGCCACTTCTAGGCATAAGAGGAGGCATCACCTACAACCCATCTCTAGCTTTACGACAGTTTGGTTACGCCCGGAGCGATGGTCCACATGACATGTTGATTCAGGGCATTGTGTTTGACTACGACAACGATCTTCAGGGTTACCGTCAGAGATTCATACGAGCTTGGGGAAAAGTAAACAGGATTGACAGCAAGACACTGGAGCCTAAGTACACCATTCCTATGGAGGCTTATCTCAGATGGGTACGATTTCGTGCTCAGACACTCATGATGCCATATCCTGCCATCCTACCAGTTACCATGGAACCTGTTGCTGAAGGAGACACAGCTTATACCATCCTTCACCCAGACATGCCTACTGATATGGAAGACTTGCAGAGATCATGGATCCAACTGAAAGAGCAAAGGGATACTTTCGAGGCTCATTACAAAGCAAGCCAAGCAAGGATCCTAGAGCTAACAAAGCTACTTCATGAGGAACGAAACCTCAACTCATACCTCAACACCAAGAGGAAACGTCCATGGGAGACTTAAAACCCCATCTTTTGTACTTATTTCGTTTTCATTTTTTGAGCCTAAAAGGCAAAACAAGTTATTACTAATAAAAAGTTACTTTCTTGTTTGTTTAAGCAAATTTAAATCCTGCGGTCCTTGAAAACATTGCATATGCATTCCCATATCATTGCATCACAGGTTTATAATGGTGCACAGGTTTCTCATCTTCTCGCTGTTTATTTCAGCAATGGCTCTTGAACAATCAGTTAAGGATCTCCAGGCACAGAATGCACAGTTCCAAGAGCTGATCCTGAACCTATCCAAGGGGCAGGATGAATTGAAGACACTGCTGGCCAAGAAGACTAAGAAGGCTAGAAGGTCTGCTGGGTTGCTCAACATGGGAAGAAGGTTCAAAGGGTCCCATTAAAATCACTCATCAGGGCCCAATCAAGATTATTGCTGAAGGTCCTGTGAAAGTTGTTGCTGAAGCCAGAGTAGCTCCTCTGATCATTACCACTCCTGGTCCTATTCCTTATACATCTGACAAAGCTGTGCCTTGGCACTATGGGTCTGATGTTTACATCCATGGTGTCAAGCAGGAGCCTTTACCTGATATGCCTGTTGACATTGATAATATTGCTGGATCTAGCAAGATCACTCGTAGTGGAAGAGTCTTCTCTCCTCCAGTTGCTTCTAAGAGTGCAGTTACTCCTGCTGTTACTTCCACCACTGATGCTCGGGGCAAGGGTCCTGTTATTGAGCCTGTATCTACTGATGTGCCAGCTGCTGATGACCTCTCTAAGCAGATGGAAGAAGTATTGAAAATCATTCGCAAGAGTGATTATGATATTGTTGATCAGCTGGGGCATACTCCCTCAAAGATTTCTATGCTCTCCCTGTTATTATGTTCTGAGGCTCATGCCAAGTCATTGATCAAGTTTCTAAAGATGGCTCATGTACCCAGTGCAATTTCTGTGGATCAGTTTGAGAATTGTGTTGCTCACCTGACCTATGACAACGGGTTAGGATTTTCTGATGCTGACTTGACCCCTGCCAAGAGGGATCATAACAGGGCCTTGCATATTTCAATTGAATGCAGGGGCACTACCCTGTCTCATGTGCTGATAGACAATGGTTCCTCTCTGAATGTGTTGCCTAAGGAAGTCCTGAACAAGCTGAGTCCTAAAGATACGGTATTGAAGCCCAGTAATATTGTGGTAAAGGCTTTTGATGGTTCTAGAAGAGTAGTGCATGGGGAAATTGATCTTCCAATCAAGGTTGGCTCTCAGGTGTTTACCGCTACATTCTATGTGATGGATATTCGTCCTTCGTACTCATGTCTGCTTGGTCGTCCCTGGATCCATGGGGCAGGTGCTGTGACCTCCACATTACATCAAAAGTTGAGATATCCGGTGAATGGAAAAGTTGTTACTGTCTTTGGAGAGGAAGAATACTTTGTCAGCCATGTAAACACTTTCAAGTATCTGGAAGTAGAAGGTGAATACATTGAAACTCCATGTCAGTCATTTGAAGTGGTTCCCTGGGCTGTTAAGGATTGTGTGACTCCTCCTGCTGTGAAGAAGGTTCCTGTGGTCATCAGAAACCCTCCAACAATGGCAATGGCCTCCCTCAATGATGCAAAAGCTGTGGTGGAAGAAGGTGGTTGTACTATCTGGGGTCAGCTTCCTGATATTCCATACAAGTCTGACAAGTTTGGTTTGGGTTTCACTGCAGAGTCCCAGAAGGCTGTTCGTCGTGCTCGTGCTGTTCGTATCACCAATCAAGGGGTTATCAATGCTGTGGGAGATCAAGATGAAGACTACAACTTGGAGGCATGGATTTTTCCTACTGTGGGTGCTGGACTCAATAATTGGAAAGCTGAAGATGTTATCCCTATCTCCTTTAGTCAGGAGTAAATACTATTACTGTGTTATGTTTTTAAATTTGTAATTTCTGGAACAATTAAAACTTTCAAGCCATGTGCCTTACCCGGGGCACAATGGTGTGCTTGTTACGGGTTGTCATTTCATTTGCATACTTCATTCAATAAAATCAGTGGACGTTTCGTTTTCGTAAATATTGTGTTCCTTGTCTTTCTTTTTCTTTTATTTTTGCTTTATCAGCTATGTGTTCTTACACACACCCACGTCACTAAAATGCAGATCCTCATCCACTCTGGATCCAGTTGATAACAGTTCTACTATTGCCAATTACAATTTCGAGAATCCGATCTATCAAACTGAAGACGGAAACGAGGACGATTGTGAAATACCTGTAGAGCTTGCTAGGTTGTTACAACAAGAAGAGAAAGCTATACAGCCACATGAAGAGCCAGTCGAAGTTGTGAATCTGGGAACTGAAGAAAACAGAAAAGAGGTCAAGATAGGGGCTGATTTAGAGGACAGTGTCAAGAGCAGGTTGATTCAGATGCTACGTGACTATGTGGAGATCTTTGCTTGGTCTTATGAAGATATGCCAGGGTTGGATACAGACATTGTGGTTCACCGTTTGCCAGTGAAAGAAGATTGTCGTCCAAAGAAGCAGAAGGTTCGTCGTATGCGTCCTGAAATGTCAGAAAAGATCAAAGCAGAGGTAATGAAACAATTCAATGCAGGGTTCTTGGCCGTAACTTCTTATCCTCAGTGGGTTGCAAATGTGGTACCAGTTCCTAAGAAAGATGGTAAGGTACGTATGTGTGTAGACTACAGAGATCTGAACAAGGCTAGCCCTAAAGATGACTTTCCACTTCCTCATATTGATATTCTGGTAGACAACACTGCTCAGCATGAGGTATTCTCTTTTATGGATGGTTTCTCTGGTTACAATCAAATCAAGATGGCACCTGAAGATATGGAGAAGACTACATTTGTGACACAGTGGGGCACCTTTTGCTATAAGGTAATGCCATTTGGTTTGAAGAATGCAGGGGCAACATATCAGCGTGCCATGGTGGCTTTGTTTCATGATATGATTCATCATGAGATAGAGGTATATGTGGATGATATGATAGCCAGGTCTCGGAATGAAGAACAACATCTTGATCATCTGCACAAGTTGTTTGAGAGGTTGAAGAAATACAGGTTGAGATTAAATCCAAACAAGTGTACTTTTGGAGTTAGATCTGGAAAGCTCCTGGGTTTCATTGTCAGTGGAAAAGGTATTGAAGTGGATCCTGCAAAAGTGAAAGCTATACGAGAGATGCCAGCTCCCCGTACTGAGAAGGAGGTTAGAGGTTTCTTAGGACGATTGAACTACATTGCAAGATTTATTTCCCAATTAACTACCATCTGTGAGCCAATCTTCAAGTTGTTGAAGAAAGATCAGGTGATGGAATGGAATGATGAGTGCCAGACTGCCTTTGATGAAATCAAGAGATATTTGCTAGAACCTCCAATTTTAATGCCACCAGTTGATGGAAGACCCTTGATTATGTATTTAACAGTATTAGACAACTCAATGGGGGTGTGTATTGGGGCAACATGACGAGTCTGGTCGAAAAGAACAGGCAATATACTACCTTAGCAAAAAGTTTACCGACTGTGAAACAAGATACTCACTGCTCGAGAAAACTTGCTGCGCTTTGGCATGGGCTGCTCGCCGACTAAGACAGTATATGTTGACCCATACTACCTTGTTGATTTCGAAGATGGATCCAATCAAGTACATATTTGAGAAACCTGCTCTCTCCGGAAGAATTGCAAGATGGCAAATGATCTTGACGGAATATGATATACAGTATACTACTCAGAAGGCCATTAAGGGGAGTGTTGTTGCTGATCATTTGGCTCATCAAGCAGTAGATGATTACCAGTCAATGAATTTTGAGTTCCCTGATGAAGACATTATGTCTGTTACCAAAGAACCTGGACAGTATGACGGACCTGAACAAGGATCCCGATGGACTATGGTTTTTGATGGTGCCTCCAATGCACATGGTAATGGTGTTGGTGTTGTGATTAGTTCCCCTGAAGGTTGTCATACCCCGATTACTGCCAGACTTTGTTTCTATTGTACCAATAACATGGCTGAGTATGAGGCATGTATCATGGGTATGCAAGTTGCTATTGATATGAAGATTCAGTTCCTTGAGAATTATGAAGGATGCAGGCTTGGATGAAGATGAGTGGATTCAGACTCGACTTGACCAGATAAATTTGATTGATGAGAAAAGGTTAGCAGCAGTTTGTCATGGCCAGATGTACCAGAAACGGATGATCAAAGCTTTTAACAAGAAGGTTAAGCCAAAGGTATATCAGGCTGGTGACTTGGTAATCAAGCGTATCATATTACCACAGGGTGATCCTAGGGGCAAGTGGACTCCAACATATGAGGGACCATTTGTAGTCAAGACAGTGTTCTCAGGAGGTGCCATGATACTGACTACAATAGATGGTGAAGACTTCCCACAACCTGTAAACGCAGACATAGTTAAAAAATACTACGCATAAAAAATACTAATCATCAAAAGTGAGCTTAAGTACCTAAGAGCCCATGGATAACCATGGATGAAAAGGATGCTAATACCTTCCCTTTTCATAACCTACCCCCCGGACCCAAAATATTCTCTAAGGTCTTTCCTGTTCTTTTATAACCTTTCCTTATGGATAAAATAAAAGTCGGTGGCGACTCTTGCTATCCGCAACATTGTTTAAAGTCAGTTCACCGGGTTACACCATGCATGATAACATTAGGTAGCATTACTTTTCATCCCAATCATAGGTGCATTTTGTATGAGAACATTAGGTTGAGTCTTAGTCTCCCTTTAGAGGTATCTCTCTCTTCTCATCTTCAAACTCTTTCAAGTCTCTTAATAAAGGATAATGAATGTTGTACGCTATGAGCCTTAAGTATTTGAGAAATGGTGATTGGGAGGCCTCCTCTCAATTGTCTAGAGTATTTAGCGTATGTCCTTTGGACGATATGCGACTCATTCGCTCCTAAGTCATAGTCTTTAGTGCAACATGAATTACAAAAATTATCAATGCACTTCTTCTCTAAAAAATACAAAAACAAACTTCAAACTATTTTATCCTTCGGGATCTTAATTTGGAAAACCTTTTTCATATGGAGAGTTTTGTTAACTCTTGGTTCTACCGCAAATAGGTAACGCCTAAGTCTCCAATGGTCGAGCTGCATACACCTAACTGCTAGAACTATGTTTTAACCCTACTCGGGCCTAAAACATGTGAACCAACTTGTGGTCATTGTTAGCCTGAACTACGTTTACTCTGATTTCTCGTACCAGACGAGGATACGTAGGCACAAGACGGCGATGTCTTGGCGAGCAACTTTCCCCCCTTTCACCCGTAGTTTTCCGAATTACGTTGACTCTGACTTTCCCATTGCACAAGGGAATACATAGGCATAGAGCGGTGATGCTCTATCGAGTCTCTTTTCTTTCCTTATGTCCCAATGGTCTATATTATAGATAGTTCAACACCCTTTAGATAGATAACAAGCATGGATCTTGTCAAGTACGACGGGCGTGAGGGGTGCTAATACCTTTCTCTCGCGTAACCGACTCCCGAACCCGAGATTTGGTTGTGATGACCTATCTTCTCCCGTTTTTCGTTAGGTTTTCTCTGATTGTTTCCTTTCCCTCTTTTGGGATAAATAACGAACGGTGGCGACTCTTCTGTCCTTGCCGACCCCTCTTCGCAGCGATGCGACAATAATTGTAAGATTATGTGTCGTTGAATATATTTGCATATCATACTCGTTGGGTTGAGGTGATGACCTTCCATGCGATGTATGCGGTTTGAAGTTTGTCCAATTGTGATAATCATATTTGCATGTTTTTGTTGAGTTCATGCTCATGGTGTACAGACTTCGGTTCGAGGGTGAGCTCTGGTTCAAAAGTGAGGACCGAAAGCGAGTAGCTGATTTCAGTAATGGAATTAGTTAAACAGTATTGATTCAATAGTGGGGATTGTCACACCCTAATTTTTGACCTTAAGATTCCACCTCCTTGTGAATTTTGTTGCATGTCATCTAAGTCCAAGCAAGCATGGCTAACCTTTTTAACCAGTTTATTTGTGAAGTTAGGTTACTGCTAGAAATTCAGGAAGCCCCGAAGACTTTACGTACACCTCTTATCTCCTACGGTTTATGCTGAATCAAAGGTTTGGCATAGTCTAAAGGGCGTGTGGAGCTTCAGTAAAGCAAGATGTTTCTACAAAGCTACTCAGAGGAATGTGTTTGACTTAAGTAGTAAAAGTGTTGTTCAAGATCATCAGTTGATTCAGGTTTCTCGCTTATGATGTGAGTTTGCGGACTAATTCAAAATTGTGAATACAAAGCGAAAGCTCAAGGTTTCTACATCTATTCGAGGCATAATCTCAAACCCGTTCAAAGTTCAAACTCGGAGGCTCAAGTTACATAAGATTTTCAGGTGGTTTATTAAATTTGAAATCCAATCAAAGAATCTCCATGTTGAATTTATATGACTAAAGTCCAAGATCCATTATTCCTCATGAAGTTTGGATTTAAAGTCAAATTATGCTTCAATTTGAGATAGTTTCGAGCTCTTAGGCCTCCGTACACGGTTATAAGAAGTGATGCAAATCTTACCAAAATCGAGATTGCAAACATTGGATTGATGACGTTCTCATGATGAGGCGAAGATATGTTAAAGGATTTTCAAAGCCCATTTCTTTTACAAAAATACAAAAACGTTCCAAGATCCATGTACGTAAGTTCAAGTTCTAGCAAAACAGTATGTTTAAATATTTACAGGCACTAGCTGGAAACGTTGAAATCAATAATGGTGAATTAAAGGCACGGTCACATGATTAAAGCAAAAGAACAACATGTTGATGTACTAAAAAGAATGTATACGACAAGTTATTTGTACATATAATACACCAGAAACCCAATTTCTTTTTACAACATGACGCAACATTCTCCATAAACAGAAAAAAGGTGAACACAACACTCTTCGAGAAGGCCATTGAAACAGCTTCACTTTCACTCAATAGCAGAAAATTGGTTTCACTTCCATGAAGACTTCATTTTCAATCAAGTAGAAAACCGTGTTACATCTCTAACAGCAGCAGCACGCCAAATCCGTCCCTCTGATTAAAGCTATGCAAAATCATGAGAATCCATACATAATTCCAATGATATAACTCTTTTACAAGAAAGATCCTAAGTAGTTCAAACATGGAAAGCCCTGGGCCAATACTAAAAGTTCCGCCATTTGCTCCATGCTAAAAACGAAAACCATTTCAGATAAGGACAATGATGAGAGATACTAAACCAAATACCGTGTTTTGGTCGAATTAATGCATACCGGAACATCGAGGCAACCTGAATAAGATTGGAAGACAGAAATTTGTGAGATTATTTCCATTGGAAGTTTGCAAGACATCAATCAAGACAGTTAAGTTCATGATCACAATCTGTTTTGCTCAGAAATTCTTTAATTAACATGCTAAAACGCAAACTCGGAGGAAAGTTCACTTACGATTCAATCATACAGAGCAACAAGACCATGGACTCTACGCTGCATTCCTCTTTCTTTCAGCAGGAGTATGGTACCATTTACTATGTGTGAGATTATGCCCGCAGTTCTTCACAGTCAGGAGAATCCAAAAACCAAAGAAACTCCACCGTAAAGGATTTCCATGAAGCCAGCAATCTAAAGCTCTTGGAGCTTAAGTATGTTGTGCCCTGTACAGAGAAAAATTATGAGAAAGTCTAAACCTTTGCCATCCTCATGGATAAATATTCATGTTGCCTTTAAAATCCACTGATTGAACAAAGACCTCAACATAGAAATTGGGATGAGATTTTGAAAGTTGTTGTCAAATAGCCTACATAACTTGTTCCTAATTAAAGGATGCAAACCACCTTTGATAGAGGATCCAGTAAAGAGTTATCACTTCATTAGCCTACTATCAAGATTTGTAGCTTGACATCAATCTTACCCCACGATTCAAAACTTGCAATTCTGGCTTTCAATCAACGGTGAGAAGCTCCAGCACCAGCAATTCTTTCACGCAGAAGTTGGCTGAGAAAAAGAAGAGATATAATTAAGACAGAAACATATTAAATGTCAATGTTATTACATGTAATTGAACAATAAACAGGCTCAGACAAGTTCGTTTGAAATGAAAAAAATCATCAATGACCAACTTTTTTCCCAAAAGCAAGCTTCAACGAGAAAGGAAATCACATAACTACCTTGAAAAACCTTTCATGACCATTCAACTTCTTACCAAAACAAGACCCGACAACATTACTCCACTCATTCAATTCATAGTTTTTTCGAGTTACTATAAGAGGGAGGAAGAGATTCGAGAACAGGGGGAGCCATTCTCAGAAACCTACAAATCCATTCACAGACGGCAATTCATAAGCCCTGAGAAAATCCCAAATTGAAAAAACCTAAGAAATAATTTTGCAGAAAGAGGAAGAGAAGAACTCATCTTTTCAAAACCTCCATCGCGAGTCTACTGCCGTCAATTGCGAAATCAACAACTCCATCGCGAACACCACTGCAAATCACCGTGAGTCGTCCACTCTTCATCCACCGTCGACCGCAAACCCACCGGAAGAACCCATTCGCCCTTCACCTTCCATTTCGCTGCCGACCACCAAGAACCTACAAAAAGAACATCGCATGGTAAGTTAGATTTTATAAAACGTGTGATTTTTGGCTTAATCGTTTTTGTGTTGTTCGAATTTCAGGAAGAAGGACGAAAGGGAATCGCGGACGGAGACTTGAAGAAAGGGAGGAAGCACGATGATGGAAGAAATCGGAGAGAATGAGAGGAGCAATGACGTAGAGGAGAGATTGAAGAAGGAGATGCGATCGGCGGAAAGGGGATAATTGGAGCCTAGGGTTTTGATTTGTCTATTTTGTATTTCTTTTACTGTAATAATCATGTACAAGTGCACACACATACATACCACGCACCCTCATGCACACACCCACGGATCTCCAACGGATCCCATCACATGGCCAATATTGCGCTTGACCACCGTAAGCACACGCGAACCGCACACACGATCACTCTCGCCCCACTCAGCCTTTCATTATCTAGCAAACCCCCTCCTTAACCGTTAATCACCCTAATTAACCTTTTATCTTTCTAATTAACTACTATTAAACAATTTTTTATATATAATTAAAACTATTAATCCTTTTAATTAATTAACCTTTAATCAAACCTTCATCAACCTTTTTTTTATTAACTAAAGCCTTCCTTTTTTATTTTATTAGCCCCTTTTACTTAAAATCAACCTAGTAACCTTTTTTAAAATAAATAACGATAAGTCAATCTGTTTATCCTTTTCACAATTAAACTAATTTTTAAAGTAGTAATAATAAACAACTTTTTATTCAAATTAACCTTATCCTTTTATGATGATAACTAGAAACCTGTTCTATTTAATAAAACTCTTTTCTCAAAATTTATATTAATTAAAATCTTTTCTATTAAAAATCTAATTATTATCCAAAATTAAACCATTTATAATTCGATCTAAAATTATCCAACATAAACCGATTCTAGCCTAAAATTAATCAACATCGCTTAAAATCAATCGCGCACGCTTCCGTCTCTCAGCACCCATTCGTTTATTCACAATTCACACACTTTAGCGCTTTCATGCGTTTATGTATGCTTTTATTTATCTGCCTATACCTTCCTGCAATTTATTTTATCGCATTGCATCCCGTCCAAAGGAAGAACCTGCGCATAACTTAAACAATTGTGCGTATGCATCTCATTTGCATCATACTCCCCATTGATCCTTGATCCCATTCAAGTCGATCTCTTAAGGTAGATCCTACCCCATAAGGAGGACCTTTGTCTTTTATCTTTACAACTTAGAAAAACAAAACAATTCAACTCAATACAATTATTCGAACACATTGGAGAATAAGATGTTAATTATCTTAAGTGAGATAAAACTTCTACCCCATAACAATTCAATCAATATGTAGGAACTTTGCCTTAGGAGAGATAGAGTCGTACTTGTTGACAATCCGGGTACTTAAGCCCTTCTCTTAAGATGATGCAAAGACTACTTTCCTACAAAGTTGTGGTGGTTAAATCAAGTAATCTCCCTTAAAATGACAACTCATCTTTTCTCCTAAAATCAATCAATCAACTACCTTTATCTCGTAGGAACTTTGACCACAGTCAAAGAACTCCTCAAACCCTCTAGGGGAACTACAGATACTCTGATTTCACTCCCGTCAGGATATGTAGGCACAAGATGCGATATCTTGTCGAGTATACTTAGAAGTAAACCCTTAGGTCATTAACCTTAAGCAAATAACCCTTAGCAATAAACAACATAAAACAAGAGGTTCCTGTAGAGTACTACAGAAACTTAGGGTGCTAGCACCTTTCCTAAGTTTAACCAACCCCCGAACCTATAACTCTCTAGCTTTTGCATTTACATTGCATTATGGGTAATTCAATCTTTTTCCCTTCCTTTGGACAAATTAAAGTTCGGTTGAAAATTAATTAAGATTCAAGCTCATCAATAGCTTGGTATCCAAATTTCACCACGACAGGGATCAGGGACGATTATGGTGGGCTTTGATTCAGAAAAGGGGACCAGGAATAAGTATAGACAAAAATCAATAACATGTCTCTGATATCCAAATCGGTACCACATACATGTAGAGTTGAGTAGTGGATACATTTGCATACATACCTGCATGTGTGGTTGAGTAATCATCACGATTGTTTATTGTTGTGAATAAGCATGTGATTGATGATTGTGATGAATATGCTACCCTTGCTATGTCTTGCACCATTAATATATTTGAGCGTATCCTCACCCTTGTTTGTTTGTTGTGGTTTCTTTGCTCATCTGGAGTACATACAATCAAGTAGAAGAATAGCTGCTTGAGCTAGAGGATGGCATTAAGGTCATTTTAGTTATTTATTTTTCGGGTTTTTAGGCGAGTCATTATGATATGTAGCACAAGGGACATGGTGTTTTATATTTCACAATTACATGTCTTATTCTTTTTGGAGTAGTTGAACTACCTATTTATTCATTTGTTTTTGAGATGTTATATGCCAAACTCTATTGTTTCTACTGTTTAATTCACACGATTATATTTTCTTGGTTTTTAGATTTGGTGAAACATGTGTCACTCTAAGTATAGAGTTAAAATTTAATTATTCTACTAAATGTTGAGTCAAGGAATCAAGGAGTTACAATAGTCGAGTTTGACAATCCGTTGATTGTCTGAGTATCGTAGAAGATTCTCCAGTACAACTTTTATGTCTACAAGAAAGGTGGACTTTGTGACCCTAAATTCAAGTGAGTCATTCACGTCATTGGAGTAGACAAATGTGACATGCCAACATATGCTCATTATGGTGTGACGTGATTTCGTTAAAAAATGAGATGAGAGACCCATATTTATACAAATTTTAGATATAAATGAACCTTAGAAACTAATTTTTTTCTTAGGAGATATTCCAAAGGTGTTCTTCCGGATACACATGTGTTTCGTTTAGTGAAATTTGTGAAATTAGAGTGAATTTAAAAATGTAGTTTTTAATAAATCTGTGTTATCGATCCTTTTTGGTTTTTTTAAGCAATTGGAGTGTGTCCGGATATGTATTTCTGGGTCCACCCTACACTTTTCACAGATAACTTTTTTTGAAACAAAACCTATTATAATACAAAATATGTCTAATCACATAAATACATCATTGAATAAAAACCAAAATGAATTAAAATGTGTGTCATCGTCTAAATCTATATCTATGGATGGATTCGTCTTTGAGTTTTGTTTATTTGATTCTCTTTCAATTTTGATCAATTTGGTGAATTCTTTCATCCTATCCAAAAAATGACTCGGCCAAATTTTAGCTCATTTTGGTGTGATGTGATTTCGTTAAAAAAATGAGATGAGATACCCATATTTATACAAATTTTAGATCAATATAGATCACATGAGCTGAATCTTACCGTAGGAGGTATTCCAAAGATGTACTTCCGGATATACCCTATTTTTGTTCAGTGAAACTTTTGAAATTAGGGTGAATTCAAAAATGCCAGTGGGGCTAAAAGCATCATGTAAGGTAAGTTTGTACTTTCAATTACCACACATTCAATATAAATTAAATCAGTCAAGACCTTAATAAGGTTTCTAGTTCTTCTTTTATTCCCACACTTACAAGTATACACATTAATTAATTATCACTCAAGAATTTTAATAACTATCAAAATGAGCCCCATAAGTATTATGGAAAATACGGCACTCACATTCAACTCACTTATTTAACACTCTTTATTCAAATACATTCTCACTCCTCGTCTTATTTAACACACTATTATAAATCCACCAATAAGAATCTTTTGTTTGTTTGACTCATTGTTTTTCAATTGGTTCAACTCGATAGCTTATGATTAAATTAAATAAAATAAATATAAGAATTGGAT
The DNA here is from genome assembly GCA_963859935.3 of Lathyrus sativus. Taxonomy (NCBI): domain Eukaryota; kingdom Viridiplantae; phylum Streptophyta; class Magnoliopsida; order Fabales; family Fabaceae; genus Lathyrus; species Lathyrus sativus. The sequence goes on from OZ012737.1 coordinate 519,034,107, forward strand.
TTAAAAAGATCAATTTTAAAAAATGTGCTAAGGAAATTAATCCCCAATCAAAAATTAAATGGAAGAAAAATATTATTGAAATTAATACAGTTAATTTAATGTTGGTTTCACTAAAGTTAGAATTACGACAAAGAATAACAAATTAAAATTGTTAAGTTTATACGAGAAGTCAATTATGTTTTTAATGAGGTAATAAAAAAACCAAAATTTAAATAAATATATAAAATTACACTCATAATAGAAATATTTTAATGAAATTTGAAATGTAAAAGAGCAAATATTTCAAAATTGGTTTGACATCTAAGATTGATTTTCCATCTTTTCACATGTTGTCACATTGCATTATCTTCTATATGACATTGTAGCGTAACTGCAGTATTATTGTTATTTTAGGATTTGTAAATTTTATTTATTTATTTTCTTTTGATTGTTTCACTTTGGTCTGAGCTCAAATGAACACTTTTAAATTAATTAATTTCTTTTTTAAACTTTAAATGAAATCACTAATGCATACATTCGTTTTCATTATTTATTTTTACTTATATATAAAATAATGTTCTTCAAAATACTTACTTTAGAATATTATTATGATTTCAAAGAGTAATTAAAATAAAAAATTAAGTAAATAAAATAATATTTTTAATTAACCATAAAATTATGATAAACACGAAAAATAGAATCATGTTATAATAAATATTTACATAAGATGATTTATTCACAGAAGAAGCATTTATAAATTACATATTTAAATAAGTTAATAGTACAAATAATTATATATAATTATGAACACACTTATAACTAATCAAATACAAACAAAAGTATCACAATAAATAGCACCGCCAACAAACATAAAAAATCATCTAAAAGCAATGGTTACTAATTTATATATGAAAATCACAATATGAAAAACCTGAGGTGTTAGAACATGCACCATGCAAAACTTTCAATATTCAATCTTCAACTCTAGTACAATAACCTAGTGCCTCAGACCTGCCTATGTTAAGCAAATTTCACTTAAACTCGAGAACATATCTCACGCGGTGAAGAAGAAATTCAAAAGCAATAACATGAATTTTACAAGTCTTATTGTCACTAACTCAAATGACTCCACATGCTTTTAGTTTTATATAGTCTTAAAATATTAATCTTTCCTTAGGACGTGTTATAAGATCATCACGAGTCAATAACTCAATTCTTTTGAGTCTATAAAATTGTCACCACCAATGCCTCAACACTTTCACAATCATCCTTATCCGAGACAAATATAATATGAACATAATATCTCTTCCCCCCTCTTGGGATTGCCCTTCTTTAAGTGATCGATTTTTTTGAAAATTAAAACATTTTAATTTTGAATTAACAAAACTCTTGAATTTAGAATTCAATCTATTACCTCTCTATGTAAAGTCTTAAATTCGTTATATCCAACATAGTTTTTATATACTCATATGTGTCATCATATTTGACATCTCTCTTATACACTCGTTTATGTTATTGGCACAATTTGACGCTTTAAATTTTATCATTTAATTATACTATCGATCAACTTGCTTTTATAAAAAATTTCAATCTTGGTTGATTTTAGAAAAATCTACACTTTTTCCAAAGAGGTTTAGATACTTCAGATGTCCCTTGTCAGATAAATTATCCTAGTCTGAATACTAATGGACATGGACAAGATGAACATAAGAAGTTAATTTTTCCTTAATGGATTAAAGTTAAAAATCTATTAGATAAGACTCAATTTTATTGTAATTTTTTAGGATTTTTATTACTTTAAATTTTTTAAATAAATATATTATGATAGTCTTAGTTTGACAATATTCATTATAGTTTGACATATTTTTAATCCTTCGTGATACAATTTTAAAAATGATAAACTTTCAATTGTATTTTTTCCATATATTTAATTTTAAGTATTAACTTTAAAAATATATTGATAAAAATTATACCATCAGGAAAAAAAACTAGTGTTAATAGATGTCCATAAAAGATTATACCAACAAATATTGAATTGTGAATATAGTCAATAATATAGTTCCAACAATAAACGAGGATATATCACTAGAGTTTTGTCCAACTCCCAAAAAAATAACTTTAGGATATTATTATTGTAATTTTTTTTTGTTGATATTGAAACTTAAAATGAACAGAGAAATACAATAGAAATATGCTTCTTGATCTATACTCACGAGTTTTAGCCTTTTATATAAAATAATTTATAATCAGAATTATTTTACTAAGACTTACACAATGAAGGATTGAATAAATAATCTATTATATGGAAACTTTTCTAAAACAACATTCCAATGTTTTTCACCAGTAGTGTTATTTTTTATATATATACTATGCAAAATATTGAGGTGAAGTTTGGTGATGAAGATAAGTTTGTATTCTTGATGGTCTCATTTCCCGTATATTTAAAACCTTTCAAGGTTCTCTTTATTTTTGGTAAGGAATACTCTATTATGTTGGAGGAGGTCCAATCATCTATAAGAACCAAAAAGTTAACTAATATGAAAGTTTTGAAAAGTTGACGATAGTGGTGAAGTCTTAAATATTTCAAGAGGAGTGAGCAAGAGTAAAGAATCCTTAAGGTATAGGTCATATATTAAAGTGACCCACCGTGAGCGTCAAAGTTTTAAATTGTAGTTATTGGATGATCACCTGAGCAGTTGACGTAATCTTTACATCATTGGTCAGAATGTTTTAGTATGATGTGCCAATTTTCTCACATGCTTCTTTTCTTTCAAATTTTATTTATGAGTATTGATATATATCAAATTAAGAGTGCGTTTTAATGACGATGTGAAAAAATGGAGCACTGGTCAAAATTATTTATTAGTTGGTTTTTATGCATAAAGTAATTGATTATTCATATACATTTATCTTCAATTTATTACTTTAGAATGATATTTACGCGTGCTTCTTTTAAGCATAAATTATTTTTAAAAATTAGAGAGTTACATAAAATTAACAAATTACTTTACATTATGAAAATATATTTAAAAATTTAAGGGTATTTTTAAAAGACTCACGTGCTGTCGCTTGCGCGAAAATAAGGTGCCGGCATGACAGAAGAGTCGCCACCTTTCGTTATTTATCCCTCAGAGCGGGAAAGGAAACGATCGGAGAAACCTGACGAATAAGGGTAAGACAAGGTCATCGCAACCATTGTCTGGGTTCGGGAGTCGGTTACGCAAGGGGAAGGTATTAGCACCCCTCACGTCCGTCGTACTCGACGGGATCCTCGCTTGTGTGTTTACTTGGACGGGTTGGTTATAATCTATCTACCTATCAAGGCTGGCTGAAAAAGAAAAGAAAAATGACTCGGCAAAGCGTCGCGCTTTATGCCTACGTATTCTCATCAGAGAATGAGAAATCAGAGTCAACGTAGTTCGGCTAACCACGGGGGAAGATGGGGAAGGTTGCTCGCTAGGATATCGCATCCTATGCCTACGTACTTTCATCTGATATGAAAGATCAGAGCAAACGTAGTTCGGGAAACTACGGATTAAAATGGCTCAACTAGGAGGGAGACTATCAAGTCCTGTTTGTTATCATGCCATGGATTCATCCTATGGTTGAGGTTTGAACAGGGAACTCCTAGATGTTGTCATGCATAGGTTTCAACCTAAAAGTCTATCATCAAGTCTTCATCAGAAGAAATGAGAGTCCTAAGGGATCATGTCAATGATACACCAAAACAGACAAAAACATCAGCTTTAACAGTAAAGTGCATGCAATGCAAGTGAGGGAGGAAATGTGTGTGGGGCTTCAACCTCCACAAGCTCATCTCAACCTCAAGCCAGTCATGCAATAACAGTAATCATACTGAAAATAATCACCATGCTATCAAGCAATGAATAGGTAAAGGAAATGAAGTGCCATCAGGCAAACAACACACATGAGAAAGAATCAATCTACTCTCTAATCCTAACCCTATCACAGGATCTAAACAAATCTAAGCAAAGCTCTCAAGCCAAACCCTAACAAGAGAATTCAATCCCAGTCTTCAAGCTTCAGAACAAGCTTACCAAAGAAAGGGAGCTAAGCAAGCAAGCTCATAGTGTCTTCCTCAGGAAAGCACTAAGAGGTGAATACTCAGGAGTCATACCCTATGTGGCTCAACCACTGTGATCAGTTTACATCCCTCCTCAGGAGAGATTAAACTCACAAGCAGGCTCCAACATCACTGGATATTTAGGAAATCCTATCTGAACTAGTGGAACTAAGTGGATAGACCCATAGGACCTTCCTCAGGAAAGTACTAGGAGGCTTCCACTTAGGAGTTGTATCCCATGTGGCTCAACAACATGTGATCAGTTTACATTCCTCCTCAGGAGAAATTAAACTCACAAGTTGGCTCCGACATCATTGGATACTTAAGAAATCCTAGATCAACTAGTGGAACTAAATGAATAGACTCCTAGGACCTTCCTCAGGAAAGTACTAGGAGGCTTCCACTTAGGAGTTGTATCCCATGTGGCTCAACAACATGTGATCAGTTTACATTCCTCCTCAGGAGAAATTAAACTCACAAGTTGGCTCCAACATCATTGGATACTTAAGGAAGAGGTGAGAAGGAAGGATGAAAGTCATTCATAGTGCCTTCCTCAGGAAGGTACCATGAACTTCCTTCAAACTTCAGGCTCTCAAACCTCACAGACAAGAGCTGAGACAAGCTCTGGGTCTCTGCATCTTGATCTACAAGCTTCCCTTCATGATGCTCTCCATCAATATCCTCAAGGCAACACAAGCCCTTCAGCAAATTCCTCAGAAAGATCCCCACAGATGAACAGATAACCCACTGAACAAACCAAATCATCAGGCAATCTTCAGATAATACCTAAAAATATTAAACTAATGGGGAAAAATCTAACAAATATTCATAAGGGTCCTCAACACCTACTCATAACATCTACAAAGGTTTCTACCTAAAAATCAAGATAAAACTCAATCAAAGAAAATGATTCATCACCTAAACACAATCTAAACCCTAATTAGGACACCCTAAATCAACCCTGATTAAACTAATCAAAATTAATTCTAAAAAATCTAGAAAAAATCCTATGGGGAACTATGACTCATCATATAATTGCACCAAAAAGAATGGGTAAAAAAGATTAATGGAAAGTACTAAAACAATTCCTACAAAATCAAATATCAAAATGAAACAATTAAAAAGCTATTTAATTGGAAAATCTACTAAAAATATTAAACCTAAAAATAAAATCTCAATTTTATTTTTATAATTTTCTATTCATTTTAATCTACTCATAGAAAAAAGAAGAATCAAAAAATCATTTTTTATCTATTTTTAGTGAATTAATCAAAACAGACAAAATTAAAAGAAAATTAAAAAGAAATGAATTAATTAAAAGGAGGAGGGGGCGCAACTAGCACATCAGACTAGTTAATAATAACTGGGCCAACAAAAGGGGGGGGGCGAATAGAAGTCCAAGCCCAGACGCGGTCTTTTAATGAAACGACCGTGTTTCATCAGATTTGAAATTCCCTCTCTTTTCAGATGCAATCAACGCCGTTGGATACGAATAATTGGTCAAAATCAGAAACTGATCCAATGGATATCCTTTCGTCTTCTCCAAACATGAGTTAGGGTTTTCAGACCTTCCCTCCATGGCCGAACCTTCGAGCTCTCCTATCTCCCTCCACACGCCACGGTTGGACTCGATTCCAAAAGGAAAAATCATCTACTTCTCAAGCCCTACACAACCCTACGTGCAGTTTCTCATAATTCCTCGTGGATAATCCAAACAGAAGCCTTGAAGATCATGGTACAAACACGGTTCAAAAACTTAACCTGATATCAATCCTCACTAAACTTCATTATAATGATCCACAGATGTTCTTGATGCTATCCTGGTGATTCTAAACCAATTCATGCTGATTAAAACCTCCTAAACAGATAGTTCTTGAAACTTAAAGAATTATGCACCTGTTACAAACCATCATGGATCGTGCCCTAGCTTTCTAGAATTAATCCTCTACCCTAACACATCAATTATACACCTAGAATCTAAACCATCTATGCATAATTATGGTGAAAAAGAAAGGAGAAAGAACCTGTCAAGGAACTATGGTGTATGATGCTTGAGCACGATTCCAAGCTTGCAAATCCTTCAGGATGATCCTTTGATGATGGATAGCCTTCTGTTTGCACAATTCTTGAAGGAGAAGACTTGTAATGGAAGAATTCTTGAGTTGCTTCAAGTTGAAGAAATGGCTTCAATGGCTATCTCTCCTTCTTTCTCCTCTGACTTGATTCCAACTTTCACCAACCTCTAACACTCCCTGATGCATTCCTTATATAACAATTGATGGATGTTTCTAGAATCATCTAGAATGTGATGGAAGTTTCTTTAAAATCTCATGTTATGCCATATTGGTTATCTCATGATATATCACCTCTAACCAACTTACACACCTTTTAAAATCTCACCACATGATAATATGAAATGGTAAGGAAGCTCACATGCCTTGTAATTGCCTTATGTTAAGTTTTCCAACATTGCCTTCTTTCTTAAGTAACAAATTTCCAAAGGAACCTCATCTTTTAAGCCTCAAATGAAAATTCTACTTAAACCAATCTTCTCAAAATGTTTTTTCCAATCAAAATGATATATTGGATGACCTATTTTGGATTTGTGGATCTTCCAAAACACTTTTCCATTTCAACTTTTCAAAGTTATAAGTCATATTTAGTTCATTTTCAACCAATCATGGAATCTTGTGCTATGAGCTTTTTCAACAATTTGTGACCTTCTTTCTAGACTTAAAATCACATTTTGAGCAACTTTCATGTTTTAAGTTTTTCCATTTGAGGCTTGGAAATAGGAGTTTTAGGCATTGGCTAAAATGACCTATAACTGACAAATGACCAAAGTACCCTTGCCTTGTTCAAACCATAAGTTGAGTTCCACAAATCCAATCAAGGACTTCTACCACTCAAATTAAAGCTAAGAAGATACTCTTCAACATTCATGTTGACCAAGAAACCATAGGAATCAACCTACTAGGGCAAAAGTTGTCTGGAAGTTGGGTGACTTTCAAGGACCCAGATTCACACACTTCTGCTGACCTGTAATTTGTCAAAACCATAACTTGAGCTCTGTAACTCCTATCAAGGACTTCCACCACTCAAATTAAAGCTTAGAACAAGCTCTACAACATTCATGTTGTGGGGAAGATGAGATCTCAATCACATCTATAGCTAAAACTGCCTGGAAGATAGGGATCAAATTAGGGTTTTTCCACTGACAATCCTCAGAAACCCTAACTTGAAACTTCTCAAAACTCCTCAATCATGATGAGTTGGTCTAGGAATCATCTTTATATAATCTCTATGCATCATTCCAGGATCTCATGGCCCTTGGATTAAGTCTCAACCTTCTCCAAATCTTCAGCTGATCTAGGGTTGACCCAGTCAAAACCCTAGTTCCACCATTCATGGTTGAATCTTCTGAATTCTTGCATAATGACTTCTCTGGGCTTTATGAAGGCTATCAAGGCATCTCATAAGCTTTCTCAAGACATCAAGTTCATTCTCAAAGTCTCAGAATCATCTGAGGGGCACTCACAGCTCTCAAACTGTGAAGCACACAACCCTGGTTTCAAACCAATTCTCTGGAGATCTCTTGAACTTTTTGATGAAGAGATCAACTTTCAAACACTCAATGAACAAATAAATGTTGGTCAAATTTTGGGGTGCAACAGCTGCCCCTATTCAAACGGCTTGGACCTGACTGGGTGAGAAGCGAACGGCTCTCAACCAATCAAGGTACGAGACGGTTGAATATCGGTGAACCCGAAAATTTGCCAACTGCACGAGCACACGGTACTCCGCGGGGAACAAATCTTTGAATACTGCAATACTAGCTGCTCATCAACTAGCTGGAGAGATACTGATCTGACATCGCCGCCGAAAACAAACATCATTCTGCTGGGGATTTAAGGAATCTGACATTGCCGTCAAACAAACATCCAACCTCGCTGCTTGAAACAAACATAATCTGACCTGGGGTTCACCCCTGGTGAATGGAACAAAAAGGTACACTTACATACCTGAAGCTACTCCGCTGGGAAGGAGAGACTTAACCGAGCACACTCTGATCTGGGGTTCACCCTCAGAACCATGACGAACATCGGAATACTGCTGCACACTGCCTGTCGTAGAACTTCAACATTAGAACTATATGAAACTGTGGCCCCTGGCCACTTCCAGCTTCAGCTAGAAAAGATCTTCAAGCACTTATGAAGATAGATGAAACCCTGGCCCCTGGCCACTTCCAGCTTCAGCTAGAAAAGATCTTCAAGTACTTCTGAAGATAAGCATCCTTGGCCTCCACGGATGGCAACTCTGCAGGAGGTATCTTCGACTTCAGTCGGAAGAAAATGATCCTTGGCCTTCAAGGATACATGGATCTGCCTTCAGGCAACTCCGCCTCTGCTATAGAGTATCCGAGACTTCAGTCAGGGATATACTTCGGCCTTCAGCCCGAATAATGAATCCTAGGTCCTTCACGACCTTGGGGGATAACCTTGCCTTTAGGCACCTTCGCTTCAGCATAAGAAATCTGTGACTTTAGTCAGAGAAATGGTATCCTGAGCCATTCATGACTCCACGGGGATTCAAACACTTTGCCTATAGGCAAAACTCCGCTTCAGCTGGAGAAACATCTTCGACTTTAATCAGAAGACGTATCATTCACTTGATCGCAATCAATCATCACCTCAGGACAACTGACGTGGTCTTCAGACTCACACGAATCACTCTGTTGTATCTACAACCCTGGAACCTTGTCTTCAGCCACCCGTTGCTTCATCCACACGGAAATCTGGCTTCACAGGAACCTTCTGATATCGCCTTCTGGCGCTTATGAAATCCATCTTCAGATTAGACATCATTGCTGGAGGAACATCTTCGACTTCAATCAGAAGACGTATCATTCCCTTGATCGCACTCAATCATCACCTCAGGATAACTGACTTGGTCTTCAGACTCACACGGATCATTGTGTTGTATCTACAACCCTGGAACCTTATCTTCAGCCACCCGTTGCTTCATCCACACGGAAATCTGGCTTCACAGGAACCTTCTGATATCGCCTTCGGGCGCTTTACGACATCCATCTTCAGATTAGACATCGTTGTTGGAGCAGACATATCACGCTGCTACTCACTTGACATCCTGTCAAGTCGTTGCTAAATAAAAGCAAACATGCCGAGTCACCAGACATAATCACCAAGTTAACAACTCTGTTGAGGAGAGAGGAATGAGGGTTCACCCAAATAATCCTGACGACTCACTGGGGAAAAAGGAAGAAGGGTTCACCCAACGACCTTGTAGACTTTGCTGCAGAAAGACGAGAGAGTTCACTCAAACGACTTCAACAACTGCTGGGGAATAACGACAGAGCACACTCAGACGATTCCTACCAATTTTACTGAGGGAAAGCTACCTTTCAAGGGAGCTGCATTTTCTGCTGATCTCGACTGGACTTATACTTGAGGATGACGGACTCCTCCGGGGAGCACAGCACATCAGGCTGATCAACACACTATCCTCTGCTATACTCTGCATGGGGAAAGCGATAGATGCCCTGAACGACTTTTTGGGAAATGACCCTTCTGGGGAACATAGCTGTCAGGCTACAAGACACTCATGTCATTAAGTTCTCAAACTTGCGGGATAAACAAACTTCAGCTTGCTGGACAATCCTTCGGGATCTGTTTGGGGGAACCTTTCATCTGCCAATCATGATTGTGCTCGGCTGGGGACATCAATCTACCTGCCTGCTGCTGGGGAAGTGCCAACCACCTGCTGGGGAAAAGCCCTCCACTCTGTTGGGGGTTCCAGGAGTCATCTTGAACAAACAACTCCGTAGGGCGCTTCCAAGAATTATCCTGAACTGATAACCTTTCTGGAGACTTTATTCTGCTGGGTACTTCCAGGAATCTTCCTGGGCAACTCTTGCTGCGGACGCTACTGGGGAGTTCAAGAATCATCTTAGGCGAACAACTCGGGAAATTGTACTGAGGTCTTAAGAGTCATCTTAAGCAAACGGCCTTGCTGAGGAATTCAAGCATCATCTTGCACTGAAGACTTCGCTGGGGATCTCAAAAATCATCTTGAGCGAGCGAGCGACCGTGGGGATTACACCGGGGTCTTTAGAATCATCTAAGAAAACAACCTTGCTGGGGAGAACATCAAGAATCGTCCTGAGCAACCGGTCTTTCGGTAGTACATCTGTACAACAAGGATGATAATGACCTAAATCATGTTTATGATGCGTATGCTTCTGCACTATGCCCCACACGGTGGGAATGATATGTACTTATGCTAAATGCCATGCAATCATGCACAATGCTATTGCAACGTCAGATGCTATGCAGTCATGCACAATGCTATGCAATCATGCACAATGATGCGATCCCGTCAGCAAAATGAATGCCGAAGGGGGAAATCCTCCTGTCAAGGAGAAAGAACCACTCAGGTAGAGGAGTCGTCCTGCTGAGGAGATTGTGAACACGCCAATATCAATCAGGCTTTGTCTGGGGAATTGATCTTCCGCGAACCGCTGCAGGGGAACAACTTCAGCCGACTGCTGCAGGGGACGAAGCTCTACGAGAACTTGGATCTGCTGATATCAATCGCGAGATTGAATTGCGCGGCCTTCTCGGCTACTCTTCTGGGGATGACCACTCTGTGGGGAGCCAACTTCAGCTGCTCAACACTCCACTGGGGAAAAACCAATCATGATCTGATCAACTTCCAAGGATTCAGATCTCTTGGACATCTGCAAACTTGGCTGAGGAAGGAGAAATCGTTCTGCTTCGCTGGATAGAGTACGACTCTGGGGGAATACAACATCAGCTGCTCTACGCTCTGCTGAGGAAAATTGATCATGACCTGATCAACTTCCGAGGATTCTGCTTTTCTGCGGACTCGGCCGGGGATAGAAATCATTCTACTTCGCTGGAGAGGGCAACTCTGATGGGGAACTTCAATTCCGCTGGGGAGGAAAGGATCACCTGACTTCGGGGAGAGTACAACTCTGCCGGGGAATACAACATCAGCTGTCCCAACACTCTACTGGGGAAGAAGGAATCGTCCATCTTCAGGAGAGAGCCTGATTCTGGTGAGGAATCTCAATTCCACTGGAGACTTCAGTCTGGCACCATCAGTTACTGCATACTTCGGTATACGACTAGCTTCCTGCGAAACCTACACTTGTGACCCGGTGCGGGGGGGAATCCTGCTTCGGCGACTTTACTGGGAAAACACGAGCTTCGGTACCCGAACACTTCTATGAACTCTGCACTTGTGACCCGGTGCTGGGGGAGACATCATTCTTCGGTGCTTGATTCAGCCGATGAGGTGACATTCCTTCAGGATGCGTCTGTTTGGGGAAGAGAATCACCTCTACCTGGGGAAGACATATCAATGCTCACTATCTGGTTCTGATTCTACGGAGGAGAGACTACTGAACTCTGCCGGAGAGGGAGGACTCGCTCCGCTTCGGGGATATCAATCCTGGTCTGCTGAGGGTAATCTTGACCCTAATCTGATGAGGGGTAAACGCCATCTTAATCTGCTGCAGTCTCGCACTGTACAGGGGAACAACCTCAAACCGTACATCTCTGCGGAGAAACAATCCTGATTCAACAATGCCAACACAGGGAATACAGGCTACCAATCATGGAGTCAAGTAACAGGTTATGCTGTAGGATAGCAACCCAAAGACCGCAAGGCTTCTTCAGAAGGTTCAGGTTTCGGCAGGGTAATGACACGATTCCCCGATACTCAATTCTTGCTAGGGTGAACAAACTCATCTGAACAACTTGCCCCAGCGCAATTCAACTTGCCCCAATCCGACCTTTGGGAATAAATCATTCTGAGCCGAAAACAACTGGTAACAAGACAATCTTCAGAGGGCTTGCCCCAGCATCCGCATAACGGGAGGATTCATCCTCAACTGATCAACTTTCAGCATGGTTGGCTTCAATATCTCTGAAGTAGTTTGCCCCTGAACGAGCGATGAGCGACTCAACATGCTCTGATCGAACACTGGAGGGATCTGCCCTTAAATTGCAAGGATTCCGGATAACTGCCCCTGATTGGGTCTCAAGAAGATTCACTTCCGATCAACCGCTGCTCGCATAAACGGCCCCATAATCAACTGATGCTCCGGGACTTGCCCTCAGACAAACTGATTCCAAACTCACTGGAAGTCATTGCCCCAGATTCACAGGGTTCCAAAGCATACCATTCTGATCCAGACCTCTGGCGATTCAGTCCTGATTGACTATTCCTTGCTGAAGTTCCTTCGCATCAGCTACTAACCTGCAACTAAAATTGTTTATTCACGAATAGTAATTTTAATGCAGTGTTCATGCAAATTTCGAAAAAATGTTGTGCTGTCACTCATTTACGTGTCATGCTAGTGAGTGACGAATGAACCAAAGAGTTCAAACGTAGTGCTGATGCGATCAGTGAAAAATGCAATAAGGATATGATTAGCAAATCAAGAAGGAGTCAGGTCACTCAACCTTATCGTAATGCACTCTCGGAATAAACCCTGCCTCAATTAGGTCTTTTAAGGGTTGTATCGTGGTCGGGTTCACGGTTCGCGAAACAAAGGATATTTGGCTCAAATTATGATTTGTACCCACCCCTTCTACGTAATGTTCTCCGATCCTAAAGTTCAGTTAACTTAGCTCGAGCGCTCTCCTCTTCGAGAGGTATGTTGAACATTGGGAACAACTGGTTAAAGAATTCTCAAGGTGTTTTGGAGTGACAGTTACTCCTTTTCGTTTTCGGTGTCGGTGTCTACACGACTTTGTCCTTGTTCGAGGATTTTTCTTTTTCATAATCCTTTCTTTTTCATTCTTTTGTTTTGATTCCCTAACTTTTGCCTGGACTGACTCCTTTTGAGTTCTTTTCGATTTTTCTTTTGAAGTCCAGCGGGATGCCCTGATTTTTGCCTAAGTATTTGCTTTCTAGCTTTTTTCCTTTTTTACTTAGCGGGCTTTCTTATTTCTTTTTTTTTTTCTTTGGAACAAGTCGTGCGACACTGGTTGTCTTGATTGCTCCGAAAGGATTATAACTTGTCTCACTCCTGATTAGTGAGGTTTAACCATTGTGATTGATGAGGTACGACCTCTGGCGAGGAATATGATGTGATTGGTCCTCGAAGGACAACACTCCTCTATAAGACTTGAACGCTCGATCAAGCTGACTGACAACTACCCTGCCCCGGGTTAAGATGCGAGGGTTAAAAAGTCCGAAAGAAACTCCTACTTCTCGGCTCGAAGTGGTTAACAAGGGATTCTCTTCCTTATCTCTCCGGTGTTTAGGGGATTTTGAAACAATGCCTTGTACGTCATCGGCAAAGTTTTATCTGAAAGCAATACGATCATCGGTTATGCGTATTCAGTTTCATCATCCTCCCTCCGCTCATTGCTAATCATAGTAAGAAATCGGAGTAAATGAAATGCAAGCGTCAGTGCAATGCAGTAAATGAGTGACAACGACATAACTAATTCAGAAGAAATGCATAGTCACTTTATTATCATTACCATTCGAAACATACAATGTTTAACAGCAAGTAGTAACTAACAGAAAAGAAACTACAAGTGCAAATGGTAAAAAGCCCGAGGACTGCCAATGCTGAGGACGTCTGCCTGTCTGGATCACCAGCTTCTGGAAATAACCCTCTGAATCTGCAAGCTCAAACAGCTGAGAGGTCGCCACGCACAACCAAGACTCCCTCTGGAAAGGAAATACACCCTTGGTCGATCAATTGCTGCACCTTCGCCTGGAAAGCCTTGCAATCTTCAGTTGAATGCCCCAGAGATCCACCATGGTAGCCACACTGAGCATGGGGATCGTACCCTGGAGTGTAAGGCTCTAGCACGGGCTTGAGAGCTTTCGGTTCCACCAAGGAATTCTGAACCAATAGCGGAAGAATCTGGCTATACGGCACAGGCACTGGATGGGGAGAAGCATTCCTTTGTTCCACGTGGTTGCGAGGTCTTTTGTGATCCTGGGGCTGGTATTCTTTCCGCCCAAGAGCAATGGTCTCTCGTTTAGGCGCTTGCGTCCTTGAGCTCGATCCAGGTAGGAACTGCGAGCGAGGCGACTCAGTCACCAGAGGTCGCGGGACATATTCCAGCTCTTTCTCAGCTTCAGGCAAAGGAGTGGAATCATCCACCTCTCCTGCAGGGTAGGGGATAAACTTTCCCGATGCACTCATGCCGCCCGGCACAAGCCTAATTGTCCTCGAGTCGATCAGGTCCTGAATCTTGTTCCGGAGAGCCTTACATGTTTCAACATGGTGCCCCGGCGCTCCTGAGTGGAAATCACAACGCACGCTTAGATCAACGTCTGATGACCCCTCATCTGGTGGATTTAAGGTCCGAAGCTTGAGAACTCGGTTCTGAACCAACAGCGGCAGCAGCTGGGCATAACTCACAGGTATTGGGTCCACAGCTCTATCAAGTAGCTTCTTCTTTTGATTATAACCTTCAAGGTTATTCTGAGATGCTCGGCGCGGCTGACGACGAGACAGGCCTCGAGCTTCCTGCTGTGTAGAGGATCTATGAGGTCCACTTGGCTTCAGCACAGGTGGCACTGACGGCAATGGGGGAAGCACTTTGGTCTCCTCCTTGGGTGCTTGACCACTCTCCTTATTTAGCATACTTCTCACCACTCCCATGAGAAAGCTCAACTGATTCTGCAGCTGCTGATTCTCCTCTCTGAGTACTTGCTGGTCCAGACGCACTGCCTGTATGTCATTCATGACCTGCCCCAGCTGGCTTTGGATTTTCCCCAGTTCAGCTTGTACCTGCTCCATCAATCTGAGCTGCTTGATTCTGAGTCAAACCTGCAAACACAAGGGTTAGAAGACAAGCCCCGGCTTCTGCCATGCAAGATGAATTATGCTAATGCCATGGGTGTCTGTACGTTTAGGAGGTCACCCCTAATTCTGGTGTCAACGTGCCAACATAGTGTCAATGCAGTGATAAGACTGGATCCATTCATGGAAGAAAATATCTCATATTGCTCGGGACACCAGGATCAGGGTACGAAACACGCCGGCAGCACAGACACATGCTGATGGGATGCAAACATGAATATGCGAGCTAATGCAAAATGCAGTCATGCAATAATATATCCAGGTAGCTGCTGTGGTGTCAACAATCACTGATGCGAAGGAAACCCCGGTGTAAGACCACTGATCTGATCTGTTGCGAATAACCATCTGGTAGGATCGAGATCAAAATTCTGCTCTGACAAGAACGAAGGCCTGATAATAAAGACCCCGGATGCAAGATCAAGGAATATCTGTTGGAGAAGTCTTCAGACCCCAAATCACAAATCTGCCCTCTCAAGAACAAATACACAGCTGCTGATGAGATCTTCAAACCTCACTCAAAACCTGCCCTATCAAGAACAAAATAACAACTGCTGACGAGATCCTCAGACCTCACTCAAAAATCTGCTCCATCCAGAACAAACCTCTGATAATAATACACTGATCAAAGCCTGCTCTATCAAGAACAAACAAACACCTGATGATAAGATCCTCTGATCAAACCCTTGCTCTATCAAGAACATATCTGCAACTGAGAACCCAACATAACTGATTCACTGTCAAGAAAACCAGGTGGTCTGGAGGTCAAAGTTTCCTGCAATATCCCAACCCACTCACAGGTATGATGGACCTAACCCACGGACAAAGGTACGGCATCCTATGCGGTTGTCAGCGTCACAGACATTCATGAGTGACAATACGATTCCCAGAAGGAGTGGCATCGTCAAGTCATGAAGAGGCCTCTCTTAGCTGACTTCCAAATGATCGGTCCCCAGAGTCGACAATCCTCACGTCTGGACTCCCCTCAGATCCTCAGGACCGGAAAGGAGCACCTCTGCAAGAATCTCGTCTGAGCGCAGATTTTCGTAGGGAACTGTGTCTGCTCAGCAGACAGGTTCGTCTACTACTTCTCCGCAACTATATCTAGGTGTGTACTCAAGCCCAGGTCCGGCTTTTCACTCACAGTAACATCCCTCTCCCACAGCAGCACAGATAATCATATCAAACTGGAAATAAAATGCGGGAAATAAAATGCGGGAAGTAAAGTGCGGGAAGTAAAAATGCGATAAATAAACGCAGCCCAACAAGCAAACACACAAACGATAGGATTGACTCGCGTAGGGGATGGGAAACGGTCCCAGCATAAGGGATGGGAAAAGTCCCTAGATGCTCTCTTCCCCAGCAGAGTCGCCAGCTGTCGCTTGCGCGAAAATAAGGTGCCGGCATGACAGAAGAGTCGCCACCTTTCGTTATTTATCCCTCAGAGCGGGAAAGGAAACGATCGGAGAAACCTGACGAATAAGGGTAAGACAAGGTCATCGCAACCATTGTCTGGGTTCGGGAGTCGGTTACGCAAGGGGAAGGTATTAGCACCCCTCACGTCCGTCGTACTCGACGGGATCCTCGCTTGTGTGTTTACTTGGACGGGTTGGTTATAATCTATCTACCTATCAAGGCTGGCTGAAAAAGAAAAGAAAAATGACTCGGCAAAGCGTCGCGCTTTATGCCTACGTATTCTCATCAGAGAATGAGAAATCAGAGTCAACGTAGTTCGGCTAACCACGGGGGAAGATGGGGAAGGTTGCTCGCTAGGATATCGCATCCTATGCCTACGTACTTTCATCTGATATGAAAGATCAGAGCAAACGTAGTTCGGGAAACTACGGATTAAAATGGCTCAACTAGGAGGGAGACTATCAAGTCCTGTTTGTTATCATGCCATGGATTCATCCTATGGTTGAGGTTTGAACAGGGAACTCCTAGATGTTGTCATGCATAGGTTTCAACCTAAAAGTCTATCATCAAGTCTTCATCAGAAGAAATGAGAGTCCTAAGGGATCATGTCAATGATACACCAAAACAGACAAAAACATCAGCTTTAACAGTAAAGTGCATGCAATGCAAGTGAGGGAGGAAATGTGTGTGGGGCTTCAACCTCCACAAGCTCATCTCAACCTCAAGCCAGTCATGCAATAACAGTAATCATACTGAAAATAATCACCATGCTATCAAGCAATGAATAGGTAAAGGAAATGAAGTGCCATCAGGCAAACAACACACATGAGAAAGAATCAATCTACTCTCTAATCCTAACCCTATCACAGGATCTAAACAAATCTAAGCAAAGCTCTCAAGCCAAACCCTAACAAGAGAATTCAATCCCAGTCTTCAAGCTTCAGAACAAGCTTACCAAAGAAAGGGAGCTAAGCAAGCAAGCTCATAGTGTCTTCCTCAGGAAAGCACTAAGAGGTGAATACTCAGGAGTCATACCCTATGTGGCTCAACCACTGTGATCAGTTTACATCCCTCCTCAGGAGAGATTAAACTCACAAGCAGGCTCCAACATCACTGGATATTTAGGAAATCCTATCTGAACTAGTGGAACTAAGTGGATAGACCCATAGGACCTTCCTCAGGAAAGTACTAGGAGGCTTCCACTTAGGAGTTGTATCCCATGTGGCTCAACAACATGTGATCAGTTTACATTCCTCCTCAGGAGAAATTAAACTCACAAGTTGGCTCCGACATCATTGGATACTTAAGAAATCCTAGATCAACTAGTGGAACTAAATGAATAGACTCCTAGGACCTTCCTCAGGAAAGTACTAGGAGGCTTCCACTTAGGAGTTGTATCCCATGTGGCTCAACAACATGTGATCAGTTTACATTCCTCCTCAGGAGAAATTAAACTCACAAGTTGGCTCCAACATCATTGGATACTTAAGGAAGAGGTGAGAAGGAAGGATGAAAGTCATTCATAGTGCCTTCCTCAGGAAGGTACCATGAACTTCCTTCAAACTTCAGGCTCTCAAACCTCACAGACAAGAGCTGAGACAAGCTCTGGGTCTCTGCATCTTGATCTACAAGCTTCCCTTCATGATGCTCTCCATCAATATCCTCAAGGCAACACAAGCCCTTCAGCAAATTCCTCAGAAAGATCCCCACAGATGAACAGATAACCCACTGAACAAACCAAATCATCAGGCAATCTTCAGATAATACCTAAAAATATTAAACTAATGGGGAAAAATCTAACAAATATTCATAAGGGTCCTCAACACCTACTCATAACATCTACAAAGGTTTCTACCTAAAAATCAAGATAAAACTCAATCAAAGAAAATGATTCATCACCTAAACACAATCTAAACCCTAATTAGGACACCCTAAATCAACCCTGATTAAACTAATCAAAATTAATTCTAAAAAATCTAGAAAAAATCCTATGGGGAACTATGACTCATCATATAATTGCACCAAAAAGAATGGGTAAAAAAGATTAATGGAAAGTACTAAAACAATTCCTACAAAATCAAATATCAAAATGAAACAATTAAAAAGCTATTTAATTGGAAAATCTACTAAAAATATTAAACCTAAAAATAAAATCTCAATTTTATTTTTATAATTTTCTATTCATTTTAATCTACTCATAGAAAAAAGAAGAATCAAAAAATCATTTTTTATCTATTTTTAGTGAATTAATCAAAACAGACAAAATTAAAAGAAAATTAAAAAGAAATGAATTAATTAAAAGGAGGAGGGGGCGCAACTAGCACATCAGACTAGTTAATAATAACTGGGCCAACAAAAGGGGGGGGGGGGGCGAATAGAAGTCCAAGCCCAGACGCGGTCTTTTAATGAAACGACCGTGTTTCATCAGATTTGAAATTCCCTCTCTTTTCAGATGCAATCAACGCCGTTGGATACGAATAATTGGTCAAAATCAGAAACTGATCCAATGGATATCCTTTCGTCTTCTCCAAACATGAGTTAGGGTTTTCAGACCTTCCCTCCATGGCCGAACCTTCGAGCTCTCCTATCTCCCTCCACACGCCACGGTTGGACTCGATTCCAAAAGGAAAAATCATCTACTTCTCAAGCCCTACACAACCCTACGTGCAGTTTCTCATAATTCCTCGTGGATAATCCAAACAGAAGCCTTGAAGATCATGGTACAAACACGGTTCAAAAACTTAACCTGATATCAATCCTCACTAAACTTCATTATAATGATCCACAGATGTTCTTGATGCTATCCTGGTGATTCTAAACCAATTCATGCTGATTAAAACCTCCTAAACAGATAGTTCTTGAAACTTAAAGAATTATGCACCTGTTACAAACCATCATGGATCGTGCCCTAGCTTTCTAGAATTAATCCTCTACCCTAACACATCAATTATACACCTAGAATCTAAACCATCTATGCATAATTATGGTGAAAAAGAAAGGAGAAAGAACCTGTCAAGGAACTATGGTGTATGATGCTTGAGCACGATTCCAAGCTTGCAAATCCTTCAGGATGATCCTTTGATGATGGATAGCCTTCTGTTTGCACAATTCTTGAAGGAGAAGACTTGTAATGGAAGAATTCTTGAGTTGCTTCAAGTTGAAGAAATGGCTTCAATGGCTATCTCTCCTTCTTTCTCCTCTGACTTGATTCCAACTTTCACCAACCTCTAACACTCCCTGATGCATTCCTTATATAACAATTGATGGATGTTTCTAGAATCATCTAGAATGTGATGGAAGTTTCTTTAAAATCTCATGTTATGCCATATTGGTTATCTCATGATATATCACCTCTAACCAACTTACACACCTTTTAAAATCTCACCACATGATAATATGAAATGGTAAGGAAGCTCACATGCCTTGTAATTGCCTTATGTTAAGTTTTCCAACATTGCCTTCTTTCTTAAGTAACAAATTTCCAAAGGAACCTCATCTTTTAAGCCTCAAATGAAAATTCTACTTAAACCAATCTTCTCAAAATGTTTTTTCCAATCAAAATGATATATTGGATGACCTATTTTGGATTTGTGGATCTTCCAAAACACTTTTCCATTTCAACTTTTCAAAGTTATAAGTCATATTTAGTTCATTTTCAACCAATCATGGAATCTTGTGCTATGAGCTTTTTCAACAATTTGTGACCTTCTTTCTAGACTTAAAATCACATTTTGAGCAACTTTCATGTTTTAAGTTTTTCCATTTGAGGCTTGGAAATAGGAGTTTTAGGCATTGGCTAAAATGACCTATAACTGACAAATGACCAAAGTACCCTTGCCTTGTTCAAACCATAAGTTGAGTTCCACAAATCCAATCAAGGACTTCTACCACTCAAATTAAAGCTAAGAAGATACTCTTCAACATTCATGTTGACCAAGAAACCATAGGAATCAACCTACTAGGGCAAAAGTTGTCTGGAAGTTGGGTGACTTTCAAGGACCCAGATTCACACACTTCTGCTGACCTGTAATTTGTCAAAACCATAACTTGAGCTCTGTAACTCCTATCAAGGACTTCCACCACTCAAATTAAAGCTTAGAACAAGCTCTACAACATTCATGTTGTGGGGAAGATGAGATCTCAATCACATCTATAGCTAAAACTGCCTGGAAGATAGGGATCAAATTAGGGTTTTTCCACTGACAATCCTCAGAAACCCTAACTTGAAACTTCTCAAAACTCCTCAATCATGATGAGTTGGTCTAGGAATCATCTTTATATAATCTCTATGCATCATTCCAGGATCTCATGGCCCTTGGATTAAGTCTCAACCTTCTCCAAATCTTCAGCTGATCTAGGGTTGACCCAGTCAAAACCCTAGTTCCACCATTCATGGTTGAATCTTCTGAATTCTTGCATAATGACTTCTCTGGGCTTTATGAAGGCTATCAAGGCATCTCATAAGCTTTCTCAAGACATCAAGTTCATTCTCAAAGTCTCAGAATCATCTGAGGGGCACTCACAGCTCTCAAACTGTGAAGCACACAACCCTGGTTTCAAACCAATTCTCTGGAGATCTCTTGAACTTTTTGATGAAGAGATCAACTTTCAAACACTCAATGAACAAATAAATGTTGGTCAAATTTTGGGGTGCAACACGTGCCAAACATTTTTAATCTGATAATCACATGAGCATGTGATTTATAATTGAATTTATTGGACGATTGACTAGAGCAGGTGTTGTGATCTTTACATCACTGGTCGGGATGTGTTTGTATAATATGGCAATTTTCTCACATGCTTCTTTTCTTCCTAATTTTATTTATGGGGGATTGTATTTTTAAGAAACTATAGATATCAAATTAAGAGTGTGTTTCAAAGACAATGTGAAAAAAAAAGGAGCACCACATAAATTTGTTTATTAATTGATTTTTATGCATAAAATAATCGATTATTCATATATTTATGTTATAACTATAGAATGAGATTTATGCGCACTTCTTCTAACTATAAATTATATTTAAATATAAGAGAGTTTCATAAAATTAACAAATTACTTAACATAATGAAAATATATTTAAAATTTTCAGGTTGTTTTTAAAACACTCATATGCCATTTTGATGATCAAATTAATCATGATAAAATAGATATAATTAAATATATGATCTGATCTGACCTGATCAGAAGAGGATCACTGGCTGGCCACGTGCTGTTGGACTACTCCCTATTCACAGGTGATGAGGAGGAGGGGGTGTACCTGCAAGACACTCCGATGTCAAAGTAAGAATATGGGCAGAGTGATCACAAGTACAGAAAAAGGGGTAAGAAGTGAATTACCTGACCCTCTTGTGAAAGAGCGTATTTATAGAGAGATCCCAGCGTTGGGCCAACGGTCACTTGTGTTGGGCTGGATTGCCAGGCCCAACCCAGGTGACTGTTAGGGCTTATGTGGCGTAGTGAAGACCAGAACGTGGTCTTCACCCTAGTTCAACTGTCCCGTGATCTCCGGAAAGTGGGTTTGACCTGCTCTTTCGGAGGTGGTCAGTTGGTTAGTGATGTGTCCCCGCGGAGGGGAGCACGTGGAGAACGTGTGAAGGACACGTCGTCCTGCCCGACAGGGGAGTAGGTTCCGCCCGCGGAGGGGAAAGATTCTGCCCGGTGGGGCAGTGTCTGGTCAACGGGGGAGTCTCCTGTCCAACGTAATGGGGCGGGTCCTGCCGTGAGGGATATTCCCTGCTTGGTGGGGCATGCGTCCAACGCTGTGACCCAGGTTGGACTGGGCTTGACGGGGTACTATTGGGCTGGGCCCGCGTTGCCCGGTCGGGGCTCAGGCCAGAACAGGAGCCCCCCAAGTCGAAGCTTCGAGGAGAGAAGCGAGGACTTTAGGACGCCGTCCCGGGGAAGGGAATTGGCCAGAGGAAAAACCCTCTAGCTCGTGCTCTTTCCCACGTCGTCGGTTGCCCGGGCTTGAGAACGTGTGTTGGCGAGGGAATATGGGGGGACGCGACTGTTCAGCTTTCGCCACGTGTCACGTGCTGGGTGGCTGCTAGGGTGGCTACCCTAGGGTACTCGAGTTCCTAGCGACGCTTCGAGTACCGTGTTGGGGTATAAGTAGATGAGCCTCCGCTCATTCTTCACTTTTCGCCCTCTTGCTCTCAAGTTTTCTGTCTTGCTGTCCCGCCGCCGTCTGATTTCTCCGTCGCCACGAACTCCACCACAGCTCGTATTGCAGTAAGTTTTCTTTCTTCTTTCTTTCGCCTTCTTGCTTGTTTTATGACTGTGGTCGGGGCAGTTTGAATGCCCCGAGGAGAGGTGAAGATCTCCGCCGTTGTAGGGGGTTTTCTAGGGTTTTTATCATGAGCGTCCCGAGGAGAGATGCTAGTTCCGATGAATGTCCCGGGGAAGGACGCTTGCTCCGATGAATGCCCCGGGGAGAGATTCTTACTCCAATGAATATCCCGGGGAGAGATTCCTACTCCGATGGGGCGTCCCCGGGGAGAGTTTGTAGGTTGGGCCACACTGGTTCCCCGGGGAGGTGGTAGGTTTCGGGTAGATCCACCAGGGATGATGCTCGGTGTGTCCTCGTCGCCCTTTCACTTGACTTGCGGTGGAAGGGTGAATTTGATCTTTGTCATCGAATTCACCGTTACCTTCTGCTTTTCAGGTTTTAATGACTACGTTTGTCCTGGGCACAATGGTCGAGGATAGTGAACCGGACGTCCCACATTTTGACGAGCGTACCATTCCGCTCGAGGACTAGGTGGCCGAGGAGCCTCTGTCTACACTCTCCTGCTTTGCTTCTGACCCGAGCGGGGCCTATGCCATCGTGGAGGACCGGCGAGAAGGGGATCCCCAAAACTAGCAAGTCTATCGTCCCCGGCCGGGCCATCGAATCTGCTCGAAATATGGGCGGATGCGCTTCCCGATGTATGAGTTCTACTTCAAAGAGGCCAGGCTCAGGTTTCCATTCTCGGACTTCCACCTGGGCCTTTTCGACTGGCTGAGGTTGGCCTCGTCGCAGTTGCATCCAAACGCCCTGGCTTTTATTCGGGCCTTCAAGGTTGTATGCCATTATCTCCAGGTCGGCGTTACGCTGCCGTTGTTCTTTCGTATCTTCCATCTGCAACGGCAGTCGGTGAATGGTCGACATGGCTAGGTGTCGTTCAAGCAACCGGACAGGCTTTTCAGAACGTATATGGATTCTGTCCGAGATTTCAAAGGTCGTTTCTTCGTGGTCAGCCCGATCACGCATGAAGGGGTTCGTTCTTTATATTCAGAGGGGGAGAGGATCGTGGATAGTCGTCGCGAGGCCGTCATGCTGCCATGGGTGCACGTGGAATGGTCTCTGGAGCACTTTTCTCGGGGAACCAGTCGGTACATCGTGCGCACGGGGTCGCTCGACGAAGAGGATATGGCCAGCTATCTGAAGATAGTTTCGTTTGTGTGCAACTTGCAGCCGTCGAAGCTGGTGACCCTTGACGGCCGGTACATCCTCGACAGCCATGGGAATGTTCGGGAGACGCCAAAGTTGATTAATACAAAGGCCCTACTCGAGTGTCCCTCGGAGGCGGACGCCCTGCGCTATCTAGGTGGTGGACGCCTCGCCTTCTCACGATCTGATACTCTTTATCTTTTATTAACCAGTTTTCTTTGTTTTGCAGGGAACATGTCTTCCGTCGAGGAGCGGTGAAAAAGTTGCGCGCCTCAAGGGCAACTGTTCCTCCGAAGACGCGGGTCGCCCAGTTGGTCGGGCAGTCTTCCACAGAACAGGACGGGTGAGGTTCGTCGTCTTTTCCGCCTAGCAGCCAGTCGCCTACTTCGCAAGGGGCCCCGAAGAGGCCGAGAGTTCAGGAGGAAGTAGCCGTGGTCGACTTATCGGCGGATTCTTCCAAGGAGGGTTACGCCATCGCTCCCTGTCACCAGCACCCCGACTATTTTCATGGGGCCAGGTCACCCAGTATTCCTGCCGGGGAGGCGAAGTCGATCTTGAGTGCTGACCGGGCTACGCAGAGGCAGGTTTTGACCGAGGACTTGGTCGCGCTGATGCGGACTTTTACTACAGCGATGGTCCTGAGCGAAGAAAGCTGCTCGGACGTCGAGCTATCCAAGCTGCAGGGGGACCTCGCTTTCACGCAGTCCCGTTTGAATAAGGCAGTCGAGGACCTGGAGGTGAACCGGGGGAAGGTGACTCAGTTGACCGAGGAGCTAGAGAAAAATCGTGGGGAGGTAGCTCTTGAGCGCAAGAGGGGCGACATCGCCGAGGAGAAGCTAAAGGCAGCTGAAGAGGAACTGCGGGCGTCAAAGGCTCGTGTGGGGGAGCTTGAGGGTGACCTCTTTCCAGCCGACGATGAGACTGATAATGATAGGATGCTGGTTACCCGGGCTGACTTGCTCGCCAGGATACGGGTGTTGGAAGGTGATTGTTTGGATGCTTTCACCGCGGGCTTCAATGGTGCGGTCGCGCAGCTTAGAGTGGTAAACTCCGGCGTCGCCTTCGTCGAGGATGGAATCGGGCCCTTCCACGAGATAATCGATGGTCGGGTGGTCAACCCGAGCGCCGAGGGTACTGGCCCCGTTGTCCCTTTCGTCGAGCCTGAAGCTGAGGAAGAGGAGGGAGCATAGATTAGCCTCGGGTCTGCGTGCCCGCGTATTCCGGCCTGCGTTCCATACTTTGTATTTTGTTGTGTTTTTTTGTCGGGCCTGCGCACCCTTATTGTTGATGTAACATTGACTACTGGGCTGGTGCTTGCTTTTGAGTAATATATTTTTAAGAATTGTCTAAGTGTGCGCCTCGTTTTCGCATGTTGTTATGCTCGTTTTATTTCTGCACTTTTATGTGCTCGAAATGTATGTTCGTATGTTTGAACTGTATGTTTGTGTTTTTTGGCCTGTTCGGGGTGGTAGCTCGACGATAATTGTTTCCGGCGGTGAGGGGAACTAGCCGGTTGGCCGGCTTTGTTGCCTGACCGGTTCGGGGGTAGTTCTCCCTGCGGCGTGGACGTCCCATCGCGAGTTAGGTGTCCTGCCGGTGCTAGTACAGCGGCAAGGAATCTCGATTGAGGTGTTCCCCTCCGAGCCGAGCCTTCTACCCGCGCACACAAAGGCAGGGCTTGCTTTTTCGTTGGTCTCTAAAAGACGTGAGGAGGTGCGGTGGTACCATGTCGCCCCCTAGTGGCCGCGACGTTGTGGCGTCGTGGGCAGTTGTTCGACTGTAGTACCGCTTCAGCTTCTCGGTGTTCCATGGTCGAGCTAGTTGTTCCCCGTGTAGGTTTTCGAGGTAGTAGGCCCCGTGCTCCGTCTTGTCGCGGACGCGGTAGGGACCTTCCCAGTTCGCAGCTAGTTTACCCTCGTGGAAGTCTTTCTGGATTCTTCGCAAGACTAAATCGCCGATCTGAAATTCGCGTCTTAGGACCCTACTGTCGTGGCGGAGTGCTACCTGCTATTTCAGTCGGGCTTCTTGAAGAGATGCCCCCGACCGAATTTCCTCGACTAAGTCGAGTTCCTCTTGGAGGGCGTCGTCATTGTCGTCGGCCTCGAGGGGAGCCTCAACTCGTATAGATGGCTCTCGTATCTCGACCGGGATCACTGCTTCGGTTCCATACGTGAGGCGGAATGGTGTTTCCCCCGTGGTTGAGTGGGGCATAGTTCGGTATGCCCAGAGGACGCTGTGGAGTTCCTCGACCCATGCCCTTTTTGTGTCTCCGAGTCTTCGTTTTAGCCCTCTAAGTATTACCTTGTTCATGGATTCGGTCTGGCCGTTTGTCTGGGGATGTTCGACCGAGGTGAAATGGTGTTTGGTCCCGAGCTTGGTGACGAAGTCCCGGAAGTTTTTGTCTGTGAACTGCGTGCCGTTGTCGGTGACGATGGCGAGCGGGACCCCGAATCTTGCAAGGATATTTCATTTGTAGAATCGGAGTATGTTGTGGGCCGTGATTTTGGCTAGGGCTTCAGCCTCAATCCATTTGGTGAAGTAATTGACGCCCATGATGAGATACTTGTTCTGATAGGACCCTAGGGTGAAGGGGCCGAGGATATCCATCCCCACCAGGCGAACGGCCACGGGGAGGAGAGGGATTTGAGTTCGGTCGGTGGAGCGAGGTGCATGTCTCCATGCCTTTGGCATCTGTCGCATCTCTTTACGTGCTCCTGATCGGTGGATTTCACTTGTGTTTTCAAACTCTGTTTGTTGTTGATTTTGCACTGTTTTTATCTGTTTTCGAAGCTTTGGTTTTTGTTATCTTAGTTACTTGTAGTCGTTTTTATGTAAGTCTTGTTTTGAAGTTTTTATTACTTTTGCCGCTGGTGCGTTTGATTCGGTTTCTTTTAGTGTGTTTTTGGCAGGAATTGATAGCCCGACAGTCGCACCGTTTCGGAGGCAAAGAAAAGTCGAAAAATGGAATTCAGAGGCACAACACGGGTACCCGTGTTGCTCAACACGACCCGTGTCATGGAGGACACGGTTGGAAGACACGGTCAATATGAGCAGAGGAAAATGGAGAACAGAAGAGCAACACGGGTGCCCGTGTCACACAACACGGCCCGTGTTGCAGCCCCTGTAGATGAAAAGCGCTCTGTTTGATTCAGCAGCCTGACACGGCCACCCGTGTTGCACAACACAGCCCGTGTCAGGGCCACTGATAGTGAATTTGTTGTTTTTCTGATTTTTATGCTGTCAGACCTATTTCGAGGGGCATTTGAGACATTTTACGATGTAATTTGAATTTAGATATAAGAGCCACTTTTTAGCAAAGAAGAGGACATTTTTGGATTGGGAATAGGATTGACAACTGAGGAGAGAGATTTCTGGAGAACGAAGGATCGATCAAGAGCGGAAGCAATTGATGATCCAAGTGACCCAACTTCAATTGTAATGATCTTCTCCTTTTCATTTCTAATTGCATTTGTTTTTATTAAGAACATGAGCAGCTAAACCCCCATCGGTTAGGGGGTGGTACTGCAGTGCGATGTATTGACATTTGTTTGGATTATTCTATGAGAATTATGTTATTCACCTTATATATTTTATTTTTCCACAATCTTAATGCGTATTCATATTGGAAAGTAGAATTCGATTCATGATTAGGTTTTGGTCTGGAAAGTCAACCTAACGCTTTTGCAAAATAATATTACGGTAGATATTGCTTAGGAATGGGGATATCCCGTATCACGTATTTTATTGTCAGAACTATTGCTTGATTCTTTTCATGGACACTGAGGAATTAGTGTACATGAAACTCATCAAAGGGTTTTTATTAAGGAATTAAGGAAAACTAAATTTGAGAACTGATGAATTAAGGTTAATAAACATGATCTCATAATAATCCTACATGGTCTTTACTTGCGTTGTGTCCACTCCCCTAACATTGTTCTTAGATTAATCTCAAAGTCACTTTTACTCGCTTTGATACTTTGCTGCCAAACAACCTACTAGACTTTTTGTTCCTTTGAATACTAAAAATCCCGTTAATTTCTACGCAGTCCTCGAGATCGATACTTGGGACTTTTTCCCTTATTACTACAATCGGTAAAAATAGTACACTTGCTATTTTCCCGATCAAGTTTTTGGCACCGTTGCTGGGGACTGCCAAATTAACATTATTTTTAGAATCCAAAAGAAATTTTGTTGCTCTGCGACTAAAATTTTTAATATTTGCTGCATTCTCTCTGTGCTTGGATTATCTAACGTTTGTCTAATTGTGTATGCGAGGTCAGGCCTCAGCTAAATATTCTTTTGATACAGAACCAGAACGAGCATTACACGAAAGACGGAGAAAAGCTAAAGTTAAAAGACTGGAAGAAATAGAGGAAATTATATCTGTGCAGAGCGACTCCGAAGAGAGAGAGACAACACCTGAAACTGTTCAAATGGCTGGGAATCCACCTCAGCCTGAAAGACTTCTAGGAGACTATGGAGGGGCCAATGCTCAACCAAATCGGATGACCATTGTGAATCAACCGGTTAATGTTGCACCTTTTCAGCTACACCCTTCCACCATCCGTCAGTTGGAGAGCAAGCCGTTCGCTGGAAGAATCAACAAAGATGCAAATAAGCATCTTCAGAGATTCCTTACGACTACCACCTCTTTGAAGATAGAAGGACATTCCGAAGAGGCCAAGAGATTGGTTATGTTCCCGTTCACACTCACTGATGATGCGGAAGAATGGTTTTACTCGCTTCCAGTTGGGAGTATCACAACATGGCAAGAGATGGAAACTGCGTTCCTGAATGAGTATTTCCCTGCTTCAGTGTTTATCCGAAAAAGATATGACATTGTCAACTTCAAGCAAAAAGAAGGAGAATCTTTAGGGGATGCATATAAGCGGTTTAAGAGGTGTCTGACAGCATGTCCGACTCATAACATGGATACCATTGAGAAGATGCAAAACTTTGTGAATGGATTACGACTCAAAACAAAACAGCTCATAGACACTGCTGCCGGTGGCTCAACCAACTTCTCAACAGCCACGGGTATCAAAAGGATCATAGAAGAAATTGCCGTTAACGAGCACCTTGAGTTGTATGATCACACTGTAAACCAACCGGAAGGTAAGATTGATTTGAAGCTGGCAGACCAGGTTGTTAAAATGGAGGATCAGATTACCGCTGAGGTAGAGAGAAGGTTAAAGAAAATGAATATTGAAACTCAGACAGTGGCACAAGTTGAACCAGTTCAAGCAGCACCTTGTGAAATATACCGTGGACCACACTTTACCGTGCATTATGTAGCAACTCAAGAGCAGGTGGAACAGATTAATATTTTGAGGCAGAACAATCCCTATGCCAACACATATAATCCTGGTTGGAAAAATCACCCCAATTTTTCATGGAAAGATCAGCAAGGAAATGTACAAAAACCGGTTCAAGGCCAACAACCGTATCAACCTCAGCAACAACAATACCAGCAGCCACCGTACCAACCTCAATATCAACAACAAGCTCCTAGAAAAGTTGATTGGGAAGTAGCCATTGAAAAAATGGCCGCCCAAAGTTCTCAATTTCAAGAAGAGACAAGGAGCAACTTCAGGAATGTCGGTGCATCCATTAAAAATCTTGAAGTACAAATGAGTCAAATTGCTCAACAGTTAGCGAGTTCGCAAGCGCCGGGTACACTCCCAAGTGCTACAGTACCAAATCCGAAGGATCACCACCAAGTTAACGCGATAGTAACAAGAAGTGGAAAATCCAAGGAAGTGGAAGAAGAGGAAACAGAACTAAATGATCATATGATTGAAGTTGAGCTGGAAATAAAAGAAAATGAAGTGGTTGAGGAAGAAGTGGTGACACCGGTACCGGTAACTAAAGAAAAAGTTGTAGAACCGAAACCGGTGATCAAGCTGCCATACCCCTCAAGAAATAAAAAGAAAGGACAGCAAGAGAGGAATTTCGAGAAATTCCTTGAACTGTTTAAAAAGTTAGAGCTGAACATTCCGTTGTTGGAGGCACTAGAACAAATGCTCACCTATGCCAAATTCATGAAGGACATCATTGCTAAGAAACGGACTAGTGAGTCCGAACCTGTTATTCTAACTGAAACTTGTAGTGCTATTTTGCAGGGTCTGAAGATTCCGGTGAAGAAGAAAGACAGTGGAGTTGTTACTATTCCATGCACTATTGGTGATAGGTCATTCAACAGAGCTTTAATCGATTTGGGAGAAAGTATTAGCCTCATGCCCTTGTCCATCTACAAAAAGTTAGGTATTGGTGCGATTCAAGACACTCGGATGACTCTCCAATTTGCTGATCATTCGGTTAAGCGGTCGTATGGAGTGGTTCAAGATGTTTTGGTTAAGGTAGATAAATTTGTGTTTCCGGTTGATTTTGTGATACTAGAGATGCCGGAAGATGAAGAAATTCCGTTAATTTTGGGCCGACCATTCTTGGAAACCGGGAGAGTCATGATAGATATGGAAGGCGGCACCCTGACCTTGAAGGTATATGACGAGGAGTTAAAAATTGATGTTAGGAATACCATGAAGCATAAACAGGATTTTGGCACAAGTAGCAACATACAAGTGCTATAACAAGTTGTAGAGAGTGAACATTTGGAGAGTGTGACCCAATTTCCCCTTGAGAGAGTGTTAAGCATGTCAATTTTTAAGGAAGATAAAGAGGTGGATGAGAATGACATTGAAGTAGTTGAAATGTTGGAAACTCGAGCATTTCAAAGAGGATCCTGACCACACCGATGGGAAGACCTAAGGCAACCTATAGCGTTGGAAGGTAATGAAGAAAAGCCTAAAGGTTCGGAATTGAAACAACTTCCAGAGAATCTCAAATATGTTTTTCTCGACACAGAAGAAAAATGCCCCGCCATTATTAGTTCTAGTTTGAAAAGTATCCAAGAGGAAAAGCTGCTTGGGGTTCTAAAAAAATTTAAGAGTGCTATCGGATGGAAAATCGAAGACCTCAATGGTATAAGTCCCACAGTTTGCATGCACAAAATTCTTATGGAGGAAGACCACAAACCGGTTGTGCAGCCCCAAAGAAGACTGAACCCCGTTATGAAAGAGGTAGAAAGAAAGGAAGTTGCGAAATTGTTGGACGCTGGACTTATCTATCCTATATCAGACAGTTCATGGGTGAGCCCTGTTCACGTGGTGCCCAAGAAAGGAGGTACAACTGTGGTGACTAATGAAAAGAATGAGTTGATTCCTACACGTACAGTCACTGGTTGAAGGGTGTGTATTGATTATAGGAGACTTAATTTGGCCACAAGAAAAGATCACTTTCCGTTGTCGTTCATTGATCAGATGCTAGAAAGATTGGCTGGGCACGACTACTATTGTTTTCTGGATGGATACTCCGGGTATAACCAAATCGCGGTTGCGCCGGAGGATCAAGAGAAGACGACTTTCACATGCCCGTACGGAGTTTTTTCCTATAGGAGGATGCCATTCGGGTTATGTAATGCCCCAACGACATTTCAAAGATGCATGACTTCTATTTTTGCTGATAAGATCGAGAAGCAGATGGAAGTCTTCATGGATGACTTTTCTGTTTTTGGGTCATCATTTGATAATTGTTTAACTAACCTTTCACTTGTTTTGCAGAGATGTCAGGAAAGTAACTTGATCCTAAATTGGGAAAAATGTCATTTTATGGTAAGAGAGGTGTCGCTACGCGAAAAATGACACAGAGTCGCCACCGGATTTTATTTATCCCAAAGAGGGATAGGGAAATAAGCGATAAAACCTTTCTAGGAAAAGAGCTTGGTCGTCGCAACCAAGTCTTAGGGTTCGGGAGTCGGTTATGCGAAGGGAAGGTATTAGCACCCCCTCGCATCCATCGTACTCGATGGGAACCTCCTAGGTTGTTTTGCTTGAATGGGTGTCTTAATTAAGGGTTTGCTTGTTTTAGGAAAAGAGGGGTTGAGGTTTTATTATAGTGCTCGCCAAGGATTGTGGCCCTTGTGCCTACGTATCATCACTTAAAAGAAGTGAAGAATCAGAGCTCCGTAGTTCGGAGGCTTATGAAATTGTTGTTTGTTGGTTGATTTTATACCTTGAAAAAGGGTTTTGGATTGATGCCCTAAGGCGAAAATAGGTTTGATGAGTTGATATTATTTTTAAGTTTCTTAAGAGAAATTGTTCTTGATTAGGATTATACACAAAAGACTTTGGATAGAAATGAATGTTTCGAATGGCCAAGTCGAGCGCCTTGTATTCAAAACATTCAGAATGAGTGTAGGAGGGTTCTATTCTCATTCCTTTTCCACCACTTTAAAGTCCATGTGTATAGTCATAATCGTATATTTACGATACTTTGGATTTCTATGAGAAAAAAAAGATCACTTGATGTTGGATCAAGGTTTATTGTTTATGAAAATGTATTTGAGGTGATACGGACAAGGTCGGTGGCGATGCACAAGGCAGTCGACTTACAAGGTTGAAAATGGCTCGATAAAATCGAGAGTTTGTTTTAAAAAAAAACAAAAAGGTTTTAAGAATCGAAGGTCAACAAGGACCATAACAACATTCACACTAAAAACATACAAACATATGAAGTTAGTTGCAAAAAAAATCGGGACATGCCAATAAAAACGGCACGAAGTGCCTTCAAAGAGTTCGCCGTGCAAACTCTTTGAGAAATTTTTTTTTGAGGTTTCTTTTTTTGGAATATATTTGAAGTCATAACAAACTGCACAAAGCTAGAAATTTCTCATTTTTTGCAAGTTTTGAAGCCATGAGTCGACCATAGGGTCAGCGCATGGCTTTCAGCCCTTTCCCACGGCTCGGCGCATAAACACCATGTGTCGACCATACACTCGGCGCACACTATTTTGATAGACTGACGGGTAAGCGCCCGCCGACCCATGCGTCGACGCATACTGTAAGTTTTTTCAATTTGCCTAAAAATGCAAGCTATGCGTCGACGCATAGACCTGCTATGGTCGACCGTTAGCCTGTTAAAACAGCCAAAATCCTAACTTTCTACGTTTTTCTTTCGTTTTTGTGGTTTCTTAAGAACGGTTCCTTGGTCCCTTTGGAACCTTTACATGATATATACAGTTCAACACATAAAAGAGTAAACAAAATGAGTATGAGAGCAAAGAAATAAAAAGAGAAAAGTTTGAGGAAATGGATACCCAAGAGTTTCTTCTTCTTGCAAGTCCTCCTTGGTTTTGCTTTACTACTCA
The DNA here is from genome assembly GCA_963859935.3 of Lathyrus sativus. Lineage (NCBI taxonomy): Eukaryota > Viridiplantae > Streptophyta > Magnoliopsida > Fabales > Fabaceae > Lathyrus > Lathyrus sativus. The sequence goes on from OZ012737.1 coordinate 519,067,100, forward strand.
CTCTATGTTGTGAAGGTTCTGCTCTTTAGTGGTTCTCTTGGTTCAATCTCACCCTCTCTTTTCTAGTTTGCAAGACTTCCTATTTTTCTGGTTTTTAGGTTTTTGTTAGCTCTCTCTATTTTCTGGTTTTGCAAATGTGTGTGTAGAATGGATGAATGTGTAGTGAATGAATGTTTTTATCCCCTTTTATTTACATCCCCCTCCTCTTATCTCAGCTCCTCTAGGGTTTTCACTTTGTCATACCCCAAATTTTACCCTCAGATTAGTCTATTCATATAGCCTGACATCCATTGTTGCATCCGCTAACTATTAACAGGTTATGTAGTGTGTTTATTTTGCAGGAACTACATCAGGTGCGCGTTAACTATGAAAAGGGCAAAGTGGTCATTTATACATCATTTGTTGACTGTTTTTGTGGAGGGTTCGTTGCCTAGATTTTATGGGGTAATCAGAGCTTCCGTTTCCGGGTTCTTTAAAAGTAAACTGGAATTCATGTTAATGCTAGTAATTAATTCAATGGGCCGAGACTCTGTCGTCATTGGATTTCTGAGAGGTTTATCTTGTCACGTGGGTTGATTATGTTAAGATATCAATTTGGTTTGGTTCAAGGCGATGCGAGAATCTGGTCTGGGGAACATGGTTTTGGCAAGAATTCATTCTTCTATCTTCCCGTTCATTTTAAAGGGAAAGCAGTGAAAACTTCGATTGATTAATGGAACTTATTCATGTTGAAGGTATATGGAGATATTAAGCTTATTATGCAAGATTGGATCGAATTAATTTTAACCTTTATTCGGAGATATTTGACCGGTGAGGTTTAATCGGATGTTGAGGTTTGCAGCAAATTAAATCATGGAAAAGAAATTGAAAAGTGATTTTAATAGAATATGTGAATTTTATTCATAATATTTTATTATTATTACAATTTGTAAAGAGAAAGTGAATTTGGATGGAACATTGGAAGTTTATTCATAATATTTTTATCATGATTTACAAAGAGGAAATAATTTGAATAAAGAATATTATTGAATTTATTCATAATACTTTTTGTTACAAGTTACAGAGGAGAAATTGCATTTCCTAAAGTTCTAAGTCATGTGGACTTCGTGTTGATGCTTCGCATTCGCCACTCGCTATCTGATTGCCTGCACAACCAAAAACAGAGCAAAGCAAAACAGAATATATGTTAGAAAATATTGACACCCTCAGTTACACATCATCGGGTGTCGGGAGGGCACGACAAAAATGCCGAAACCAACTCCCATTCCAATCTCCAACCTCGGCTACCAAGCGGCAACATCCGTTCTTATTTCCGGGACAGCCGAGAAGAGAGATAAAGTGAAGTGCGGGCCGAAAGGTGATCTTATGCTGAAAAGTGATTTTTGCCGAAAATGGATTACAAAGCCAAACGGGTCACTAATACTCAAATCTGAATCCAAGACTCATTCTATCAAGTAAATCATAACAAGTCCAAATCCGGATCCGAGTTCAGTAATCAAGCCAACCAAGCCGAAAGCAAGTTCGTCTAAAAAGCTGGATAACCATCAGCCAGCAAATTCAACCCGTCAGGAAAATGTTATGGATATCCAAATCTACGTCAAAACCAAATCATAATCCACAACAGGATCCAGATTTTAAGACAACAACCAATCCAAATACACATCTGATAAACCACAAAACAAAATCCGTATCAGAAACAAATCACAAGTTAGCCAATCCAAACCCGTATCCAAACTGCATCAGATAAAGCACAGAAACAGCACAAATCATACCAGAAAGAGCAAGATAAGCTCACGTAATCACATCAGCTCAGGGCAAGCCTCAATCAAAGGTGCAAGTCACAATGAAAAGCCAACGAAGTAGTTCATATCAGTGAAATCCCACGACCAAACTACCATAAGTCGCTATGAGCATGAGGGCTCAGTTCAGAACATCATTGCCCCAAGCTATAATGGAATCAATTGAGACAAACCATCTGCAAACAGAGGAGATACCAGAAAACTGAGTCCAATGGCGAATTAGACACCATAACTCATGGAACATCAGCACACAAAGGCTCCAACGCAGGTTCAGATAAGTATCATCACTACCATATGACCTCCCTCGGCAACATTCGATCCGACCGGGACTTTAGCACCTGTTCTGAAAGAAGAAAAGGAAAATTAATGAGAACCGAGGCCAAACCATATCAGAACCATATCAGTTCACAGAAACCATGACTCTGAACCAAATTCAAACAAGCAAGGAACACAACAGAGACTATCAAAAGCAACTGTCGAAGGCAACCGCGGCATCATCGAATAGTATCCCTCGAAGGTTCAGACCCTAAAGTCATCATCACCGCATACCCTCCTCGGCAACTCTGACTCGACCAAAGCCTCAGCATTAGTTCACTGAAAAGAGAAGAGGAAAAGTTAGTTCGAAGTGAAAAAGCCAAAAGCCGTGAAGATCAAACCAGATATCAAAGAGTAAATCCGGAACCACATCCATGGATATCCAAAACGAATTCGAATCGACATCTGAAAAGGAAATCAAGTTAATATTAGAAAGATATCCAAATGAAATCCATCATTCAATCAAGTCCGAAAAAGGAATGTGTTCTGAAAACCCAACAAAACCAAATCATAGCAGAAAAACCCAATCAATATCAAGTGAAATCTCAATCAAATCCAAATCTCAGGTTATCACAATAATAACGAGAATCAGATCTAAGACCAAAGTCCCAAAAGAGAATCAGAAGATTATAAAAGGAAGGACATCACCTCGTAAGAAACCCTAGACAAAACGGCGGAGAACACAAAAAGCGGCGAAGCGAACAAAATCGCGAAACCCTAGCGGTCGCGAGAGAGAAAGAGGAGAAGGATCTCGTCAAAAGCAATCATCAGAGTGCAAACTGAGAGGTTGAGGAAGGCTCACCAACGCCGCCTCCATCCACGACGGGCAAACCTTCCTCGGAGGCTCAGTTCACCATCATCGCCTCTGTTCGTCACCGATTGCGAACGAGAATGTAAGCCAGGATCACATAATAGTGTCACGTTTAATGTTGTTTGGTTTAATTTCAGAATCGCAACATGATCGGAGAGAATCGCAGCAAAACGAAGAGAGAATCGAAGCAAAGAAGACGAAGTAAAGAAAACGGCGCCGCGAAGAGAAATAGGGTTTATGAAACCCTAAATTTTGTTTTGTTACATACACCAACCGGGTTGGGTCCGGAGGTGATGACCGGCCCAACCCCTTTTATTTTTCTTTTTTTATTATAATTAGTTAGTTATAACTTTATTAAAACTTTTTTTAAAACTAATATTAAAATTGTATTTTTTTTAAACAAAAATAATAATTTAAAAACCTTTTTATAATAAAAAATAATAATTAGGTTAAGATAGTTTTTAGGGTTTGAGTTAAATTAATATTAAGAATTCCATTTTAATTTAAATTGAAGATTATATCACAAAATAAAATCACAAAAAGATGCATAATTTCACTTCGTCACCATCTGACAATTCTGCCCATTAATGGTGTTTGCTCGTTTTGCAGTTTATTGCGTTTACCGTTATTTATTTCATTTTTATGTCATTATCATTTTGTAACTGCTCCTCTCATGTAACCTCGCGAACTTAACAATCGCTCTTTAAATTCTGCCTTTAAGTTTCCGTTTGCATGGCTAAATTAAGACGTTATCTCTCCGTTTGCATGATTCAGTTATCTCACGCCTTTACCGTTATTCTGTCACACTATACATCTGAAGGTTAGGTCTAACCGTTTGGTCGCCGCGCCAATGGTCCTCAACTTCAAACCCTCAAAATTACACCCTTACAAACCCTAATTTTCACAAATGCCTCGCCGCAGGCAAAATTACAATTTTACCCCTAACATTAGGTCAAAGAGCCGCCGCGCTCATTTTAGGGTTTCCCGCCGTGGAATCCCTAATTTAACCCTAATTACAACATAACATTTCAACGTAGAAATTTGGAGTTCCTACACTCCGCGTAAGCGTGTCCTTAAGACGCGTTTATTCCCCTTGAGACCTTGACCACAGTCAAGAAGTCTCTAACCTCCCTTTTAAGGGGAACTACGATTACTCTGATTCCATTCCCGTAAGGATACGTAGGCACAAGATGCGATGTCTTGCCGAGTAAAATTAGAATTAACCCCTTAGGTCTCTTTTCTCACTTGTAATCCCTTTGTACATATACCTTAAGCAAATAAATAAAGAAAAATAGTAAACATTTGAACAAAAGGTTCCCGTAGAGTACTACGGAAGTTTAGGGTGCTAATATCTTCCCTAAATTTAACCAACCCCCGAACCCTAGATCTTTCCCCGCATTGTGTTTACGATGCAAAATAGGTTTTCCCTTTTTGACCTTTTCCTTCGGATAAATCAAAGAGCGGTTGTGAATTGAATTGCGATTCAAACTCGTTAATAGTTTGTGATCCTAATTCCACCGCAACACACTTCTTCCCACACTTCAGATTTTTTCATGGGGCAATGTTTCTTACCACCTTTCCTTATGTCACTCTCTTTCTTTCCATTTCCATGCAAGATGCTATGCTGCATTTTCTGCACTACTTTGCCTATGCTGTTTTACTGCAGCACCTTGTGCCTTGCACCCATTTTGTTGGCTTGTGCTTGGACAGCTCCTCTTGGTCAATGCTACCAATTCTTGACAGCATTTTGAAAATTCTGATGTGTAGAAGCATTGTCACATGTTATGCCTTTGGTCTTGTGACATGTAGATTTTGTGACATGAGGAAATTTGTCACTTTTGCATGGGACTATTTTGCTTATGATTAACATGCATAATCTTGGTCTTAAAACCATCCAATGTTGACTTAATCCTTACATATTTCTTGGATGTTTGTAAGCATCAGGTGGACTTGGTGTGGCATGAATTTGATTAGAGACTTGAATGAAGATTAGAAATAAACTAATTTCTAAACATTACTTAGAGTTGGAAATCTTGCAACAAATGACATTCTTGTAATGTCATAAAACTTCTCTTTGTAATATTCTTGCCTTTAATCTTGAATTCATGATGGATTTCCTTAGAACCATTAAGTTTGAAATGGATGAAGTCTTGAGTTATGAACTTGTGATCTTGACTCATGCTTTGCAAATTTGAACTCCACTTGATCAAGAATTTAAAGCAAAATTGGATGGAGCAATCTTGAATTATGCCTTGCATTTCATGGTCATTAGGAGTATATCTTAAATATCCTAATATTTTGTTAAGTAACTTCTCTTTGAAGAAATCTACAAGAATAGACTTTCCAAATTAGATCAAACCTTAAATGATGAACCTTTCCTTCCATGTAGTCCAAGATAGACAAGTTATCTCATGGAAAATGACAAATGACAAATCGACCCAATCCGTACCCGCATGCTCGATATGCAATAAAATGATGTATGATATGGCGAATATAGGGTATAAAGGCTAAAGGCGAAAATGAGGGTGTGACAAGAGGGCATTGTCCTTGGTCACAAAATCTCACACAAAGGGATCGAAGTCGATCAAGCAAAAGTGGAGGTAATATCTAAGTTACCACCACCTGTGAACGAGAAAGGTATTCGAAGTTTCTTAGGTCATGTGGGTTTCTACCGCAGGTTTATAAGAGATTTCTCCAAGATAGCTAAACTGTTGACTTCCCTGTTAGTCAAGGACACATCATTTGTATTCAATAAGGAGTGTGTTGATGCGTTCGAAAACCTAAAAAATAAGTTAGTGTCAGCACAGATTGTGATTGCCCTTGATTGGTCTCTGCTGTTTGAGATCATGTGTGACGCCAGTGACATCACGATGGGGGCTGTGTTGGGGCAGCGGAGAGAGAAGCTTTTGCATGTTATTTACTATGCTAGTCACATTTTGAACCCTGCACAGATGAATTACGCAACTACCGAAAAGGAGTTGCTAGCGGTGGTGTACGCCTTTGAAAAATTTAGGCAATATCTGTTGGGGTCCAAAGTGATTGTTTATACTGACCATGCTGCTTTAAAATATCTTTTTGCTAAGCAGGAGTCAAAGCCCAGGCTTCTGAGATGGATCCTACTTCTCCAAGAATTCGATGTGGAGATTCGTGATAAGAGAGGATGTGAAAATACTGTAGCTGATCACCTCTCGCGAATGTTACCAATTGAAGAAAACGAGGACAAGCGTCCGATAAAGGATGAGTTTGCTGATGAACACATCCTAGTTATTCATGGTGTCCCTTGGTTTGCTGATTACGCCAACTATTTGGTCGGGGGTATAATACCTGACGACTTTGATTCTAACAAGAGAAAAAAGTTTGTTCATGACTGCAGGTTTTACTTATGGGATGACCCGTTTCTTTACAAGAGAGGGGCGGATGGACTGATCAGAAGATGTGTTCCTGAAGATGAGCAAAGGAAGGTGCTCGAAGCATGTCATAATTCAGATTATGGAGGGCATTTCAGTGGTGACCGCACCGCAGCCAAAGTCCTCCAATCGGGGTTGTATTGGCCGTCTTTGTTCAAGGATGCCCAGGACGTAGTGAAGGAATGCGACATATGTCAACGGACTGGAAATATCTCGAAAAAAAACCAGATGCCGCAAAATTCCATGTTAGAAGTAGAGTTGTTTGATGTTTGGGGGATTGACTTTATGGGACCATTCTCACCATCATTTGGAAAAAATTATATACTGGTGGCAGTTGACTATGTTTCGAAGTGGGTAGAAGCAGTGGCACTACCAACCAATGATGCTAAGGTAGTGGTCAGGTTCCTGAAGGAGAACATATTTTCTCGGTTTGGAGTACCAAGGGCCCTTATAAGTGATGAAGGAACTCACTTCCTGAATCATCTCATGGAAAGATTACTCCTTAAGTATAATGTGAAGCACAAAATAGCTACCCCTTACCATCCTCAAACCAACGGGCAAACCGAGGTGTCAAATAGACAACTCAAACAGATACTAGAGAAAACAGTGCGTGCCTCCCATAAGGACTGGGCAGTAAAGCTGGATGACGCTCTCTGGGCGTACCGCACTGCGTACAAAACACCCATCGGTATGTCCCCTTACCAATTGGTCTATGGTAAAGCTTGCCATCTGCCTTTAGAGTTGGAACACAAGGTGTTATGGGCATCAAAAGTCCTTAACCTAGACCTCACCAAAGCAGGAGAGTCTAGAACTTTCCAACTCCATGAGCTAGAGGAATTCCAGAACCAGGCATATGAGAATGCCAAAATTTACAAAGATCAAACAAAGAAATGGCATGATCGAAGAATTCAGAAGAAGGAATTTCGGGAAGGACAGTTAGTACTGTTGTACAACTCCCAGCTGAAACTCTTTCCGGGAAAGCTTAAATCAAAATGGTCAGGACCGTTTATAGTACATAAGGTGTTTCCGCACGGAGCAGTCGAGCTGAAAAATCAAGCAAACAGAGACATTTTTAAAGTAAATGGTCAGCGTTTGAAACCTTACTACGAGGGGCAGCAGAAAGATCGAAACGATGTCGTTCATCTCACAGGATAAGATGAAGGACCGTCGAGCCATGCGACGTAAAACGAAGCGCTTCGTGGGAGGCAACCCACGCATTTTACACTCACGTTTTCATTTTATTTCTTGTTTCAACAGGTTTTGGTTAACTCGCGGTTCATCGGTGAAAGAAGATTGTCGGAAACCAGAAGAGAGCGAAAAAATTGAAAAATCAGTACCCTGACACGGGTGGCTGTGTTGCACAACACGAGACGTGTCAGGCTGTAGCAAAGCTGGGCCAAAACGTGTGAAGTCAGGGGTGCAACACGGGTGCCCGTGTTGTGTGACACGGCCCGTGTTGTAGGTGTTTTATTTTGAAAAAAAGTTAAGCTACAGGGGGTGCAACACGGCCCGTGTTGCAAGGCACAGCTGAATCATTTCACTTACCCGTGTGGGGCCCAGTTTGTCCTTCTCACTTAAAACACTCATTTACCCCACTTTCTCATCATCTTCATCTTTTAATAACCACCTTCTTCCAAAAAACCCTAAGCCTCCATTGCCTCCTCTCCATAAAAGCTTCAATTTCCATAACACCCACTCATTGAAAGCACTTCTGCCCTTCACAAAAAATGTTCCCCTCATCCTTGTGATCATTCCTACGGTTGCGTTTTTCTCTAACGATGATTTCGAATTTTTCGAATTGTCTGTGTTGTTTGTGTTTTGCAGGATAAACAATGCCGCCTCGTAGAGACACCAGAAAAGCCGTGGCCGAAACTTCGCGCCCCAAAAAGAGAGCACACCAAATGGCGAATCCTCACAACATACTCTTTGAAGACCCGGATCACCAGAAGAAATATTCCAACATCATAAAGCGTAAGCTCACCCCAACGAGGTATATCTGTAACACCACGCTTGATAATCTAGGGCTGAGAGTACAAGTCCATAGGATGTTTCACATTCTTGGTATGCTAGAATTTATGCAATTTGAAGCGCCAACTTATGAGCGCATAACTGTTGAATTCTTAAGTACTTTAGAATTTCAGTTGAAGCACAGGTGGACAGGTGTGGAGGAGGAATACTATGGCACTCTTAGATTTCGCCTCTTTGATACTGACCATAGCCTGACAGTAGCCGAACTGGGAGATATTCTGAAGCTCCCCAATTTTGGACCTGGAGCTCCTCCGGGAAATTTTAGTGCAGGGGACTTCTGGAGGGCCATAACAGGTAGAACTGATTATGTCGCTAAGGAAGCAAAAGCCTCGTGTATTCATAACCCGTGTTTCAGGTACACTCAAAAAGGGCTTGCCTATACACTATTCGGCAGGGGTGACAGCACAGGAGTGGCAACTCAGAGGGAGTTGTACTTCATGTATGGCATGGCGAATCAAGAGCTCATCAATGTGGCTGCCTTTGCAGCTGACCATTTGAAGAGGGTTGCGAATGCACCTTCCGGCGAAATCAGTGTAGGCGGTATGATCGCTCAAATCACTAATCACTTTGGCCACGGTCCTCTCCTGAGGGAGGAACCTACCGTTGCAGGTAAGACAAAGATAAACCTAGCCACCCTAACCGCCCAAGGTATGATTCGAATCTTTGATAGTTACTACTCCTTGGTAAGCCGAAACAGTCATCTCCTCGCTTTACTTGCACCTGACTTTATTAGTATTCAAAATGTGAATAACTAGTTGTATGAGAACACAATGCAGGATGAAGACGACCAACTTTATGATGGTACAGGTACATAATTTTTTGATGATGAAGATCAGGCAGAAGAAGCCCCTATTGCGACTACTCGAGTCTCACCCCATCAGGAGTCCAGCTCCGGCTCTTGGAGCTTGTCTAAAAAAGAATGGGATTGGATGGAGAGTGAGGTGTGTCATCTCCAAAGTGAGCAGACAAGGCAAGGAGATGAGCAGACAAGGCAAGGAAACGAACAAATCCGCCAAGGCAGGTTGATCGGTGAAATGCACGAATGGATGCGGCAGATGATACTGCGCGACCAACCTCCTCAACCATGAACTCTGTGAGTCCCTTGCTACTGGTGTTCCAATAGTGGGGACACTGTTGAATCCTAGTGTGGGGGTATTTTATTTGTGTGTTTTTGTTTCTGTTTTTTTTCCCTGCATTTTTGTTTTTGTTTTTCTTTATTTGGTTATTTATTTTTAAGTGTTCGTTTGAAAGCATGATAGAAGTTCCACAGTAAAAACCCCCTGATATTGAGCTAATACAATTTTTGGTTTGAGAACTGTTTGGTTGAGATGTCTGCGAGTGAGGTGATGAGAAAGTATATAGAATGCTCGGAAAAAGAACCGTGAGGATGAAATCGGAACAATCTTGAGAGATAGGTAAATAGCAAACACCCTGGGTTTCCCGAATAGGAACGAGTTCGACGTGTAGATTTGTACCATAGTGTTGTGATTTGAGAAGTACCCCCTAGTAGTTTATTTTGACAATCGGGTTAATCAATAAGAATCGTGTGTGCAAGGTTGATGAAAAATATTGAGCAAAGGCACAGCGAAAAAAAAGCAAACAAAAAGGGCAATTAGACGACTAATCCTTCTAAGTTGGGTAACCCTCACCCGGTTATTCAGCCCAACGGCGGTCGAACCTGAAAGCCATTCAAAAATAATAACAGTGCCAGAAAAAGAAAAAAATTGTCATTGATCAATCTTGTGCACGTGAGGAAAAAAAACCGTTATAGTGATTGTCCGAATGAAAGGGAGGAAAATCGAAAAGGAAGACTTAAGTATAAAGCATAGTCGGAGAGGTTACCAATAGGGAGACTAAGGTATGTGGTTTACCGCAGTCTAGTGTTTGTGTGTTACCTGTTTTGAGGGAGAGGCCAAGATTAACCCTAGTGGGACTTGGAACGAGAAGTTCAAGTATGAGTATCATTACCGTAACTCATAGTTCTATGGACGGTTCCGTGGTGCAAAAAAAAAAGATATTGTAAGTTCGGTTTGGCGAGCTGTTTGCTTGAGGACAAGCAAAAGTTCATGTTCAGGAGAGTTTGATCGGTGAATTTCACTTGTGTTTTCAAACTCTGTTTGTTGTTGATGTTGCACTGTTTTTATCTGTTTTCGAAGCTTTGGTTTTTATTATCTTAGTTACTTGTAGTCGTTTTTATGTAAGTCTTGTTTTGAAGTTTTTATTACTTTTGTCGCTGGTGCGTTTGATTCGGTTTCTTTTAGTGTGTTTTTGGCAAGAATTGATAGCCCGACAGTCGCACCATTTCGGAGGCAAAGAAAAGTCAAAAAATGGAATTCAGAGGCACAACACGGGTACCCGTGTTGCTCAACACGACCCGTGTCATGGAGGACACGGTTGGAAGACACGGTCAAGATGAGCAGAGGAAAATGGAGAACAGAAGAGCAACACGGGTGCCCGTGTCACACAACACGGCCCGTGTTGCAGCCCCTGTAGATGAAAAGCGCTCTGTTTGATTCAGCAGCCTGACACGGCCACCCGTGTTGCACAACACAGCCCGTGTCAGGGCCACTGATAGTGAATTTGTTGTTTTTCTGATTTTTATGCTGTCAGACCTATTTCGAGGGGCATTTGAGACATTTTACGATGTAATTTGAATTTAGATATAAGAGCCACTTTTTAGCAAAGAAGAGGACATTTTTGGATTGGGAATAGGATTGACAACTGAGGAGAGAGATTTCTGGAGAACGAAGGATCGATCAAGAGCGGAAGCAATTGATGATCCAAGTGACCCAACTTCAATTGTAATGATCTTCTCCTTTTCATTTCTAATTGCATTTGTTTTTATTAAGAACATGAGCAGCTAAACCCCCATCGGTTAGGGGGTGGTACTGCAGTGCGATGTATTGACATTTGTTTGGATTATTCTATGAGAATTATGTTATTCACCTTATATATTTTATTTTGCCACAATCTTAATGCGTATTCATATTGGAAAGTAGAATTCGATTCATGATTAGGTTTTGGTCTGGAAAGTCAACCTAACGCTTTTGCAAAATAATATTACGGTAGATATTGCTTAGGAATGGGGATATCCCGTATCACGTATTTTATTGTCAGAACTATTGCTTGATTCTTTTCATGGACACTGAGGAATTAGTGTACATGAAACTCATCAAAGGGTTTTTATTAAGGAATTAAGGAAAACTAAATTTGAGAACTGATGAATTAAGGTTAATAAACATGATCTCATAATAATCCTACATGGCCTTTACTTGCGTTGTGCCCACTCCCCTAACATCGTTCTTAGATTAATCTCAAAGTCACTTTTACTCGCTTTGATACTTTGCTGCCAAACAACCTCCTAGACTTTTTGTTCCTTTGAATACTAAAAATCCCGTTAATTTCTACGCAGTCCTCGAGATCGATACTTTGGACTTTTTCTCTTATTACTACAGTCGGTAAAAATAGCACACTTGCTCCCTCCCATCTCTTTATGTGCTCCCTCGCGTCTGTTTGCATCGAAGGCCAGTAGTATCCTGCTCGCAGGGCCTTCCTCGCCAGGGATCGTCCCCTGAGGTGCTGCGTGTTGATGCCCTCGTGGATTTCCTCCAGAACGTCTGCGGCCTGGGAGGCGTCGATGCATTTGAGGAGTGGGACCGCGAAGCCCCTGCGATATAGTTTGCCTTCGAGGAGGACGTATGAGCAGGCTCGTCGTTTGATCGAGCTGGCCTCTTTGGGGTCAGCTGGTAGGCGGCCTGCGCTGAGGTAGGCATGTAGTGGTGTCATCCAACAGTTGGTATCTCCTATGGTGTTGACGTTGAGCGGGGCGTCGGCCGCTTTAGTGCTCGGTTGTGATAGGACTTCTTGGATGACCGACTTGTGTCCGCCTCGCTTTTTGGTGCTCGCTAATTTTGAGAGAATATCGGCTCGGGTGTTCTGCTCGCGTGGGACGTGTTAAACTTCCGCGGAGTCGAAACTTTGCAGTTTTTCGGTAATGAGTGCCAAGTATTCGGCGAGGTTATCATTTTTCGCCTGATATTCTCCTCGTACCTGTGAGGAGACCGACTGGGAATCTGTGTAGATTTTAATCTCTTTGGCCCCGAGATCTGATGTCAGGCGAAGTCCGACCAGGAAGGCTTCGTACTCGGCTTGGTTGTTTGTCGTCGGAAAGGCCAGTGTGAGGGAGACCTCTATGTTGGTGCCTTCTTTGTTGTCGAGGATGATGCCCACTCCGCTGCCCGTGGAGTTTGAGGAGCCATCAACGAAGATAGTCCATTTGTGGCTCCCCGTGGTAGGGTCTGGCGAGGAGGTCATCTCGACGACAAAATCGGCCAGGGCTTGAGCCTTGAGGGCTTTCCTGCCTTCGTAGATGATGTCGAACTCAGATAGTTCTAATGACCATTTTAACATGCATCCAGCCATGTCGGGTCGGCCGAGGAGCTGTCGGACGGGCTGGTCGGTTCGGAGCACGATGGTGTATGCTAAGAAGTATTGTCGGAGCCGTCGTGCAGCGGTGATGAGGGCTAAGGCAACTTTTTCGATCAGCTGGTATCGGACTTCGGGACCGTGGAGGGCCTTGCTGGTGAAGTAGATTGGCTTTTGCCCCTCTTCGGTTTCTCTGATTAGGACGGAGCTGACGGCTTCGTTAGCCACGACCAGGTATAGATATAGGGTTTCTCCCGTTACGGGTCGTGTCAGCACCGGTGGTTTGGACAGGACGCGTTTGAGGTGGTGGAGGGCTTGCTCGCATTCCTCTGTTCGTTCGAACGTGGTCTCCTTTTTGAGTAGTTTGAAGAAAGGGAGGGCGTGCTGTGTAGATTTGGCGATGAACCGGGAAAGTGAGGCGAGCACGCCGTTGAGGGATTGTATGGACTTCTTCGAGGTAGGTGTGGTGATCTCCGAAAATGCGTGGCACTTGTCCGGATTTGGCTCGATCCAACGCTCGGTCAGGCAGTAGCCAAGGAATTTTCCTGCGCGGACACCGAAGGTACATTTCTCCGGGTTGAAGCGCATTCGGCAGTTCCTCGCTGTGTCGAAGACTTTTCTGAGATGGGCCGTGTGGTCGACTTTCGTGTAGGATTTGACGATCATGTCGTCCATGTACACCTCCGATTTCTCCCTGGAAGACTTTGTTCATCATCCATTGATATGTGGCGCCGATGTTCTTTAGGCCGAAGGGCATTACGTTGTAGTAATAGTTGCCCGACGCTGTCATGAAGGCCGTGCTCTGCTTGTCGTGCTCGGCCATCGGGATCTGGTTGTACCCTGAGTATGCGTCCATAAAGGACAAGAGCTTGAAGCTCGCTGAGTTTTCGAAGAGCTTGTCGATGTTGGGGAGAGGGTAGGCGTCCTTAGGACATGCCCGGTTGAGGTCGGTATAGTCAACACACATGCGCCATTTTCCATTATTCTTTTTAACAAGTACAACATTGGACAGCCAGGTTGAATACCGGGCTTCCGAAATAAAATTTTCCTCTAGGAGGTCTTTTACAGCTTTTTCATCCGCCGCCGACTTTTCGGGGGACTGTCTACACCTACGTTGTACTACGGCCTTCGCAGTCGGGTTGATGGACAGCTGATGGCAGGCGACCTCGGGGTCGAGTCCGGGCATTTCCGCGGCGCTCCAGGCGAAGAGGTTGGCATTCTCGCGGAGGCAGGCCTGTAGCTGTCTCCTTGCTAAGTCGGCGAGTCTGGCTCCGATCTTCACGGTTCTGCTCTTGTCGTCCCCGAGTGTCACGATCTCGAAGTCACCGTCTGGGATGGGGCGTGCTGGGTGGGTGGGCTGCCCGTTGGACTGGTTGGCTTCACTGGCCTCTTCTTCGTGATTGTGTTCCTCGGTGAAGCGTCTGTCGAGGTCCACGGATCTGACGAGCTCTTTCGGTTCGCTCTTTGGTGTCGCGGTGGGGGCTTCCTTCTTAGTTGCTGGAGCGATGGTGCTTAGACCTTTCAGCGCGGCCTCGAAGCATCTCTGGGCAGCCTCGATGTCTCCATTCAGGGTCACCACGACCCCCTCCTCGTATAGTATTTCATATTTAGGTGGACGGTGGATGGCACCGCGGTGAGTTCTGCCATTGTCGTCTTGCCCAGGATACAGTTGTAGAGGGACAGGCACTCGATGACTAAGAAGCGGATATTGATCTCCCTGGCAGTTTCCTTCTCCCCGAATGTGACTTTCAGCTCCACGTATCCCCATGGTCTTGTCATTGTCCCGTTGAACCCTTGGAGGTTAGAGCCTACATAGGGGGATAGGTTGGATTTATCGAGCTGGAGGGTCGTGAAAAGGTGGGTGTACATGATGTCCACCGAGCTGCCTCCGTCAATGAGGATGCGTCTGACATCAAAGTTCGCCATCTGTGCCCGTATCAGCAGGGGGATGTTGGAGTTGAGGGAGCCCCCGGGTAGTTCCTTGAGGTAAAAGGTGATCGGGTTGGATCGACCGCGGAATTTTTCGAGAGTGCTCATCTTGCCAGAGTTGCTCATGATAAGCTCTTCGAAATTTCTCTTTACCGATCCCACGGACAGGTTCCCTGTGGAGCCGCAGGAGATGACCATGGCTCTTGGAAAGTATTCCCATCGACTGGTGGGGCGTACTGGCTCGTCGGGTAGCTCAGGGCTGTCGGGGACACCGAATTCTCTATGGGAGAACCAATCTTCAGGGCGGCTGACGCAGAGGGCAACCTGGAGGCCGTTGTCGCCGTCGAAAGAGGGAAATTCTTCGGCTTTCTTGGCCTCGGGGGCGTCTTGGCTCGAGGTTTCTCCTCCCCGGGTGTATCTCTTCAGGTGGCCGTCTTTAATTAAGATTTTGATCTCGTCCTTGAGGTGGTTGCAGTCTTTTGTAACGTGCCTGTGGCTCCTGTGGAAACGACAGTACTTTGATTTGTCCACGTTAGGCTTGGGGGGTGTCGGTTTGGGGAAGCGGACACCTCCCTAGACAAATTCGGTCTTGGCGCATTCAGCCAGTATGCGCTCGCGGGAAGCGACTAGGACCGTATACTCTGTGAATCAGCCGGCAGGACCGCGCTGCTCACGTTTCTCGCGGGGGCGGTCCTCCCGTTGGCGATCACCTCCGCGCCGGTGGCTTGTAGCTCCGTCCTCTCGATGCCCGCGGGGGGTCTTCCTGTCTCGCGTGTCTCGAGCGGAGTTGGCTGCTTGGGTTTCCTCGAACCGGATATAATGCGCGGCTCTGTCGAGGAAATCCTGTAGGGAGGTTGGGCGGCGTATGCCCACGGCCTCGTAGAACTTGGAGTCGCGGCGCAGACCCTGCTCCATTAGGTAACGCTTCATCTTGTCTAACGTTGTCACCTGCACTGCCTCCCGTGTGAATCTTTCGATGTACTTTCGGAGAGGCTCGTCGAAAGCTTGGATTATTGCGCCGAGTGCGGCTTCCGTCTTCGGATGGCGTCGGGATGCTGTGAAGTGTTTTGAAAACAGGTCCTTCAGAACCCTCCACGACGTAATCGATTCGGGCTCCAGACTTTTGTACCATGTCATGGCACATTTCCTCAGGGTCGTCGAGAATAATCTGCATTTGATAGCTCCCTAGACATTTCGGTAGTCGAGCATGGCCTCAATGTCTTCCAGGTGATCGTCTGGGTTGGAGGTGCCGTCGTACGTCGAGAGCATTAGGAGCTTCTCCATCCCGTGGGGTATGGGGGCGACCATGATTTCCCGGGACAAAGGAGTCTTGTAGTCGTCTTCGTCGCTGAAAGCGGGCGATCGAGGGGGAGATGGGCCATTTGGTAGAGGCACCTAGTTTCGGCCCCTCGGCCTCCTGACCAGGAGTTCAACGCACGAAGGCCTGGTCGAGGGTTCTGCCCTGTTTTGTCGTCTCTCGGGAACTTGTCTCGTTGGGGATCTGGTCCGCTCCCGCACTACTTCGTTTCGGGGCCTCTCCAGCCGGGGTCTTCGATCTCTGGGCCGAGGCGAAGGGCTCCTCGAGTTCCCGTTCTGGTCATCCCGGGGAGGGGACCTTAGCGGGGCCTCACGCTCTAGTGCGCCGATCCGTGCGTTCTGTTGAAATAACAGTTGGTTCGTCTGGTTGATGGTTGCGAAGAGGGCGGCCACAGTCGGGTCCGCTCCGGCCGGCATGGGAACCGGCTGGAACGCTGTCGGGCTCCGGGGTCGGTGGTCAGCCTGGTGTGCAACTTCCGCGGACGAAGGGGACACGGTCCAACCGTCCCTCTCGTCGGTCTCCGATGGTCGGGAAGTCTCCGTTTGCTTGTCGCCATTCGTGGCAGGGGTGAGGATGAAGTCGAGAATGACATCGTTGTGGCGTGGGCTAGCCATGATCGTGGAGTATTGGTGAAACTTTGGTTTGCTGCTCGGAGTAACGGGGAAGTTTCTGTTCCCACAGACGGCGCCACTGATCTGACCTGATCAGAAAGGGATCACTGGCTAGCCATGCGCTGTTGGACTGCTGCCTATTCACCGGTGATGAGGAGGAGAGGGTGTACCTGCAAGACACTCTGATGCCAAAGTAAGAATATGGGCAGAGTGATCACAAGTACAAAAAAAGGGGTAAGAAGTGAATTACCTTACCCTCTTGTGAAAGAGGGTATTTATAGAGAGACTCCAGTGCTAGGCCAACGATCACTTGTGTTGAGCTGGATTGCCAGGCCCAACCCAGGTGACTGTTAGGGCTTACGTGGCGTAGTGAAGACCAGAATGTGGTCTTCGCCCTAGTTCAACTGTCCCGTGATCTCCGGAAAGTGGATTTGACCTGCTCTTTCGGAGGTGGGCAGTTGGTTAGTGACGTGTCCCCGCGGAGGGGAGCACGTGGAGAACGTGTGAATGACACGTCGTCCTACCTGACAGGGAAGCAGGTTCCGCCCGCGGAGGGGCAAGGTTCTACCCGGCGGGGCAGTGTCTGGTTGATGGGGGAGTCTCATGTCCGACGTAATGGGGCAGTCCTACCCATGGGGGACATTCCATGCTTGGTGGGGCATGCGTCCGACGCTGTGACCCAGGTTGGACTGGGCATGGCGGGATACTATTGGGCTGGGCCCGCGTTGCCCGGCCGGGGCCCAGGCCAAAACATGATCCATCAAATATCTATAGTTGCATAGAGGGTTAGTAGCATAGAATAGTATTATGTAAGAAAAACATAGCAGCTGAGACGAGATACAAAATTTATTCTTGGTTTATTTATTCATAAGAGAAAAGTTGAGCTCTAGTTATAGTTACAAGAGAATGATATTTCATCCTTTGCTCACTATGAGCTATAGCTCTTTATAGCACGCATACATAATATTTTATCACTTATTAAAACCATCCAAAATTGAAGATAGGTGATCCCTTATTTGATGGTTTATTTACTCATTCCAAGTACCTAATCCACACTAATCTGTCTCTGTCTATATCCTCCAAATTCCAAGTACGAATGTCTTTGAACCAGATGTCCAGCCAATCACTAGCTTCTTTGATGAAAATCTCCAAGTCACCTCTAGAGGTATCTTCTAACAGACACAAAGAAACTCCCAAAGGGGTAGCCTTAATACTAAAAAAACCTTCTTCGTACAAAAGCTTCTGAATATGGAAAGCATTTCCATCTTCCTGAACAATTCCCACTCTCATAAGATTCAGTCTCCTTAGCCACTCATCTTCCACCTCTAGAATTGTGGGTTGAGCAACTCCCTTTGCAGCAACCTCTGCATTAGGATAATCTCCTTTTACCACTCTAGCAAAGGACCTAAGCATTTTGACAGGTTTCTTAAGAATCTCATGTTGAACATGTTGAGTTTTCCTCCTCAGGACTTCGCTGCTAGGATTAATCCTCTTGTTCTCCTTACTAAACCTGGGGATATTCACAAAGATCTTCTTGCCTTCCAGTACAATGCTATCAAGGTTACATGCCAGAATACGAGGGTCATGTACCTTTCGAAATTTTGCGAAACCGAATCTGTTTCCTCGCTTATCCCTCTTAGCAGAGATGAAAACTTCTGAGATTACTCCGTAGACCTTGAAGACCTCAAACAGATCTTTAGCATTCAAATTTTCTGGGAATGCAGTAACAAAGAAGGAAGTCGTATTATCACCATTAATATCTCCTTTACCTCTATTCTTCTTCCAAACAGAGAAACCACCATGAAATCCTTTCCTAGCATTCCTAGCGACCTTCTCCCAGACCATGATAGGACCGCAGTTCAATCCAAGAAAATCAGGTGGTTACCAAGGCCCCTAAACTCGAAAGCTAAGAATTTAAGCCGAAGATAACCTCCTAACCTTCGAAGGATCGAAACAAGCAGCTACAAATCTGGATAAAAACAAGGAACAGCGGATGGATTTAGGAGAAGAATTATGAAATTTGGGTTAGGGTTAGGGATTGGGGTAAAGGCAAAGACTACTCTTCAGCCACTACTACTATGCCACCATCATCAGTTACAATGAAACAAAATGAGACACAACAACTTCCAATTACTTCATCTGATCATGTCTAACCGACACCAACTAATTACGAATTAAAAGTGTGTTGATGTTGCCTTAACTATATATGAATAGGCAATAGCTATCTATATTATTTCATGCTAGTGTTAATAGATGTCCATAAAAGATTATACCAATAAAGATTGAATTGTGAATATAGTCAATAATATAGTTCCAACAATAAACGAGGATATATCACTAGAGTTTTGTCCAACTCCCAAAAAAAATAACTTTAGGCTATTAATATTATAATTTTTTTTGTTGGAATAGAAACTTAAAATGAATAGAGAAATACAATAGAAATATGCTTCTTGACCTATATTCACGAGTTTTAGCCTTTTATATAAAATAATTTACAATCAGGATTATTTTACTAAGACTTACACAATGAAGTATTGAATAAATGATCTATTATGTGGAAACTTTTATAAAACAACATTCCAATGTTTTTCACCAGTAGTGTTATTTTTATATATATACTATGCAAAATATTGAGGTGAAGTTTGGTGATGAAGATAAGTTTGTATTCTTGATGGTCTCATTTCCCGTATATTTAAAACCTTTCAAGGTTCTCTTTATTTTTGGTAAGGAATACTCTATTATGTTGTAGGAGGTCCAATCATCTATAAGAACCAAAAAGTTAACTAAGATGAAAGTTTTGAAAATTTGACGATAGTGGTGAAGTCTTAAATGTTTCAAGAGGAGTGAGCAAGAGTAAATGATTCTTAAGGTATAGGTCATCTATTAAAGTGACCCACCGTGAGCGTCAAAGTTTTAAATTGTAGTTATTGGATGATCACCTGAGCAGTTGACGTAATCTTTACATCATTGGTTAGAATGTTTTAGTATGATGTGCCAATTTTCTCACATGCTTTTTTTCTTTCAAATTTTATTTATGAGTATTGATATATATCAAATTAAGAGTGTTTTTTAATGACAATGTGAAAAGATGGAGCACTGGTCAAAATTATTTATTAGTTGGTTTTTATGCATAAAGTAATTGATTATTCATATACATTTATCTTCAATTTATTACTTTAGAATGATATTTACGCGTGCTTCTTTTAAGCATAAATTATTTTTAAAAATTAGAGAGTTACATAAAATTAACAAATTACTTTACATTATGAAAATTTATTTAAAAATTTAAGGGTATTTTTAAAACACTCACGTACCAAACATTTTTATTATGATAATCACATGAGCATGTGATTTCTAATTGAACTTATTGGACTACTGATTAGAGCAGATGTTGTGATCTTTACATCACTGGTCGGGATGTGTTTGTATGATATGACAATTTTCTCACATGCTTCTTTTCTTCCTAATCTTATTTATGGAGGATTGTATTTGTAAGAAACTATAGATATCAAATTAAGAGTGTGTTTCAAAGACAATGTGAAAAAAAGGAGCACCAGATAAATTTGTTTATTAATTGATTTTTATGCATAAAATAATCGATTATTCGTATATTTATGTTATAACTATAGAATGAGATTTACGCGCACTTCTTCTAAGTATAAATTATGTTTAAATATAAGAGAGTTTCATAAAATTAACAAATTACTTAACATAATGAAAATATATTTAAACTTTTCAGGTTGTTTTTAAAACACTCATATGCCATTTTGATGATCAAATTAATCATGATAAAATAGTTATAATTAAATATATGATCCATCAAATATCTATAGTAGCATAGAATAGTATTATGTAAGAAAAACATAGCAGCTGAGACGAGATACAAAATTTATTCTTGGTTTATTTATTCATAAGAGAAAAGCTGAGCTCTAGTTATAGTTACAAGAGAATGATATTTCATCCTTTGCTCACTATGAGCCATAACTCTTTATAGCACGCTTACATAATATTTTATCACTTATTAAAACCATCCAAAATTGAAGATAGGTGATCCCTTATTTGATGGTTTATTTACTCTCTTTGTAGAGGCTGAGCATTTGCAAAGTAAGATTGTCTTTGATTCTTTAGGAGCTTGTCAACTTCACGAGAAGATCCAAAAAATACAAGTTCTTTCACCGGTCTCTGTATTTATTTTAATTTATTTTCATAAAATTTCAAGATGGTTTATGAAAACGAATTATAATATATATAAAAATAATTTAATATTATATTATTTATTTGCTGTCAAAATTATATACGTAAACTTACAAGTAAATACTATTTATCTTGATAAATTTTATAAAATATAAATAAATTTTTTATCTTAAACTTATATTAAATCCAGACTATATATTTTTTTAAAAAAAATTCTAATTACATTTTTTTTATATTCATATCTTAAAACGTAGAGATAAATAAAAGAATGTTTTTAATAAAGTATTTTAGCGCGCGCACACACACACACACATATATATATATATATATATATATATATATATATATATATATATATATATATATATATATATATATATATATATATATATATATATATATATATATATATATATATATATATATATATATATATATATATATATATATATATATATATATATATATGTTAACATTGAAAAATCCTTGTCTATTTATTTAGCGGAGATCTTTTCCCGTCTTAATGATTGTTTCTTACCATAGTGAAAAATCAAAACTATATTTTGAATTCATAAGTATACTTTCTGACTCACCTCATTCACACACAATCTATGTATTATCGAGCAAGACCCTAATCATATGACAAAATATAAATCGGAAATGCATCTATGTAAACGTTATAGAAGTGTATTATCGGAATCCACTGAACTAGAAAATAAAACAGAAACGAAACAGATGTAGAAACAGAGATAAACTAACCGTGATAATTATAATGACATACATATAAATGAAACATTACATAGATAATCATTAATGTAAAGCGAACAATATATTTCATCATCAAGGAGAGACTTATATGAAAATTAATCCATATGTTGTGATAATTATGATTTTGTGTGTGAATTTTGATGTTGAATTGCATATGCCTTGGTGTGTATAAATTCGTTGAGATGTTGTTCATGTGGTTGGAGTTTTGGCATTATGGTCATGGCTATTAATGAAATATTTTTGATTTAGATGCTGAAAGATTATAAATTTCATATGTTTTCATGTACAATAATGTATTGTATGTTTTGGGACTATTAGAGGTCAAAATCATGGTTTAGGTCTCATACAAGGTTAGAAAACAAGAGCGATCACACAAAATTGCGAAATTATTTTTGGGATTTCTGAGCACTATTACGGGCCATAGCAGCTCCTACGGGCGGTCGCAGCAGCCCTCTGGGTTTTTAACTAGAGGTGTGCCTAAGGGATGGGCTGGGGAGTGTTACAAGCAACCATAACAGCTCCCTAGAATTTGTACCAAGTGCGTTGTTTCGAGCGTAACTCGAGTTTCGTGACTCCGTTTAAAGCGTAATTCGAAGCGCGGTAGATGACGCGCAACACTACCTTATAATAATGCTTTAGATATTAAACATGTTTATGAAAATATGAATGATGTGTTTTACTTGTGAAGTTCTTATGAGATGATTATTGAATACTTATATGATTACTAATTTAAGGTTTTGTTACAAGTTGACCAAGAGCGTGATAAATTGTTGTGATAGAATTTTATGATGACTTAAATGATATTTGAAATATGTGTATAATTGTATGATTATGTATCATTGAATATATTTACATATCATATTCACTGTGCTGAGGTGATGGCCTTCCATGCGGTGTATACGGTTTGAAGTTAGGCCGGTTGTGATAATCATATTTGCATGTTGTTGTTGAGTTCATGCGTCATGGTGTACAGACTTCGGTTCGGGGTGAGCTCTAGTTCAAAAGTGGGGACCGAAAGCGAGTAGCTGATTTCAGTAATAGAATGTGTTAAACGATATTGATTCAATAGTTGGGATCAGGGACGATTATGGTGGGCTTTGATTCAGAAAAGGGGACCAGGAATAAGTGTGGACAAAAATCAATAACATGTCTCTGATATCCAAATCGGTACCATGCACATACATGTAGAGTTGAGTAGTGGATACATTTGCATACATACCTTCATGTGTGGTTGAGTAATCATCACAATTGTTTATTGTTGTGAATAAGCATGTGATTGATGATTGTGATGAATATGCTATCCTTGCTATGTCTTGCACCATTAATATATTTGAGCGTATCCTCACCCTTGTTTATTTGTTGTGGTTTCTTTGCTCATCTGGAGTACGTACAATCAGGTAGAAGAATAGCTGCTTGAGCTAGAGGATGGCATTGAGGTCATTTTAGTTATTTATTTTTCGGGTTTTTAGGCGAGTCGTTATGATATGTAGCACAAGGGACATGGTGTTTTATATTTCACAATTACATGTCTTATTCTTTTTGGAGTAGTTGAACTACCTTTGTATTCATTTGTTTTTGAGATGTTATATGCCAAACTCTATTGTTTCCACTATTTAATTCACACGATTATATTTTCTTGGTTTTTAGGTTTGGTGAAACATGTGCCACTCTAAGTATAGAGTTAAAATTTAATTATTCTACTAAATGTTGAGTCAAGGAATCAGAGAGTTACAATAGTCGAGTTTGACAATCCGTCAATTGTCCGAGTATCATAGAAGATTCTCCAGTACAACTTTTATGTCTACAAGAAAGGTGTACTTTGTGACCCTATATTCAAGTGAGTCATTCACGTCATTGGAGTAGACAAACGTGACATGCCAACATATGCTCATTATGGTGTGATGTGATTTCGTTAAAAAAATGAGATGAGAGACCCATGTTTATACAAATTTTAGATATAAATGAACCTTAGAAACTAATTTTTTTCTTAGGAGATATTCCAAAGGTGTTCTTCCGGATACACCTGTGTTTCGTTTAGTGAAATTTGTGAAATTAGAGTGAATTTAAAAATGTAGTTTTTAATAAATCTGTGTTATCGATCCTTTTTGGTTTTTCAGCAATTGGAGTGTGTCCGGATATGTATTTTTGGGTCCACCCTACACTTTTCACAGATAACTTTTTTTGTAACAAAACCTATTACAATATAAAACATGTCTAATCACATAAATACATCATTGAATAAAAAGCAAAATGAATTAAAATGTGTGTCATCATCTAAATCTATATCTATGGATGGATTCGTCTTTGTGTTTTGTTTATTTGATTATCTTTCAATCTCGATCAATTTGGTGAATTCTTTCATCCTATCCAAAAAATGACTCGGCCAAGTTTTAGCTCATTCTGGTGTGATGTGATTTCGTTTAAAAAATGAGATGAGAGACCCATATTTATACAAATTTTAGATCAATATAGACCACATGAACTGAATCTTGCCGTAAGAGGTATTCCAAAGATGTACTTCCGGATATATCCTGTTTTTGTTCAGTGAAACTTTTGAAATTAGGGTGAATTCAAAAATGCCAGTGGGGCTGAAAGCATCATGTAAGGTAAGTTTGTACTTTCAATTACCACACATTCAATATAAATTAAATCAGTCAAGATCACCTTAATAAGCTGGTTTCTAGTTCTTCTTTTATTCCCACACTTAGAGCATCTTTAGTGCAGATTCTGTAGTATTAAATTCTTTAATAGTAACGGTAGTTATAAGCAATTTGCATTAGAATAAGAATGACATGGCAGTAAGTGAACTAACAATTAGTGGGAGTAAACTATATAACCAACGCACATTATTCATTCTCAATGACTCTTATTATTAATTTATTATTGTTTTATATTATTAAAATATCAATAAAGCTCCAACAACTATAAAATGTGGGGTCAAATTTTGGTTTTTTACAAGCAACCATCATTAAAGTAAAAACAACTCAAATCGACTATAAATAATTTAAATCCTACAAATCACTTTGGGCCCATAAAAAGTATCTTAGTTTACCCATTTAGTTTACTCCCATTAAAGATGCTCTTACAAATATACACATTAATTAATTATCACTCAAGAATTTTAATAACTATCAAAATGAGCCCCATAAGTATTATGGAAAATACAACTCTCACATTCAACTCACTTATTTAACACTCTTTATTCAAATACATTTTCACTCCTCGTCTTATTTTGATGCTTTTACACACTATTATATATCCACCAATAAGAATCTTTTGTTTGTTTGACTCATTGTTTTTCAATTGGTTCAACTCGATAGCTTATGATTAAATTAAATAAAATAAATATAAGAATTGGATTTAAAAAGATCTGTGAGACATTGGATCGAACTCTAGTGTGGTCGAAGTCTGTTTGCAAGTAATGCGTGTTGTAGTCGAAGTTTGTTCTAACATGCATGAGTAAATATTGTTAAGGTTGTTAGCATGAGTAAATATTGCTAAGGTTGTTAGCATGAGTAAACATTGCTAAGGTTGTTAGCATGAGTAAATATTGCTAAGGTTGTTAGCATGAGTAAATATTGCTAGGGTTGTTAGCATGTGCTATTTTATTATAAATAGGATGCTAGTTTCTCAATCTTGACATACGGAAAAATAGGAAGATAAAATCATAATTTCAAGGGAGAGAGGTTATTTTGTTATTCTTGTATACTTGTAATCTTGTTCTAAGAGAAAGGAAAGAATAGCAGTTTAATAACCAATCCTTGTTGTTCCTTGTTGCTTTTTTCTTTGTTAACCCTAACCCTTGTGTGTTTCTTGATTATTAAGAAACCGTGTATACTTTGTTTAAAGGTATCTGATTCACAACAAATTGGTGCGGTGAGCATGGAGAAGATGCCTTCAACAAAGTATGAGATTGAAAAGTTCACCGGAGTGAACGACTTTGGTCTGTGGCGCTTGAAGATGAAAGCCCTATTGGTTCAGCAGGGTTGTTTGGAAGCGTTGAAGGGTGAGGCAGCCATGGACGCTGCGTTAACGGCAAAAGAAAAGACGAGCATGATCGAGAAAGCCCACAGCGCAATATTATTGAGCCTTGGTGATAAGGTTCTTCGACAGGTATCAAAGGAGACTACAGCATCGGGATTATGGGTGAAACTTGAAAGTTTGTACATGACCAAATCTCTGGTGAATCAACTATACCTGAAGCAAGCTTTATATTCATTCAAGATGAGTGAAGACAAAGTGTTGGCTGAGCAGTTGGATATGTTCAACAAGCTGATTCTTGATCTTGAAAATATTGATGTGAAGATCGATGATGAAGATCAAGCACTATTGCTGCTGTGTGCTTTGCCCAGAACACATGCTCACTTCAAAGAAACTCTCTTGTATGGAAGGGAGTCCCTGACCTTTGAAGAAGTTCAATCAGCCTTGTATTCTAAGGACTTGAATGAACGAAAGGAGCATAAACCTTCGACGGTGGGCGAAGGTTTGGCCGTTAAGGGAAAATTCTTGCGAAAGGATGGTAAGTTCGACAAGAAAAAAGGTAAAAGTCAACAGAAGTCTTATAGTGGCGAAACATCTAGTATTCGATGTTACCACTGTAAGAAGGAGGATCACATAAGAAAGTTGTGCCCTGAACGCCTGAAAGATCATAGAGGTAATGGCAATGCAGCCATTGTTCAAGATGACTTCGAATCATCTGATGTTCTTGTGGTTTCAAGTGGCGACTCGAGGAAAGAGTGGATTATGGATTCAGGTTGCACTTGGCACATGACTCCAAACAGAGAATTGTTCGAGGAGCTATGTGATCAAGATGGTGGATCTGTACTGTTAGGAAACAACAAATCTTGCAAAATTGCAGGTATTGGATCTGTGAGATTCAAGCTCCATGATGAGTCAATAAGGTTATTGACTGAAGTTAGGTACGTACCTGACTTAAAGAGAAATTTGATTTCTCTTGGTGAATTCGACAGAAAAGGATATGTTTTTCAAGGAGAGAAAAGTATCCTAAGAGTCATGAAGGGGTCGAAGGAAGTCTTGAGAGGCGTGAAGAAACAAGGCTTGTATACCCTTGAGGCTGAGGTTGTAAGTGGTTCGACAAATGTTGCATCCACGAAATCTATGTCGAAGACAGAATTATGGCACATGAGATTGGTCCATGTCAGCGAAAGAGGCCTAGTCGAATTGGGGAAGCAGAACCTGCTAGGAGGTGACAAAGTCGAAAAGTTGGAATTTTGTGAATCTTGTGTATTTGGTAAATCCTGTAGGGCGAAGTTTAACAAAGGCAAGCAAAGAACACATGGATCCCTAGATTACATTCATGCTGATCTTTGGGGGCCTGCAAGGAATCCTTCACACTCAGGTGCAAGGTATTTTCTATCCATTGTTGATGACTATTCCAGAAAACTATGGGTATTCATTCAGAAGACGAAGGATGAAACTTTTGAGAATTTCAAAAGTTGGAAGATTCTAGTCGAAACTCAGACTGGCAGAAAGGTTAAGAGGTTGAGAACCGACAATGGCCTTGAATTCTGCAACGTAGCTTTCGACAGTTACTGTGTTGGGTTTGGGATTGCAAGGCATAAGACTGTAGCAGGTACTCCTCAACAAAATGGCTTAGCTGAGAGATTCAATTGAACAATCCTTGAAAGGGTTAGATGCATGTTGGTTAGTGTTGGATTGAAGAAGGTGTTTTGGGCGGAAGCTGTTTCGACAGCAGCTTACCTGATAAATAGATGTCCCTCGACTTCCTTGGAAATGAAGACACCTGAAGAAGTTTGGTCGGGACATCCACCTAGTCTCGACAAACTGAGAGTATTTGGCTGTGTGGCCTATGCTCATATTAGGCAAGACAAGGTCGAACCTAGAGCTCTAAAATGCATGTTCATGGGATACCCTAAAGGAGTCAAAGCTTATAGGCTATGGTGCCTAGAGCCAGGTCACAGGAGGTGTATCACCAGTCGAGATGTAGTTTTCAACGAAGCAGAGATGGCTTTCAAGAAAACTGATGATGCTGACGAAGAGCTGGAACAGGGAGAGATTCCTGTTGAGGTGGAGCATGTTGATGCTGAATTGCTTACCCCAGATGAAGTCGAAGAAGACACAGAAGATGTTGTCGAAGATGAGGAGACTGATAATGACTACCTGCTAGCAAGAGACAGGTCGAGGAGAGTCATCAAGCCACCTCAGAGACTTGGGTATGCAGATCTTATAGCTTATGCCTTAATCTCTGCAAGTGAGGTTCTAGACGAAGAACCTAAAGACTATAAGGAAGTTATGAGGAATCAAAAGAAGACAAATTGGTCTTTGATGTATGCTATGGTCTGTACTAGACCCGACATAGCATATGCAGTAAGTCTTATAAGCAGGTACATGGCGAATCCTGGAAAGGCTCACTGGCAAGCATTGAAGTGGATTTTAAGGTACATAAATGGGTCTCTGAATAGAGTCCTAATTTATGGTGGAGCCTTGGGTGAAGATAGTAAAGCAGTAATCAATGCATATGTCGACTCTGATTATGCAGGTTGTATGGATTCCAGAAAATCTATCTCTGGATATGTGTTCACTATGTTTGGGACAGCAATCAGTTGGAAAGCAACACTTCAGAAGGTCGTTGCCCTATCAACCACTGAAGCGGAGTATATTGCCCTAACTGAAGCTGTGAAGAAAGCATTGTAGCTTGAAGGTTTTGCAAAGGAGCTAAAACTTCAAGGTCGAGTTATCACTGTTAAATGTGATAGTCAAAGTGCAATACACCTGTCGAATAATTCAGCCTATCATGAGCGAACCAAGCACATTGATGTGAGGCTGCATTTCATCAGAGGGGTAATCGAGCGTGGAGAAGTCCAAGTGCTGAAAGTTTCGACAGATCATAATGCTGCTGATATGATCACCAAGACATTGCCCAGTTGCAAGTTTTTCCACTGTATGCAGTTAATAAATCTGCATGAAGAAAGCTAGTTTCTTGATGTTATAGAGTTAGATCCAAGGTGGAGATTTGTGAGACATTGGATCGAACTCTAGTGTGGTCGAAGTCTGTTCGCAAGTAATGCGTGTTGTAGTCGAAGTTTGTTCTAACATGCATGAGTAAATATTGCTAAGGTTGTTAGCATGAGTAAATATTGCTAAGGTTGTTAGCATGAGTAAATATTGCTAAGGTTGTTAGCATGAGTAAATATTGCTAAGGTTGTTAGCATGAGTAAATATTGCTAGGGTTGTTAGCATGTGCTATTTTATTATAAATAGGATGCTAGTTTCTCAATCTTGACATAAGGAAAAATAGGAAGATAAAATCCTAATTTCAAGGGAGAGAGGTTATTTTGTTATTCTTGTATACTTGTAATCTTGTTCTAAGAGAAAGGAAAGAATAGCAGTTTAATAACCAATCCTTGTTGTTCCTTGTTGCTTTTTTCTTTGTTAACCCTAACCCTTGTGTGTTTCTTGATCATTAAGAAACCGTGTATACTTTGTTTAAAGGTATCTGATTCACAACAAGATCAATTTTAAAAAATGTGCTAAGGAAATTAATCCCCAATCACAAATTAAATTGAAGGAAAATATTGTTGAAATTAATACAGTTAATTTAATGTTGGTTTCACTAAAGTTAGAATTACGACAAAGAATAACAAATTAAAATTGTTAAGTTTATATGAGAAGTCAATTCTGTTTTTAATGAGGTAATAAAAAACCAAAAATTTAAATAAATATATAAAATTACACTCATAATAGAAATATTTTAATGAAATTTGAAATGTAAAAGAGCAAATATTTCAAAATTGGTTTGACATCTAAGATTGATTTTCCACCTTTTCTCATGTTGTCGCATTGCATTCTCTTTTATATGACATTGTAGCGTAACTGCAATATTATTGTTATTTTAAGATTTGTGAATTTTTTTTTTAATTTTCTTTTGATTGTTTCACTTTGATCTGAGCTCAAATAAACACTTTTAAATTAATTAATTTCTTTTTTAAACTTTAAATAAAATCACTAATGCATACATTCGTTTACATTATTTATTTTTACTTATATATAAAATAGTGTTCTTCAAAATACTTACTTTAGAATATTATTATGATTTCAAAGAGTAATTAAAATAAAAAATTAAGTAAATAAAATAATATTTTTAATTAACCATAAAATTATGATAAACACGAAAAATAGAATCATGTTATAATAAATATTTACATAAGATGATTTATTCACAGAAGAAGCATTTATAAATTACATATTTAAATTAAGTTAATAGTACAAATAATTGTATATAATTATGGACACATTTATAACTAATCAAATACAAACAAAAGTATCACAACAAATAGCACCGCCAACAAACATACAAAATCATCTAAAAGCAATGGTTAGTAATTTATATATGAAAATTACAATATGAAAAACCTGAGGTGTTAGAACATGCACCATGCAAAAATTTCAATATTCAATCTTCAACTCTAGTAAATTAACCTAGCGCCTCAGACCTGCCTATGTTAAGCAAATTTCACTTAAACTCGAGAACATATCTCACGCGGTGTAGAAGAAATTCAACGTTATCAAACATTTTAAGTCAAACCATAACAATAACATGAATTTTACAAGTCTTATTGTCACTAAGCAAAACGACTCCACGTGCTTTTAGTTCCATATAGTCTTACAATATTAATCTTTCCTTAGGACGTCTTATAAGATCATCACGAGTCAATAACTCAATTCCTTTGAGTCTATAAAATTGTCACCACCAATGCCTCAACATTTTCACAATCATCCTTATCTGAGACAAATATAATATGAACATAATATCTCTTTCCCCCTCTTGGGATTACCCTTCTTTAAGTGATCGATTTTTTTGAAAAATGAAACATTTTAATTTTGAATTAACAAAACTCTTGAATTTAAAATTCAATCTATTACCTCTCTATGTAAAGTCTTAAATTCGTTATATCCAACATACTTTTTATATACTCATATGTGTCATCATATTTGACATCTCTCTTATACACTCTTTTATGTTATTGGCACAATTTGACACTCTAAATTTTATCATTTAATTATACTATCGATCAACTTGGTTTTATAAAAAATTTCAATCTTGGTTGATTTTAGAAAAATCTACACTTTTTTTCCAAAGAGGTTTAGATACTTCAGATGTCCCTTGTCAGATAAATTATCCTAGTCTGAATACTAATGGACATGGACAAGATGAACATAAAAAGTTAATTTTTCCTTAATAGATTAAAGTTAAAAATCTATTAGATAAGACTCAATTTTATTGTAATTTTTTAGGATTTTTATTACTTTAAATTTTTTAAATAAATATATTATGATAGTCTTAGTTTGACAATATTCATTATAGTTTGACATATTTTTAATCCTTCGTGATACAATTTTAAAAATGATAAACTTTCAATTGTATTTTTTCCATATATTTAATTTTAAGTATTAACTTTAAAAATATATTGATAAAAATTATACCATCAGAAAAAAAAAACTAGTGTTTTTTTTTATAAGCGAATAACATTAGAAAGAGATTAAGAAAATCTCAAGGCAACAGAGTTACAAACAACCAACAAGATTAGGGGAGTTACAAAAAGTGAAACGGAAAATTGAACCAATCGTATAAGCTACAATGCTTACTATCCTTCCTACCTAGAATCAACCAGTTCCACGATGAAACTTTAATGTCGATAACTATGTCGTCTACATCAATAGTATCATTATTGAAAATAATTTTATTTCTGGCCCTCCATAAAATCCAGCAAGAAATAAACCAAATAGAGTTGATCTTGTTCTCTTTGCACCGACCCGGGAGACTAGATTTCCAGGCATTCACGTGACGGAGACAACTATCCTCATAAATACTCCCTATATCTACCCAGATGCATATCTTATTCCAGACCAACAAGGATTTAGAACACGTGAAGAAAAGATGAGAAGTGTCCTCAATGCAATTCGAACAGAACGCACAATGCGTAAGAAGGAGGTCGTCAATCACCCGTCTTTTCAACAGGTTAAATTTAGTTGGAATTCTATAAAGAGCCAACCTCCAACAAAAAGTTTGAACTTTTACCGGAAGAACAGTTTTCCAAAGAACCTCCAGAAAGATATCGCTATCTCTTTGAACACCGAATTCAAATACAGAAGAAGAAAGAGCAGAGTAGAAAGAACTAACCTTGTACGAAAAAGAGTCATCGAGAATCCATTTCCAATTATCATCGACATTACTGTCTACTGTAATCTGATCCAAAGCAATCCTACTCTCTGTCCACTCAGGTTCAAAACTAGAGACCGGACCTAACAATGAATCTCTCAAGTTCCAGACCCATAAACCGTCTTCCCAGGCTCCCATCTGACTGACACTCGCTAATTTCCTGGAACAACCCTGAAACAGACGCTGAAATCTACTTTTAAGCGGCAAATCTCCAATCCAAATAGATTTCCAGAACGCCGTGTCACGACCGTCTCCAATAGTGCTAGTCGTGAACTTGCTGAAATCCACATTAGATCTGATGATAGATAGAATATCCTTCATCCAGGGTGAGTCGGTTTTCGGGCTGCCAGCATCAACATAAGTTTGCACCTTTAGACTCAAGTTATCGTATCTGAGGTTAAGGGTCTTTCTCCAAATTTCGTTACCGCCTCTTTGAAATCTCCACAACCATTTTGCTAAAAGGGCACAATTAAATTGGCCAACATGTTTTATACCTAAGCCTCCGAGCTCCTTAGGATTGCAAATAGTATTCCACGAAACCCAAGATATGAATTTTTTGTTGGAGTTCCCAGCCCATAGAAAACGTCTTTGAATCGCAATAATATCACTAATAATTTTCTTGGGGTCCTTGAAAAAAGCCAAAGGATGAATAGGCACGTTAACAAGGACCGAGTTAATGAGGGTAACTCTACCCCCATCGAAAAATTTCTCCCAGCCCAGTTAGAGAGCTTGCTCCTCAACCGAGACAGGGTCGGAGTCCAGAAAGAAATGCGGCGGTGGTTTCCTCCAACCGAGAGGCCAAGGAAAGAGAAAGGAAGCCTACCGGATTTACATTGCAGGAAACCTTCAGCAGCAGAAAGAAACTCAGATTCAACTCCTATCCCAAAAATGCAGCTTTTAGAGAAGTTAATCTTCAAGCTAGAACTCAGTTCAAAAGCATGCTGAATAGCCTTGAATATCCAAATGTTAGAAGCCGATGCATCACCTATAAGCAGGGTATCATCTGCAAACTGTAACAGGTTCACAGTGGCCTGACCGTTAATCTTGAATTCTAATAATAGATTATCGGCAGCCGCCGCTCTAACAACACAGGCCAGCCCTTCAGCAACAATGGCGAACAGAAACGGCGCCAACGGATCTCCCTGCTTAAGACCTCTACCAACCCGAAAATCTTTCGAGGGACTTCCATTAATAAGGATTGAAATATAACTGTTAAAAACCGAGCCACGAATCCATTTCATCCAATTAGCACCGAAGCCCATCTTGACTAGCATTCCGTCGAGGTAAGACCAGTCGACACAGTCATAGGCTTTAGCGAAGTCGACTTTGAGGAGAAGACAAGCCTTTTTAAACCTCTTTGCGTAATCTACTACTTCATTAGCTAGAAGAACCCCGTCGTAAATTTGTCGACTCGGGATGAAAGCTGTTTGGGACGGAGAAACAATTTTGTGAATTACCTTGCTCAATCTGAAGGCAAGCATCTTAGATATAACCTTAGTGATACAGCTGACCAAAGTAATTGGTCTAAAGTCTTCGAACTGTTGGGGATTAGAATTCTTCGGAACCAGCGCTATGAATGAAGACGCAAACATCTTGGGCAGAACTCCTGTCTTGAAGAATTCCAGGATGCAGTTTGAGAAATCCTGACCAATAATATCCCAACAAGATTGGATGAATATGAAGTTAAAGCCATCGACACCAGGGCACTTGTTACCGTCGCAGTTAAAAACAACCTTTCTCACATCAGATGGGGAGAAATCTGCTTCAAGGAAGCTAATGTCCTCATCACCAAGGTAGGTATCCAGAATTATACCACTACTGACTTTAGCCTTCGGATGCTGCAAAAATTTATCTTTAAAGAACTTAACGGCTTCGAACTTAATATCCTTAGGAGCGTTAATAGTCCTACCTCCCAGTGTGATAGCTGAAAGGTGGTTCGAACGATTCCTATATTTGAGAGAATCATGAAAAAACATAGTATTCGAATCGCCGTTTTGCAACCAACTGATTCTGAATTTCTGAGCCAGCATATTTTCTTTGATCCTCATATCTCTCCACATTTTCTCCTGATGTTGAGTCATTTCTCTAATTACATCGTCATCACACAGAGCTGAACCGTCGACGGAAGATAACTCCAGCTTATTGAACTCAACAATATTTTCCTCAATTTCTAACTCCAGCCAGCCAAAAACATTAAGGTTCCAGGTTCTAATATCTGATTTCAGGGCTTGAAATTTCTTGGAAAGGATGTTGTAGAACGATCCTGAAACATGATAGGAGTTCCACGATTTCGACACAAAAGGGATGAATTCCTTATGATCAAACCAGCAGTTGAAACACCTAAAAGGTTTAGGCCCCCAATTAACAAAGTTGGACTTCAACCACACCGGTCGATGATCCGATATGTCACGATCCCCCACCACTTGGTTCTTCAACGAAAACAGAGATATAACCCAATTATCCACCAAAATTCTATCAAGTCTACTTCTGCTATTACCATTAGAGTTGAACCAGGTAAATCGGCTACCAAAAACCGGCAAGTCCGAAACGTTAAACTCTTCAATGAAGTCATTAAACTCCTTCATATCCCTATTGTTATTACCGCTGAGACCTTGTCTCTCCTCCCCGTTTTTCACCGAGTTGAAATCACCCCCCAAAATCCAGCCTACATCATGGAAATTGCTTTTAATATTGATCAAGTCTCTCCACAACCTCCTCTTGTCTGCTGGATTACACGGAGCGTACACGTTAATAACGACCAGATTGTGATTATTCCAAACTAAATGCAGGCCAAGAAATCCTTTCCCACTGAAGCTTGAGACAGCTGAAATTCTGGTAGTGTCCCACATAGAGAGAGGATGCCACCTGAATTGCCTACTGAGTTCTGAGCAGACCAGTTCTTGTCAACAGTACTCCACATGCTGTTAACAAAGTCAGCTTCCATCTTATTACACTTAGTTTCCTGAATCATGCAGATATCAGCTTTGCCTCTCATGAGAACTTGGGATATTCTCCTTCTCTTCACGGAACTACAACATCCTCTTGCGTTGAAGGTAACAATATTCATGGATCACCTCTAGCTATAACCTTCTTATTAAGAACAGCCTCTTGATCTTCCATATCCAGCTTCCTCAAGATAAGCCCAAAGTTCTCTTCGTCTTCGCATTGAAAACCCAAAGTGTTAATGTAATTGCCCAGAGTGGTATTTCTTCAATAGCTTTCCTGCATCGCGAATTGCCTTTTTCCACGTCGGTGTCCGTAATCGATTCACATCATAATAAACTGGATCCTGGACAATCTCTGGCCAGCTTTCCCTTCTTTCTTTCCTTCTAATCCTTAATCTTCGGTTCAGGTCGAGAGATGTCCGTAGGAGCAGAGTGGAGCAGAGTTGAGAAATACGAGTGGATGTAGGGAATCTTAATGCTGTTATAAACCTCATGGAGTAATTTTTTTCTTTTTAACTTTACCTTTAGAAGCAAACCCAGAACCTCCACCAGGTAGCCCACAAAAAGGAGGATGCAAGCCCGAATCAACCTCCAAATCCCTGTTGTAATCTACCTCTGCTACTTTAGAATTACAAGAATCCGAAGCATCCTCAACTGGAACGGGTAGAGTTCCTCTAGAAATAACCAGACCTGCAGGATTCACGAAGGAAACCTCTCTATTCCCTACACCTTCTACAACAAGGTCTATGCTTTCCTTAACAGCAGATACACTATCTGAAACAGACAGATTAAAATCAACCTTTAGAGCTTCAGGGTGAGGAGTTCTGACTTCTGACTGGGGAACAGAAGGAATGTTATCTATGCTCTCTTCCTCTTCGTGAAACTCCCAATCAGCATTGAGTTCAGATGGAGTTGTGGATTCTATTTCATCCGAGTCTATCAACTCATCAACTTCACCAGATAGGGGATCTCCTAATCCAGACGAGAATTCTTCGGAAATAGAGACAGAGAAGGAATGATTACGAACGACAATATCAACCTTAAAATTTAGAATAGCCCTAAGACTTGTTTTAATCAGAATTCTAGCTATATCCATGCTCTCTTTGTTCCACGTCTTCTCGTTGCATTTGATATAAGAGCCCAGTTTAGAGGATATCAGTCTGAAATTATTCTCATTCCAGGCAACACAGGGTAAACCAAAGCACCTAATCCACACTAATCTGTCTCTGTCTATATCCTCCAAATTCCAAGTACGAATGTCTTTGAACCAGATGTCCAGCCAATCACTAGCTTCTTTGATGAAAATCTCCAAGTCACCTCTAGAGGTATCTTCTAACAGACACAAAGAAACTCCCAAAGGGGTAGCCTTAATACTAAAAAAACCTTCTTCGTACAAAAGCTTCTGAATATGGAAAGCATTTCCATCTTCCTGAACAGTTCCCATTCTCATAAGATTCAGTCTCCTTAGCCACTCATCTTCCACCTCTAGAATTGTGGGTTGAGCAACTCCCTTTGCAGCAACCTCTGCATTAGGATAATCTCCTTTTACCACTCTGGCAAAGGACCTAAGCATTTTGATAGGTTTCTTAAGAATCTCATGTTGAACATGTTGAGTTTTCCTCCTCAGGACTTCGCTGCTAGGATTAATCCTCTTGTTCTCCTTACTAAACCTGGGGATATTCACAAAGATCTTCTTGCCTTCCAGTACAATGCTATCAAGGTTACATGCCAGAATACGAGGGTCATGTACCTTTCGAAATTTTGCGAAACCGAATCTGTTTCCTCGCTTATTGAGGTGAAGTTTGGTGATGAAGATAAGTTTGTATTCTTGATGGTCTCATTTCCCGTATATTTAAAACCTTTCAAGGCTCTCTTTATTTTTGGTAAGGAATACTCTATTATGTTGGAGGAGGTCCAATCATCTATAAGAACCAAAAAGTTAACTAAGATGAAAGTTTTGAAAAGTTGACGATAGTGGTGAAGTCTTAAATGTTTTAAGAGGAGTGAGCAAGAGTAAAGGATTCTTAAGGTATAGGTCATCTATTAAAGTGACCCACCGTGAGCGTCAAAGTTTTAAATTGTAGTTATTGGATGATCACCTGAGCAGTTGACGTAATCTTTACATCTTTGGTCAGAATGTTTTAGTATGATGTGCCAATTTTCTCACATGCTTCTTTTCTTTCAAATTTTATTTATGAGTATTGATATATATCAAATTAAGAGTGTTTTTTAATGACAATGTGAAAAAATGGAGCACTGGTCAAAATTATTTATTAGTTGGTTTTTATGCATAAAGTAATTGATTATTCATATACATTTATCTTCAATTTATTACTTTAGAATGATATTTACGCGTGCTTCTTTTAAGCATAAATTATTTTTTAAAATTAGAGAGTTACATAAAATTAACAAATTACTTTACATTATGAAAATATATTTAAAAATTTAAGGGTATTTTTAAAACACTCACGTACCAAACATTTTTATTATGATAATCACATGAGCATGTGATTTCTAATTGAACTTATTGGACTACTGACTAGAGCAGATGTTGTGATCTTTACATCACTGGTCAGAATGTGTTTGTATGATATGGCAATTTTATCACATGCTTCTTTTCTTCCTAATTTTATTTATGGAGTATTGTATTTTTAAGAAACTATAGATATCAAATTAAGAGTGTGTTTCAAAGACAATGTGAAAAAAAGGAGCACCAGATAAATTTGTTTATTAATTGATTTTTATGCATAAAATAATCGATTATTCGTATATTTATGTTATAAATATAGAATGAGATTTACGCGCACTTCTTCTAAGTATAAATTATGTTTAAATATAAGAGAGTTTCATAAAATTAACAAATTACTTAACATAATGAAAATATATTTAAACTTTTCAGGTTGTTTTTAAAACACTCATATGCCATTTTGATGATCAAATTAATCATGATAAAATAGTTATAATTAAATATATGATCCATCAAATATCTATAGTAGCATAGAGGGCTAGTAGCATAGAATAGTATTATGTAAGAAAAACATAGCAGCTGAGACGAGATACAAAATTTATTCTTGGTTTATTTATTCATAAGAGAAAAGCTGAGCTCTAGTTATAGTTACAAGAGAATGATATTTCATCCTTTGCTCACTATGAGCTATAGCTCTTTATAGCACGCTTACATAATATTTTATCACTTATTAAAACCATCCAAAATTGAAGATAGGTGATCCCTTATTTGATGGTTTATTTACTCTCTTTGTAGAGGCTGAGCATTTGCAAAGTAAGATTGTCTTTGATTCTTTAGGAGCTTGTCAACTTCATGAGAAGATCCAGGAAATACAAGTTCTTTCACCGGTCTCTGTATTTGACTTATGACATTGTCCTCCCCGCCTTCAAATTTTCAATCACCCCAAAAGTTATAACTTAATTAATTTACTTCCTCATTTATTCAAATAGAAGAAAACATATTCTCACACACATAAAAAAAAATATTTCTCCTAAATTATTACTTTTTATGAAAATATTTCTGTTCCTATTTCCATTTTTGAGTTTAAATATTATATTATTTTTATCAATTAATAAAAATAAATTCTATAAAATGAAACAGATGATCAAGTGTAAGAACATAATTACAATTTTTTACAAAGAGATTAAAAAATAACATAATATACCTGCAAGGAAGTTTCTCTGGTTGTTCTCGGCATTGATACCAAATCCAATCAGATTGAGATTTGAGGAGGCATTTATGGCAACTGGATGACCTGCTGGAATCACAAAAACATCACCTGGAGACAACTTAGCTCTATATCTTTGCACTTGTTTGCTTGTCTCTTCTTCTTGTTCCTCTTCCTCGTCACTTTCTTCTCTCTGGTTCTCATTTCTTATTCCTAATAGTTCAAAATCTCCTTTTCCTTCATTAACAGTTACTATCACAATTGCCCTTGAATTGTAGTTTGGCAACAATAAAGATCCCTAAAATTAAATTTGAATAAAACAATTTAGCTACAGCTCTAAGTTCTCTAAATAGAACATGATATTAAATATACTAATTTGTTGTCGATGAGATGTCTACTTAGTGATATGAATTTCTTCTTATAATTTAAAGTAACAAAATTCAACTCTCTTAAAATAATGTTAAAATGATTATAAGTATTTTTTAATTAATAATAATAATATATAATTTATTGTCTAGTTTATTTGCATATGTTTTAAAATAATTTTATTATACCTCCTTGATCTCCACAGAATTGACAAATATGTCCAAATCTTGAAGTTGTTGATTTTTTTCTGGGGTGATCTCAAAGAATTTGCCAAACTTATTGGAATAGATAGGATTGCGACTTCTCAAGTTGAATGGTTCAGATTCCGATGATACACTCTTTTTGGAGCTGGACTTTGCATGTTTGCTCAGTTCCTCAATTTGTTCCCTTGATACTTTGACTATTACATTTTCTTCGTTGATCTCTTGTCTCCTATCCTTAAGGCTTCTTCTGTGTTGTGGCTCTTGTTCTTGTTGTTCTAAAAGAACCTTTTCTATCTCCTCGTAATTGGTCTTTATTTTGAACAATATATAAAAAGGAAAAGTGAATATTTACAGAAAGTAAACCAGACTAGTACATGAAAAACGATTAAAGGATGTGTGTTGCATGCTTACATTGAAAGCGGCCTCTAGAACTTTCTTGCTGAACCCGGATAATAATGATGGTTGATTTTGAGTTCCAGATAATAAGAAAGGCTGTAAAAAATTACAAATAAACAACGGTAAGAGTGGAAAAACTTTACAATAGAATGTGGAAAAATGGATTCGTAACTGTTGTTGTGATACTATTGTAGATCCCTCTAAAACTATTTCATGTGGTTGCATGCAAACAATGTGTAATATGACGAAGAAAAAAAGGTAAGCTCCGATTTTATTACCTGCAATTGACCTGGTTTGTTTACTGGGATGGCGAGATCTAATACTCTAAGATCCTCGTTGTCATCTCGATTAGCTAAATAAGCAATAGTTCCAGCAGGGATTTTGATGGTATCACCACGTTCAAGACTGAAGGAGTTTCGATCATTAGAGTTTAACACTGTGAGAATGGCTTTCCCTACATATTGCATTAAGATTAGAATTTTATTTTCAACTTAATTTATCTTCACAAAAAATAAATTTATAAAGTACGAAAAATCATTACCAGTAAAGAAAAATAATTTGAAATCTATAAATTAATATGTAATTCATTACCACTAAGGACTACAAGGATAAAGTCAGCATCGGTGTACTGTGGAAGAAAAAGGGTGTGAGGTTTGGATTTATATTCTAAAAGACGGTAATTTTGAAGATTTTCAAATCTTTTAGAACGTGTGTCAAATTTTTGGAGGAGACGAATGTGACCGTTTTCATTCTCGTAAAGAGTTTGAAATCGGTTAGACTTAAAGATAAAGGGGTTCTCTTGGTCGGACCTAGAAGAGACACAAACTGAGGCAAGGAAAGCAATTGCCAACAACATTAACAGTTTGATTGTAGTAGCAGCCATATTGATTTGGATTAATGTGTTACTTTGCTTGCTAGGGATGAAGAGATGATGGAGTACACAAAAATGAGAGAATATTTATAACAAATGAATGAAAGCTATAAGATTAACATGCACCAACATTTGGCCATAGTTTGCCATGCAAGTTGACTAGTGTTGAAATAAACAAAATTGAGGTGGCTAATTAAAATGAAAAGAACCGTATATGGTACTGAGCATGGGTGGTGGATTTTGTTTGTATATCATTTGTAAAACATGAAAATGGTCACATAGAAAT
This sequence comes from Lathyrus sativus, assembly GCA_963859935.3. NCBI lineage: Eukaryota > Viridiplantae > Streptophyta > Magnoliopsida > Fabales > Fabaceae > Lathyrus > Lathyrus sativus. The sequence goes on from OZ012737.1 coordinate 519,107,647, forward strand.
CTTTATAAAATTTTAAGATAAAATAAAAATTATATGTCATTAAAAAGTTTTCAGTGAAAAATATGAAAAGAAGGTCAAATTATTTAAAGTTAAAATAGAAGAATTAATTTTATAAAAGAAATAAAATAAAGATTAAAATTTAAATCAAGTATAATTTAAAACTACCATTACTTTTTGAAACTGCAATGCAATGACATTAATATATCTAAATGAACGTCACATTTTAGGCTTTAAAGCAAAATAATTTTTATTTTCTTGTGTACTCCCTAACTAATATTATCTATATTTTAAAGTATTATATTTTATTTGGATTTTTCATGGTTAAAATATACCAATACTTAATTATAAATATCCTGCAACTGTTATTGAGTGTTTGGATGGACTTGAATTTATTTATTAACTCAAATTTTGTGATTGTATGAAAAACTTATGAAAATAGTTTTTAATATTTTTCATTATTTATTTTAATTTATTTTCATAAAATTTCAAAATGGTTTATGAAAACAAATTATAACATATATAAAAATAATGTAATCTTATATTATTTATTTGCTGTAAAAATTATATACGTAAACTTACAAGTAAATACTATTTATCTTGATAAATTCTATAAAATATAAATAAATTTTTTATCTTAAACTTATATTAAATCCAGACTATTTATTTAGAGGATTTCTTTTCCGTCTTAATGACTGTTTCTTACCATAGTGAAAAATCAAAACTATATTTTGAATTCATAAGTATACTTTCTGACTCACCTCATTCACACACAATCTATGTATTATCGAGCAAGACCCTAATCCTATGACAAAATATAAATCGGAAATGCATCTATGTAAACGTTATAGAAGTGTATTATCGGAATCCACTGAACTAGAAAATAAAACAGAAACGAAACAGATGTAGAAACAGAGATAAACTAACCGTGATAATTATAATGACATACATATAAATAAAACATTACATAGATAATCATTAACGTAAAGCGAACAATACATTTCATCATCAAGGAGAGACTTATATGAAACTTAATCCATATGTTGTGATAATTATGATTTTGTGTGTGAATTTTGATGTTGAATTGCATATGCCTTGGTGTGTATAAATTCGTTGAGATGTTGTTCATGTGGTTGGAGTTTTGGCATTATGATCATGGCTATTAATGAAATATTTTTGATTTAGATGCTGAAAGATTGTAAATTTCATATGTTTTCATGTACAATAATGTATTGTATGTTTTGGGACTATTAGAGGTCAAAATCATGGTTTGGGTCTCATACAAGGTTAGAAAACAAGAGCGATTATACAAAATCGCGAAATTATTTTTGGGATTTCTGAGCACTATTACGGGCCATAGCAGCTCCTACGGGCGGTCGCAGCAGCCCTCTGGGTTTTTAACTAGAGGTGTGTCTAAGGGATGGGCTGGGGAGTGTTACGAGCATCCATAGCAGTTCCCTAGAATTTGTACCAAGTGCGTTGTTTCGAGCGTAACTTGAGTTTCGTGACTCCGTTTAAAGCGCAATTCGAAGCGCGGTAGATGACGCGCAACACTACCTTATAATAATGCTTTAGATATTAAACATGTTTATGAAAATATGAATGATGATTTTTACTTGTGAAGTTCTTATGAGATGATTATTGAATACTTATATGATTACGAATTTAAGGTTTTGTTACAAGTTGACCAAGAGCGTGATAAATTGTTGTGATAGAATTTTATGATGACTTAAATGATACTTGAAATATGTGTATAATTGTATGATTATGTATCATTGAATATATTTGCATATCATATTCGTTGTGCTAAGGTGATGGCCTTCCATGCGGTGTATACGGTTTGAAGTTGGGCCGGTTGTGATAATCATATTTGCATGTTGTTGTTGAGTTCATGCGTCATGGTGTACAGACTTCGGTTCGGGGGTGAGCTCTAGTTCAAAAGTGGGAACCGAAAGCGAGTAGTTGATTTCAGTAATGGAATTAGTTAAACGGTATTGATTCAATAGTTGGGATCATGGACGATTATGGTGGGCTTTGATCCAGAAAAGGGAACCAGGAATAAGTATGGGCGAAAACCAATAAGATGTCTCTGATATCCAAATCGGTACCATGCACATACATGTAGAGTTGAGTAGTGGATACATTTGCATACATACCTTCATGTGTGGTTGAGTAATCATCACGATTGTTTATTGTTGTGAATAAGCATGTGATTGATGATTGTGATGAATATGTTATCCTTGCTATGTCTTGCACCATTAATATATTTGAGCGTATCCTCACCCTTGTTTGTTTGTTGTGGTTTCTTTGCTCATCTGGAGTACGTACAATCAGGTAGAAGAATAGCTGCTTGAGCTAGAGGATGGCATTGAGGTCATTTTAGTTATTTATTTTTCGGGTTTTTAGGCGAGTCGTTATGATATGTAGCACAAGGGACATGGTGTTTTATATTTCACAATTACATGTCTTATTCTTTTTGGAGTAGTTGAACTACCTTTGTATTCATTTGTTTTTGAGATGTTATATGCCAAACTTTATTGTTTCCACTATTTAATTCACACGATTATATTTTCTTGGTTTTTAGGTTTGGTGAAACATGTGCCACTCTAAGTATAGAGTTAAAATTTAATTATTCTACTAAATGTTGAGTCAAGGAATCAGAGAGTTACAATAGTCGAGTTTGACAATTCGTCAATTGTCCGAGTATCATAGAAGATTCTCCAGTACAACTTTTATGCCTACAAGAAAGGTGTACTTTGTGACCCTAAATTCAAGTGAGTCATTCACGTCATTGGAGTAGACAAACGTGACATGCCAACATATGCTCATTATGGTGTGATGTGATTTCGTTAAAAAATAAGATGAGAGACTCATGTTTATACAAATTTTAGATATAAATGAACCTTAGAAACTAAATTTTTTCTTAGGAGATATTCCAAAGGTGTTCTTCCGGATACACCTGTGTTTCGTTTAGTGAATTTTGTGAAATTAGAGTGAATTTAAAAATGTAGTTTTTAATAAATCTGTGTTATCGATCCTTTTTGGTTTTTTCAGCAATTGGAGTGTGTCCGGATATGTATTTTTGGGTCCACCCTACACTTTTCACAGATAACTTTTTTTGTAACAATACCTATTACAATATAAAACATGTCTAATCACATAAATACATCATTGAATAAAACTCAAAATGAATTAAAATGTGTGTCATCATATAAATCTATATCTATGGATGGATTCGTCTTTGTGTTTTGTTTATTTGATTCTCTTTCAATCTCGATCAATTTGGTGAATTCTTTCATCCTATCCAAAAAATGACTCGGCCAAGTTTTAGCTCTTTCTGGTGTGATGTGATTTCGTTAAAAAAATGAGATGAGAGACTCATATTTATACAAATTTTAGATCAATATAGACCACATGAACTGAATCTTGCCGTAAGAGGTATTCCAAAGATGTACTTCCGGATATACCCTGTTTTTGTTCAGTGAAACTTTTGAAATTAGGGTGAATTCAAAAATGCCAGTGGGGCTGAAAGCATCATGTAAGGTAAGTTTGTACTTTCAATTACCACACATTCAATATAAATTAAATCAGTCAAGATCACCTTAATAAGCTGGTTTCTAGTTCTTCTTTTATTCCCACACATAGAGCATCTTTAGTGCAGATTCTGTAGTATTAAATTCTTTAATAGTAACGGTAGTTATAAGCAATTTGCATTAGAATAAGAATGACATGGCAGTAAGTGAACTAACAATTAGTGGGAGTAAACTATATAACCAACGCACATTATTCATTCTCAATGACTCTTATTATTAATTTATTATTGTTTTATATTATTAAAATATCAATAAAGCTCCAACAACTATAAAATATGGGGTCAAATTTTGGTTTTTTACAAGCAACCATCATTAAAGTAAAAACAACTCAAATCAACTATAAATATTTTAAATCCTACAAATCACTTTGGGCCCACAAAAAGTATCTTAGTTTACCCATTTAGTTTACTCCCATTAAAGATGCTCTTACAAATATACACATTAATTAATTATCACTCAAGAATTTTAATAACTATCAAAATGAGCCGCATAAGTATTATGGAAAATACAACTCTCACATTCAACTCACTTATTTAACACTCTTTATTCAAATACATTTTCACTCTTCGTCTTATTTTGATGCTTTTACACACTATTATATATCCACCAATAAAAATCTTTTGTTTGTTTGACTCATTGTTTTTCAATTGGTTCAACTCGATAGCTTATGATTAAATAAAATAAAATAAATATAAGAATTGGATTTAAAAAGATCAATTTTAAAAAATGTGCTAAGGAAATTAATCCCCAATCACAAATTAAATTGAAGGAAAATATTGTTGAAATTAATACAGTTAATTTAATGTTGGTTTCACTAAAGTTAGAATTACGACAAAGAATAACAAATTAAAATTGTTAAGTTTATATGAGAAGTCAATTATGTTTTTAATGAGGTAATAAAAAACCAAAAATTTAAATAAATATATAAAATTACACTCATAATAGAAATATTTTAATGAAATTTGAAATGTAAAAGAGCAAATATTTCAAAATTGGTTTGACATCTAAGATTGATTTTCCATCTTTTCTCATGTTGTCGCATTGCATTCTCTTCTATATGACATTGTAGCGTAACTGTAATATTATTGTTATTTTAGGATTTGTGAATTTTTTTTTAATTTTCTTTTGATTGTTTCACTTTGATCTGAGCTCAAATAAACACTTTTAAATTAATTAATTTCTTTTTTAAACTTTAAATAAAATCACTAATGCATACATTCGTTTACATTATTTATTTTTACTTATATATAAAATAGTGTTCTTCAAAATACTTACTTTAGAATATTATTATGATTTCAAAGAGTAATTAAAATAAAAAATTAAGTAAATAAAATAATATTTTTAATTAACCATAAAATTATGATAAACACGAAAAATAGAATCATGTTATAATAAATATTTACATAAGATGATTTATTCACAGAAGAAGCATTTATAAATTACATATTTAAATTAAGTTAATAGTACAAATAATTGTATATAATTATGGACACATTTATAACTAATCAAATACAAACAAAAGTATCACAACAAATAGCACCGCCAACAAACATACAAAATCATCTAAAAGCAATGGTTAGTAATTTATATATGAAAATTACAATATGAAAAACCTGAGGTGTTAGAACATGCACCATGCAAAAATTTCAATATTCAATCTTCAACTCAATTCCTTATAGTCTTACAATATTAATCTTTCCTTAGGACGTGTTATAAGATCATCACGAGTCAATAACTCAATTCCTTTGAGTCTATAAAATTGTCACCACCAATGCCTCAACACTTTCACAATCATCCTTATCCGAGACAAATATAATATGAACATAATATCTCTTTCCCCCTCTTGGGATTACCCTTCTTTAAGTGATCGATTTTTTTGAAAAATCAAAAATTTTAATTTTGAATTAACAAAACTCTTGAATTTAGAATTCAATCTATTACCTCTCTATGTAAAGTCTTAAATTCGTTATATCCAACATACTTTTTATATACTCATATGTGTCATCATATTTGACATCTCTCTTATACACTCTTTTATGTTATTGGCACAATTTGACACTCTAAATGTTATCATTTAATTATACTATCGATCAACTTGGTTTTATAAAAAATTTCAATCTTGGTTGATTTTAGAAAAATCTACACTTTTTTCCAAAGAGGTTTAGATACTTCAGATGTCCCTTGTCAGATAAATTATCCTAGTCTGAATACTAATGGACATGGACAAGATGAACATAAGAAGTTAATTTTTCCTTAATGGATTAAAGTTAAAAATCTAATAGATAAGACTCAATTTTATTGTAATTTTTCAGGATTTTTATTACTTTAAATTTTTTAAATAAATATATTATGATAGTCTTAGTTTGACAATATTCATTATAGTTTGACATATTTTTAATCCTTCGTGATACAATTTTAAAAATGATAAACTTTCAATTGTATTTTTTCCATATATTTAATTTTAAGTATTAACTTTAAAAATATATTGATAAAAATTATACCATCAGAAAAAAAAACTAGTGTTTTTTTTATAAGCAAATAACATTAGAAAGAGATTAAGAAAATCTCAAGGCAACAGAGTTACAAACAACCAACAAGATTAGGGGAGTTACAAAAAGTGAAACGGAAAATTGAACCAATCGTATAAGCTACAATGCTTACTATCCTTCCTACCTAGAATCAACCAGTTCCACGATGAAACTTTAATGTCGATAACTATGTCGTCTACATCAATAGTATCATTATTGAAAATAATTTTATTTCTGGCCCTCCATAAAATCCAGCAAGAAATAAACCAAATAGAGTTGATCTTGTTCTCTTTGCACCGACCCGGGAGACTAGATTTCCAGGCATTCACGTGACGAAGACAACTATCCTCAGAAATACTCCCTATATCTACCCAGATGCATATCTTATTCCAGACCAACAAGGATTTAGAACACGTGAAGAAAAGATGAGAAGTGTCCTCAATGCAATTCGAACTTAACGCACAATCCGTAAGAAGGAGGTCGTCAATCACCCGTCTTTTCAACAGGTTAAATTTAGTTGGAATTCTATCAAGAGCCAACCTCCAACAAAAAGTTTGAACTTTTACCGGAAGAACCGTTTTCCAAAGAACCTCCAGAAAGATATCGCTATCTCTTTGAACACCGAATTCAGATACAGAAGAAGAAAGAGCAGAGTAGAAAGAACTAACCTTGTACGACAAAGAGTCATCGAGAAGCCATTTCCAATTATCATAGACATTACTGTCTACTGTAATCTGATCCAAAGCAATCCTACTCTCTGTCCACTCAGGTTCAAAACTGGAGACCGGACCTAACAATGAATCTCTCAAGTTCCAGACCCATAAACCGTCTTCCCAGGCTCCCATCTGACTGACACTCACTAATTTCCTGGAACAACCCTGAAACAGACGCTGAAATCTACTTTTAAGCGGCAAATCTCCAATCCAAATAGATTTCCAGAACGCCGTGTCACGACCGTCTCCAATAGTGCTAGTCGTGAACTTGCTGAAATCCACATTAGATCTGATGATAGATAGAATATCCTTCATCCAGGATGAGTCGGTTTTCGGGCTGCCAGCATCAACATAAGTTTGCACCTTCAGACTCAAGTTATCGTATCTGAGGTTAAGGGTCTTTCTCCAAATTTCGTTACCGCCTCTTTGAAATCTCCACAACCATTTTGCTAAAAGGGCACAATTAAATTGGCCAACATGTTTTATACCTAAGCCTCCGAGCTCCTTAGGATTGCAAATAGTATTCCACGAAACCCAAGATATGAATTTTTTGTTGGAGTTCCCAGCCCATAGAAAACGTCTTTGAATCGCAATAATATCACTAATAATTTTCTTGGGGGCCTTGAAAAAAGCCAAAGGATGAATAGGCACGTTAACAAGGACCGAGTTAATGAGGGTAACTCTACCCCCCATCGAAAAATTTCTCCCAGCCCAGTTAGAGAGCTTGCTCCTCAACCGAGACAGGGTCGGAGTCCAGAAAGAAATGAGGTGGTGGTTTCCTCCAACTGAGAGGCCAAGGAAAGAGAAAGGAAGCCTACCGGATTTACATTGCAGGAAACCTTCAGCAGCAGAAAGAAACTCAGATTCAACTCCTATCCCAAAAATGCAGCTTTTAGAGAAGTTAATCTTCAAGCTAGAACTCAGTTCAAAAGCATGCTGAATAGCCTTGAATATCCAAATGTTAGAAGTCGGTGCATCACCTATAAGCAGGGTATCATCTGCAAACTGTAACAGGTTCACAGTGGCCTGACCGTTAATCTTGAATTCTAATAATAGATTACCGGCAGCCGCCGCTCTAACAACACAGGCCAGCCCTTCAGCAACAATGGCGAACAGAAACGGAGCCAACAGATCTCCCTGCTTAAGACCTCTACCAACCCGACAATCTTTCGAGGGACTTCCATTAATAAGGATTGAAATATAACTGTTAAAAACCGAGCCACGAATCCATTTCATCCAATTAGCACCGAAGCCCTGTTAGAACACAGATTGGTTCTTAATAATAACTCTTTGTTTTGATGATAACTGTTAGGAAATTTTATATTTAAGAATTATATACTCTAAAATTTGTTTGAGAGTTTTACTGCATATTGAAATGAAATTAACCCTCTAGAAGTAAATCTGAATTGTATACAAGAAGTTATCTAGACTCTGGAGCTCCAGATGCACTCA